>OX411543.1:20748025-21948025 GCA_948146395.1 Fragum whitleyi | reverse complement strand
ATGGACGATACATTCCATGAAAGCTTTAAGATAGTTCGATGAAAACTGTTACTTTAAGATCACGACAGCAAGGGTCACATCTATCAAATATTAACATGGCCACTTTTTTTACCTATTGACGGAATCATTTACGAATTGAGCCAACATTGTGATTGTAAAATTACTTTGTATTATTTTGGAAAAGTTCAAAACAGAAATTAGGGCGCCGAGGATCACTTCAATTACTCGTGCGGGTATGAAGCCAATCAAATAAAAACTGTGGACTCTACCACAATTACAAAGATTTCTCACATCCGGTCATTTCCGTTAACAATTGTCGTGTATGGTCCATTTTCAAAAGTAATAATATTCATGATAGTACTAATAATGATCAGCCCAATCAGGTTAAATGTAGGAATCTTAAATAGCATGCCCTAAGCATTATTCTTGTGCAGTGTGGATGAATTCTGCTCAGTAGTTAAAGAGAAGAAGATTTTTTATCGTATCATTTGGGGGCCATTTTTGGATGGTGCGACATCCCATGGCAACCAAGTATTCAACACGATCAGGATTAAATGAAGTTATCTGGAGGGACATGACCCAATCATCGTGTCTGAGCTTGTTTGCATTCTGCTTAGTGGTTTCAGCGAAGAAGATTTTTTAACCATTTGGGGTCATTTTTTAGATGCCACAATATTCCATAGCAACCAAGCTATCAGAACAATCAAGATAAAATGAAGAAATCTGAAAAATCATGTCATAAGCGTCATTTCTATGAAACGTTATTTTGGAACCCATAATTTAAGAAAAAAAATATGTTAACATTTGGGCCATTTGGATGACGCAACAGCCCATATCACAGAAGGTATCGGTCCAATCAGGATGAAATGATGGAATCTGTTAAGAACATCTCCTAAGTCTTATTCCTGTGAGGTTCGATTGAATTCTGCCCGGTAGTTTCAGTGAAGAAGATTTTTTTATATTTGACCATTTAGGGGCCATTTTTGGATGACGCAACAGCTCATAGCAACACAAAGTTGTAGACGTAATCAGGATAAAATGAAGGAATCAAAAGAGCATATCCCAAGCATCATTCCTGTAAAGTTTGGTTGAATTCTGCCTAAAAAATTCGGAGAAGTTTTTGGGGTTTGTTTTTTTTTTCATGTTTAACTTATGGCGGCCAATTTTGGATGTCGAGTTAGCTTCTAGCACCAACATTCTCGGGCTAATCAGGATGAAATGATGGAATCTGAGAGAGCATATCCTAGCATCATTTCTGTTAAGTTTGATGAATGCTGCCTAGTAGTTTTAGGAGATTGAAGATTTTGGAAGATTTTTTAAGAAGGTTGTTTATATATTTCACCATGTTGGGCCCTTTTTTTTGTGACTCGGCAGCCTATAGCACCAAAGTTATCATCCCGATCAGAATTAAACAAAGGTATCTGGAAATTTAGTTGAATTTTGCCCAGTAGTTTCAGATTAGCCGATGTTTTAAAAGGATAATGGAAGGACGGATGCACGGACGGACACACACACACACAAACACACACACACACGACGAACAAACCATTTTTAGAAACAATTTGCTTACACTTTCACCTGATTTTCTTTTATTAAAAATGGTTTATCATAATTACTTGAAGAGCAAAAAGGTTGCATGCTGAATATAATAACATGTGCCTCGTCATGATAAATTCTCCCAACCTCCACCAGAGAAATTTAAAATTTTAGGATATTAATATGTTATTCTCTATTTACCTACCCATGCCCTAGGAATGCCTTTTCAAGGAAAATCATTTTTTACTGGACATTCATTTTTGTTTTTATTTGTTTTGTTTCTAATACAAGTATGTTTAATTGTAAGGTAGGAAGATATTATTTGTTGATATCATGGAGGTATGGAACTAAAAATGAATGCATACAGTATGATAAGAATTTAGTTTCATACCTCCGCGAAATCAATAGCGCTCTTCATCTCTTAATTCGACGCTTGAAAAGATACATTATTAGTCATTATTAGTGCATCACATGGAAAAAATTGGTTCTATGTACTGCGGTACTATAGATGGTTGTGTGCTTTTCTTCTGTCATTTTGCACATTTATTTTGAATTATTTCCTTCTTGATTGATAGCCTAATAACACTATTATACCACAGATGTCCGTGATTTGTAGCTGGAAATATTTTTGGGAAAGGAGATAATGATTTTACATGCATTTTCTTCTGTTTCCAAATTTCCCTTTTGTAATAAATTAAAGGGACGCGAATTCAAGTGACTACGTAGGAAACGGGTGAGTTTTGCGGAAAGCAATATTATAATTGTAAAACATTAAAGTGTCTGATTAAAGGCACATAATCAAAGATTTTTAAGTAAAGTTAGGGCTGTGTGATTTATTTCCCTTTGAATATTTATACCTAGTCTGCGCCTTCGCTTTATCACTATCGTTTTGTGGCGCATTTCTGTAGAATAGTGTGCCTTTTGGGAAAGATCTTTTTTTTTCATGTTTTAACCCTTTTCCTATTGAATTTAAACTTCCTTGAAACAAAATTCAAATGCGTGTGACTTTAAGACATCTAAAATAGTCTGCCTTAAGTTTTTCCACACTTCCCAGTACATGTGAAGTTATTAACATCGTGAAATAGACATTCATCTCAATCTGACCCACTCTAAATCGCCTATTCGGCGTTCCGTTCATTCATTCCAAACAGAAACTAAAAACGTTCAGAAACGCTCTATTGGCTGAATAATATAAGATCAACAATTATATTCAAAATAAATTTAGCTGGGGGTTTCACCGATATAACTGAAATTGTAAGCGTCTTGTTTGTTCTTGAAGAAGAATGGGGATATTTATAACACTTTTACGCATTTTCTATCAAAGTGAGGTAATATATATCGCTCAATTTGTTCATCCTGAATATAATTTGCTTTATTGAATTAACTTCCTTTAATTCCACTCAAAAGTCACCCATCTCACTCATTAGTTTCATTCCAAAATCATTTCAAAATCATTAACCGTGTCAATTTCACGATGTTTGTAACTGTATGTAGAAAGTAATAAGGGTATGCTAAGATCAGACTGCGTGTCTATTCAGTCATATCTTAGTCGATACTGTCTCCTAAAGTCTTTCAAGATACAAGATACAAGATATTTTATTGGCAATTAAGGCCACCGGCCCATTATACAAAACATAGTTGTTAGCTACATATAAGAGTGATGATAATAATACCACATGTAAAACGTTATACAAGATCATATATTTTCAAAATGCAAATGTATTAAACTACAGACATGAATTCACTTCGAGCTTTTAGTGCGCTATCAATAAATTTAGCTATTTTTAGAACATCAGATTCTCTCGAGGAATTTAAGATTCTGTAAAAAGAGTCTGTTGTTCTGTTATCGAGCCATTGTTTAGAAAAATATACAATTCTTAGTTTTTCGTATTGTTGGCAATGGAAAAAGAAGTGAAATTCGTCCTCCAGATTAATATGTTTTTACTGGCACAAAATAGGCAAAAACGCTCCTGTTTTGGTACAGATGAGTATCTACCTTTTTCAATCATTAATTCGTGGTTTGAACACCGAAAATTGCCATATATTCTACGTAAATTTGAAGATAGAAAATTGTTAAAATAAAGTTCTGGGACCAGCAATGATTTAAAATGTTTATAGTGATCTGATTTGCCTGCACTAGCAACATAAGCAAACCACTGTTGGACATAACAATCTCGTATACGTGTTTTGAAAGTCTTAAGAAAAGTTTCATCATTGCCAACGTCATGTGAAAACATGAGAACAGGAACATGTCGCGAACAGCGTCAGAGAATGTTCAGTTTGTAATTTAGCCCGTGCATGACATTTCCAACAATTTCAAATGTGCGCCAAGCATAGACTCTGGTCAGCCTGTGCATATGCACAGTCTGACAAGAGTCTTCACTTTCAGCTTTATTGAAAGATAACAGACTGATAAAGCCCGAAAGTGTCTTTAGAAAGTCAGGCAAACGTCTAATTATACTACGTGGCAGTAAAGGTTAGTTATTGTTTGTTCTTCACGAACATGTCAAATTGTTGGAAATGTCACGCACTTACTCAATTGGCATATCATTTTATTGTATCTAACCGTTTCGTAAAAACATCGAACACCCACTCGTAAAAACATCGAACACCCACTCTTAAATTCGGTGTTTGGAAAAGGTCCGAGTATCAGAGGGCTGAGACTTCACAAGGAGCTTGAAGGGGTAAAATTATACTACTCAACCTTTGCTAAGGATCAAAACAAAAAAGAAAATACATTTTGTTTCCCTAGAATCATATTCATAGCTATTGACATTTGGCAGTCTAATCCTATTTCTTCATGATATTATCCATATTATCATTATTTTCCTCTTTTCGAATTTATTTTCTACATCTATTCATTCCTTTACACTCTTTATAATAATACCGTGTTTTCCCTAAATAGCATTTTGACTTGTGTATTTCTTTGCTGGGATACTCAAGTTTGTGTCCGGAGATCATGGTGCATTTATTATTAAATTAATACGTATGTAAAATTGTAAATTCAAAAGCATGGTTTACAATTTTCTATTTTATTAGCTAGTCATTTTGGAGCTATTGTCATTACTTTGGCATCCTTGGCGTGTTCGTTTACCTTCGTACATTCAATATCGTTTAGTTTGGCTTTTACATTGACCATATCACAGTTTCGTAATGAAGATAAAGTTTGTGTCCGGAGATCATGGTGCATTTATTGTTAAATGAATACGTATGTAAAATTGTAAATTCAAAAGCATGGTTTTCAATTTTCTATTTTATTTGCTAGTCATTTTGGAGCTATTGTCATTACTTTGGCATCCTTGGCGTGTTCGTTTACGTTGGTGCATTCAATATCGTTTAGTTTGGCTTTTACATTGACCATGTCACAGTTTCGTAATGAAGATATCTTCTTGAAACTTGGCATCTATGTTCATCATCACAAGTGCTTTGCTTTCCAGATTATCATAGGGAATTACTCTGAAAGCATTTTTGTAAGAATTATACCCCATTTCGACTGGGATTTATATATTATCCGGCACCTTGCCCGAGTCTTGGCACGCGCAGACTGTTCTCTTGTAGATTATTTATGACATTCGGTGAATGGAAAAAGAAACGTTTAAACTTGTATCTTTTCAATAAAGTTTCTATTGAAAAATACGTGGTCTTTCATTTTTTTCCCCTATCAAAAGTTGTTTACTACAGTTCATCTTGCTCGAGCGACCACATCTATTATGCGACCATTTTTATCAAGAGACCGTTTACTAAATCCGCCTTTTTAAATCAAAATATCTTAAAAGTAGGCATTTTTGGTCCAAAAAGTATTGAAAATGGATCATAGGTTGTTAATACTCAACGAGAGGATTCTATTGAGTTTTAAAAAAATAGTTTATTGAGAATTTCGCAATAATATTCATTTTTAATTAAAAAGTATGTTCCTTATTTGTTTAAAAAAAAAATAAAACGTGTATAGAGCGGTCATTTTCTTTAACGATCGCTTTTTGGTGCTTCCGTTAGTGGTCGCTTAAAATAAGTTTTACTGTAAATTGCAAAAACGATTGATTGGGCTGTAAATTGCAAAAACGATTGATTGGGACGGTTAGTTTTTTTTTACTTATCCATGGAATTAATGCAATGATTTTGCGTAGTACTTGGAAATCCTTTAACTCGCTGTTTTTAACCGCTTGATCCCCTTTCACAGACATACCGAAAACTTCATTTCTTGCTTTCCGTTTGACGAAAAACTGAAAATTTAGAAGGAAAAAAAATAAAAGTAAATTAGCATGTGTAGTTTTTCTGTTTTTTTTTTTTTTTTTTTTTTTTTTTTTTTTGTATTTTTGGTAACGTCACTTAAGGTAGAGTAGAGAAAAATTGTGCATCTGTCTTTAAACTACTTTTGGACAGTCCCTTGATTTTGCGCTGAAGTGATTTTATTTTTTTCAAAAGAAAAAATGTAGAGAGAAAAAAAGGAAAGTGCACCGTAGTTTGCTCTTTTCCCTTTACAGTTTCTAGCATGTATGATGCTTTACTTCCAAACTGCACCTTCTTTTTTACGTTTAGTTTAAACATATTTTATTGCCATTTATAAAACATATACATTATACATGTATACATTTTACATAAATGCATATAAAATGAGCAAATGGACTAGGCCACAAGTTCCAACAACTTGGTTGTTGGCCAGTACTAAGAGGAACATGCATAATACCAGTCTCCGCATATTACTCTTTTACGTCTGAAACCTCTGTCTATTTGAACCCTTCTTTGCTAGCCAAGGGTGATGCCAACTACGTGTTTTATTCAATGGGAAAAGGTTATAAAACGGTCTTCGTGATATTAACAATCTCTTGTTTACATCAAAACATTCTTACTCTAAGTTTACGAATATACTTAGCCTGTAAATCACTTATGGGACGTAATAAACTACCATCTTTACACTTCAAAGGTGCGAAAAACCATTAGTAGATGTGAAAATGTCCACTAAAGTCAATAATTGATTTATTACTATCGTGACGTAATCTTGCGTTAACATTACGTCCTTCACGTCGTCACGTGACATTTGAATAATGACCGCCGTCTGCCAAGGGCGATTTTAAATGTCTACCGCTTTGTAAAGTTATCATTTACCCATAAATTCGAAATACTGACAGGGTGGTATTTCCTTTAGGGGCTGGTTTTGTCCCCTTTCCTTTAAAGTCGGTTACTATACGGACGGGATACTTTACCGTTATTAACGATTTGAATAAATTATCTTCGTCAACGACATATGTAGCGCGTAGATTTATTGTTGGTCCATTAGCCAGCCTTATGGTGATAGTTTTAGTTCTTTGATATTCTAAACATAAGTCTGATAAAATTCTCCTAGGAACCTGTCCTGAGATCATGAAGACAAACATTTGAAAACTTTTTGCACGTGCGTGCAAAGCGGGATATAATATTTATACAGTTTGCGCTGTTTGTTCTTTAGCGTTACTTCAACACTTTTGTATCTATATTGTGGCTAGTACACGTCCCCATGACTTCCTTTTGTTTATTTCTACAGTACAAATATTCTGCATAATTAATGAACTGGCAGGGCGGGGCTTAACCGTGACGTAATTTGGCAAGTTTACTTTTCAATAGTTTGGGTTCTTTCAAAATTTAGTCGGTAATCATCGTTAACGCGTGCAAATAACTGTATCCTACAACCTTAAGGATCCACGTGCTTTGACAAAGTGAACACACTTTATCGTTTGGTTACCAAAGCTTGATTAAGCTGAAGTTACGAGGATTTTGTTACCAATCTACGATTTAAGGTCTCGAGTCGTTTATGTCGACTCTCTTTAAAAGTAGGTTATTTCAGATAAAAGCTGATTTCCCTTAACCTTAAGTGCAACGACTCGTTACTTAGGCCCCGCCCTGCCAGGGCATTAATTGTGGATAATACAACATTCCATCCGGGCCACCAGCTGACAATACTACTAAGGCGTACTACTGATCGGTCGGCCTTTAGTGGGGAACAAAATGAAGCTTGTAACAACGACTTTTTTAAGTGCAATGGTTAGTTAGCCGAAACAGGGGCTCGAACTTGATAGCGTCTTACCGATATATCTAACCGGGCTCCGCCATTAGAGCATTCAAATGGCTTGGTTTAAAATTTCACGTGTGACTTGTGTTATGATCTGTCTAAATCAAGTTTATTTCTCATACAATCATCATCAATATAGTTCTTATCATTTCTCAGATCTTACCTTCGTTCGGAATAACAAAGCACAAACGAGTGCCACAAAAATGATACACAGCATTGCCAAGTGAAACAACCTATTAGGTGTTTCAAACTTCGGATACTCGCGTGCGCTTCGTAGTCCTAAACGCAGGGCTGGGGTTTGTGGTGTTTGTTTGGGTTTTGTTTGTTTTTGTTTTGTTTTTTTAATGGTGTTGTTTTTTGTTTTCTTTTTCAGTTATTATTATGGTAGCACTATAAAAAACAAGATTGTCAGATTCACTGAATACGCCGCCACATAGTTGCTTGGGAAAATATCACAAAACCCCAACAATATGTTTTTTTCAGATGACCTTGACCAATCTGTGCAATTTCATTCAAATCAGTTCATTCAAGTAGGAGGGATTACGTTCACAAGATTTGGGCGTACGTACAGACGGGCATACTGGCGTCAGGACGGGCGGATAGACGAAGAAGATTATATCAATATATGTCCACCTTTGGCGACGTATATAAAAAGCTATAGACATGCTCAGCTACAATCTGTATAATTAATCTTCAGTGTTTTATGATTCTATTTCCCCCAAAAGAGCTAAATAAAAAGGTCAAAGATAACTTATCGAGTTCATCGAATATTCGAAATCTGAGACAGCTTATTCCTATAACAATTATAATTTCAAATTAATGAAATTAAATTTTATTAAACTTTAATGGCGCCCCTATCATTGTATATCATTAATACTTAAATAACCGGAACGTGCGATCATTTGGACAACTGGAAGGGTCCGCGCCAAGGTATTGTAAGTAAATATATTATCTTAGACACTTACAACAGTTTTGCGCTGTTACCTTCTCTCGATGTTAAGAGATTCGTCTTTTAGGAGCGGCTATCATGTTTCAGTGTTCGAAAAAAAGGTGTCGTAACTTTAGCGTTTCAAGCTGGATGTTCGATATTTGGGCGCCCAATAATGATATACATTTCGAGATATCAGCGCAAAACTATTGTAAGTGCCTATATATTTATAGGCACTTACAATATTATTCCGCTGACCATTCGATTTGGAGATCGAATCAATTTACATGGCTTTTTAAAATATTCACAACAGCAATCAGCCCTGCATTCAGGGTGACATAATGGTGCAAACTTTTTTGCAAATTATGCCCCGCTTTGCACATGTACCTGCGAACTGTGCATGACTGTGCAGTAGAAATATTCTCAAAAATCCATTGTGAGTCAACAATTGAACAATACCTAATCATTAAAGTTTGTGTTTCATATTGATAATAAATGATAATAATCATATCTTCAATAAACGAAGGTAGCTAATGGAGAGAACATCACGCACAAAATTGAATTGCACAATGATTACTTATTTACAATAAGGTATTCGATAAAGCATTTCTATTCAAACAAAAAAAAAAGACCCTACAAATACTGGCTTGCCCACATAACTCTTAAAAGATTACATGCAAAAAAAACCTTTTTCAAATCATGCATACACATTTAATAACTAGATATTTAACCAAAGACAACTACTGTCAAGCTGGCATAAGTTTGGCCATAACTTTGATCATGGCCAAGAAAAAAAGGACCAAATTTCAACAGATGACCTTGACCACTGACTTTGACCGTTAGAGAATCAGATAAAAAACTATTTCATATGGCAAATTTGCTCACTGGATAAATTCTATTGGCATACTCTTTCTGAAATGCATTCATTTGTATAGCAAATATGTTCCACATAAGTTCATTCTATATATTTGGCCTTGAGATCTGACCTTGACCTCGGAGCTGTCCATAAGTTTCTTTCATATAGCACTAATGAATGGTAATATTTGTGGCAAAATATCTAGAAATCCATCGATCAATGGAGTTATGCTCCGGAAAAACTCAGTTTTGATATTTGACCTTAACACTTTGACCTTAGAGGTACCCAGAAATTTCGTTAAAATGACACGTCTATTCATGATTGGTAATAACTTTGCAAAGTTATTTTGAAATCCATGTCATTCTATATGTTTGGCCTTGAGGTCTGACCTTGACCTTGGAGCTGTCCATAAGTTTCTTTCATATAGCACTAATGAATGGTAATATTTGTGGCAAAATATTTAGAAATACATCGATCAATGGAGTTATGCTCCGGAAAAACTCAGTTTTGATATTTGACCTTAACACTTTGACCTTAGAGGTACCCAGAAATTTCGTTAAAATGGCACATCTATTCATGATTGGTAATAACGTTGCAAAGTTATTTTGAAATCCATGCGAAATTCACTGTAATTTGCAGTGTTGCGAGCCTGCATGGCTTATATCGTTAGCTAATAAGCTCAAGAGACTTTATTTTGCCCTATATTTTTCAATAGATATTAACTATAGATCCGCAAGCACGAGTGAGGCTCGAGAAACCGTCATATTATCTCCTATCATTTTCAATGTAGAATTGGTCTTTGACCAATGACACGAAATGCTTGTCTATAGGTTTTACAATGTTCCTTTAGAGGTATATCTTATGATCTTAAAGTAAAGGAAATCTAGGCCTACTGAAAAAAAACGGAAATCGCCTATAACAATCAAAGATTTTCGTTTCTATTTCATTTAAAGTCTGTAATAACTTTAAACGATGCTGATGACAATCAATTTAAATTCAGCAAACATAAACCCGATTTCTAGATGACAAAACGGTGCGAACTGTTTGTAAATCATACACCGCTTTGCATGTACACTTGAGCGCAAAGTTGGTTCTAATTGCAAACAGTTCGCACCGTTTTGTCATCCTGAAAGTAGGGTAGTCACGGGTGGAGTTATGTCATATTTTTCCCACTCTTTTTGGTTTTGTGGTCATTATGTCCTTTTGAATTTTAACAAGTGTGGTAACATTTTTGTCCCTTTAAAGAGACCCTCTTGATATATCTTGTGGGTAAATTTCAATGGGCAATCATTTTTGGGTGGTCCCCATTCACATTTTAGATTAAGGAATGGCTATCTTTTCTCAATCTGTAGTCACAAGGTTTCAATCGCTATTCAGAATGTGTACATGTACATATATGTGCATGAGAACATTGAGCGGCTTTGGCTAACGCAAAACCTTGTTAGTAAACTCGGAACATATTTGTGCAAGTACTTAATTAATACATGTACGTAAATAAATGCAATATTAGGACAAATATTCTAATAAAAGCGACACTAGCGACATCAGGGGATTTCCTCCCACCGCTAATAGACTCGGAAAAGCAAGGCTTTGATTTTTTAACGATTGATTTACTTGATTATGAATAATGATGAAAATCGAAGGCCAGTATGGTTTCTAAAATTTCAACCCTTTTTACAACATCTGAAATATGCGTTTAATTGTCGTAAGACATGAAGTATTGAGTTATTTATTATATATCGAATTATTCATTATCTATTTGTTTAGTCATTATTCAAAAATCGTTAATTTGAAGAAGCTGGGTGACAAAACTTTGGTTAAAAGCGAGTTTTACTTTAATGCACATGCACTAAAAATATACATTTTGGTACGATTCAACGGGCTGATACATAGGCCGATAATTCTATGATCAAGTTCAAAAGTCATAAATCCATACGCAGTATTAAAGAAGGTTAATCCCATTTTGCAGACGGATTGTTTAAATCAAGATAAACGCCATTCCAATACGATTAAATCAAATATTTAATGTCTGCAATGTACGACTTATGATTTCTTTAGTAAGGTAATCATAAGTGACATTTCATCTTCCAAATTTCGAAAATACTTGATCATACTGATCTCATTACATGATTAGTTATTGATATTAATAATGTTGGGTCAATACATTGATGTTTGTTCTATTTCTCCTAGTCGATATAAGTAATATTGTAAATACTGCTTATCTAACAACAATATCATGTATAACAATGGTTATGATCGGGGCTTGTGCTAGCTTTTTAAATTAGTGAGTCGACCCCTTAACCACAAAATTCTAGGGGTCCAAACTGGTTTTGAAAGGGTAAAAAAAAATGGAAAAAGGGACTTTGATGTAAAATTGTTTGATGGCATAAGATTTTTTTCCATTTTAAATGCATTAAACCACCTTGTTCTGGGATGATTGTCTGCTTACAAACAGATAGTGTCTTAGCGTAATATCCTTTAATGCAATTTATTGATGGATTTTCATAAATTGTTAGGTGCCAGTGGAACAATAGGCCTACTAGCTCTCTTGTGCCTCTTGTTTTTTTCCCCTTTTTCATCTCCTTTTCCATTATTTGTTTTAACAATTTACCTCAGATGTTCATACACAAAATGAAAGATTCTACGTGAAATCTGAATAATCTACCCCTTTCTACGGTGTTTTTCTCTATATCGATCGGATCTAGCAATCTGCCTCAGTAACCATACCCCAGTCCGTAGTTTACAATATGCTATCCGAGACAACCGTTAACTTCACGCTCGGTTCAGTCTGTTGTAACATCGTATTGGTTAGTACACAGTTAACCATCGACCAGCGTGTAACACACACAATTTTAGTGAAATGTTGTCAATTTTGGATTTAATCTAGATATTTTATACTTTTTGGATATATATGACCAACAATTACCTACATGTTTGGATTTAAATAGTGAAAATGACTTCTTCTCGGAGGAATTTCGGATTTTCCGTAATTTTGTCTTGGAACTTTTACGTTTTGGTACTGTTTTGTTTACATCCCACCCCGACGGCTAGCCTCGATCTCTGTGAGTAATTTTTTATTTTCTATTTATTAATTTCATTTTGTACATGAGTGAACGAGCTTTGAACTAAAAAGAATGATTGTAAAATTGAAGGTTTATTGTCTAATCGAGTCGGTTTTATCTGCGCTAATTGGCAGCGCTTTGATCTTTTGTATCGATTTTCCTCGCGTGCATTTTTGAACTCTGACCTCTATTGAAATATACATGACAATGTATTGATCATTGATTAACTTTCACAATTGGACAAAGACTTTTGTATTTTTATAGTTACTTTTTGAAAAGATAACCATTTATTTATACATTAGGTAGAATTGAAGAAAAAGTAGATCTACTGTACAATTTTGATATTTCAATTCTTGAAAAAAAAAGTAAAAGCAATGGAGCCTTCGCGTGACATTTTCAACAATTATACATTGTGTGCAACATTAAATATGATCAGCCTGTGCATCTGCAAAGCCTGATCAGTGTCTTTAATACATGAATGTTGTCAAACCATGGTTAGGGGTTAAGCACATATCTTGGTTTGATAAACAAAGTTGCCACACTAAACCTGGTAACTACAGCTTAATGAAATGGGTGAAACCAGGATGTTGAAATTTACAGATGCGCCAAAAAAGGAACATCCGAAATCAAATAGACAAGAGCAGAGCACAAAGAGATACACTGTAAATAATTTTGACCATTTTTAAGCAAGTAGATCAGTTGATACATGATTAAAAATTGTAGCTACAGCTGTAATCAGCTGTAGTTGTGATGAAATGATCCCCACAATGGTCTTTAATATATGCAGAGCTACAGAGAGAGGGGGTGTTTTGGTTTTCAAATTATTCCTTACTTGAACCCTATGGTGATGGTACTCATTTGAAACGTCTCATCAAGACAATTCAAATGAGTACCCACAACATACCATTTTATTGATTTTAGACTGGCTTTACCCCCTCTTATCTGATTCTCTGTAGATGCTTTAATTTTATTTTTCAAGCGCATATTGTGTGTCATAATGTGACTTTAATTAAGCATTTCTTACAAAAGAAAGCTGTAGTGATTATGTTTTGGTGGCTCAACAAGGAATAGACAACTTTTAATTGTGCTAATTGACTCTCAACTTGTTTTTTTGTTTGAATGGGGTTTAATATCACTTTCAACAATCTTTCAGTTATAACGCAGAGCAATTTACAATGAATAACTGGTATTTCTCACATCAGTACTACTATTACATCCTTTCTTAGCCTCAAACTGCTATTCCGCATAGGTCTACGATTTTCAACCCATTGGGGGAAGACATTTAGATGGATAGGATGAAAGCCCCTGTCTGAAATGAACCCGCAAACTTATGAATCATAGTAGTCTGACACACTACCACTGCGCTATGACGGTGGCTACTCTCAACTTGAACAAACCACATTTTTGTCACTTGGCTGGGTAGACCAACCTGATTTAATTAAGTAACCTAAAGACCACTTATTGATAAAGAACATAAAGAGTAATATTTTGTTATTTTCATTATGATTAAGCAATTTTGTCATTTACTTTATATCTATAAATGGGGAGCTATTAAAGAATGATGAATTATCATGGCCATTCACAAAGTTCTATTCAAAAACTTAAATTTCATGGTCAAAATATATCCTTAGCTGGAAATGAAAGACAAATTTTCTGTCTCATGTACAGTATATTTAAATCAAAAACATAAATTACCAAATCAAATCATCTATTTGGAACCTATTTGCTTGAGTATTGAGTATTGCCTCTTTATTTCGATGAGTAGATGTCATGCTTGACCACAGCGAAACATTTACTTGGTTGTGAAAAAAAGCAATACATGTACTTATTGTTTTATATAACATCTGACTTATTTGTACATTTGAAATTTTTATAAATTTTCAGCCAAAACAGTGATTTAACTAGAAAGTTTAACTTAAACCTGCAAGTTAAAAAATTCTTTCACTTAACGGTCAAGATAATGGTCCAGTAATGGGTTAAGAGGGAAAAGCAATTTTCCTGGGTAGTGAACATGATTTTTGATTGAAGGAAAAGAATCGAACAATATCTCTGATATAACAGAAGACATAAATTTTTTTAAATAGTGTTTTACTGGTGATATCTATGAATGTGACAGTTTGACAGTTTCTTTTGAAAAATGATTTATTTCATTTTGCCCCCTGTAAAGATTATGTTTTATCTGGTTTTCTACCTTAAGATAATGTTCAGAAGTTGTTTCATGTTGTTGAAAAAAAAAAAGCTCTTTGAGTAGTCTTTTTTTGGCACTTGTTTTTAGGGAAATGTTCTTTATACTGCCAAGTTCAAGATGGCTTTTTAAATTTTCAATTGAGCTTTTTGGTTGTTTTTAAGTCAGCATGATTAAATAATATTAAGTGTTATAGCATGCTATAAGGAAAATGTAAAAGAAGAAACAATGTAAATCATAACTTAAACATACTGCATGAGCTATCAAAATAGCTTTTAACACATTTATGTAATGTATAAAACGTTCATTAATGATTTGCCCATTTGCAAAAAAGTGCAAATGTTCTTACACAATTGATGAGCAAAATAATTGAACTCTCAACTCTAAATGCCACTCTCATTGTAACAGGCAATGAAGCCTTCTTTTTCCAAAATTGTTTTGTTATGTTTAAGTTCAAACAACTTAATTTACTAGTTAGTATTAATAAAAATCAGGAATGATATTAGAAAGGGTTAACTTTTATGTCACAAATTGACAATCATGAAATATTCATTGATACAATAAGTTTTTATCTACCATTATAGGCATATTGACAAAACCGTCTGTCTCCTCATGGTATTACCTTATCAGATAAGGGCTACAACAATGGTATCTGAGATTATCAGAAAATTGTGGAAAGAAAAATTATCTCAGCATGAGCTTGCAATCTGCAATCACCCTTCACCTTGGATCACCAATATTCATTTCTTTTACCAATTTTCATACTGTTCATCGCATATTTTGGTCAAAACCCTTGTTTAAGGGTCAAACACAAGCCCTGCATTTAAACTGTATAATGTTTGCTGGTTGAGACTATTTAACGATTTGTGTACCTCTGATTACAGAAATAGTATTTACCAATGAAATTGCCAAATTAAATAAATACAGATGCTTTAGTAATTAGTTTCAGTTTTAAATAAAATTTGGGAATGGCCTTAAATGTCATGGCAGTGAAATGTTATTTCTTGAATCTTGTCTTAATCTGAACAAACATTCGGGACCACATATTGAGTTAGGCATGCTGATGATGTCATAGATCATGATTGTGATATAACGGTCTCCAGGGATGTGACATTGTCCCAGCTGGTGGAACCCCACGGGGTGTCATGGTGATCAGGCAGCTAATCTGTTAATTGTGTCATCATTGAAAAACATATGCTTTTGTGTTAGCTGCATTTGACCCAGTGGGACTTTTCCAGATTAACACTCTTGAAAGTTTTCCTTGTTTTTCTGACAGGAAAATGACCTACCTACTTGTGTAATCTGCTTTGTTTGGAATATTGAATAATATTTTTCCTTTGTTCATCCCACAGAACAATTGTGCAACTTTAGGTGATCAAGTGGTTGAAGCACTTTGATGGACTTTGTACTGTTGAGCCCATTTAGGAAAATTCTGAAGGTCATATTTTTAGTTGCAGATTAGATATTAAACTTTAGCCAGAAGTAATCAAACAAAGAGAGAGAAAAAAAACAACATTACAATTACACAAATGAAAAATGTCTGAATAACATAATAATTAAAGGCAAAAAGATCATGTAAATGTAGCTTTAGTTAATTATTCTTCAAAATATTTTGATGATTAAAATGATAGTATCTGAATTATGATTAGGCAAAAAACTTATTTTTTTCAAAAGTGATTTGTGAGTGTCATTATAAATTATGAGTCTATATATGATTATACTAAGTTGCCTACAATTTTTTTTGTACCATACTTCCCCTAATAAATGCTCCCGGGAGCTATACATAACATGGTCAGGGAGCTTTAAGTTAGTATGCATTTTCTTATTTACAAAAGCATTAAAATTGATGTCTTTGAGATCCCTTTTCCTTTAATTTGAGGGGATTTTCCTCTAAACAATCATAAAAATGATATAAATGAATATAAATCTTTTATATAAATTAAAATTGTTTAGAGGAAATTCATCTCAAATAAGAGAAGACTTAACAAGTTCCTAAAATTTAGGGATTTGAAGTGGGTTTTCTTAGTAAAAAATGTAGGGGTGCTACTTTTAGGGAGGGTGCAATTATTAGAGGAAGTATTGTATGTGTGTCTCTGAAACTGTTCAAAATTTTGATGGGGCTTTTGGGCTGACTGGTTTATATGTAATTGGTCAAATATGTGGAATTGATCAAAGGATTTATTTATTCTGATCATTCAGGATCATTTAAGATTAATACAGCTTTGTGTAATACCCATTTCCTTTACACCTGCTGGTGATATGAAATTTCTTTACTTAAGAGATGAGGAAAGTTTTTGTTGATTTCATGGAGGTATGAAACTTAAAACATATATAATCATACATACCAGGGCCCAATTGCTAGTGTTAGTATTTAGGGTCCTGCGTACTGCATCACTGAGAAGTGGATTCATACCTGAGTGTGATAAGTTTTTGAGTTTCCTACCTCCATGAAATCAACAAAATACTCTCTTCATATCTTAAAATTAAATATCCTGAAGTAAATAAGTAAAAATTATCCATAATTAAACAGATTTCATAGGGGGTTACTTTGTGCTGAAGCTTACAAAATAGTAGCATACTCAAAATTATTTTCGTATGGAACAAAACCATTTTGTCAGCCAATGAGAATGCTCAAAACTTGATTGACACAACTGAAATTAAATTATCAAACAATACATAGATTGTAGAACTACAGTCAAGAGAAGATGTTTCTAATTTTGGATATTAAAATATAAATCAAATATAATTTCACAAACCCTAAGTAGCAGCTAGGTGCTCATGAAATCATATTTCCAAAACTCAAACAAGTTGGATGGTCCCTTCAATTAGCTTGTAACAAGTCTTTAAGGAGTAAGTTTCTGTAATTTATTGAAAAATTATTCACAGATGGTACAAATTAATTTTTTCCTGTACCATAATGTCATGCATCCCTTGTGGATTTATACAATTCTCAAATTAGGATTAAAGTTATACAAATTTCTACAATACCATGCTTTAAATAATAATCATAATTATATGTTTTTGGAGAATACTAGATGGAAAGAGATTCCATGGGAATCACAGAGCAAGTTACTGGTCAAATTGTAGACTGGTGACAGTCTCTTAAATAGAGGTAAAAAGAAAGATAGAAATAATGTTTCATGTCTATAAGCCTGATTGTAGTAGCAGGTCAGAGTTATTTTGGAGAACAAACAATGTAATAGATAAGGATTTCCAATCATAATATTAATGGTTAAACCAACTGCTCTAATTATAGACCATTCTGTGAAATAACTGGTTCATTACCTGTCAGAGTTATCTGTGCATAATCTCCAATATTATCTCCCTTTATCTCTATAAATACATCATTAGTAATTAGCCACCCTCTGGGCTCAAAAATTGATATCAAAACATTTGATTTGGTTCTGATAATTTTCCAATATGATTTGTTATAGTTTATGTAGAGAACTATAGTTTGCTAGAATACTTAGAATTATACAAAACTGGCTGAATCTGAAACGCTCCTTATGGTCAAAGAAAGAGGATACCTGTGATCTGTGGATTACCATATGGAGGGTTCAGTGTAAGAGTGTACTAAGTGTATAAACAGTGTATATACACTTAGTGCACTCTTGCACTGAACCCTTGATATGTAAAATTTCTTGCACAATCCACTCAGTGCATTCTGGACTCCTTAAGTTCCTTGAATAATATTTCGCTTAAATCTGACAAATTGTATTTTGCACTTATTTTCATTGTCAACTGCAATCCCTTTCAATTTAGACAATACACTCTCAAAATTTGATGAATACTTATCATGTTTCAAAATTTCAAATACTAGTAAATACGGTTAACTTTTAAATCAACCCTTTACTGTGCACTTGCTTATTTCTCATCTCTTAAATTTTATACTGGAAAAAATTATTTTGGAAAAAGAAGAAATTGCTTGAAACAAGCATATATTGCTACAAAAATTGGTTTCATTGTATTTTGCACTTATTTTCATTTTCAACTGTAATCCCTTTCAATTTGGATAATAGACACACTAAAATTTGATAAGAGGGATGATGGCTGAGTATTAGGCTAACTAGTTAAAGAAAATAGCAACATTTCAGTTTAAGCCAATTGCATTTACTTTGGTACTTTTTGAAAGCTGAAGACACTAATAGCTTTAAATTTATTAGGCTTGTTCTCTCAAAATATTTGAAATTGTTTACTATATATTGTATAGCCTATTAGATTTTTCATATGTTTGACCAACTTTGATTGAAATTAAGTTTAATATGAGGTCAATATACCATTTATAGCTTAGTTAATTGGGATACTAAAACCAATTCATGAATGTATAACTTGGCAACATTTTTTTAAGTATGCTAAAAAAGCGTGTCAAAAGTTTCTAAATTTGTTTACACAATGATTAAATGCTGTCTATCACCTAAAGATTACTGAACAAACAATCGACCATTCTAATTCAATTGAAATCCAATAAATATCTTAACTTTTCGCAAATAGGCTAATGGACTCTTATTGACCATTCCGCAATCAGGCGATAAAAGTTGACAAAATATTTGACAACTTTCTATTGTAAATCGATGGTTATCAATGGTTATGTTAGTCTTTTAAGATTTCAAGTGTTAGAGAAACATGTTTTGGTTGAAGATTAACCCTTGTCATAATGAACCCGGAATATTCCTGCCTTGGCAGGAGCTATAGACAAATATCAGCCTGCACACATGTGCTTTGTATTGGTACCTGCATGAGTTAAGCTTTGATCCCTCAGCTAGCTTTAAATGCCTTAGAACAATCATTCAAAATCTGAGTTACAAATTCCACCTGCAGATGTCATGGTCATATTGGCATTTCAACTTAACCCTTGTCATGCTGAATAAATATTAGCTATAAATTTTCATCAAATCAAAGGACAAAAAGCACCAAAAGTCCCAACTGTAGGTCAATTTTTATTTGAAAAACTAAATCTTTTGACAATTCTTACGGTTTGAAAGTGAGAAACAGGTGGTGAAGACTAACATCAGACTGCACATAATGTGCAGGCTGATGTTTGTCTATACCTCCTATCAAAGCAGGAATATTATGGGTTCAGCATGACAAGGGTTAAAATTATATATGCTGATCAAAGATATTGTTCTTATAAGTGGACCATCAGATCACAAAGGTAACAAAAATGATTTTGGAGACGCTATTGTAAGGCGTGGCAAGTTCTTATTGATAGAAAATTATAGTATACAAGTTTCCATTTTATGAGGCTTGGTGGAAGTCTTTGCACCTAGTCGAAAATTCCATCTGCTGTAGCGAGTGTAACTTCAATGAATATAAGAAGGGTTCTTTATTGAAAGGTTGAAGGTCAGATCTTCAAAAAGATTGTTAAATTAAAATCATTTGGTGTGTTAATTAGTGATCAATTTATTGCTTTTATCAGACAATCAAAAAAGATTTATTGGGTATTTAGTGCCTTTGTTCACTGGTTCAATGGGGGTTTTGTCGGTAATATGTATGACATAAGGTTTTTGAATAGTTCAACTTCTCGGTATGCAGAAGATTTTCAACCAAATTCAGAGGAACAGATAAGAGGTACAGATACGAGGCCAAAGCCAGTCTAAAAATCCATACTCAACCTTGATAATTCCTACAGAAACCTTCGATATAGGATTTGTACAGCTTAAATATTCAATTGGAATACAAAATACCCCTCATCTGTGGCTCAGCATATTTTCTTACCGCACTTCCCATATTAATAGCGCCCTACCTAATAGTAGCACCCCTACATTTTTTACTAAGAAAACCCATTTCAAATGCTTAGATTTTAAGAACGTGTTGATACTTCTTCTCCCATTTGATGTGAATTTCCTCTTAACAATGATTTGTATGATTGTTTAGGGGATATTTACTTCAAATTAAAGTGAAAAGGGCATAAAAGACATAGTTTTAATGATTTCTTTTTAATCAGAAAATGCATACTAAATAAAAGCTCCCTGTCCATGCTTTGTTTAGGCCCTGGGAGAGTTTATTAGGAGAAATACAATAATTTGGGCTCACATATTAACACAAACCTAATTGACATCGCTGATGTGGGTTACTGTTAGAAAGATCATACTTAAAGTATTTATTGCAGTGAAAACTAATACAGCTATTGTGTAGAAATACCATGCAGTGATATAAAGATTTATGTTGTTTTTTTTTTTGTATAACTGCACCTTTCATTGATAATCTAATAATCATATACACATATTTTCATGAAAAGAGTTGAAAAATGTTGCAAGGGTCATAAAATCATCAAACGATAATCTTCCAATAATTCGAGGGGTCAGTGCAACACTATTGTAAGTGCCTACATATTGATAGGCTCTTACAATAGTGTTGCATCGGCCCCTCGATTAATTATTGTCATCTGATCTTCAATTTGAGGTAATTAATTATGCAAAATTTTTTGCATGTATGAATACCTAATATCATCATATTTCATGTTTTTTCAAGTCCATTCATACATTATAAGCTCCACTGGCTGAAAGCCACTGGGGCTATTGTCATGGCGTTGTGTCCGTCGTGCGGTCGTCCGTCCGTCCGTCTGTGCGTGCGTGCGTCCGGTCGTAAACTTTTTTCTTTAGAAATCTTCTCCTCAGAAACTACTGCATGAATTTCAACCAAACTTAACAGGAATGATCCTTGGGTGACCCTCTTTCAAAGTTGTTCAAGAAATTTTGATCCAATGAAAAAAAATGGATTTTATGGGCGTGGCTAATTTCCAAATATGGTAAAAAGTGAGATTTCTCAGACTGTAATTGATGCATATCAACCAAATTTGACTGGAATGATCCTTGGGTGACCCTTTATCAGTCTACCAAAAATTATTGTAATTGGATGAAAAATATGCATTTTACGGGTGGAGGTCATTTCTCTATATGTTATATAGTGGAAACTTTGCAAATCATTTTCTCAGAACATAAGTGATGGATATCAACCAAATTTCACTGGAATAATCCTTGGGTGACCCTTTTTCAGTCTACCAAAATTTATTGTGATCGGATGAAAAATATGTATTTTATAGGCGGAGGTCATTTCTCTATATGTCATAAAGTGGTAACTTAGTAAATCAATTTCTCAGAATGTAATTGATGCATATCAACCAAATTTCTCTGGAATGATCCTTGGGTGACCCATTATCAGTCTACCAAAAATTATTGTTATCAGATGAAAAAAATGTATTTTATGGGCGGAGGTCATTTCTCTATATGATATATAGTGGAAACTTTTAAAACCATTTTCTCAGAATGTAATTGATGGATATCAACCAAATTACACTGGAATAATCCTCGAGTGAACCTTTATCATACAGCGAATAATTAATGTCATTGGATGAAAAATATGTCTTTTATGGGCAGAGGTCTTTTCTCTATATGTTATATAGTGGAAACTTTGAAATTCATTTCAACATCAGTAAAACCCAAAATATCTTAAAATCTAGGCAAACCTTAGATTTGCTATTTCAAGAATTTCAAGCCTGTGGAGCGACTCAAGCCATTCATGGCTTTCTAGTTATGTCATGTTAACAAACAAAAATTGTAAATTTACGTAAAGGCGACAGACTGGCGCAGTTTTACTATGAGTCTTGTCCTTTGAAGTTTTGAATTCATGGTTTTTGTCTTTCACTGCATGACAAGCAGATTTCAACCTGTTAGATTGCAGGAGTAAGTGAAATTCTGTAAATGATAATATATTAAACTTTTTGATACTCGCGGTCGTTACTCAAGAAAAACAAAATGGCACACCAAATACAGTCAAAACTGAATTAATCAACCACCAAAAAAGAGTCGTTAAAGAGAATAGTTGCTAAATAGTACACATTTTGATTACATATAAGAAATTTCGATTGAATATGTTTGTTATTTTGAATTTCTCAATAATCATTATTTTTTTAAAACTCAACAGAATTGTCTCTTTGATACAATTCTTATGAGTTTAAACAACATAATATTCATTTACAAAAATTTTGGACCGTCGTCATAGCGCAGATGGTAAGGGACTGACAATCTAGAGGTCCTGGGTTCGAAGGGGATTTTGAAAACAGTTGACTCGCTTAATATAAAAGTCCCTTAATGGATGTGGTCGCTGGAGCAAGATTGACTGTACATAGTAGCACCATAGAATTATGATTGATAGTGAAAAAATTATCTTGATCTCTTTCTATGAGTATAAGAGAAAAATCAGTCTTTCCACTATATATATCTCCATAATCTTTTGATTCTTCTTTTTTTTTTTCAAGAATTCTACATTAAAATATACAGAGATAAAATACTAAGCATGGTACCAGCTATAAAATTTTTCTTCTATACATAGGTCAAAATAATGAAATACAGATATATTGAACACAGATATGGAAATAAATGAACCCCAAAGTTGGAAGCTAAAAGATGAACTGGTTATTGATTGCCTAAAGATTTATCATTTTGTATGCACAGTTTCCCATTTTTACGACGCGCTACTGGAACGGCAGAAGTGCAGGTTATGAATAATTAAACAATAATCAAGACAGTTGTGACCTTGAGTTTGTGATCATTGATTTTAAGCAGAAAATATTCTAGGAAATGATTATTAGTATTTCAATAATTGTTTGATTACATGCCTTGATATCATGTCAATATTCACATTTTATAAAAATTTCCATGTATATCTATTTACAAAATGCTTGTACTTTTGATACATACACTTATGTGCAGTCCATCCATTAAGATTTCAGGTTGGGACAAACCATCAACAATATAAATTTCTCTTAACAGAAAAGTATTTTTTACCAAAACTTCTTGCTCTTTAAACTTTCTATCCATACCTTTCGATCATAAAATATTTGCCGCAAAATAAGATAAAAGTTTCTAGGCCCTTTGTGGTTGACTTCTGTATCTTCAAAGTTTGTTCAGGTTTTATCGAGGATTTTCACTTTGTCTGACTCAAGTACCATCGGCCAAGTGTGACTGTGTCTGTGTTTGTTTTCTGCTTTTGTCACTGCACTGTAGACTGGTAACTGGTCAAAAACAGATCAACACTTTACTCTGACCAAAATTATTGTCTTTGCAATTCGAGGAACCAGACAGCCGTTTAAAATAGGAAAATTTACCATCTTTAGATATGATAATGGATATATAATCTTTTTAGTAAAAGTGTATAATTCTTCACAGAGTGATGTATTTTCTACAATAGATTGGTTTCTAAATGCATATGAATTACAATAAAAGAATAAATGAACACAAGTGTCATGTATGAAATAGAGGCTGGATGGAAATAGAAGTAATGTCTATTAATAAGCAATGATTAAATGCCCATTATGCCCATTTTATACTTGTAACAGCTATAAAATGTATTCTCTGATTATTTTTAAGGAAAGCTATTTAATTCATTTATTAATTCATCTTCCATGTAAAGAATAATTTAAAATTTGTTAGTTATAATTATGAAGGAAAGAGAAAGGATTAAAGGTGGATTAAAAGATTTTTGTCGGCGTGTGTTTAGGGATTCCACTGTCTCCGTAACACCATAGCGACTTATCACAGGCCTATTTGTTCAGTTGGCCTACTTAAGATGGATGTTATTTTATAAAGGTTTTGTAAATAGAGTCAATATTATTAAACTTTCCCCTTCAAATTGTCATCTTTAAAAAGTTATACCTTTAATTGTCATTGATCATTCTATTGATTGAATATGATCATAATCAGTTGACTAAATTATTTAAGAAAAAAAGTGTCAATGTATGAATTTAGTAACTGGATAGTTTAATGTTAAATAATTGAAATTCATTGAATGAGTTCAGATTAAATTTTAAAAAAGGCAATTTTGAAAATGGAGATAAAAAATAGATATAAAAAACAAATTGATTAAAGAGAGAAGAATCAAATGCAGGTAATTAGGAAAATTCGTTTCCATGTAATTCTCTTGGAGTCATTAATAACAATTGCTAATTGATTTAATTCCCATTAAGACTGGGAGATTCTTTATAATGCTCTGTACTCCAGACATTAAGCAATTTACTAAATTTTTGCAGACTTTTTTCCTGCAACTTTCAAAATGATATTTTATTATTTTTAGCTCACCTGAGCACGAAGTGCTCATGTGAGCTATTGTGATCACCTTTCCTCCGGCGTCCGTCCGTCGGTCGTCGGTCGTCGTCCGTCAACAATTTCTTTAAACGACATCTCCTCCTAAACTACTAGGCCAATTAACACCAAATTTTACAGAAATGTTGCTTAGGTGGTCCCCTTCAAAAATAGCTAAAAGAATTGAAATCCATGAAAAACTCTGGTTGCTATGGCAACAAAAGGTGAAATTTTAAGAAAATCTTTAAAATTCTTCTTCTTCTCAACCAGTAGTCCTACAGACTTAAAACTTGGCATGGATGATCAGTTCATAGACCTGAATAAAAATAGCTAAAATCATATCTTTTGGGCCACCAGGTGCGGAGCACCAGGGGGGAGGGGGTAGTACTCTGGGTAAATTTTGTAATCTTTAAGCCTCTTCTTCTTCGGAACCAGGAGCCCTACAGACTTGAAAATTGTCATGGATGATCAGCTCATAGACCTTAATAAGAATAGCTAAAATCATATCTTTTGTGCTGCCAGGTGCGGAGCACCAGGGGGGAGGGGGTAGTACTTTTGTGAAAATTTTGTAATCTTTAACCTTCTTCTTCTTTTGAACCAGGAGCCTGACAGATTTGAATATTGGCATGGATGATCAGCATATGGACCTTTATATAAATAGCTAAAATCATGACTGTAGAATCACCAGGTGCGATGCATCAGGGGGGAGAGGGTAGTACTTTTGTGAAAATTTTGTAATCTTTAACCTTCTTCTTCTTCTGAACCACAAGCCCTACAGACTTGAAAATTGGCATGGAGGATCAGCTCATAGACCTTAATAAAAATAGCTAAAATCATGACTGTAATGCCACCAGGTGCAGAGGACCAGGGGGGAGGGATAGTACTTTTGTGAAAATTTTGTAACTTTAACCTTCATCTTCTAATGAACCAGGAGCCCTACAGACTTCATTATTGGCATGGATGATAAGCATATGGATCTAAAATAAAATAGCTAAAATCATGAATGTAGGGCCACCAGATGCGGAGCATTAGGGGGGAGGGGATAGTATTTTGGATCAAATTTGAAATCTTTAACCTTATTCTTCTCCTGGATCAGGAACCATACAGACTTGAAAATTGTCATGGGTGATCAATATATTGACATTAATTAAAATAGCTAAAATCATGACTGTAGGGTCACCAGGTGCTGAGTGTCTTGGGGAGGGGGTAGTACTTTGGATCATTTTTGAAATCTTTAAACTTCTTCTAATGAACCAGGAGTCCTACAGACTTGAAAATTGGTATGCATGATCAGCATAATTATGGAAATTAATTGAATAAGCTAAAATCATGACTGTAGATTCACCAGGTGCAGAGCATCTTGGGGGAGGGGGGTGCTTTGTTGAGAATTTTGAGTCCCTACAGCCTTTATATTTGACATGGATTGATCAACTAATTAAAGAAAACTTTAAAAGTCTCAGACTCGGCCTGTATATCTGGCATAGATTAGCTGATCACAGACCTTTTATGAAAAAAGCTTAAATAAATAATGACCAGGGGAGGAGCAGAGGGGGGAAGGATTATTTCAAATGTTATCTGATTGAATAAGTGACAATCTCTTTTTCTGTGGTTGCATGGACATACCTAGGTAATGAAGCTTTTTTCTCAGGTGAGCGACCCAGGGCCAACGGCCCTCTTGTTCCTAATCATAATGCATTAATTCTGGTTGAAATGGTTACTACATGTACTACATATATAAACTTTAGGTAGATGACAATTTCTTTGAGCCTCATCTAAGCCTGTTGTTCACTAAGGAATGTTTAATTCTCGAAGGTTTAGCAAGCCTTCAAAACTATCCATAAAATGAAGGCATATTTTAGCATTCAACCATCGAAGGCAGTCAATCTGGGGAAGACTCTTTCATTATCAATCGGAAGCAGAGTGACTGTAAACATTGTTAAAGTCACAGTTAAATACACTACAACGCAATTATTTGAATTGATCGATTGAATTGAGTTTTTAAGCCACTTTCAAGACTTTTTTCAGTTATTGCAGCGACTGGAGCACCTAACGATGGATTCCTGGTATTTCTCTCACCAGTACAACCGTCACATCTTTTCCTTGCCTCCAGCTGCTTTCTCACAGGTCTACGATTATCAACCTATTAGTGGGAGACAAATAGTCGGAAAGAATGAGTGGCGTCATGGGGGATAGAACCTGAAACCTCTAGATTGACAGTTTGACATGCTACCACTTGTGTTATGACAGCAGCACAATTATTTGAAGGATGCAGATTATGAGATATCTATTATGTCCCTTGAAATAGTTCAGGGGTGTGGAAAAATAAATTTTCTCCACTGGTCCATGGACAAGTGAAAGTCAATTTCCTACTTGTGCAGGATCTAAATGTACTTGTCCACAAAAATGGATTAATAAATATTGATAACGCATTGTTTTTAATGAAGAAAATGCTGTAACTAGATTTTTTTAGTACTGTTCCAAGACTTGCCCTGGTATTTACTTGTTCAGGGACAAGTGGCCGAGAAAACTGTACTTACCCGCAAGTGGGAAGCTGACAAGTCAGACATGGGAATTCAACACCCATGTGCTTGGTTCGTTTCTAAGACTAAGATATATAAAAAGCAAAGAAAAGTAACAGTTTAAGGCTGTAGATCATTGATACTTATTGCCTGTGAAAACCAGATCCAAAATATTTCACCTTCTTTGACAGCTTAAAAGGTTTTAGTGATCTTCAGACTCCTATGTGTTAATGAAAGAGAGTGATAAAACAACCACTGGTTTCTTATGATCTGCATGGGAATTATGAATGTTTCTATTTTAAGAGCCTTCTCGTAATTCATGTTTGATATCGTATTGATGCATTGAACTGCAATCAATTCTTTAAATAATTTTTGCCCATCTTGGTTAAACAAAAGGCATACATGTACTTGTTTTTTTGTCTCATTTCAGCTGTCATTCTTGGTTAAAATTTTACCGATTTTAAGTTACTTGGATTTTATTTTCATTTTCTGCTTAACAGTAACCTTTAAGAGCAGCCATGCAGGGTTTGGCAAAGTGTCACAGGATCCTGAGGATCCCATTATCTTGGGAGGGATTTCATTCATCAAAGCAATAGATCAATATAATCTGAAGGGATCCGCAAGGTAACATGTAAGGATTCAGGTTTGGGGACCCCCTCCCCATTGAAAAAGCAGTAAGTGTTGATCCTTTAGAGAGTATACTCAATTGAATATGAATGAAGCTTACTATTTAGCTGTTTGACAAGGCTCTCTTTTATGTTATCATACTTGACTATAGACTAGTATTTGCCAAACAGCCGTTTCTAAAACTCCAGGGAAAAGACCTGTATATAAAAAGCGGGAAAAGAAACTGCTTAAGCAATCCTTTCATATTTGCACCTTGTGACACTCTGTAATGTCCTGGGCATCCTGTCAAATTATTTCTAAATGACTCCAGCAAATATGACTGGCACTTTATTGCTAATGAAATTTTGCCTCTAAGGAAATTTGACATGATCCCCTCACCATGCTGTTTCCTGTGGGTGTATTATTATTAATATATATATATCATGAAATATACACTTAACATTTTAGAGGGAGTGTGTGTCTGTGTAATAGTACATGTATTACTGGTAGGTAACAGGGTTCAGACTTAAGAGTATTGCACTCTGTTAACTGTCTCTATGTTTAAAATTTGTCTAAGAGATGGGTATAAAAGTGGCATGTGCTACAAATTACTCCTAAGAATTGAAAACTCTACTCTGTAAGTAAGGTGGACCAGTTCAAAAAAGTTCTAAGTGTGTATAAAATTCATGTACAATTAGTATTGCCCTGTATCCTCAATGGTAGATGAATTTGAAATGTCAGAGCTATCTTATTGGTCAATACAGCTGCATGTGCATGATGTCACTTAAGATGGATCAAAGCTCTTATAAAAATTGAAAATGAAATATAAATTAAATTAGGTTATTTTCTTACAATCTTATAATCTTGCATGGTTTGCTTTTTGTCTTCTAAATTTATGATGCCATAATACAACATGGTATTATAATACAACATGGATGATTGTATTAATCATAATTGAATTTTCAGCTATGAGTTCAAGCAAGCATGTTTTATTGCCTATATGAATGAAATAATATAATTCTGTTCCATATTTTGAGAGGAAATAGGCTAAATTCTCAAGTTTTAATTAGGATTAGATGTAATAAAAGATAAGTGCCTATCTAAATAGCTAGAATGCCTATACCTGATGGGTAATGGTCCTATTTTATGTCTTTTTGGGGTGAATGAAATAGCAAATATTGCCTTAGATTAAGTTCTCTTTCACCCTTTCTAAAAAGCCAATGAATTGGCTGAATCAGGTTAATAGATGTATTTTACAGCAAATTTTGTGCAGCAATCTCTTTCTTTCATCACACAATTTTCTGTGTATTGATTGGTCAGCACAAAACTATTGTAAATGCCTATAAATTTATAAGCACTTACATTAGTTGTTTGGTGACTATTCGGTTTGTTAGTTATATTTACCCCTGCCATGCTGAACCCGATTTTTTTTTGCCTTTACAGGAGCTTTAGACAAACATCAGACTACACAGTCTGATCTTTGTCTATAGCACCTGTTTTTACATTTTTGAAACCAGAAAAGCTCAAAAAATTAATTTTCAAAATGAATTCCCTCTCACATTTCGTGCATTTGGCGCTTTGAGCACTTAAATTGTGCAAATTTGTCAAGATTTTTTATTCGGCATGACAAGGGTTAAAATAATGAAACCCACAGTCTTCTTTTCAGAGACAGGGGAATTAATTGGAATTTATGGAATGACTGACACATTTAATTCCCTTTGAAAAAATACTGTAAAGAAGAGTCTGGCGGCCAGACTATTTGTTCATGGCAAAGTCTTTGGAGAAAGCCATCATTGTAAGGGAAAGGTTTTGTATACTGTTAAGCCCTAATGAGAATTATTTCATATTTTTTACATCCTCAAGGGATAAGCAGAATGGATAAGTTAATCTGAAAAAAATCCTCCAGAAAGATTTTCCCCGTGGTTCAGTGGAATTACTCATACAGTTTTTCACCATGTAAAATTTTCCCAGGGTTACGAGTGAAAAACCACAAAAATGATGTAACATGATTTGTACAGCATGTAAGATTTTTTTTTTCTGTTTAGGTGTGGAGAGATATCGTACATGTACTGTAGCAGAAAAAAGGTACTTGGGATAAAGAGAAAGCTTCTGTTTTCTTCATTCATGGGAGATCATGTCCCTCAGAGAAGACATTCCCAAATACTCAAGCTCTCTGAAAGCCTATTTTCCTGAATAACACTGAACAAAATCTATTGAGCCTGTGCGTTACATTTCCAACAATTTCATATGTGTGAAGAAGTTGAGTAGCCTTGACAATCACTCATTGTAAATAAAATATTCTTGTATGGTATTGTGAACTGAAACTATTGATCTATAACCATCTATTGAATGCAGAGTGAAGACTTTGATCAGACTGTGTGGCTGCACAGGCTGATCTGAGTCTTAACATTGCATACATATGAAATCATTGGACATGTCACACATAGGCTCAATTCTGATTAGCTTTGTCTGTGTATAATGTTACACAATTTTGATGTTAACTTTCATGTACTTATTTTGATTGCTGTCAGTCACTATGGTACTTTGATTGACAAATGTAAATAAAACTAAACAAACAATGTCAAGCTTCTGGGTTTTGTCCTGTCAGTTAAATTTCAGAAGTGTGGCCATTTTGTCTGGTATATAATACTTTCTAATATCAGTGTGAATAGGTGGATATTTGATATTGTTTTCATTGAAATATAATACAATCGTAAATCGCGTAGGAAAGGATCCTATTTTAGGAAATCAATAATATATAGTCTTAAAATTCGCTATCGTTTAGCCGGAGTGGCCATAGCCTAACGTATACGCCTGAAGCCCATAAACTTTTGTACATTCGCGGCGTGGGTTCGAGGCGCACAATCGGCGAATCATATGGTTTTTTTTGTTTTGTTTTTTGGTTTTTTTTTGTTCTTTTTTTTTAGTTTTTTAACGTCTGTAACACCCTAAAAATTTCAACAAAGATCCAATCCAGGGATCATTTTGGGGCAAGATATTGAGAAGTTCTCTCATTTTTCTATTATTTCTATTTTTCTTTTATTATTTTTTTTTTATAATTTGAGACGCAACATATGCGACGTCTTTAAGCAATAAGCATGACCTTCGCAACAGCGGTGTGCTTTGCTGGGCTGATACGTCGGCAATTTTTATAATATCTTTGGATTTTTTATACCAAATGACTCATTAGGAGCATATTTTGCTTTTGAATCAATCTATTTTAAAGTCGTCTGCTACAGGATACAAGATGCTGGCCTAGAGGTCTAGAGGTAGAGCGTTTGCGTCATGTTTTTCAGACAGTCTTATTAGCGTGACGGGTCTCATTTACTTAAGGTAGTGGAACCGTAATAGTTCCGCAACATTTCCAACCTGATGATCTTTAACAATATTGGCCGAGGTTTTCTAATGAAAGTCATTAGGAAACCTCGGTTAACAATGATAAAGGTAATAACTCCAAAAGTGTTGCGAAACTATAACGGGTCTACTACCGAATCGAATCGCTATAGATCCGCAACGCTTGGAAGTAATGAACTTCAATAGTGTAAACCGAGGTTTTCTAACGATTTTCATTAGGAAACCTCAGTCAATTTGGCGACAGATCTTGATTTCCGAAATGTTGCGGAACTATTACGAATCTATCTTACTTAAATTCAAGTACAATTCCGACTTGCTTTAGTCCTCGAAATTCATATCAAGGAATTGGGTTTATGGTTAATTTAATTGCCATAATTACAGTTTATACGGGTAGATACGCCGTTTGAGTTAACTCTATATAGGTTTGTCTGCTGTCAGCTGTTTTCGGAGAAACCCCGATGTATTGCTGTAGTGTTAGCATCGTTGTTGAATTCGTCGTGAAAAAAATCTTTGCATTTTGTGATATCTGTTTCTATTAAATGCGTTCACTTTGAGACGCAACATATGCGACGTCTTTAAGCAATAAGCATGACCTTCGCAACAGCGGTGTGCTTTGCTGGGCTGATACGTCGGCAATTTTTATAATATCTTTGGATTTTTTATACCAAATGACTCATTAGGAGCATATTTTGCTTTTGAATCAATCTATTTTAAAGTCGTCTGCTACAGATACAAGATGCTGGCGTTGAATAGTTAATGGGGTGATATAGGGTTATCTCAACCAATCATTTCGGAAGTACTGCATATCATCAAGAGAAAAAGGAAAACAATTTTCTATCGTTTGAAATATTTTTTATTATTTTAGATGTGTTTCATATCCTCTGACCAATACAATGTACTCATGTACTCACACACTGTGTTGTGTCCGTGGTCTAGAGGTAGAGCGTCTGCCTCTTGACCCAGTTCGATTCCCGGGAGCGGCTATCGATCTTGGGTCTTTCATTGGCCCACACATTCGGCGCGAGTACTGGTGAATTTTCCAGGAAGCAGAATCGAGAGGGATTAATCTAAGTTGTAAGAACATGTTTCCCAATCGATGTAAAATAAATAGGTTTAAACCAAAACTCATGATATTGCGTATGTATATTTTTGTAATGCTTCTTTTTCTTTTGTGAGATTTTATGCAAGTCTCTAAAATTTGAGGTTACAATTACTTTTTTGTACTTTATTACGTTTTGTTTCTCCCTGAAAGGAGAACGAGTTCAACCATTTATATGTACTCAAGACCTGGCTTTCAGTACTGTCAGTACTTTGATTTTTTTTATGATATCACATAGTCATTTTTAGAACATTGATATTATGTGGTTTTTTAGAAACTTGCATCAACAATTATGACAATCCTCCCAACCTTGTTGGATTTTTTGTTTCATACAAAACACTAAGTACGTAGTATATATTTACATGCTGATTAATGGCATATTTCTGTTGAACCCTTAAAGTCTCGGTAGACAGAATATACTAAGATTAATCATTGTTGTACCAGACGACTTGAAATCTTACAAAACTGCATTTTTTAGATCAAAATTAAAATTCAGTAGGATAGGGGTTAAAGTGGCTCAGAATATCTGTAAAGAGGACCAGATTAGACAAGAACTTACTTTTTTGTCCAAGGAGACAGGATATTAATTTTTTAGGAGACTGCTAGCAGCTCACTGCATTGATCTGATCCTGACAGTTGCCATGGTAACCAAAATTGTAAATAAACACTGAAAAATGTTGTTTGGAAGCTGTAGGCTGACAAGGCTTGTCAGAACATATTGTTGTCTGATGAGAGAAAAAATAATGTGTGCTAATCTTGTATGTAGGTCACTTTACAGGAGGGAGAATTCTGAGGTCATTTAGAAATATTTGATGGTAGCTAGTTTAACCCTTTCCTGTTTTACAAAATTTTAGACCTGTCCAAATTCAAAGGTTTTGCAGACGAAAATTTAAAGTGGATTTAATTTGAAAATAACCATTCAGTAGGGTAGAAAATAGTGTGGAAAAAGAAGAAATTGCTAGTCAGAAGCAATTTCTTCTTTTTTCACAATGTTTTCTCAATCATAAAATCACAGGCACGTGAAAAGCAGGGATTAAACAGCAAAGGGTTAAGTTTCAACAGTTTGATTGGGCCAATTAACTTGTGCTTCAATCAGTGGAATGGATTGTTGCTGTAGATTTGTTTTTTGGATCCCATGTATTCTAACCATGTTTTCAACCCTTTCCCAAACAGCAAAATTTTAGGGTAATCCTCTTCAAAATCTGCCACAAATGACAAAATAGAGGTTGTTAAAGATAGAATTTGTGTAAAGTATGGCATAGAAAATATTGAGACAAAAGGAGAAACTGCTGGTCATCAGCAGTTTCTTCTTTGGTTGCAATGTTTTCTCAAGCCCATTCCACCAGGGACGTAAAATCCAGGTCTTGTTTGGGAAAGGGTTAAATGAAATCCTCTGTAATTTAGTCTTTGCCACTGATTTTATCTCACTGCACCATTGAATGATATTAGATCAAGTTGAAACAGAAAATGATAGACAAATCCCTTGGTGATTGTGAGATATGCAGAGCTACAGATGGAGGGACATTTTGGATGCCAAAAGTGTGCAAACTAGAATCATGACACTTCACAGGTGGATGGATCTCTGAGGAGAAGTGCAGTGCACAAGAATCACAACTGTACTCATCATATTTTGTGAGTAATTGCCCCTTCTTTGATTGGCAAGAAGCAATTTCTTCTTTTTTCATGTTTTATCAATTATAGAATAACAGGCATGTAAAAAGCAGGGATTAAACAGCAAAGGGTTAAAGGTTGTAATTGGATAAATAGAAAAATAATTGTAAAAATGGTTTACATAGGCAATAGGTTATACAAGTAGTGCAATAGTTACAAATCCTGCTTGTAAATATCAATAAGAATGAAATTAAAACTAGTTTTATCTAATAAAAGACAGGCCCAGCAAACATTTACAGTCTTTCAAGTCAATAATTGAAGCATAAAATTCATTACCTTGAATCAATGTGTCATTGCTAGGTGATAAAAGACAAATAGGGTGAACCATGAATTCATATTTTTTTGGTTTCAAAGGTGCTTTGATGAATAGTATGACAATGAAATCTGTTTTTTATGCTAAAACTGTAAATATATTGTCCTTTCGTGTAATTAATAACAAGTCTTGCTACATTTTTTATTTCACTTACATTTTATGCCCTACTTAACCTCAGATTATAACTGTATTATTTACTCCCATGAAATTTCATTCTGGATTCAGTTCTTTTGAGTTCTACCTCCACTCTAACTTCTTAAGAGTTTAAACTGTTTACCTGGTAAAGTGTTGATTCTAAAATGGCAAGAAATGGTAAAAGTTACTGCATCAGAGTGGGATGCAGTTTTCTATAAATAGAATTCTAAATTCATTAAATTCTATTGACATTGCAGGTATTGATTATTTAGGAGATTTTCTCTTTTATTTAGGTTTTAATTAAAATTTTGAACAGTTTAATCTTTGAAGATGTGTTAAGAAAGAATCTTTGATTTGATAAACCCTTTATTGTCTTTGTTTGAATTGTCTTAAAGAAAATTAATTGGATTTTTAAGTTTGCAGACTTAATCATTTGCCTATATTGTCTAAATAAAGTCTTTGTATATGTTGAGAAATACTGGGGAACACTTACTTGATTTAAAATGAACCAACATCTAGCTCAGTTTGAAATTAATATTCTTCTTTATAACATCTTGGACTTCAATTGCTTAGCCAGTAAAATGAATAACTCCCTATATATTTATATGGAGTTACAACTTTTTTTGCTGAGCCATCAATTGAAATGTTCTGAAAGTTAGAAAATTCAAATTAAGGAAATGTTAGAATGAATTCAAAACATTAAATTTTATCCCTTGCCTTCGTATTTTGAAGAGTTTCATTATTTGCTGTATTCATAAATCTATAAATATTTTCTAGAGCTAACTCTTTTCAAAGTAAAATTGTACAGATAAATTTTAATTGAAAATATCTTGAAAATGATATCTTGGTAATTTGGCCAGATGGTAGTCTGGGGTTTGGATTGCCTTTGTTGTTTGGGTTGTTAAGCTTTGTATGGGTGTCATGACAACAGATTTTGTCCTCTGTGATTTGCTGTTTTCATTTCCTTTTAATATTGGTGTGATTTAGACCCGTTCAATACTGTATAATTGACATGTACTGGGCCTGGCAGATGATTATCCTATAATAAAGAAGTTCATTTGCTGAATAAAAAGCTTAGCAAAAATTGCTATAAAAGCAAAGTACTGAAAGCACTGTTATGCACAAGTTTTAAGTCAGTATTTATTTTGAAATTTGATATAATCCTGGTTTTAAGAGAAAAATCTGGTGTTAGGTATACATTTAAAATGATATTTATGACAATTATCCATTACATTGAATTAATTAGTACCCAGACTGCCCAATAGGAATTCTGTACTTTAGTCTTTCAGATGCAAAGGCTAAATTCTCTTAGCGTATCACAAAGTATATATGCTTAATCAGACACTCCACACACATTAGAAGGATCGAGATAGTGCTCTGCTTAGAAATAAACAGAGCTTTATTTCATTCTGGTGGAAAAACGAATGTAGGTAAAAATGCCAGAGGTAAAAATGCCATAGGTAAAAATGTCAGAGGTAAAAATGCCATAGGTAAAAATGCCAGAGGTAACATGGTAAAAATGTCATAGGTAATAATGCCATAGGTAAAAATGCCAGAATAAATGAAAACTTTATGATGATATATTAACAACAGGAATATTTTTTTCTATGAAAACCTAGTTAATTTCTTAAGTTATCATAAAGGCAATATTTAGAAAAATAAAAATGAATATTTCTATTAATGTAATAGTATAATTGGAAAGAAAAATATATGATAATATTTGTCAAATGAAAATGAAACAAGTTATATTACATGATCTTAATCAGTACCATATTTCATTTGAATTTCTACTTAAAAAAATAGAACTTATTAAATTTATTTGGGTATAAGATGAAGATTTTGGGAATTGTTTTAAAAAATGTGCCAGATTTACAAAAATATTACTAAGAAAAGTGTGAAATATCACACCAATGTGTTAAATTTACCTTTAACTGTATCTTGCCTTATTCACACATTATACTTTGGTAAATTAGTAATTAAGCTACAGTAAAGTCTCGGTGGTTCGTATCTCAAGGGACCTGGACAATTTATACGAACTAAACATAGTACGAACAAACCAATGTCAAGCTGTCGATAGCCTTTTGATGGCTTAGATCGGACACGATCTTAAGGTACGCTATATTTGCAGCTTTATTCTGAGGTTCTATGGGATATGTTTTCAATCAAGTTCTAACGAGGCCATTTTGAAGAGAGTAAGGACACAACAAATCTCACTTGAACAATGATCATCTTTCGTTTTTTTCATATTAAAATCCTAAATAGAGTAATTTCGGCAATTATTTACATACCAAATATTAACTACATCAGAGTGTTTTCCCTTTAGATCAAATCACTTTGAGTACTCATTCAGTGGACGATGAAATCTCGGCATTAAGATGAATCTGTGTGGAAGTCATGTTAACAATAAAGTCTACGAAGATTTGCACATTCATTTATGCATAATCGGTATGAGAAAGCAAGATGAAATACAATAATTAAGGTCACTGATTGACCCTTAATCGATTAAACTGGCCGAAAATTACGAATCAAACAATGCCTGTAAATATTGATGCAAAACAATAACTTCGATTTATACCAATCAACAGGTGTGAAAATCAAGGTATATGTATATTGTAACACCTAGGACAGCTATTGATTGCACAATTCACACCTACGGATTAAATATATTAATTTGTGTTATTTGGAAACTCTCGGGACTTGACACGGGCTACGAACTACGAACCACCGACGTGCGAATTACTCGGAGCCTTCTTACAAAGATAAAGAGGGAAAAATATCGGGACCAAAGAATGTATACGAAGCAACACATACCTACGAACCACCGGCGTGCGAACGACTAAGATTTTACTGTATATTAAATGTGAATACATAAATATATAGACATAGTTCATTTCTGCAATTTCCTGTAATTTATTTATCTATTTTTAGGTTAATGTTCATATATACACAAACTTTGTCATTTGTGTATGAGCCACTAATTTGTATAACCTTTTGCTCAATTCATTATCAAAGTCTTAAAAAAATGAAAATGATATTGAACAGTTAATCAAAAGGTTATTGTAACAATTCCTTTTGTGCATGAAAATTAAAGTATTTTTTCTTTTTACTAAAGTCTAAAAATAAAAGATATAATATACCTCTGGCATTTTTACCTATGGCATTTTTACCTATGACATTTTTACCGTTTTAGCTATGGCATTATTACCTATGGCATTTTTACCTCTGACATTTTTACCTATGGCATTTTTACCTCTGGCATTTTTACCGCACACCGGAAAAACATGTACATGTGGTTCTTGATAATTAATTTTCTAGGAACTAATTAATGTGGAGATAAAGTATTTTATGGCAGGTTTCACCCTTGCTATATTTGTCTGAAATAATGTTGATTTCCTCTCAATATGATAATGTATATTGTTCCATGGAGTGCATGAATTCTATAAGTGAGCTACTAGTAATTTCCCTCGCTTTTGTTGAAAAGTAGTCAACCAAATTCAAAATTATTCAAGACTATTAGGAAAGAAGGAAAAAAGTAGCATTGTAAAAATGCAAGTAGATTCTTATTAAAAAAAAGGGATAAATAATATTTAATATCCCAGGAAATAGAAAAAAAACTTTTCTAAATTAACCCAATTAAATTATTCACCAAAATGTAAAAAATGTAACTACTTGACTCCACAGACTAAAACCAGTATTACGATCTGCAAATTTTATGTAAATTGCATGATTTATGAAAGAAAGCCAGTGTTTCACATGCTCTAATAGTTAACACATCAAAGATTTATTAAAGTTGTAGATTTTATTTCTCATAAACTAGAGAAAACAGGTGTTATTATGGAGAACACAGATCAAGCAAGAAAAGTTTTCCTATACTGTTTTCCAAGAAATAGTGGTCTTTACTACTTTAAAGCTTTTGAAGAGATTCTATGACTAATATTGCTGAAATAACCATGTAAAGGAATTGTGGGAAAACCTTGAGCCTGACTAGCCAAATAGCCTAGAAATGGGCAATTTGTTTGAAAGAAAAATTAAATTCAGCAGGATTAAGGTTATAACCAGCAGTAATCTACACAGAAGCCAGGGGTATTATAGTATGTATAATATGATATTCCAGTCAGTCTATGTCATAAATCTCTTGCCAAAGGTCTGGCATGTCCCTGAACATTTTAACAGCATCTGTGTGTGCATGCTAAATACATCATGCAGATTGCTTACCATTAAGCCACTAAAATATTCTAACTACAACTTGAATAAGTTGTAGTTAGAATATTTTAGTAGCTCAACTTTCTGGGATACACTTCTTAAAACTGGATTATCAAGAATTGGTATATTGGCATTACAAAGTACATGGATTTGCATGCAGGAATCAAGGCATTTTTTTCTTTACACTGATATGGGCTGCATGTGGGTCTTGTTGCTTAACTGTAAAATGATGGATAGGTGGGCGAAAATTCCTTGTAGAAGATTGGGCCTAGTTTTTACAAAAATCCATGTACATTTATTTCTCTGGATTGTATATGGTGCTTTTAAATATATTTAAAGTTATAAGTGAAATCCTTTTAATGAAATCGTTTGTCATAGAATATCAAAGATTTGCAAGATGACAACTACATGGAAAAGACTAGCAGGGACCCAGTCGCCCATGGCCCCTAGATTTTTGGTTGGGCCTCTAGATTTTTTTGGGAACACACCTAATGTTAAATATAGAATTTTTGATGTCTTTTTATGTCTGGGCCCCTAAGTTAAAATTGTTAGGCTTTTTCCCTGCAACTACAAGACACAGCCAACGACATCAAAGCTTTAGAAACACCTTAGAATTTCTAAAACAGAAAATAATCATAACATAATAAATAAGAAAGAGCCTTATTATTGATTCAAAAATTTCATTGCACTGAGTGTTACAAGTAAAAGCAACAATCAATATATATTTCTGAAGGAGATACAGAAATTCCAATCTTGGTCAGAACGCCCTAAGAGAGAAAATCCATAATCGGCATTAAGAGCTGATATCAAAAACGTCTACAAGATGGTCAGTTTGTCTAGTGGTCACCAATATTGGCAATGATGACTGACCACTTTGACATTCCAATGTTAGGGAATCAATAGGTCTTGGTTCACTCAATTTGGAAAGGTCTGAATGTTGCTTTTCCTCCATCGGAAACCCTTTTATCGGAGCTCCAAAAATATATTTATTTACAGTTTTTTACAGAGCTCTAAGTTGGTAACAGGTTGTGATTTTCAGGTTTGAAAATAAAACATTATGTTATTGGTACTCATTGGAATTTTTCTCATCAAAATTTATATTGAAGGATAAGGTAACTATGTTGGATACCACATGTAAACCATTTGTCACCAAAACGTTGTAAAATAAAAAAGGGGCTCGCGCTAGTGTCTGAAATTAATCAGTACTCCTAAACCATGAAAGTCTTGGGGTCAATACTCATCCTAAAGGGGTCAAAACATTTCAGAAAGGGTATATTGTGAGTTCAATTTTACTGATTTCAGTTCTCAGATTTTTGAGTGTCAAAACCCTGGTTTGAGGGTCAAAAACGAGCCCTGAAAAACCTTCAGCTTTAGTCACTACATTTTAGTTGCCCTGTAACTGAAAATATTTTGTTAATTAACTTAATGATGTTTGGTAATCAGTTCTCGTATTATATGCATATAGATGGTTATCCACAGCTGACAGTTATTTTCCTAAATTTGGCTTAACTCCCACACTGCCTAAACAATCAACTTTTGATCAATTATTGGGCTTGCAGGGGAAGACATTAAACCAAGTACCATGGCAATAATTCAGTCACTTGTAAAGAAGGAAAATCCATCTTGAAAGAACATTTGTAGTTGCAGTTTTCTGAAGCTTGCAGTCTAATTGACAGGCAAAAAGCAATTTACAAACATACATGGCTGATAAACATCCCTCTTATGTATATTTGTGTCTGCATTAGCAGATACCTAGTGAAAAAAACATATATATTGATCACTGTGTGAATGATAATCAAAATAATTATTGATACTGAAAAAGGGTGATTTCAATTTAAGAAATAAAACACATTTGCAATGATTCAATCTTTTTTTTTCAAATATATTAACTCATCTTTAGTCAAAGGTTTATTCATTAAGTTCATTATTTACACAATTGTTGGCTTTATATGCCAAACATTATTATCTTGTGGAGGCCAACAAAAATCTATGCTCCCTTATGAATGGAACATGAAGGCTTTTCAAACTAATAATCTCTTTGAAATGAAAATTATTTGTCGAAAAAGAGAACGGTACCTTGAATTTTCATAATCTGAATTTTTATATCTAAAACAGTTGTCTTGAGTAGCAAGACACTATCAGCTATATAATCTGGCAGATGTAGGTTGATCAAATAAACAGTTTTTCAATTCCATGTAGATTTCTGTGCTCCCATATTTCACACCCATAAGTTTAAATGATTTCAGTGATAAAACAGAAATAAAGGCACAGCAGTTCCTATTTTAGGAAACCAATTATTTGGAAAACACATCAGCTGCAACCTCCAAACTTTTTGCAAAGTAATTATAAATGTGTTGAAAAAGAAATTTAAGTTTAATATTTACTATTTACATGTATTCCAAATGACAATGAAGGAATGTTTTTAATTTCAGGCCTGTAATACCATATATTTTGATTGGTATGGAAAACATGACAAAAGAAACTAGTGTTCTAAAGATAAGGATCTAAGTCTTTGGTAAATGTATTTGGCAATAAAAAACAACATTGATGGTGTTGTTTTGGAATGTCCTGTGTTAAATGACCCTTGAAACAAGCTCATAACTGAGATGTTTACAGTTGCAGAAAATTGACCACTGGCTTTGATCTGTCTAGACCCTAATTGATATATCACTCAGACACACAGTCAGTCTACAGAATTCCCAGATTCAAAAGCTGTTGGCTATGAAAATTCTTTAGTTTAGCTTGGAACCATTACTACTGAATTCTACTCTGTTTCATTATAACCAATTTCTTGAGTGGATCGTGTTATTTACTAGAGAGTGGAGAATGTTAAATGCAAATTTTTAACCTAGATGATTACTAACGTTGACTGTGGTTTCGTACCAATTTGTTCATGAACATTCCAAAAGTAGAAAATGTGGCACACAAATGGCAGATAATCAAGAACTTCTCAAAACAACCATAGATCTTCCCTTTTCCTCTTGAATGTCAAGAAAAGGTGAAGAACTTCATCAAAACTACATGGCCTGCTTCTATAAAAGATAACCATTGGTTTAGTATTAACTGGAAGTTAATTACAGTCAATCGGTTGTTACAATTGAAAAACCAAACCTTATTGGTTGAAAATAAATTATAGTCTATGTTTAATCAATATGTTTATCTTTTATACAACTGGGGGCTGTAAGACAAATTAAAGATTCTCAAATTATTTGGTGGGTTTATATAAAAGGATTTTTGTGCTTGTTCAGGTTTACTTAGAAATAAGTTTCACATTGTAGAGAATGTTCATTGAAAGTCTTATTGAAATGTCGAGGCCTCATAACAAAAAAAATCTTATTGAGATATTTCTTCTAGTTTCATCTATAAGGATACAAGTTCTAGCCTATTTATAAATTTGTTTACAGGAAAGTTTTGAAAAATGTCCTTATACTGTCCAATTAAAGCATTCTTTGATCAAGAAATTAGCATACACTGTCAACCTGATGTTCAGATATCCCGTTTTATTAGCTGTGCACATGGCCACAAAACCAGAAAATTACGTGGTTGTGTGAATTATTGCCCATTGTTATTTGCTTCATTTGACATAATGAAAAACATATCACACAAAACCTTACAGTAAAGATTTATTTGATAATCTATGTGCAAAGATGTTTATAGCGGAAAATTTTATAAGTGAATTTTTTTCTTTTTTAGCTCACCTCAGTACGAAGTGCTCTAGGTGAGCGTTTGTGGTTACTTGATATGAGTAGTGCATGGTATGTCCATACAACATTCAGAAGGCCATTTTTTTAGGCAAAACAACCTGAAAATTGGTCAGATTGATTGTCTTGATGAAATCTCAGACAAGTTTCATAAGTGGGTCAAGTGGGGTCAAAGTAGGTCATAGGGTCAAATCTTAGAAAAGCCTTGTGGACACTCTGGAGACGGAGTTCTGTTAGCCCAATTAAGTAGAAAATTGGCCAGAATGATGGTCTAGATGAAACCTTTAACATGTTTGAAATTTAGTCAAGTGGGGTCAAATGGGTGATTATTTTAATTGTCTAGACAAGACGATTCCAACGAGTACCCTCAATATAGGTTAAGTGCAAGTATTATTGATACTTTTAACCCTTTCCTGATTCACAAAATTTTGGACCTGTCCAAATTCAAAGGTTTTGCAGACGAAAATTTAAAGTGGATTTAATTTGAAAAATAACCATTCAGTAGGGTAGAAAATAGTGTGGAAAAAGAGGAAATTGCTTGTCAGAAGCAATTTCTTCTTTTTTCACAATGTTTTCTCAATCATACAATCGCAGACACATAAAAAGCAGGGATTAAACAGCAAAGGGTTAACCCTTGCTATATTTGTCTGCAATAATAGTGTGGAAAAAGAAGAAATTGCTTGTCAGAAACAATTTCTGCTTTTTTCAAAATGTTTTCTCAATCATAAAATCAAAAGCACGTAAAAAGCAGGGATTTACCCGCAAAGGGTTAATACAAAAATTCAAAATACTTCTCAATCTGTAGCTCTGTTAGTTTTGACATTTCAGTCCTGAATGGTTGTGTGGTTGTGTAATTCAAGTTTGTTTTTTAGCTCCACTGGCTGTAAGCCACTGGGGCTATTGTCATGGCGTTGTGTCCGTCGTGCGTGCGTCCGTCCGTCCGTCCGTCCGTGCGTGCGTCCGGTCGTAAACTTTTCTTTAAAAATCATCTCCTCAGAAACTACTGGATGGATTTCAACCAAACTTCACAGGAATGATCCTTGGGTGACCCTCTTTCAAAGTTGTTCAAGAAATTTTGATCCAATGAAAAACATGGATTTAAGGGGCGTGGCTAATTTCCAAATATGGTAAAAAGTGAGTTTTCTCAGATTCTAATTAATGAATACCAATGAAATTTTACATGAATGATCCTTGGGTGACCCTTTATCAGTCTACAAAAAATCATTATGATCGGATGAAAAATATGGATTTTATGGGCGGAGGTCATTTCTCTATATGTTATATAGTGGAAACTTTGAAAATCATTTTCTCAGAATGTAACTGATGGATATCAACCAAATTTCATTGGAATGATCCTTGAGTGACCCTTTATCAATGTACAAAAAATCATTGTGATCGGATGGAAAATATGCATTTTATGGGCAGAGGTCATTTCTCTATATGTTATATAGTGGAAACTTTGAAAATCATTTTCTCAGAATGTAAGTTTTGGATATCAACCAAATTTCACTTGAATGATCCTTTAGTGACCCTTTATCAGTGTACCAAAAATTATTTTTATTGGATGAAAAATATGCATTTTATGGGTGGAGGTCATTTCTCAACAAGTTAAATAGTGGAAACTATGAAAATCATTTTCTCAGAATGTAGCTGATGGATATCAATCGAAAATTTCACTGGAATGATCTTTGGGTGACCCATTATCATGCAGCCCAAAATCATTTTGATTTGATGAAAGATATGTCTTTAAAGAGCGGAGGTTATTTCTCTATCTGTTAAATAGTTCAAACTTTGAAAATCATTTTCAACATCAGTTAAACCCCAAATATCTAAAAATCAAGTCAAATCATTTCTTTGCTTTTATAAGAATTTCAAGCCTGTGGAGCGACTCAAGCCATTCATGGCTTTCTAGTCTTGACAATTAAATCATTGCAGCCTGTAGCCATTAATGGCTTGTATATAGGTAAAGGTACTGAGGTTGTTGAGTGCAGGTAATTGTAATGGCCTGTGCAGCCAGTTCATGGCTTTGAAAGGACCCAGTCAATTGTGAAGTAATTTAAAAGTTAATTGAAAAATGTCCTGCCCCAATAATTCTACCCTTTCATGTTCTGTCCACTAGATCATACCTTTCAATGTCAAATTGCAATTGTGTAAGAATTTTTATGCCCCCCCGTATCAAGAGATCGGGGGCATATTGTTTTACTCATGTCTGTCTGTCCATCTGTCTGTCTGTTGTCCTGTCTGTCTATCTGTCCGTCCGTCTGTCCGAAAACTTAACCAAACTTAACCTTTGTCTTATCGAGAGATCGCTGTTATGGGGGCATTCGTGTTTCACAAACACATCTTGCTTTATTATTGTTATATCTTTCAATGTCAAATTGCAATGTGAAGGCTTTGTGCAAAATAGTTGTAAGGCAGTTACAAATGTTTCGCGCTCAGCCATCGAATTGTGTAAGATATTTTCATTATTTTTCCCTCATTTTAACCCTTATCCTGCTTGATTTAAATTCTGTTGCAAACAATTTCTCGTTTTAAGCTGATAATTATTAAATACTGCTCCAGACAATTTTTTTTAAGTCTTTAAAATGATAAATGGGCAATAACTCATAAAGTATGCCTGCAAGAGTTGTGTTTCTTGTGCACTGCACTTCTCCTCATTGAGATCTATCGACCAATGAGGATTCAAGTTGCTAGCATTTATTCTTAAGGAGTTATGCTCCCAATTTCAGTGAGGACAGAAGGGGAGGATCGACTGACAGAGACCAAATGCTTTGTGGAATGAAAAAGTAAACTGATTTTAAGACATTATAATTAGATATGTTCCTAACAAAATTCTGCTTTAGATAAGTTGACAATTTTTGAAAAAAGCCATTGTTACTCATTGACAAAGCCAGAATGGAAACTGAGGCCAAGAGTTCAGATTTGCATAATACAACCTATGATTGAACAAACTTGACCAACAGATGACAAAGCAAGTTTGAGACGCCTACATGTTTACATTGTCCAAAGCGGTAGGTGACCACAACCCTTGAATTAATTTACATTGAGTTTTCAACATTAATGCAATAATGAAGGATTTTGGCAAATTTGAAAAATGTATAGGTGAACGACATTTATCATCAAAAATAGTTGTGCCCAAATAAGGTTAATCATACAATGGAAAAGGCTCAGCTTGGTATTTATCACTGTTTTCTTTTTACAACATGAAATTGCATGCTACAAAACCAATGTTTCAATGAACATATACACATCAACTCTCAACTGCTAGGTATTTTTGATCTGTCTGTCAGTCTGTCCAATCACCAATTCTTAGTAAACTTAATTTATTAAGATACTAACATATCATATTCTCAGGTTTTGTCTTGAGGGTTATATTGAATTTTCGCTAAGCTTGTAATATTTTACAGTACAAGGCTGATGTTTGATACTAAAAGCAGGGGTTTGATCATCAAAAGTCTTAAAATATCCTACTATTGACCCAATCTGTTGAAATAATTGTGGCATTTATTCATTGGGGGTAGGGGTTTATTGAAGAGGCTTCAAGTTTTCCAAAAATCATGCAAAAGATAGTCAATTTTGTTGTTTAAAGAGGATTTAGAGCAAGGGGTTCTATAAGAATTTTTACAGTACATCCGAAATTTAGACCAGTTGTCCTCAGTTATTGACCTCATGCCCTAAACTGCTGGAAAATGCCCTTTAACATGAAACCTGTCAGTCTTTGTAACAAGAGATGACACCTCATTCTGTACTTAATTGAAATTTTAATTACATCTGTATAATGAACAGATGACCTGATACAAAATCAACAAAGTTGTTTTGAATACCGAAGGAGGTCATGACATGCCTTAAAAAAATTGTGCTTAAAATTTAGTCTGCTGGTTTAGAATTATAATGCCTTTTTGCAAGGCATACTCAAAGCTTACACTTAATACATTTTCTGCAAGAACTTCGAAGTTTCTGATTATCCAGCTCCTGAGGTGGAGAATTGGTGTAATACAAGTAAGACAAAATTTGTCTTTGGTCATCAATGATAAATCTACACATATTGGGTTGTATATGCTTAAAATGTATTTTATTCATCTGACCAAAATTGCCTGACTTGCAAAATTGTGCAAATTTTCAAAAAATTGATTGAAAGTGATATGTCAATACAAAGCAAAGCAAAGCATGAAATGCTTCACAATGAGATAAAAAACACTTTACTTTTCCACAGACAAAAAATATAATACCCATGGTAACTGAAATGTTGATAACATATCTTGATGTAACATAATCTAGAATCGGTGATCTTACAAAAACATTATAAGCAATTCTATCTGATCTCAGTTTTGGGCTAACTGTAATACCACCCAGACAGTATGAACTTTTTGTTGCCTTCACTTTTCAGCAGTCTGTTATCAAAAACTACTGAAATCTTAGCAAAACCACTTTTATCAATTTCTAGGAACCAACTGACACATGTTAAAATATCTCAATTTCTTTGCAGCATATTTTAATTGAGCCAGTGCATGACATTTCGAACAATTTCACATGTGGGCAAAGCAAAGCTTCTGGCCAGCCTGTGCAGCAAGGTCTTCACTATGCACTAAGTATAAAGGATAAAGTCTCAATCCCTCTTCTGGCAGACTGCAGTCAGCATATACTATTATTGCATTGTGTCGTTGTCTACGCAGCTTAACTTTTGTACCTTGCACAGGATTGAAATTGTTGGAAATGTCACACATTGGCTCAATTATCAGCTTTTCAAGGGGTCAACACAAAAGTGTTGTTAGTGTCTATTACTTTATGGGCACTTACAATAGTTCTATGCTGCCTGACCCCTATATATATAGATGACAAATGAGCCCTTGTGTGACATTTCCAACAATTTCAAATGTGTGCAAAGCAAAGCTTCTGCCAGCCTGTGCAGCTGCACAGTCTGACCAGAATCTTCTATATGCGCTATATTGATATATAATGTCTTAATCCATCTTCACACAGTCAAGCATATATTATGTTTGCATTGTGTAGATGTCAATGTTATCGAATGTTTGTACATGGCGCAAGTGTAAAATTGTTGGGAATGTCACACAAAGGCTCAATATAGCACATATTAGACAGAAGAAGAATAGTCCTGACCAGTCTGGCCCAAGACTCTTTTTTACGGTATTTTTTAAGGGAATTAAATGCATAAATAACATAATAACAAAACTGACAATTAAGTCGCCTGTTTTTGCTCAGCTTTTGTAAATATGAACTTTGATTAAAGAGGCATGTAAATGAACAACAGCAAAATTCATTTTGGAAAATGCAAACAAAAACAACTGAGGCCAGTCTAAGTCCTGACCAATTACCTTTGGCTTTCATTCATGAAAAGGTGAAAAATAAGTAAATTTCAGTCCTAAGGCAATTTAACAGCATTACCAATACCTTTATCACTGAAATTAAATTCTTTAACACTTTTAAACATGATATTTTCTGCTTCTCATTAATTTGCTTTGTAATAAATTACTTAGTTATGATGCTAGGTGGTTCGCTAGGTGGAACCACCTATTAGCCAAGTCTTCAGGGTTAGTCTTTGATAAGCCTATAGACAAGTTTAAGACACAATATCATTTGCAAAAACTTAAGAAATGTGTCAGAATTTTCTAGGTCAGATTTCCATGTAAATCTAGCCTGATGATTTTCCCTTGGCATGACTCAGATTACGCATTTCAGAGATCAAATTTTGAATTTTTCGTAAAAAACCTAGCCTGTTTGTGTGTAAATTATTCATTGCATGCGTGACTCGGAAGATAATGGGGTGTAATGACTTGGCTAATGTTTTGCCAGGCTGTCAATGTGTCTTCAGAAAAAAATGTTAGATAGATTAAGATGGGGAAATGGGAATCTAGCTAACAAATCGTAACCAAACAAAATATTAGACTAGACTTATATGGGGAAAAAAAGTGCAAAACTTGTATGAAAATTACATCCAAAGCAGGGCTGTTAGTATTAGCAATGCCATTTTTGTGGTGAAATTAATGCTTATTGATTTCTGTAAAAAAAATTAGTTAAAAAAAAAGACGCTTGCTAACCTCTGAGAAACCTCACTTTTTGTTCTGTTTAATGTAATATTCATTCTGTCCATTTTGGATCAAGTCCACTTGTCAAAGAAAATCCCAAATGATTTGGAATTATAATGCAATTATTTAAAATTTTGTTGTACTCATTGATTTTGATCTTTCAGGATAGGCCCGCTTGTTTGGATTCTATTTAGTGGACAGGAATTTGTTCCATTTCCAGAATATTAGGTAATCGATTTAAGTAAAAGATTTCAACTGGGGCAATGGGTTTTATGTACTGATAATTTTTGCAGTACCTAATATTTGGGAATATTAGATGTCAAAAATCTAGACTTGGCTACAAATGTGATTGATGACCGTCTGGGATTTGAAAGATCTGTGAGCTTTTGTTATATACAGAATTGAAGCTTATTTTTTGTTACAGGGTGTGCTAAGTACTGGGATGGCTAAGATAGCCCTAAGGTTCATTCAAAGACACCGTCTTGTTAAGAGCTTTCATAAATATCAGTGAACTAAAATTGATGCAATTTAGTATAATAGTTTATTTGTACCTCAGTATCTACATACATGAATACAAAAAGGGGAAAAAATTAACAATTGCAGTCTAAAAATATTGTTCCTTCACTCGTTAGTATTGAATTATCTAATTGTTTGTGAATGAATCTGATCATTCTTTCACTTTTTGTACAACTAAAACTTTATTTTCATATGTAGATCTGTAACTTTTGAAAATCCAGTTAATGTAAAAAAAAGGTAAAAATGAACTTAAACAGAAACAAACAATCAACCCCCATACCTTTATATCAATATATTTGTATACTATTGTTGCCTAGAATATATATAGCATTTTGTTTGTAATGGTGTTTGGAATATTCTGTAGACATAATCAATTGATTTTGGACCAAGTCCATCATAATAATCATAAAGTGCCTGTGTTGATAACCTGAGTCTGCTCTAATTTATTATTGGAAGGTAAGGAGTATGTCTGAAGATAAAAGGACGCAACACTGTTGTTAACATCTCGATGGCTTGTCTGGCCCGGAAAAACATCAATGCTTTGTTGTATATGATTCACAAATAAATGTCAAAAAATGAATAACCAATAATGACACTACTTTGCAGTCACATGCAAAATAACGCACTTTCAGTTAATTTGTCTGTCTCTCTTAGAATTAAAGAAATAGAATAACTTTTTCTTTTTCCAGTGAGATCAATTAATGTTTCCTTTCATGAATAACAAAAGCTCATTTGTGGCTTTGCCACTCTTGAAATCATAGCTTTTGTTGATCACTTTACACTGAAACAAATGATTATCCTCAATATACTTTTGTCAGACACTTTTTGGTTTATATTGGCCATATTCCAGTGTAATTATCACCTAAGAAATTGCATTTATCTGTCTGAGAAAATAGAATCTGGCATGATTGAATAAATTGTTAGCTGGATTTTGTTTCTTTTTTAAATTCTATTCAATGTTACACAATTTAACATAATATTAAACAATAAATTATCATGGTCTTATGACTTGAAATAAATCAGTCATTATCAAAGTGTATAAATGAATAGATCAGCACAAAACTATTTTAAGTTTGTTTTGATATTTAGGCACTTATATGTACATGCATTGGCACGACCCCTAGATAATATACATACATGTACCAATGTTTGAAAAAAAGGATTGGTGAAAATAGTGTTTCATTTGAAATATGTCTGAATATATTGTTTACATTTAGATTTTATGTTTAATTAAGCTAACTTGTGTTTACAAATGTGTTGGACTATTTGTCCAATGAGTTGATAATCGTTGACCTATGTGAGATAGAAGCTTGAGCCTAGGAAAGGATGTTATGGTAGAACTGGCGTGAGAAAAACAAGAAATCCATTGTTAGGTGCTCCAGCCTCCGTGATATGACTGAAATAATGTTTAAAGCGGCATAAAACTTAATTCATTAAATCAATATATATAAATATGTGCCAATCGTGGAAAAAAAGGATTAGTGAAAATAATGTTTTGTTTGATTGTCTGAATTTATTGTGTTCATTTAGAATTTCAGTTTCATTAGACTTACTGGTGTTTACAAATAATGTTGGTGCATCAGGTAATGATTGCAAGATATGACTGTATAGTTTACACATTATAAGATTTCTGTTATGTCTATTTTCACGAATATCAATTTTCCAACCAGTGTGAAAATGCATATAATCTCCAAGACATAATAAAATTCCAGGCTATAAAGATAAAGCATGAAAATAAGATTCGATACCCCTAGGCACTTAATTTTATCAACTTTCTTTAAAGATAATCTAAATAGCTTTCACAAAACAGGAATCCTAGAGCTTAATTTGTAAATTTCATGAAATATTAAGTTGAAGAATTGAGGTTTATCAAATTTGAGAAATTTATGATCATGCAAAATAAAAGATGTATGATTATTAACTGTTATGATGAAAGTTACCTTTCTCTACCTTAATATTTAATAAATAGAGGTTATTGAACGAGTGGTCATAGAATACTGAATTTATTATACAAGTCATCAATTAACAGATAAAAATGAGGCTGTGCTGATGATGAGTAATAAATTCTGTATTTGATATTCTACAATCATTTTTGGGAAACGGCAGCAAAGTGGCAGCGTACTATATTGTGACTATGGCATTCTTGTTATAATATGACCCGATCTTTTGCAAAATTCTTAAAATTCAACATTTCAATTTGCCGCGTAACTTATGATGCCCTTTTAAAACTTATGTCATTATAAATACATTATGACATCATTTTTGCTGTTGCAAAATAGCATTGATATTTGCTCTGAGCTCATTTGCATAGTTATCCCACTCGTGTAATAGCACCCATGTAATATCAAAAATATTCAACGTTGTCATTTCACTCCTACACATAGCATTGATATTCGCTCTGAGCTCATTTGCATAGTTATTCCACTCTTGTAATAACACCCATGTAATATCAAAAATATTCAACATTGTTATTTCACTCCCACAACAGAAGTCATAATAAGGTATATGTTCTGAGTCAAAATTTGTAAATCTGACTGTAAAAAGCTCAATTAAAAGTAATGAGGTTTATATTTGTAGACTTCTTTGATTTTCCTTCACAAAAACTTTGAAAACTATAAATGCTATTCATAAAAAAAGTTTCGATGAATTATTGAGGTTTCTGTCTGTGTTCAGGAATTCTGTCCCTATGTTGGAATTTCAGAAGATTTGTAACAGATCGTTTGGGATTCATCTTTTCTCTACGCCCGCTGTGCTTTATCTGTCAATGTGCTGGCAAGAAATATTTGCATACCACTGTATCCACAGATAATGTATGAGTTAACACATTTCTCTCCTACTGAATTGCCAGTCTATAGATATTTGGCATATAATAATCAGTCTAAATTTATGTAAATTTTTCTGTATACTTTAAAAGTTCTTGGTCAACAAAAATTACACTATCTTGTTTTTTCTTTTAGAGGAATTGCAGATGTTATCTTAAATATACTCAATGGGTGTCTAAATTGGTGTATTTACAAATAAAATACCTACTTAGTGTATTATATGAAAATAACTATCTAACGAGGTTTGGAGAATTGATCATTGATCTGCCGAGACAATTATCGATTCTTACAACCAAGTTAGATATTTTTTGATACAATACATTAAGTATTTATTGTATTTGTCTTATAACCTCTGTGTCTTGTTTTCGTCCATCTTTCTAACTGAAATGCAAGTTTCTAAAAATAACCGCATTATATCATTGTTCTAAAAGTAACTATGTGATATAAAAAAAAATATACAGTTAAACTTCGGTAGCTCGAACACCTTGGGGACTTGATAATTTGTTCGAGAGATCGGTTGTTCGACCAATCCAAAAAACTATTAAGGTACCAGAAGATGGGAATGCGTCATATCCGGTAATACACCGTATCTGAATATACGTATACTTATTTGGTTCTTCAATTTTACTTTTTAATTCACTGTTTTAAGGTTTCTTACGATTGATCCACGGGATTTGTGTTTGAAAATGAATAAAGTAAAAAAAATGATGAAATAACTTTCGACTAGAGTCTTGGTGTTGCATTCCCTTTGTTTACAAAAAAAACGCTGCCATATTAGATCTATTATTCCTGTTACGTACGCGCCCTCAATTGCAAGTGAAAAAAAAAATTAAAGTCAAATTTAAAAACCGTTCAAATGTTTAACCTTAAACGTTTTCGAGTATATAAATTTACGTCAGTCTTTGAGAAAATATAGATCTATCTAAATTTAAACCACACAACTCTACACGAGTCAATCGTTCGGACCTTCAAGCAGTTACGTGTCTGTATGTTTTTTGACATTGCTAAGTTAACTAGTCGCTGAAATATCAATAAGTGACAATATATAGTAATGAATGTAAACAGCAGATGGCCAATCAACGAGTTAATTCAATTAAATAAAAAAGTGTATTTTTCACGGATTGGGTAATTATGACGCACGGTACGTTATTGACAATAAGGTGTCAAAGGATTACGAGTTGAAACGTGTGAAAATCACATAAATATGACATCTTGTTATTAGCAATAGACCCTGTGTTCGATTTTTTCCAGGTGAAAAATAATGCATTTTTAACTTCCGGACTGAAGAACGTGTTCGAGAGTTCGACCAGCCTGGTGTACGAGTTTTCCGAGGTCGAACACTATGTATTATGAGGGAATTCTGCCGGGACTGAGATCCTTGTTCGAATTTTCCCTAGTGTTCGAGATTACCCCTGTTCGAAAGACCGAAGTTTGACTGTATATCATACTGGATGTTATAACACTGATATTTGTATAGTTATAAGATAAAGCATTATATATCTATATTGTAGAAATCACTCCTTTTTTAGTGGGTTGAAAACATTGTTTGTCACTAGACCAGCATAACTATAATATGACCATATGTTCCCCCAAAGTAAATTAGATTGGCTAATATATTAGAAAATCTCAACAACTTAAAATTCATAAAATCACTGACTTTTACTGGATTTTCATTTTTATGGGCAAGAAATATTTGTTTTAACCCTTTCCTGTTTTACAAAATTTTAGACCTGTCCAAATTCAAAGGTTTTGCAGACGAAAATTTAAATTGGATTTAATTTGAAAAATAACCCTTCTTTAGGGTAGAAAATAGTGTGGGAAAAGAAGAAATTGCTTGACAGAAGCAATTTCTTCTTTTTTCACAATGTTTTCTCAATCATAAAATCACAGGCATGTAAAAAGCAGGGATTAAACAGCAAAGGGTTAAAATGAAATTATGTACAGTAGCCTTCAATATCTCGCCTTGAAGATATTTATTATTGAAAATTAATGTCTTGTGTAGTGTAATTAGACAATCTAACTTCTCCAAAACAATGACCCACATTCTTATTAAGAACAAAGAATGTAAATAATGGATGCTTTAACGGAGAAAATTAAAACCTGTCTAGCTCTGAACCATATTTATCTAGTTTATGGTATCGGAAAGCAGTTAGAATTATTGATAGGGCTATTTTTCTCTTCCTGCAGTGGGAAAGTTGTAGCATATATTGATTTAACAGGGTGGAACGATTTCAAGATCTCGTAGATTTTGCCATGTCTGTCTTGGCATTGTTGAATAAATGTTGGCGCTTATTTTGTTGGTTTATTTAAAAATTATATTGCAACTTTTTGAACTTTATTCTTATAAAATGAATTTAACCCTTTGCTGTTTAATCCCTGCTTTTTACGTGCCTGTGATTTCATGATTGAGAAAACTTTGTGAAAAAAGAAGAAATTGCCTCTGACAAGCAATTTCTTCTTTTTCCACACTATTTTCTACCCTACTAAATGGTTATTATTCAATTTAAATCCACTCTTAATTTTTGTCTGCAAACCTTTGAATTTGGACAGGTCCAAAATTTTGGAAAACAGGAAAGGGTTAATCAGAGGTCAAGATATGGTTAGAGGATATAAAATCTTTATTCCACAATGACACCCTATATTGTGGGTACAAGAAGATTCCAATGAGTTATTGCACAACATAGGATTTATGCTTTGGAATCATTCCCTCTATATATGTAGTTTGTTGCCTTGAAAAAAAAATCCACAATATTTCTAATTTTGTTTCATTAGACCTCATACTAGGTTACGTTAGTTTATATTAATTTATTTTAGTTCGATTGCGACGAAAGCTTAAGCTTATAGAATCACTCTTGAACACTCAATCCTGATGTTTTCACGTCCCCGAGAGAGGCAGTAGTTTAAACCCACTGCTACCCATTTTACAGCTGGGTGAACTGGGGCTGGCTATTAAGTATTTTGCCCATAAACACACCCCGGCGATAGTGGGGCTCGAACCACGGACCTCCAGGTCACGGGTCGAGTGCATTTACCACTAGGCCACCGAGGCAGTCAAGGGAATCATACTAGGTTGATGGTGGAATAAGCTGCGGAAGTGACATATTCCATGAAACTAGCATCGGTGAGGCTTTAAAATAATCTGCTAAAGGTCACTTATGTTATTAACTTAGTGACATTTTGAATGACCAAATGATGAAAATGCTATGATTGCTTTATGATTTTAGCTCTATAAAGTATTCTAGGTTTCTACATGCTATATTAATTAAGGTAAAATAAGGGTAACTTTTGATCAATAATAGACACTTGGAAAGTTTGAATAATTAATGATTTGCATCATGAGTCATTAACATCATTAATTTGTCTGTAAATGTACTTTAGCCCCATTCATTCTTATACATACCCTCAGAGTCTCCATGAAGAAGCGATTAATGTTGTAGAAGAGAAGCATTTTCTTGTTACTTAATATGACATACAGTCAATCTTGCTCAAGTGACCACGTCTAGTATTAAGCCACCATATTATTAAGTGGCCGTTTTTAAAATTCTCTTCTTTAAATCAAAATATTTGAAAAGAGTAGATATCACTGGAATAAAAATTATTGTAAATAATTGAATCCTTTGTGTTTCAAACTCAGCAGAACAGTCTAATTGAGATGGATTATTAAGATTTTTGCAATAATTTACAGAATGATTACAAATTTGTTCACAATTACATTTCTTGTTTGTAAACAAAATGTGTATTCAGCCACCATGTTCTTATACGAATGCTTTATGGTCCTAGTTGTGGTCATTTAATACAAGTTTTACTGTACTTGTAAGGCTGATGTCAGATGAAACTATCACTGTAAACTCAAGCTTCTGTAGAGTTCAATGTGAATGGAAATTCTATAGATTAAAGTGAAAAAAAAAGTTAAAACCAACTTTTAAATCAAAGTTGTTAGTGCACAACATTTAAGCGCCTTATGAGCCACTATCATAGCGAAGTTGGTAGCGGGGTCCGACTGTCAATCTAGAGGTCCCGGGTTTGATCCCCGATGGCGGCACTCATTCTTTCCGACAATTTGTCTCTCACCAATGGGTTGATAATCGTAGACCTATGTGAGATAGCAGCTGGAGGCTAGGGAAGGATGTGATGGTTGTACTGGTGAGAGAAATACCAGGAAACCATTGTTAGGTGCTCCAGATGCCGCTATTTAACTGAAAAAATGTTGAAAGCAGCGTTAAACTCCATTCAATCAATCAATTATTTAAGTGCCTTATGCTCTTCTGTTCAAGTCAAATTGCTTAATCATCACTGTGATGCGGACAGCTAGGAAAAGAATTGCTTTGTATACGGTAATCTTGGCTTAAATTCTTACAATATTCATTAATTAGTATGTAATGCTTTCAAGTGAAGTTATTATGAAATTTAAACTTTAAAACAGCTTATTTTGCAATTTGAACAAAAGAAATTCCTGAGTTTTAACTGCTATATTGCTTTAAAGGTACCTGAATACGAGACATTCTTTTTGACAATCTATGAAAGCTTTTAATCCTAGTTGACAAGAGGATATATGTTTATCTCATGATAAAATGATTAACTCTTCAAAATTCATTCACAAGTAATTAATGTAACAAAAATGTCACAAACATTGGGTTGTGTGTGTTTGGTGATGTCAAACCTTAAGCCACCTGTCTGATTCACTTGAGAATAATACTTATGAAACTCAATTCAATAGGTTGAAATAGTAATACTGACTAAATCTTCTATCAAATGTACCATAGTAACCCTATGATTTAGGATATCCAAAAGGCATACATTTATTATTGTGACAATTTTTTAGAGATGAGAATCAAAACAATTGTTAACCCTTGTCATGCTGATCCCGGAATATTCCTCCTTTGGCAGGAGGTATAGACAAACATCAGCCTGCACATATGTGCAGTCTGATCTTAGTCCATACCAACTGATTTTCCTTTTTAAACCAGAAAAGTTTCAGAAATTATATCTTCAAAATCAGATGCTGACTCACAATTAGGAAAAACAGAGCTTTCAGCACTTTGATTTAAATATTATTTTGCCAAGGTTTTTTATGCAGCATAACAAGGGTTAATATACATCCAAATGAAGATAAGTGAAAGGCTAAACATTGTTGATCCTGATCACACAGCTCTTGGAGGAGCAGTGTGGTCCGGATCAACAATATTTGTTAGTACCTGTACATGTCTGTCTTAATACTAAGGTTCAATGTAACATTACTAATGAGAACTTTGAATTTATTCAAATAAGGCATTATTATCCATTAGCACTAGTGAATAGTTTTGGAAGCATGGGAATACTTAGAATGTACTAATGGTCCTATTGTGTTTGAACTTCCTGCTCTAAGTGGCTGATATTGTCATGTGTGAGCTCGATATTGCATGACATGATTTTTTAGCATTTTGATACTACTGTATGCTTATCAGGTCAACAGCAGAACTAAATCATTCTGAAAAGCTCTTATATTCTGTCCAAAATGTTTGATAGCCATTCCCTATTTGCCATGAAAATCATTATGATACATGTTGTTTCTTTTTCCAGATAGCTTTGATCAAATGTTGTTATTGTACTGGTATAAGAAATGACGGATGAGAAGTCAAAGTTAGATGTACCAATCACCATACTTTTATCTGAAATTCAGTTGATAGGGCGTCTAGATTCTAAACATAAGTCAGATCTCTATTTCAAGCACTAAATACACATACTTTGTTCCCCAGGTTTTGCTTTTCAAGCTTCCAGTATATCAGCTCTACATTTGCTGAAAATCAATGGTTCAGTTCAAATTTCTAAGAACTTTATCTTATCCGATTAATTGCTTTTATCAAATCACATGATAGGTTTTATCCAGTCATTTGATTATATCTTCATCACATAATTTATTTTGACCAACTGAAAGAGTGTTTTCTGTTCAAGATGACATAAGTGTTAAATAAACTGCTTGTAGCTTGCCAAGCTGGTTTTCAGAAACTCCAGAAAGTGCAGAGCCCATTTTAACCCTTGTCATGCTGAACCAGAATATTCCTGTTTTGACAACAGGTATAGACAAAGATCAGCCTGCACCTATGTGCAGTATGATCTTAGTCAACACCACCCGTCTGTCCCCTTTCAAGGCAGAGTTGTTGATGAATTTAATCTCCAAATAGAAAGATTATCTACACCCTTGGATTAAAGGGCTTTCAGTACTTTGATATGAGTGCAATTCTGAAAGGGGATTTTATTTCACCATGACAAGGTATAAGCATAATAGCCAAAATCAGAGAAACAGACTGTGAGGGTCTGGGTTGTGAAAACCAACCTCACTTCAGGCATTTTTAAAAAGAAAATGTAAATCACAAACCAAACTTTAAAAAAAAGTACAACTAAAAGTTTTTAAACAAAAAAATAAGGTTTGATGCTACATATATTTTCATGAGGGCACTCTCTGTAATAATGAGAGTACCCGTCAGAAATATTTGTTGGCAAGATCAAAAGTTTTAACCTGTTGACAATCGGCTCCAGTTATGTAACCATTGTTGACCACCTGAGACCTTTTCATTGAAGCTCCGAGCCTCTCATTGATGCTTGGTGTTAAAAATAATCACCTAGACTGTGTCCAATGTTTGTTCAGTGATACCAGACTATTTCTGTATCTATAATTATGCTGTGTTATGCCCATCATTGTGATAAAATTCAAGTTTGATTGAAAACCAGTCTACCTAATATAGTTTACAATTTGTCCCAAGTTTGATTTGTCACATTTGAAAATTAATTGCCATTAAAAAATAAATAGGACTTTTAAGTTGGTAATTTTCTTTATGTTTCTGCAAAATAAGACAACAAGATGTCATATTTGCTTGATGTCTGAGTTTGAAAAAACATGAAAATATAGCAATGCAATATCAGAGAATCTATTGACATGATTTATTTCAAACAATTTCAATTTACAAAATAGCTAACAAGTAGAAATGGTATTTTGAAAGCAGCCTTTATCATACCAAATCAGAGGAAAGGCTTTGTTTCCTTTGAGGTCCCTAGTGAAGTCATAAAAAATTCATAAGGAGTTATAATTCGTTCTTGAATTTCAGGCAGGTGTAGAGAGGACCATAAAACATTGAAACCCAAGATGATAATTTTCTATCATCAGCCCATTTTTATATGTTATAAAAAAAAATATGAATATCCCTAACCATCATATTGTTATCATTCTATCTTTCGATCACTTGTCGAAATTGATACCTGTAAGCCTTGGCTTCAGTTGAACTGAGGTTTGAATGTTTTGACAAGTTCATGAAGTTTATCTTTATTCTCAATCAAACCTTCTCCAAATGATAAGCACAAAAGTATTTTAACTGCTCTTTTATGCATTGTCATTTACAATACATTTGTACTTATAAGCACATTGAAGGAAAATTTAGTACTATCCCATTGTTAAGTGTTAAGAATAAGTTGGATATTATATGAATTTTTGCTCAACTTCAGAAAAGAATTGAAGACTGTTTAAACCAGTCTTCAATTCTATTCTGAAGTTGATCCAAAGAAGGTTTAAGGGACTCGCTTTATATTGTTTTGAGGGTCCTGGTTACTTATTTGTGGGTCTCAGACCTGCGTCTCTTAAAACCCTACTAAATACTTAAGTGATCCCTTGTACTAATAGTCTAAGAATAAGTACCTAATAAATCTTGAGGAATTATTGGTAATGTATATAAACATGAAAGGACATCCTTCTCAGCTTATCTGACTGTTACAATAATTTGAAGTGATTATGTAAAAGAAATAGCCATTATTTTGGTCATAATTATGGCATTTCCTACTCAGCCTGCCCCTTGTTTACTTGTCAAGTCGGCCATTACTGTCTAAGAGAAGAGTGTTGCTCATTTATTGTTTTCTGTTAGTTTACTCAATAGTCATGTATTGGAAGTCATATCATTATCAGATCTTCAATGATGAATTATAAAAAATTAGTTTGAAATGATGATGTCAAAAATAAATGCATTTTGGTGAAGCAGTACAGACAGTGCTGAATGATATCTTTCTGTGTCTATATATGAATCCCTTCATCAAGACAGAGAGAATATCGAGTGAATAAAACTCATTCATATGTAGTACTGTTGATGTCTTTATTAGAAGTGAATATTAATGATTGCCTTGAGAGGAAATTACTGTAAGCAGCTTCAATAACATTTATACAGGGGCTTCCATCATATCGCAGTTGGTAGCGTATCAGAATGTCAATCTAGAGGTCCTGGGTTTGATCCCTGACCGCACTCATCTGACTATTTTTCTCCCAACAATGGGTTGATATTCGGACCTATGTGGGATAGTAGTGGGGTATTACTGGTGTGAGAAATACCAGGAATCCATTGTGAGGTGCCCCAACCTTCGCTATAACTGATTGTTGAAAGCTGCATAAAATCCTATTCAAAGAAACAAACAAAAACTCTTATACAGTAAGCAGAACTGAAAGTAGATCTAGTTATGCACAAAAGATTCTTACAGATATTTTTTGTAAAGTATGAAAGGTGTGCATCTTTTATATGAATTCAAAATGATATAACTCCAAGTTGACTTATTCACTCATGGCAAATATTAATTTACCGGTACTCTTCATATTTTCTTTGATGGTTCAACTATTTTGTGTTTTTCACACAATAATAATGAATTTTATTGAAGAGGGTGTGAGCTACTGTACAGTCTTTAGGTCATGGTAATAAAAACTATAGTTTTGCTGTAAACCATGCCTGGCATTACTCATAAACATTTCTCCATAAACTATTTGCTGGTGGTCCATTTGCTATCCTTAAACTGAATTCCTTGAACTGTACTTTTGCAGGTGGTCTTTGCTGCTTTCCTTCAACTCAGGATGTCTGCTTTACCCACACTCAGTTCTATTGATCAAACTGAAAGATTCTTCATGGAAAGAAAACATTTTGGACAATGAATGAACTACTAGTACAAGCAATTTCTTCAGATTCTTCAAAGTTTTGTAAGCTTTTCAATTCAAGGACATCATAAATATGGATTGTTTTGTTTTGTTTTAAAATGGATTGACAATGAATTTTCATTTGTGTATAAAACTGTGTAAATATTTGTATAATCTTTGTAAATGTGATATTTTGAGGCCTATATGGAAGATTGGGAAACCAAATATGCAGCCTCTTTAAATAAAGTCGTTATTATTATTATTATTATTATTATAAACCAGTTTCTTTGGTCATCTTGCTTGATAATTAACACACTATACATCAAACATGAATTTCATTTTGATACATATACATATTGAGGCTTCCTGTCTGATTTCATTGTGAAAGAAAACCACAATGAGTTGAATAATTAATTGTTTGTGAAGTCTTCAGTCTAAAAAAATTTGTCACGAAAGATACTACTGAAGACAAACTTTAAAGTCTTTGTCTGTACGAAGGTCATGATAGTACAAATCGTAATGTGACAGTTCACGTCTCAGTATGACCACTATTATGTTACCAGTTTATCATCCAAGTTTAAATGGCAAGTTATTTGAAATTGGATACAAAACAAATAGAAGAATAAACCCTCAGTTATCTGGGTATCTTGAATTATTTGCAGGTACATCAAGTCAGATCTTGGGTGACACTTTTCCTCAGTACATTAATTAGGTCACAGAAGGCCATTTTGAAATTCACAGAAGTTTCTTTAAGTTATGGGTTTGAAAACCAGAAATGTGTTTTGATTTTTTTTTTCATTTTATCAATGTTCCCTGCAAATTGTGTAATTTGTATTTATGAGATGGTAGAAAATTGTTGATAATATTTTTGTTGTGGATGTAATAGATAACTTCCTTTCAACAGCAGCTAGAATGTATTAAATGTAACATAATGGTGTCAGATTAGATGATGATGGGTCATTAGTTGTATAATAGAAGTCATCAGTTCCCCAGAAATTGTTGACAGAACAATTGACTATGTAATTGTATGATTTAGATGCTGTATTATTACTATGGAATATTTTCTATATGGATAAAAGTAATTATTTTCCATTTAATTTCAATTTATAAATACCTAATTTATCCACGATTGTGTATTTCGAGGGGTCAGTGCAACATTATTGTAAGTGCCTATATATTTATAGGCACTTACAATAGTGTTGCACTGACCCCTCGATTTAGAAACTTTGGTGCAAGTAAATGCAAGTCAAACTGTTTTCATATAAAATATGCTTCTTGGCAGTTTTGAAGTCATTCACACCAGTTTACTTGCACTTCTCTGAGCAAAAGACTCCATGTTGCTCCTCTGCACCCAGGTGTATAAATAGAGCTGGAAGCCAATGTATTTGATTGCAAATGTCATCAAGCCATCTTGTGACTCGATGATTGCAGGTGAAAGTTGTAGAGCAATTGGTTTTAGAACAGACAATAAAATGAACTTTTTTTTTAACTTGTAAGTATAACTTGACTTTTTCCTGTCATTTGTCATAAATGAAACATAAATTATCAGAGGCTAAATTATGGAAACTCTGAAAGTACCCAAATAAAAAAAACTGTTAACCTTTATAATTTCCAGGAAGTTAACCTATGGATCTATTATAGTGGTTTAGAACAGACAATGTCAATTGATCATAGAGCACAATGATACATTAGCTGTACTGGTAAATAATTGTTGCCGACAATGGTGGAAATATTTCATCCTGTCATATTTCTCTGCATATTGTACATGACTGGTTTATATTTGTGACCTTTCACAAGAAAAGGGACCATCTGGGCAGTGCAAAAGTATTGATCATTATCAGACTGGGCGGACTGCACAGGCAGACTAGTAAAGAATTTTTTTGCACTTGTTAGATTTTTTGAATCCAGATTCCAGAATGATCAATCTGCCTTCGTGTACAAGAATTTCTGTAATGTGGCGTCCAGGCGATCTCTACTGGAACCAATCCCTATTTCAAATATTTACTTTAAGGTGTTCCAAGATGGTCCCTTTTTTCCCAACCGGTCACATATGTTCAATCAGTTAAACTGTTGGCCTTGGAGGAAAAAAAGCAACAGATTTACCATAGAAGTTCTCAAGAAGTACCGTAAAGTGGGATGCCATGGTCAAGATAGATTGTTGGCACCTTGATCAAGAGGTCCTGAGTTTGGTTTCAAAGAGTATCTATTGATCTTGGTTCTTTACATGAACATATTTCCATGGCTCAGCAAGAAACAGTTGTAACTCCCTATAAACAAAGAGGGAGTACATTACAACTGTTTTGCGCAAAGCCATCAATTTGTATTGGTTCATTCTGTAGGAAGCAGGATCAAGAGGAATTAATCCAAATTGTAATATAACTGAATTGTATTCAATTTAAAGAAAAATAAGTTTTCAAGTTTCACCAAAACCTTGAATTCCTTTTACAGAAGATGTCAGAATACTTGAAAATTATTACAGAAACTTGATTAGAATTCTGAAAAATTTAAGATAATTATAAAATATAGAAACATAAAACAAAATGGCTGATAAAGTGATATAAGGTTATGGGAGGTAAAATAGTGATTTATTTAGTACAGAAATGATTAATATAGGTGTGTGTTTTAACTGTTTTGCCCCAAGTAATCATACCTTTGAGGTAACAAGTGTTGGCTTGCCCACAAATACTGGCTTGTTGATCACTTGGACAGATGGACAGGAAATGATTTCTTGGAAACAAAATATATATATAACCAAACAAACAACATGAATAGTAAAAATTCAAGTTAAGGCATTTTAGAGCCCCAGCCTTTAATTATGAGTAAACAGGTGATACCGTGGAATCTGCAGTACATGACTATGTAAAATCGGACGTCATTTTTTGAAATATTTGAAAAAAAAAGTAAAAAGATCGTCCTAGATTCAGAAACTCGACCTTAAAGTGGACCATGCAGTCAGTTCTCTGAGGGTGAATACTTTTCAAATAATCACATATAGAAATACATTTACATCTACCGTAATTCTCCTATCAAAGGCTTCCAGCTGTACGTAATATGGTCAGGGACCCATTATTTCGTATGCATTTTCTGATTTAAAAAAAGTCATTAAAATTGATGTCTTTTAGGCCCTTTTTATACGCCGCCGGAGGCTGACGTATATTGGCGTCATCTTCTCCGTCTGTCCGTCCGTCCATCCGTCCGTCCGTCCGTACGTCCACTTTTCTTGTCAACGCAACTCCTCCTAAACTTCTGGCTGGATCTTCTTGAAACTTGGTCAATGTTATCACCTCAATTGGTAGATGTGCATGAAGGAAGGATTTTACTGTTCATTGATTTTTGCCTGAGTTATGCCCCTTGATAACTTAGTCTCTGGGTCCACTTTTCTTGTCAACGGAACTCCTCCTAAGTTTCTGGCTGGATCTTCTTGAAACTTGGTCAACGTAATCACCTCAATTGGTAGATGTGCATGAAGGAAGGATTTTACGGTTCGTTGATTTTTGCCTGAGTTGTGCCCCTTGATAACTTAGTCTCTGGGTCCACTTTTCTTGTCAACGCAACTCCTCCTAAGTTTCTGGCTGGATCTTCTTGAAACTTGGTCAATGTTATCACCTCAATTGGTAGATGTGCATGAAGGAAGGATTTTATGGTTCGTTGATTTTTGCCTGAGTTATGCCCCTTAAAAAATTAGTCTCTGGGTCCACTTTTTTTGTCAACGGAACTCCTCCTAAGTTTCTGGCTGGATCTAAATGAAACTTTGTGGATGTTATAACCGAAATTAGTAGATGAGCATGAAGGAAGACATTTATGGTTCGTTGATTTTTGCCTGAGTTATGCCCCTTAAAAACTTAGTCTCTGGGGTTTATTGCCTCAGTAATGCCCCCTTAAAACTTAGTATCTAGGGCTTATTGAAATTGCAGCCTTGTGAATGCAACTCTTCCTAAGTTTCTGGCTGGATCTAAATGAAACTTCGTGGATGGTTATAACAGAAATTGGTAGATGAGCATGAAGTAAGGATTTTATGGTTCATTAATTTTACCCTTAATTATGCCCCCTTAAAACTTAGTATCTAGGGCTTATTGAAATTGCAGCCTTTTGAACACAACTCCTCCTTACTTTTTGTCTTTATTTAAATGAAACTTGAACAATGTCATCACCATAATTTGTAGATGTACATGGATCAAGGATTTTATGGCTCATTTATTTCCCTGAATTATGCCCCCTTAAAACTTAGTGCCTGGGGCTTATTGAAATTGCAGCCTAGTGAAGGCAACTCCTCCTAACTTTTTGTTTTGATTTAAATGAAACTTGGTCATTTTCAATTTGGTTCTGTCAAAATAAGTAGTGTCTACAATTATTTTCGTGAAACAGCAGCAAAGTGGCGGCGTATTTTGTGACAATGGCACTCTTGTCTCTTTATTTTGAGATGAATTTCCTCTAAATAATCATATTATAAATGATTGTTTAGCGGAAATTCATCCTAAATTAGAGAAGAAGTCTCAAAAAGTTCCTAAATTCTGGCACTTGAAGTGGGTTTTCTAAGTAAAAAGCGCTATTATTAGGGGAAATATGGTACATCAATCAGGATACAGGGTCACCCATAGAAAGTTTGTGAAATATTTAGGTACATTATTATGATTATAATTTAATAATTTTTAAGGTACAATGTGCTGATTATATCAAAATCATTGCTAACTAAAAAAGTGACAGGAAAAAGGTATGAACCACAGCCCTGCCTACAGGTTTATTGTTTATTAAAACATGTTCACACCTTAATGCCCCTGTAGTGTTTACTCTTCATCTCATAATATGTGATTCAGAGCTACTGATATAAGGTTAAAACGGGTGTTAAATCTAAAATATTTCAACCACTGTACAACAAACTCTATTTTATGGGTGCTCATAGGAATATTCTCTTCAAGATGATTCAAATGAGTGCCAAGATAATAGGGTTTGGTTGAGAAATTGGGAATTTAGAATAGCTTTACCTTTCTTTATCCTAAGACCTTTGACATCAGTTGTAAATCAGTAAATCTGAACTTGTCACTATTGAGGCCTGCTTGGTTGTCCTACTCCAGCTGAGTGTTGAATTCATTCATATTTTTTGTTGGATGAGAAATGTTTCTGTCATTGAGAAAATATTTTCCAGCCCTAATGAGTGTACTTGGAGGCACCATGTTGACTGCAGGGAGTGAAGATACAAAATCAAGGCACTGATGGTCCTGAAAGTTATTTTTTGTGTTAATGATGATATTGCTCTGACCCGGAATATATAACCAAAAACATACACCCTGAAGAATAGATTCCTTGCTATTTAGTTACTTTTGGCTTTAATAGTCAGATGATCTTAATAGTCAGATGATTATTACTATCTTATTAGCTCTGCTGTTTTCGGAGAAAAGCCGAGATATTGCTATAGCCTTCTTGTCGTTGTCGTTGTTGTCATTGTCGTCGTGGGAAAACTATGGCATTTTGTTATATCTCTGGTTCTACTGAAGGCATTCACTTGAAACTTGGCACACATGTTCACCATCAAAAGAGCAACCTACACTATCAATGGGGATAACTCTAGATGCATTTGTGCCAATTATGCCCCTTTTTAGACTTGAGATTTTTTCCCACCATCCAGCACCCAACAGCAGAGTGTAGGCACCTTTGGTGGTGCTCTTGTTTATACTTTACATGCGAGTCACATTATAAGAGGGAAAAATACCCTCCAGTTTGACAAATGTTTAGGAAAAAATCCTTCTTGTACATTTCAGTCATTTTGGCCAGATCTAAGACTGGTTATCATACCAATGAAAGTTTTATTTGTCAACATAGCCAGTACATGAATTGTCAATAGAGCTGAAATATCTGTAATGGCAAACAACTTTATAACCCATACAGAACCTTTACTAAAATTGCATTGATTTTCATAAGAACTGTTGATGATTATGATTTAGTTCGATTATTACTTACAAAAATAGCTGAATTAGAGAAGTACTACCGGTAATTTTAGATTCTCTACTTTAAATTGTTATTTCTCTTTCAATTTTCAATTTCTGTGGCCACAGTCACCAATGGGTTGTAAATTGTAGTCCTACCTATATGGGATTGCAACTGGAAGCAGGGAATGGATAAAATGGTTGTACTTGTATGAGAAATACCAGGAATCCTTTGTTAACCGTTTTCTGTATAAACCCTGCTTTTTACGTGCCTGTGATTGTATGATTGAGAAAACATTGTGAAAAAAGAAGAAATTGCTTCTGACAAGCAATTTCTCCTTTTTCCACACTACTTTCTACCCTACTGAATGGTTATTTTTCAAATTAAATGCACTTTAAACTTTCGTCTGCAAAACCTTTGAATTTGGACAGGTCCAAAATTTTGTAAAACAGGAAAGGGTTAAGCACTCCCTTCCTGCGGAATAACCAAAAGATTGTTGAAAGAGGTGTAAAACCTTATTCAAACAAATATCATTAACTGTGAGTTCTTTATTATACTTAAATAATTTCATTTATACAGAGTTGTTCTAGAATAATGGAAAGGGAGTCCTATAGCCAGTCTTTCTTACTATACCTATTTTAATATGATGATCAAACTGTCCCAAATACTTGATGTCTCTATTTGTTTTGTGGAGTGTTTGACATTGGGCGTAAAATATCTTTGATGTAAAATATTGTGATTAGAGCAAGCCCTGTTTGGCTGTGGTATGTCAAATCCTGACGATATTAACACAATGTTAAGTCTTGTTCTGTTCATGTGCTAGCTTATGCTAGCTGGTCTTTTCATGTCTAAAATTGAAAAGTCGACATAAATCATTTTGCAATGATAGAGAAAAAGGGAATTTATGTACTTGGATTTCGCCAAGATTGTTTTATAAGATTTGTTGATTCGATTAAAGAATATTGGTCCTATAAATTTTACTGGATTGCAATCAAATGTCTTGTCTTGAGAATGTATTTGACACTCGTAAGTGTTTAATGTCTTAATAAAGTACTCAAACTGATCATTTAAGTATGTTTTATCTTTTAATACTATAGATGGGAATGCCATGCTTACAAATAGGGGAATCGGATTAGCTAGTTGAGTTTTAACCCTTGTCATGCTGAACGCGGAATATTCCTGCTTTGGCAGGAGCTATTGACAAACATCAGCCTGCACATATGTGCAGTCTGATGTTAGTCTACACCACCTGTTTCTCACTTTTAAACAAGGATGGTCAATAGATTTAGTCTTTCAAATAAAAATTGACATAAAGTTGTTACTTTCAGTGCTTTTTGCTCTTTGATTTTGATGAAATTTTTTAGCCAAAATTTATTCAGCATGACAAGGGTTAAAAACTTAAGAAATTTAGATTGTTTTATTGTAGGCACTGTTGAACAGCTATATATTATATAATTATATTAACGAACAAAAGGGCACAAGATTACAAAAAAAATTTTATGCTCAAATGAGAATTTTTTTCAAATTCAGAATAAGTAAATGAACAAACATAAATGATAATACTAATTAATTGTTAGTAAAGTAGCAACTAATTAAATTTATCTCTTTTTCCATACCTTTATCATTATAGTATCAGGAGTGTGGAAATAAGAGTTTTCTCCACTTGTCCCTGGACAAGTAAAAGCGGATTTTCTACTTGTCAAGGATCAAAATGAACTTGTCCGCTAAAGAGTAAATAGAAAAAATTGAAAAAAAACATTGCCTTTTGATGAAGAAAATGCTGGTATCCAGCATTTTCCTCATTAAAAACAATGTTTTCTACCCTATGATATGAACATTAGGATGATTTCTCTCTTAATTCTTTTAAGTAACATTCCAAGATTTGCCCTGGTATATACTTGTCCTCGGACAAGTGGCTAAGAAAAATTAACTTGTCCTCAAGTACAAAAGCCTGAGTCGGACAAGTCGGGCATGGGAATTCCACACCCCTGAGTATTAAAAAAGAATAAAAGCTTATAGAAAATTCTCAGTTGAGCATGAGAAAAGGTTTATAACCTGGGACCAGATCCTAATCCTCAAATTAGTCCAAAATTTTGTGTCAAATATAATTTTGAAAAAATAAAAATTTCCCTGGTAAATAAAAGAGGAGGTCATGATAAACCTAAGCCTCTGTTTCTCATTTAACCCTTTCCTGTTTTAAAAAAAATAGACCTGTCCAAATTCAAAGGTTGTGCAGACGAAAATTTAAAGTGGATTTAATTTGAAAAATAACCATTCAGTAGGGATGTGGACAAAGAAGAAATTGCTTGTCAGAAGCAATTTCTTCTTTTTTCACAATGTTTTCACAATCATAAAATTACAGGCATGTAAAAAGCAGGGATTAAACAGCAAAGGGTTAAATTCAGCTCTGTGTTCACGATAACAAAAGGATGCAAACCGTTTGTCAATTTTACCCTGCTGTGCACACAAATGCACATTCAAATCGGGTAAAATTGGCATACAGTTTCACCCCTTTGTTATCCTGAATGTTATTCTCATGTGTTATAAACCTTTGATGAGACAATTCCAAAAGTACCTACAATCTAGGGATTGAATTAGAAATTTGGATTATTTGATTCTAAAAATTTAAGATAACCCTCCATGTGTTATAACTTATGAAAGACCTCAGACCAAAGTACTCAAGCTCTTAGGGGCTAACAGATTTAATGACTTCACCTTTCAGATCAATCAATTCTTATTCAAGGCTAAAGAATGATAGGGAATGGCACAGAAAATGAATAAATGGCCATTGAGGGCTATCTACAGTGAAAACTTGGACTTGTTTATTGAATGACAACTTTATTTAGATAAAAACCAATGAAAAAGTTTTAAATCTTTCGACGTTTTCAAGTATATGTTGGTAGACAGCGATATGCTTTTACATATTGGTGTGAAATACTCCGATTGCTAGTTACCACTTCAAATTTCATCTTATTCAGACCCGAGATTTTTTCCAATTTTCTATGGCTTTCTACTTTTTGTGTCAACTAACTTTTATTTTTAACTTAACCGAGAACCAAAAACAGAAAACTGAATCAAAATTATGAAAACAGTTGCTCTTGAAACCTTAGCAAAAGTATATTTAACATTCAAAAATCTGAAATCGAAATTTCATTTCAAGGGGTCGACCAGCACAAAACTGTTGTAAGAGCCTATATATTTATAGGCTCTTACAATAGTATTGTGTGGATCCCTGGATTTAGTCAGATGCTAGAGGAAGCAAAATGTTAAAGCTAGAGCTATAGAAATGAAATTATGCTCATCCTCTGACAAATATCATAAAGCAAGTTACATTTAAGGTTTGATTACCATGAGAAAATTATCTGGATTGGCCCATGATCTGTATATTATACTGAGGTTGGTTTGGTGCGATGATGCCACATGGCAAGACTGGAGTTCAGAGAAAAATTAGCCATAATCTATTACACAAACACCTCATCACCTGCTCCACAGTAAATGATAGAATTAGGGTAATTAGAACAAAATCTTCCAGTACACATGAGTTCTGTAATTCATACATGTTGGTTTTGATGAGTTTTTCCACCTTGCTCAATCACCTGTCAAGAAGTGGAACTTTGGAAAGATCTTATCTCCCTTGGCTATTCTTTTGAATGGTAGAGTGACTACCCCTGGTGTCTCTGGGATGATAGAGTAATCTTCCTTGCATTTACTTTTTGTGGTAAAATTTCATTTAATAAAAAAGTCTTCTTTTTCTTTACTAGTTTTAAGCCTTTAACACAAATATATAGATTGATCTGTTAATCCAATAGAATCTTGTATAGAAGCTACAAATCATATTTGCTTCTTTTCAAATTAAACTTAAACTTAATGGATGGGTCTAAAATTCTTCTTCTGGCTAATATACATTTAAGTTCATTCTGTTTTCATTAACATATGAATTTACTTACTGTGAGCAGAGTATTATATTCATCCTTCCAGAGCTATGATGATTGTGTGTCTAATACATCTTCTCCTCATGTTCGCCCTTTTTAATTTTTCAATATTTTAGACTGGTTGAAATTGTAAGATGTTGCACTCATTTAAAAGTTGCCATAATCAGAGAGAGCAGCTTTTATCATACTTCCTGAAGCTAAGATTGTCTGTCTGTCTTCATGCATCTTCTCATAAATTTGTTTTGAAAAAAAATAGGGGTGCAAAAAGTGGCAAGGGTGTCTGTGAGATATGATAATAATGATGTAAAGTCTGCCAAGCATTCCAGTCTAATCTGACATTCCTGATAAAAATGTTCTGTAATAAGCTGTACTATTAGTAGAAATTCTGTTATTTCGGTATATTTTTTTCTTCTCCTCTAATTAATGATCTGGAGTCTGTCTTTTAGTTAATATGATTGTTATAATATTGCCCAGAAAGATCTATTCTATATCCAATGTAATATATTCTGTTCTCTTTATTCATTAGCAAATGCTAGTATTGCTTGTAGTGCATACATTGAGCAGCCTAGACAGTAACCCAGTGCATTTAGAACACTTGTTGATTGAAAAAGAACTTTAAGAGTTATGAAGCTAATCCATGGAGTGTATAGTGAAGACTCTAGTTTAAGCCCCGTTCCCACTGTCACGGTGTTGGTCCCGGACACCCACGGTACCTCCCGGTGGGGAAAGAGCCGGTATTCCGGGATGATCTGGGATCTTTTCTCTAAAAATGATTCATATTCCCATATTCCCGACATTGCCCCGGTGTACCCCCGGTTTACTAGCAGGATCTTCCCGTTCGACCCCGGACTATCCCGATTTGTTCCCGGTTTGCCACGGTGTATTTACGGTGCAGTGGCCGGCGTGATCCCGGTTGATCCCGGTACAACCCGGTGTAACCCAGGTCGTCGCCAGTAGCGCACGGGTAGCCGCCGGTATCGCCCCTTCATATCACGGTTGTATTCCCGGTTTGTCACGGTTTCCCCCGGACCACTCATCCGGGACTAACCGGGGGTCCAAACCGTGACAGTGGGAACGGGGCTTAAGCTGAAAATGTCCACGGATCATCAGGGACTATCACGGTTGAGCCAGGGTAGAGAACCGGACTTGCCCCGGAATATGCTGGTGTTTCTCCGGATTAAGCCGATTCTTGACATCCTTCCGGTGAGTCCCGGTGACTGCCGGTTGTATTAAACATTTTAAAACATCCGGGGTCGGTTGCCGGATCAACAAGGTTCATCCCGGATGGTCCAGGATATTCACGGTGCCGCCACGGTTGTATTCCCGGTTTGTCACGGTTTCCCCCGGACCACTCATCCGGGACTAACCGGGGGTCCAAACCGTGACAGTGGGAACGGGGCTTTATGCTTTAGTTCGATTGCAACAAATATTTAAGCTTGTAGAGGTGCTCACAAACACTCAGTCTAGTTGATTGATGGCTGACTATTGACTGATCTGAGTTATATATTTTGTGCACAAGTGAAATCATTCGAAATATCATCCTAAAAGATTCTTCAAAGACACCTTTAAGAATCTTCACTGATAGAGTTCTGTAAAGAAAGCATCTTTGAATGAAAATAATGTTTATGAGCCAAAGTTTAAGAAGTGAATATGCATATGTATCAAGTTTCCTGTTACATCAATTATCCATGACAAAACCATGGGTAAATACGATGATGAGACCATTGGGGTCTAAATTAGGTCGTAAATTCATGGAAGACAAGGCCCTTATGTCATGGAAACACGAAAATGAGAATGTCAGAAAATGTCAAAGGGATGCTGGAAGCCTCTGAAGTTTGATTTGAAATCTTGACGGGAAGTCTGGAGTCGAAACCCAATACTCTTGTTGTTTTGTATTGAATTACAAAGTGGTTGTACAGTTTTTGATGACAAATATTTTCACTCTTTGCCTTACACTTAGCTTTCCTTTTTAAAATTGTATAAAATGGTTATTATTTTGAAAAATTGACATAAAGACATTTTTGCATATTTAGCATCATAGCATTATAACAAATGACAAAAATTCAATAGCAATCAAAGTACTCAAAACACTACAGGATGCAAGCAAATGTTTTCTTCAATAAATTTTGTAGTGAAAAGATCTACAGTTTTGGAAAGTGGTAGAAAGGACACTGGGATGTGCATATATTCTCATATGACCCTTACTCCTTACATGCAAATGGAAAGAGTCCCAACTGGTAAACAAGGAGTCTCGGACCCCCAGGCTGCCCTTAGTGTCGAACCCTGTTTATAGTACAACAGGAATTGTGAACAGCAAGAGAAGGGTTAATGTTATAAACTCATCCCTTTGTCTCCACCTTTGAAAGAAATTGGTGTTAGTTCACTTCCCTGCCCCTAGGATAATCAACAAACAAAAAAGTTTTTTGTCTGAATTTGAATAATGAAGCAGTCAGTTAATGTCATTGATACTTTGTGAATTGTTAAAAATTGAAAAAAAAAATACTGTAACAAGGTGTGCAAAGTCCTGAAACTAAGAAGAAAAGAAAGTGAAACTTCTTCTGGATAGAGAGTGGCCATCTTAGGGCAGTTACAGTAGCACCTCGGACTGTCAATCAAGAGGTCCCGGGTTAGATCCCCGAAAGCGGCACTCATTCTTTCCGACTTTTTGTCTCTCACCAATGGGTTGATAATCATAGACCTATGTGAGATAGCAGCTTGAGGCTTGGGAAGGATGAGGTGGTTGTCCTTGTGAGAGAAATACCTGGAATCCATTGTTTGGTGCTCCAGCCACCGTGATATAACTGAAAAATTCTTGAAAGCGGCGTAAAACTCAATTCAATTAATCTAGTTGGATAGAAGCTGGAGGCTAAGTTTAGTACTCAGTTACTTTTATTACTAGGAGCCAATCAGTATGTGCTCCAGACTCTGAGATTTGACTAAAAACGTTTAAAGCAGTATTAAACACCATTCAAGCAAACAGATTTGTTTATTTTTAAAAGGTTAGTACATTTATGTACATAGATGGTTTAATTAATGACCAATGGTCAAAGTGTCACTACAAAGAGAAAATGACCCTAGCCAGATTGATTAGATACTTTTTGACAGAGTGCAACAGTTGATGAACATTAGGGATTATTTTATAATTTTGTTGACCTTTAGCTGTTTGCTAGTGATTCAAAGTCTAAGGTTTAAATCCATGATACCAGGGTATGTGTGAAGTTACTAATGCCTTGTTGGTTAGTACAAAGTCCCAACTTACCTGTATGTATGAGCCTGTGTGTGAGATTTCTAACAATTTCAAATATACGCAAAGCCAACACTCTGACCAGCCTGTGCAACCGCACAGTCTGACCAGAGTCTTCACTACACGTTTAGTAGATAGATAAGGTCTCAAAGTATCTGTAGACCATAATGTATCTTTATATTTACAGTGTGTGACTATCTATGCTACCCAATGTTTGCATGTCACTGACATTTCAAATTGTTGGAAATGTCACCCCCAGGCTCGTATAATATGTCATCTTTGGGCTCTTAAATTGTTCTTTATTAGTCCCCTACCGGCGAAAGCCGAAGGGGACTATAGGTTTGCACTCCGTCCGTCTGTCCGTCTTTCCGTCCGTCTGTCAGTCCGGATTTCAGTTTTCCGGACTTTTTTCTTAACCCTTGGAGATATTGAGCTGATTTTTGGTATGTGAGTCCACATCAATGAGTTACAGAAGGAGTTCGAGTTTGGTTCCGGTCCATTGATTTTTGTGGAAGATACAGATGCTGGACTTAGAAATTACCAGAAAATTTCAGTTTTCCAGACTTTTTTTCTTAACCCTTGGAGATATTGAGCTGATTTTTGGTATGTGCTTCTGTATTAATGAGTTACAGAACGAGTTTGAATTTGGTTCTGGTCCATTGATTTTTGTGGAAGATACGGATGCTGGACCTAGAAAATTACCAGGAAATTTCAGTTTTCAGGACTTTTTTTCTTAACCCTTGGAGATATTGAGCTGATTTTTGGTATGTGAGTCCGCATCAATGAGTTACAGAACGAGTTCAAGTTTGGTTCCGGTCCATTGATTTTTGTGGAAGATACGGATGCTGGACTTAGAAAATTACCAGGAAATTTCAGTTTTCCGGACTTTTTTTCTTAACCCTTGGAGATATTTAGCTGATTTTTGGTATGTGAGTCCGCATCAATGAGTTACAGAACGAGTTCAAGTTTGGTTCCGGTCCATTGATTTTTGTGGAAGATACTGATGCTGGACTTAGAAAATTACCAGGAAATTTCAGTTTTCCGGACTTTTTTTCTTAACCCTTGGAGATATTGAGCTGATTTTTGGTATGTGAGTCCGCATCAATGAGTTACAGAACGAGTTCAAGTTTGGTTCTGGTCCATTGATTTTTGTGGAAGATACGGATGCTGGACTTAGAAAATTACCAGGAAATTTCAGTTTTCAGGACTTTTTTTCTTAACCCTTGGAGATATTTAGCTGATTTTTGGTATGTGAGTCCGCATCAATGAGTTACAGAACGAGTTCAAGTTTGGTTCCGGTCCATTGATTTTTGTGGAAGATACGGATGCTGGACTTAGAAAATTACCAGGAAATTTCAGTTTTCTGGACTTTTCTTCTTAACCCTTAGAGATATTTAGCTGATTTTTGGTATGTGCGTTTGCATTAATGAGTTACAGAATGAGTTCAAATTTGGTTACGGTCCATTGATTTTTGTGGAAGATACGGATGCTGGGCTTAGAAAATTACCAGGAAATTTCAGTTTTCTGGACTTTTTTTCTTTATCCTTGGAGATATGGAGCTGATTTTTGGTATGTGAGTCCGCATCAATGAGTTACAGATTAAGTTTGAATTTGGTTCTGGTCCATTTATTTTTGTGAAAGATACGGATGCTGGACTTAGAAAATTACCAGGAAATTTCTGGATTTTTTTTTTTATCCTCAGAGGTATTGAGCTGTTACATAAAATCTGATACAACTAATATTTTGGAGAGGTAGTTATACCTTTACCACCAAAAAAGATACTGCTATAGGGATATATTTATTTATCCGGTAGGGGACTTGGTATTGCCATGCAATACTTCCAAATGCTTGTTTTGCTCTGATTTTGTAGGACTTCAGAAAATTTGAGTAACCTGGCTTATGCCCTACTTCATATTCAACCAAATACCAAAGTAATAAAAGAAAGCTTTACTGGTACATTTATAATACCAACTTTCATATTCATTTAGGTCAGGAACCTAAAAAACACTTAAAGAGGTGAGAGAAAAGTATAAAACACACATGGTATAAGTCATATTAATGTCAGTTCTGACAAACCAAAACTATGGCATGCTACATACTGATGAAAGTGGCATTTTGACTTTATGGTGCAGAGGTATGGGGCTATGTAAACTAAGGCAACATACACACAATAATTAAAGTCCATGTTGATTAGTGTTTTATGGTTTGATGTGTGACCGGCAAATGGTCAGAGAACTACAAAAGCATGCCTGTGTTTAGGAGGCCAATGAATGATAATATTTTGAATACTTGGACATGGACATGCTTTGGCATGGACAGTTATATCAATTTGATATGCTGTATTTAACTTGAATACTTTGTAAGTGTCGTGAAACTGTGAAACTGAAATTACAAATTTTCAAAAAAAGAATTAAAATATCCTGCAAATAGGATCAGTCAGTGACATAGTTACTTTGTGCATTACTCTCTAAAGTTGGTCATAATCTTTCAAAAGCCAAATAAATTACATGCCTCTATCCTTATATATCAAGAATCAGATTAAATGTGGAAAGAATTTTACTTATGCCAAATTTCATTGCATACTAACAAGATGTTAACCAGATTTAATGACAAGTAGTATGCTGATTGACTTTATGGTGTCAAAATTACAAGATAAAATCATTTAATGAGATGTGCTAAGTTTGATAAAAATCTTTCAGACCACATATGGTCAATAGATTTGGCCAATCTGTGGTCAGATGTCCAGCTTGACTGGGTTTTACGCCTCTGATCATACCTGATTGTATCTTATTCAGACAGCTGTAAAATTTTGCTAGCAGCAAGTTTCTTGATTATTTGTTGTTTCATACAACTGTACACAGTCCATCCTGCTCCAGCAACAACATCTATTAAGCGACCATTTTTATCAAGCGACTGTTTTCAAAATCCCCTTCTTTAAATCAAAATATCTGAAAAAGAAGGCATAGTTGGTCAAAAAATTATAAAAAATGAATCTTGTTATTAAAACTCTCCAGAATCGTCTCAATGAGATGATTTTATTGAGTTTTTATAATGTAGGATTTTTTTTTTTGAGAATTTCTTAATAATATGCATATTCACTCTAAAAGTATGCGTCTAATTTGCTTTTTGGTTGTCCCCTTAGTTAAATTGTACTTGAAATTTCAGCTTGAACTTTTCTGTTGGATAGCTTATAGAACTTACTGTTCAAAATGATATCAGAAGAGACTGATAAATTCAATTATCATTGTATAGGCTTTTATTATCATGAAAGACATGTAGTCGAACAACCCTCATGACTCTTCACTGGTCCATGCATCATCAGGACTTTGTTTTTATCTAAGGTAAAATTATTTTTCATAAATGCATAATAGTTAATGAACAATTCATTCAGATGATAACTTCACAAGGTTCTTTGAATAGCACATTATCAGACAACATAATTATTTAATGGACAGAACTTTGAAAAAAAAAAAAACTGTCAAGAGGACAAATTTTTGAGGTAATCAAATTCTAAAGAAAAAAGAACTTTATCAATTTTGAGGGAAATCATAGTGTTTTATGAAGAAATTGCTTTTAAAAGTAATTTCTTTATTTTCCACAATGTTTCCTTATTGTCTTTTTCTCAAAGAGCGTCAAAAAGTGGTTTTTTGGAATGGTTTAAGGAAATAATGACATTGTGTGATACAAGATCTGTTTTGATAACTGAGAATTTGATCGGTGAATCCTGACAGAGAAACATATAGAATACCTTGCAACTGATTACTGATATGTGACCTGGAAATGTTATGAATGGGTATGATTTCCGTTAGCTAGTGTGGAACCAGATCATGTGACAGATACAACTGGAACAATCCAATTAAAATACATTTAGTAACATGAGTCTTCATTTATCACTTTGACAATTGTACCCACAGTAACTGTCAATGAGTCGCCAATTGTGTTTTTACACTACACAACTTTGATATATTTGTTGTTAAGATAAAAACTTAGTATTTTGCAACTTTCATTTTTTTCCTTCTTACATAAATATCTAGCAACAATGAGTGAATTCAAGACTTAGCGCAAAATGATTGCCCAAAAGACTTGGTACACTTCTTGTCTATATCTGAAAATTATTTGTGATAGGATGATTTTGCAAAATTTAAAGGGTATAAACATTTTGGAATCCCCCTGTGCTATTTATTTGATTTTTCATATTCATTAAAAGGAATATCATTTTACTGAAACAAATGAAAACTCTGGTTTTATCCATTAAGGTCAACCTATTAATTTTGATTTCATAGAATTTGTATTTTATAGCTTTGTGCACTAGAAATAATTTAAATGGTTTTCCTTGTTTGCTTTTTATGGGTTTTTCTCATTTTTCTGCTAATCTTCAACAGACTTATTTATGTTGTAGGTCTTTGTGACATTTTTTATTAATCTGAATAATTGTAATAATGGCCAATGAATTTTTTTTAAGAATTGCACTAAAATCAAAGTACTGAAAGTACAGATAGATGTTATTTTTTTTTCAAACATTCCTTTTAAGACTTATTTAATAACTTTGTTCACCAAACTAGCCTAGAAAGAATACACTGGTGGTTAAGACCAAGATCAGACTGCACATGCCAAAAAAGCAGAAGTATTTCAAGTACAACTGTTATTCATAAGATCTATTTTATGCCCTGACTATCAAGATCTATTTTATGCCCTGACTGTCAAATGGCGACATGCATCTACAGTAATACCTCTGTATCATTTGGAACATCGCTCTGACTTTTCCGTTAACTGGAAAGTACCATGGACGTAAGTGTAGTAATGTTTGGTCATTTTTTAGGCCATTTGGCTCCTGGCTGTACTTTGGTTAATACACTTGAAAAAAGTAAATTCCATTTATGGGTTCAGATCGTCTATGGAGATCTTTTTGGCATATTATGATTTGAAAACAAAGCGCAGTCAGACACTGCATTTTGTTTTCAAATCATAATATGCCCAATTTTTACCTTTTGTTGATTTGTTTTTCTCAGCATCATCCTCAGCTATGTTTGTGACATCATATCAACCCATGTGCAAAATGATGCTTTCATGGCTGCACCCTTAATACTCCTGAGGTCTATTCCGTAGAATCGCCGAGGGTTCCCGAATGACCTTTATCTGTGTGTTATTGCGTGCATATGTATGTGTGTGTAGGTGTTTATGTGTCCCATTCTTGGCAGGAGCATAACTTCGAATCTACATCTATGGAATTTAAAAATAACTTGGCAAAGTTTTTCCTCTGGGTGAGTACTAGTTTAATACAAAGAGTTTGTCCCAAGTCATCCAAGGTCAAGGTCACAGCTGATCGTCATATGGGTCGTGGTTTGAAATTAAGGTTTTGTGGAAGCGTCCATTTCTACGACACATTTCTAGTTTAAAGAAAATAATGATCCACAATAAGTTATTAGAGGTCCATCAGCCCTTTGATTTTGGTGCAATACTGTAAGTGGAACAAAGTTTGAGCATGACACATTTACAAAAATAAAACTTAGGGGAATTTAGTAGATTGTTTTGGGTTTTTTTGGTCTGTGTCAAAACTACCTTGATGGATTTGAGGTAACTACACAATTGAAACATTTAAAAAGATCATTTAACTTAATTCAGCAAAGATTGTGATAGCTATTTAGTCAAAATTTGTCCCACTAGGTTTGAAAGCATTCCAATTTCTTAATGAAAATGTTATTCTCCAGGGTATACAAAGTTGCAAGAAGCCTCTCAGCCTTGATATCAATGCACAATTTATTCAATTCTCAGTAATTAAGGCGCAAGGCTAACCCAAGGTTGTCTGACCTTTGGGTCATATTTGGCAATTATGAATTCTGCAGCTGCACTGAATTGTCTTTAAAATGCAGTAAATCATCTAAATTAGATGGGAGCATTGAACATAACGGGGATTAACTCTTTGTACTTAATACTTGATTATTAGAATTCAAAGGGTCAGTGCAATACTATTGTAAGTGCCTATATATTAATAGGCACTTACAATAGTGTTGCACTGATGCTTCGACTGATGTCCATAAACAGTCTTCATATAAAGAACTTTTGCAGAATCGATACTAGTTAAAGTTTTATCAAAGAGACTTTGCTTAACTTAAGCAGTGACAAGAAAAGCAATTTTGTCAAATGGGGAACAATATCATAGTAGGTCTGTTTCCATAGAATCCATTGTCCCATCTATTTCTGGGTCCCATTATTTTTCATTTTTTTTTGTACCAAAAACAAGAAAATTGTTCAGCAATACATTCATGGTCATTCACATTTCCCAGATGCTGCAGATTTTTCTGGTTCATTGATGAAATAGTATTAGGTGCAAAGCAGCAACATTATTCATCAAAGTTATTTTTGCACTTGCCTACTGAGGTTTTATTTCTGAGTCCCATTATTCTTCATTTTCTGTACCAAAAAAAAAAAAGAAAATTGTTAAGCAAAACCTACATGGTCATTCATGGTAATCATATTTCACAATTTGTGGAGAATAATTATTTTGTCAGCTTGATCTTTATGGTTCATTGATGGAATAGTATTAGGTGCAAAGCAGCAATATAATTTGTCAAATTTATTACTGCACTAACCAAGTATGGAGGGAGATTAATGAAGCTCAAATTGTTGTGAGTATCATAAAAATTTGAATGTGATGGACTGCTTTCTGTCAAATTAAATTGGACTTTAGGTGTTGATGTTAATAAGTTCTGATGTACCTTAAGTACAGAATATAGCCTGGATGACAGGAAGGTGTTAATTGATATGGGTTCTGATGTAACCAACAGGTAAAATAAATGTGAGACCACCTCATTTATGACTATGATACATGAAATGACATGGTATTTACATTGTCTTATATGTTTTACATGAACCCTTTGACTTTTCTGTCACAAATTAAATGAAAGGAATCTTTTACTATTCTAGGAAACTAAATTTCATTCTTCAAATTCTGAAGAAATAGTGTTCTGTTTCATTTGATGGACAACTTTATTTGCATCTTGATAATGGCAATTATAATGTAATATTATGATAATTTGTACTTTCACCTTTATGGCGCTATTTTAATGACAATAATAAGGTGGTAGGTGTAAAAAATTCATATGTGTCCTTTTAAAAATTGATTTATGTTGGACCACCAAAGAATACTTCAACATGTATTATTAATTGATCAAAGGCAAAACAGTACTTACCTTTTATGTTATTCATAGGCACAATCCTAGGCAGGATATGCCAGTACCTTTTGGGTATAAAGTCCATTGCTTAAAAAATGCATGCACATGTAAATTTATACTTCTGCAGCCACAAATTTCACAAAGTCAAAATAAAGGCATGCCAATCAATTATCAAATAAAGGCATGCATGCCCAATCATAGGCATACACATCCAAATTGCAGTCAACAGATCCCCTGTTGATAGCACATTGGACTATAAATCATGGAGTACTGGGATTGATCCTGAACAGCAGCACATATCTTTTCCAAAATTTGTGTCTCAGCAGTGAGTTGATAATAGGCTGTAAACCTACATGGAATTATTATAATATTTCTCGCACCAGTTATACTAACAATACATCATTTCCTAGCCTCTAGTTGCTATTCCAAAAAGCAACTAGAGGCTAGGAAAGGATGTAACAATAGTGCAAGAAATACCGATAATCCATTAGTATGTTTTCTAGCTACTGTGAATTCATTAAAAGATTGTTAAAAAGTGCCTTTAAAGCCCATTCAAAAAAACAAACCAATGACTGTGCATTAACTTTGTTTGAAAGAGGGGTCTGTACCATCAAGGGATATGGACCTCGGTGTGATATTTCCAACAATTTGACACTTGATGGATATGCAAACATTAATCTGCACAGACAGTTGCATAGTGTAATTAGAAGATTGCCTTACTGTCTACAGATAGTTTAAGACCTAATATTTCTACAAATTGCATTGTGATGACTCTAGTCAGACTGAGGATGCACAAACTGACCAGGGTCTTGGATTTGCGCATAATTGAAATTGTTGGAAATGTCACGCACAGGTTCATATTGTAATAAAATTTTGCATATTTTTCAAGACAATTGTACTTATTTCTTGTCGTTGTCTCTTTTCAGCACAATGTCGAAATTCACTTGGTATGCAATCGGGAGAAATACCAGACTCTGCCATCACTGCAAGTTCTTCATTCAACGATGACAGCGTAGGACCAAGAAATGGAAGGTAGGTCATTTGTTTCATTTGCCAACAACAATCACTGGGGCGTAGCTTTGCTGGAATTCAAGCGTATTCAGTTATGTCAAAGCCATAATGGAAGGCACAAAGCCACTAATTTGAGGAAGGTAGTTGGAGGGTGTTGTTAAATAGCTTATGCAGTCCTCTCTGTTAATGTGATATAGAGCAGCTTTAAACATTATTGTGGTTAAATTGTGGCAGCTGGAGCACCTCACAAAGACTTCTTGTTGTTTCTCACACCAGTACAACCACAACATTTCATCCAAGCCATCAGCTGCTTCTCCCACTTAGGTGTACTACTAAAGTCAAGGGCTCGGCACGAAACAGTTGTAACTCCCTATACACATATAGGGTGTTATAACTGTTTTGCGCTGAGCCATCATTAGCAAACACCCATTATTGGAAGACAAATGACTCTTGTTGCATTGACTTTTGTCAAATGATGGATGAAAATGGCCAAACATTGGTTTGAACTCACTACCAAAGGATCAACAACCAAATGCTTTTCAGCTGAGCTTGCACAGCTCCGCAATTTCTTAATAAAGCTGGCCACCATCATTGCACATTTGGTAGTGCGTCAGACTGTTAATCTAGAAGTCTCCGACTCATCCCCCGACAGTTGCACTCATTCTTTCCGACTTTTTGTCTCTCACTAATTGGTTGATAATTGTAGACCTATGTGCCATAGCAGCTTGATGTGATGGTAGTGCTGGTGAGAGAAATACCAGGAATCTATTGTTGGGTGGTCCAGCCGCAGCAATATAACTGAAAATCGTTGAAAGCGAAGTAAAACTCCCATTCAATCAATCTTAATGAAGCTCTATGTTACTGTTACTCATTTGAATTGTCTCGTAGAAGCAATTCAAATTGGTCACAAGGAAATAGGGCACCAAAAGTATACTATTATTGTCAGAAAAAAAAATATACTAACAATTGGTTTTACCCCCTTTTAGTCTGATGCTTTTAGTTTCTGGTGCAGGGGAAAAGGGTTGATTCTCTAGAAAATCAAACTGACAAACAAATGCTGCACTGTATAAAACTTGCATTTTTTAAAGGGCGCTATTATATTTTATGGCTTGAATGTAAAATTATGATTTTATATCGCTTTTATTGGCCGTTTAGAATTTTTCATAAAGAAAAATGGAGCCTGACAGCCGGCAATCGGTAAAGTCTTGTTGGTAGTGATACTTCCCAGATATCAAATATTCTAGCCAAAAATTGTTTATGAGATTCAGTGTACTTTTTTATGTCCTAATTTCATGGTTCGCAGCCGTAAATTACTGCTGATTCTAATCAATGATTTCATTGGTCTAATGCTGAAGACAGAGGAAACTGTTGTTCCAATTTTGCTTTTATGAGTAATTATGTTTTTATGAGGTTTCAACTTAAGAAAAATTCTGTTTGAAATGAATTTTCTTGCTTTCCCTGCCTCTTTTGAAAATAAATTTAGTATCAAAAAAGAAACCTGTAATGGTACATGTATTATCAAGGCATAAAACACTTAATACTTTATAGTAAGAATTTTTCACCTTTGTTCATGTATTTTATCCCATTTTATCAAACAACTGGGGAATATTCCTTACGAATAGTCCAGAACTAGCTCCAATTTTGCAGGCCTTAAAATGATAATGAACCAAGGTATCTAAACTAGAACCCCTGGCCTTGAAATCAATGCTTCTACACTTCGATCTAGACCATGGACAAATCCTTTGATTGGTGTGATAAAAATATTTTTGACAGAGGATATAAGTCAAACTATAGTCATTTATGTACTAGAAGGTTATACTATACTAAACAGGGAAAAGGCTTAACGACTTAGCAGGGAAAAGGCTTAATGACTTATACTCATAATGTTAGACATTTTATGACATAATGGCCAAAGACATTATCTAAAAGTCTAATTTTCAGGGATTTTTTAATGACATTTTATTACCGTGGTGACCAGACATAATATAGTACAGCAATTTCTGAGATAAAAGAGAATTGCACCTACGTAATCTAACTTATATGCAGTGTATTGGTCTCCTAGGAAACTGAAATCAATTCCAGCTTGAAAATATTGAATTTCAGAGAGAAATTCCTGGAATCTTTGAAAATCCTGTATGTGCTTTAAAATCTACATTATATGCTGTCTGGCTTCTGTAAAATGTATGGACAGATCCTGGATTGTGAAAATTTTTATGGTTTAACCTTGTGAAAAATTGAAACATAATCAAAAGGCTGCAGGGAAAAACTTTTTAGAGACAGGGGACTTGGAAGTTTATCACATTTACAGTAAAACCTGTGTTTAGCATCCACTTAGGGGGGGAAAAAAAGCGGTCGCTTATTGAAATAGTCGCTTAATACAATATTCAATGATAAAAAAGAATGAGACGATTCAAATGGGTTCGAACATCATAGAATTTCGATGTTAAACTTTTTTCGCTTGGAAATGACCAATTTTTTGGAAATTTTACTTACGGCAAAGATACTTTTTACGATGGTCACTTAATAAAAGTGGTCGCATAACAGACATGGTCCCTCGAGCAAGATTAACTGTAATTCCCTTGAAAAAAATTTTGTAAAGAAGAGTCTGGCGCCAGACTATCTACAGCTCTGAAAATTATTCTTTGCTATGTAACCCACGTGGCCAATGCTGATGGCTTGACCTATATACAAAGTTATGGAGGAATATCATGACTGTTTATAATAGAATAAAACAGCAAGACAGGTTGAAACAAATTGTTTATTCCGTCTGATGACCACATGCCCTTGGTCTGTAAGAAACAATTAACTTCTTATAAACTTATTTCTGACATACCATACAAAAATTATACATGGTTGTAAAATAATATTGCCTGTGGTTGGACTTTTATGTCTCTACATGATAAGATCTGGATGAAATATTTTGCCTGTCTGTCCATCTATGTGTATAAGTCATAGGTTACATTTGACTAATAGAGCCCATGAACTTGACATATAGCCCAAAGTGCAGGGTCTACAACTATTGCCTGGTACGCTACGGCTTTGTTCAGACCCATTCACATTTTTCGATTCTATTCTTGAAGAATTTTAGAACAATTGCAATTTGTCTATCTTTTGGTCAGGGTGTCTGAAATCTTAAGGTCACCATATTGAAAAATCAGTGCAAAACTTAGACTGGTTGCCGTCTCTTAAATAGAGGTTTGTTATTGAAAATATATTCAACAAAGTCATGTCTAGATTCTCAAAACCTGATTTAAGATCTGTTTATTTGAAGAGAAGTTAACCCATTTTAAGATCTGAAGGGTTGAGTTTGGTTATCTACCTTGTCACAAAAACTTCTGAAAACAGGGCCTGAATCCCAGGCTATGCATAACTATGATTATTGTAAGTGCCTATAAATTTATAAACAACCTTTTCCCTTTGCAAGCAAGTACATTTTTCTAGGCTACTTGTCCATGGACAAGTAAATACCAAAGCAAATCTTTGAACAGAACTAAAAAGATCTAGGAGAATAGTTATCTTAATGTTTGTATCAAAGTGTAGAAAACATTGGCTTAAATGAAGAAAAGTCCAGCATTTTCTTCACTTTTAACAAAGTTTTCTCAATATTTACCATTCCATTTTTTTGTGGACAAGTTCATTCTGATCCTGGTCAAGTAAGAAATTGACTTTTACTTTTCTAGGGACACGTGGAGAAAATTTGTATTTCCATACCCCTGTTAATGGTTTGAAGGACTTTAGGAATATTATCTATACCTTAAATTTTTTAAGGGTTTTCTGATGGATTAAATAAGTCCAAAGATAAAATATACTGAAAAGAAAGAATAAAGGATGAAAACCAGTCCATCTCTGATTTGACCAATCCCCTCCAATAAATAATTAGACTGGTTGTAGATCAGACATGATGGTGCCAGTCTAGAGAAATTTTGTTATCGAACTGACAGGGAATTTCTAATTATGTTTAGGATACAAATTGTATACAAATTGATTTGTTTGTATCTGTGCCTGCTGTAATATTCTGACCTGGTTTTAGAGCTATATCAGGTGCCCAGATCTGTACAATGAGTTGAAATTACTCTAAAAGTGTTTAAGTTTAATTTGATGTAAATTGTTTAGAAGAATCAAAATAGAGAAGAAATCTCAACAAGTTCTTAAATTTAGGCATTTGAAATGGTTATTCAAAAATGTAGGGGTGCTATTAGGGAGGATGCTATTATTATGGGAAATATGGTAGGCACCTAGCTAAAGTATCGGCTGATGATTTTTCTCATAGATCTTTTTAGTACTGTATCAAGATTTGCTCTGGTATTTACTTGTTCTCATACAAGTAGCCTAGAAAAATGTACTTGCCCCCATTGGGAAAAGCCAGTGTGGGACAAGTTGGGCATTGAAATTCCACACCCTTGCTCAGGCTCCTAATTTGTGACCCAGACCAAGAAGCTTAGAAGCCTCCATCCTTTGACTATATAAAACACATTTTGTTGCTATTGCCTATTTATATACAACAGCCTTGAAGAATATGTAGCTGTAGCTCTTAATATTTGAAGGTTGGAAAACTACTATTGTAAGTGCCTATATATTTAAAATGGTTCAAAAATTTTGAATTAAATTGAAAGACTTAAAATTCTAATTTAAATTTCAATCGGAATAAAAACACTGATCTGTTTTCACTGTATTTCATAAAAAATTCATGGAACAATTGAGCAATTGACACATGCAACCACTTTACAGGTTTGAGAGCATATTGAATTGCTTTGAATTAATGATAAAAGGAATTGATAATATCCCTTACACAACTACAGTGAAAAGTGCAAAGATGAAATCAATACTGACCAGAAATAGAAACAATTCAGTTGTTTTAAAAGTTTTAAAAAAGTCAAAGTAAGGATTAAAAATAAAGCGCGGAAAGCGCTGGAGGAAATTTGTAAATAAGTTTGTTCTCTGATAAAATGAGCCTTTCAAAAATTTTATAAGAGTTCATTTACTTCACTGATCACATTTGTTTATCAACTATTTGTTGTTTCAACTTAATGTTTGTATCATGTGTGCAAAATCTCAAGAATTATACAAATAAAAAAAATGTGCCTACTTAAATACAGGATTTCCCTAAATGATTCCTGCATATTCTCTATAAATGGTATTCTATAGTGTGGATATTCACTGGAAGTTAATTCTCACAAGACATTGTGACAGTTCTTCTAGCTTCCTTTATTGTATAGGTTCTATTAGACCTATTCCCTTATATGGTCAATAAGTTGTGGCAAAGTTATTTCCTATAGAAAGATTGGTCACATCCATTTAAATTGTATGTAACCTAAAATAAATACTCATTATGAACTACTTTGATGAATACCATTCAAAACAAGAAAGGAAAGTAGTCTTTGCTCCAGTTACATCATTTTTGGAGAGATACCCTTTTTTTGTCACTCAGGAGAACAGGAGAATTCACGTGAATGAAACTTTTTTTGGGTGACCTGAATTTAATCAATTTGTTTCTAAATGGAAGATATGATAAATTTAAGCAAGATGTTTTCTCATTATAAATACACTGAAGATGAATTATCAAAGTCTTTTAAACCCAATATTCATTTCTTATAGATAAGGATTTGAAAATGGTAATCTACTTTCTGATTGGTCCATTTAGCTCTGATGTCTCATGGGAAATTCTGGTACCCATTCTTTATTAGATTTAGAGAAAATGGATCTATATTAAGTCATGTCAAGTCTAGAACTGCAGATTTGATGTGTCCAAAAAGGTCCCAATAGAAATAAAAATATGTATTGATATGGAATTTGCGGTTCTGCATATGGTTGTTATGTATAATAGAGAATTTGGTCTGTGAGATATGTAAAATTTACTTAAATTTCATGCTAATAAGACAATTATATTATATTTTCAGTGTCTCTCTATAATGATGATAAATGAGCTTCTTTTGTGACATTTTACAATTCCATGTGCACATGCAGCCACATTAGCACTAAGAATAATCACTGATATGCTGTCTGATCTACATAAAAAAACCATGAGCTAGTAGATATTATAATTTTATGTGCAAAAGGAATTGTGAACATTTTCAAGTGAACCAGCCAAGATGATTGGCTGTGCATTAGGTATACTTGCTTTGATCCATTGCTGAACAAATAATGAATATTGTTCCGAATGTTTGATTTGGGTGAAATTACTTGCTTTTTTGCATTCTCATTAATGGCAACATGTCACCAATTATGAGTAACAAGGAGTTACTCTGTCTTCTCAGATGATATTTTAATCTTACAACAAAAATATACTTAATTTTTGCTGCTTGCAAACAGCAGATTTCTGATGATTTTGTAATCTACGTAAATTTTTTGGATGATTTCCTGATGTAAAAGGTAGGTCAAGTGAAGGAGAATTACGGTATTTAAAGTTTATAGTAAGCATTTCAGCTTGATCCCCAAATGACTAAGTTAGCTGACTACAGGAATTTATTATGTATTAATCTTAACATAGCAAAGACTCATGGTACGGTAATTTGAATTTATAGGTAAAGAACGTGCACATCTTCGAACATTCTTTTTGTTATGACAGTATTTGATTTGTTCAATACTAATATAACAAAAAAGCTGACACAATTGTATTCTATTATAACTGTGCAAGAACAAGTCTTGAACAAAATAAATACTAATGTAACAATAGGGATGTTTGAAGAATTGATTGTTTATAATGTTGGAATTCATGGTGATAGATATCAGTTTAATTTAACATCACATTACATACACTTGATACAATAACTCTACCCTGAGATGCCCAATTTTTGACAAACAATAAAGGAAAGACTGACAACTACAAAATCACTTTTAACTCGCAGAGAAGAAATCAATTACGGCTTTTGTTTAGTTTAGGGAACAGAAGCCCGAGTTTCCGGCGGCGTCCTTTGTTAAGGGAAGCCGTACCAATATTGTGTAAATATCATGTTACATTTTTGTTGAGTGACAGTTGCTATTTTAGATCTTTTCCTCATATGGAAATGTTTAAGTGTCTTCTTTTCGGTATACGGTTGGAGAATAAGATTCAATCAAAATAAGATATTATTTTTTTAGAAAAAAGATTATTGAAAAATAAATTTAAGTTAAATGGCCATCAAACTAGCAAAATGGGACCCAGGCATATGGAACGCCAGAGCTGTCATATGTTTTGAACAGTAGTGTTAATATGCCCATTATCTGCATTAAAATGTCTAAATCAAGTGTAATTATACTCAAATGTAGTGTTGATTTGTCCGACCTATATGATATAATGTCAAAAGGAAGTCTGGTTATATGCAATATGAGAATTGACTTGTCTAAACGAAAACTTATCATCCCAAAAGGTACGTTGATTATGACAACAATTTGTGCTGACCTGTCTTAACATTATCTGATTGTGTCAAACGGTGGTGTCATTAAGTCAAAGCATGTTGTTGACTTGTCTAAGAATTACATTATTATTTGAAAACGTAGTGTAATTACATCTAAATAATGTGATGGCTTACCTTAGCACCATCATATTATGGTGAGTGGTTAATGCATTTCGTTATTATGTCAAAAGGAAGCATTGATATGTCCAAATAACACAATGCTATATTCAAACATGGTCTTATTATGTTAGAGGGTAATGTGGTTCTGTCAAAACAATATGTTGACATGTAAGAACACGGGCTTATTATGTGCAAATGCAGTGTCATTATGTTCAAGAAATGTGCTAACTTGGGTAAAAACGAGTTATTATGCAAATAGTAGAATTGATTATGTTCAAAAATAGCGTTAATTTGTCTACTTTTTATCTTATTTTGTTCAAAGGAAGTGTGGTCATGCCCAAATATCGTGTTGACTTGTCTATATAGTATGTTATCATGTCGAATGGTAGTGTGATTAAGTCAAAACGTAGCGTTGACTGGTTAATGCATTACGTTAGTATGTCAAAAGGAAGCATTGATATGTCCAAATAACACAATGCTATATTCAAAAATGATCTTATTATGTTAGAGGGTAATGTGGTTCTGTCAAAACAATATGTTGACTTGTAAGAACACGGGCTTATTATGTGCAAAAGCAGTGTCATTATGTTCAAGAAATGTGCTAACTTGGGTAAAAACGAGTTATTATGCAAATAGTAGAATTGATTATGTTTAAAAATAGCGTTAATTTGTCTACGTTTTATCTAATTTTGTTCAAAGGAAGTGTGGTCATGCCCAAATATCGTGTTGACTTGTCTATATAGTATGTTATCATGTCGAATTGTAGAGTGATTAAGTTAAAACGTAGCGTTGACTGGTTAATGCATTACTCTAGTATGTCAAAAGGAAGCATTGATATGTCTAAATAGCACAATGCTATATTCAAAAATGATCTTATTATGATCGAAGGAATTGTTGTTCTGTCAAAACAATATGTTGACTAGTAAGAGCATGGGCTCATTATGTCTAAAGGTAGTGTCATTATATTCGAGAAATGTGTTCTCTTGTGTAAAACCGAGTTATCAACTTAAGGGTAAGATTTATTATGTTAAAATATTGCGTTAATTTGTCAACGTGTTATCTTATTCTGTTCAAAGGAAGTGTGGTCATGCCCAAATATCGTGTTGACCTGTCTATGCAGTATGTTATCATGTCGAATTGTAGTGTGATTTTGTCAAAACGTAGCGTTGACTGGTTAATGCATTACTCTAGTATGTCAAAAGGAAGTATTGATATGTCTAAATAGCACAATGCTATATTCAAAAATGATCTTATTATGATCGAAGGAATTGTTGTTCTGTCAAAACAATATGTTGACTAGTAAGAGCATGGGCTTATCATGTCCAAAGGTAGTGTCATTGTGTTAAAGAAATGTGTTAACTTGGGTAAAATCGAGATATTATGCGAAGAGTAGGCTTGGTTTTGTTCAAATATTGTGTTGATTTTTCTATGCATTAACTTATTTTGTTAAAAGGAAGTGTAGTCATGGCCAACCATCGTGTCGACTTGTCTCTACAGTATGTTTTCATGTCGAATTGTAGTGTGATTAAGTCTAAACGTAGCGTTGACTGGTCAATGCATTGCCTTATTTTATCAAAAGGAAGCACTGTTATGCCCAGATTACACGTTGATATATTTAAACATATTCTTTTTATTTTAGAAAATAATGTGGTTCTGTCAAAACAATATGTAGACTTGTAAGAACATGGGCTTATCATGTCCAAAGGTAGTGTCATTATGTTAAAGAAATGTGTTAACTTTGGTAAAATCGAGATATCATGCGAAGAGTAGGCTTGGTTTTGTTCAAATATTGCGTTAATTTGTCGCTTCGTTTTGCCTTAATCACACTACAATTCGACATGATAATATACTGTAAAGACAAGTCAACACGATGTTTGGCCATGACTTCACTTCCTTTGAACAAAAAAAGTTATTGCATAGAAAAATCAACACAATATTTGAACAAAACCAAGCCTACTCTTTGCATGATATCTCGATTTTACCCAAGTTAACACATTTCTTTAACATAATGACACTACCTTTGGACATGATAAGCCAATGTTCTGACAAGTCTACATATTGTTTTGACAGAACAACATTTCCTTCTTATATAATAAGACAATGTTTTAATATAGCATCGCGTTATTTGGGCATAACAATGCTTTCTTTTGAAATACTAGAGTAATTCATTGACCAGTCAACGCTACGTTTTGACAAAATCACACTACAATTCGACATGATAACATACTGCATAGACAAGTCATCACGATATTTGGGCATGACCACACTTCCTTTGAACAGAATAAGATAAAAAGTTGACAAATTAACGCAATATTTTAACATAATAAATCTTACTCTTAAGTTGATAACTCGGGTTTACGCAAGAGAACACATTTCTCGAACATAATGACACTACCTTTAGACATAATGAGCCCATGTTCTTACAAGTCATCATAGTGTTTTGAAAGAATAACATCACCTTCTATCATAATAAAAACGATTTTGAATATAGCATTGTGTTATTTAGACATAACAATGCTTCCTTTTGAAATACTAGAGTAATGCATTAACCAGTCAACGCTACGTTTTGACTTAATCACACTACAATTTGACATGATAACTTACTGTATAGACAAGTCAACACGATATTTGGGCATGACCACACTTCCTTTGAACAAAATAAGATAAAACGTAGACAAATTAACGCTATTTTTGAACATAATCAATTTTACTATTTGCATAATAACTCGTTTTTACACAAGTTAGCACATTTCTTGAACATAATGACACTGCATTTGGACATAATAAGCCCGTGTTCTTACAAGTCAACATATTGTTTTGACAGAACCCCATTACCTTTTACCATAATAAGACCATATTTGAATATAGCATTGTGTTATATGGACATAACAATGCTTCCTTTTGACAAACAAAAGTAGTGCATTGGCAAGCCAACACATTATTTAGACGTAATTACACTACGTTTTTAATAATGATGTAATTCTAAGACAAGTCAACACCATGCTTTGCCTTAACGACACCACCGTTTGACACAATCAGATAATGTTAATACAGGTCAGCACAAAATGTTGTCATAATCAACGTACCTTTTGGCATGATAAGTTTTCGTATAGACAAGTCAATACTCATTTTGCATGTAACCATACTTCCTTTTGACATTATATGATATAGTTCGGACAAATCAACACTACATTTGAGCATAATTACACTTGATTTAGACATTTTAATATAGAAATTGGGCATATTAACACTATACTTCAAAACATATGACAGCTGTGGCGTTCCATACAGGCATAACAAAATCAAAATGCTGGTGGCTACCAAAATCTCATATATACAGCTTTAACCCTTTGCTGTTTAATCCCTGCTTTTTACGTGCCTGTGGTTTTATGATTGAGAAAACATTGTGAAAAAAGTAGAAATTGCTTCCGACAAGCAATTTCATCTTTTTCCACACTATTTTCTACCCTACTGAATGGTTATTTTTCAAATTAAATCGACTTTAAATTTTCGTCTGCAAAACCTTTGAATTTTGACAGGCCCAAAATTTTGTAAATCAGGAAAGGGTTAAACAATATTTTGATGCTTAAACAATGATATCTTAGAGCAAATTTGGGCCTTTGATGAATAAGATCCTTGGGTAATTGGTCAGTTTGCAAATTGGCCACTTAGCTGCATAAAGGGTATCATAGGTCTCCATGGAGTCACAACCCAAACTCTAAGAAGCTCAATTTTTCTATGAATTGATAATGAAACTTTTATATTATTTAAAGCACTACAAAAGTGAACATGAAAGTTGTTGTGTGATTTAGTAAAAATGAAATAAAGACAACATATTTGATTTTGTGATACAATAAAAGAAAAACTTGATTTTGAAAAACATGCATAGAATTATTTAAAGACATAAAGGATAAAGGTAAAAAAAGAAATCAAATACGGTAAAATTTTGTTAAAGAAGGCTAAAATATGAGAAGAATGCCAGAGAATTTACATTGCCGATCTGTTATTGTGGAGAAAATACCATGTTCTTTTTTGATTTGTTCATAAACTTCCGAGGGTTGTTATTAGAGTAAAATTTATAATTCTACGCTGCCCAAGCTGACAGACGTATGGTAGTCACATGACCTAATTTACATAATTCCGTATTAGCAAATAATTACTGGGTAGCTGTGTCAAGTCTTGTTGTTGCAAAATCTGTCTTCGGTTTTAGAACAAACAATGAGTGAATCATCAACCTGCAGAAGATGACGGTTGATGAAACAATAAGTTAACCCTTTCCTGTTTTACAAAATTTTCGACCTGCCCAAATTCAAAGGTTTTGCAGACGAAAACTTAAAGTCGATTTAATTTGAAAAATAACCATTCATTAGGGTAGAAAATAGTGTGGAACAAGAAGAAATTGCTTGGCAGAAGCAATTTCTTCTTTTTTCACAATGTTTTCTCAATCATGAAATCACAGGCACGTAAAAAGCACTGGATTAAACAGCAAAGGGTTAACCCTTTCCTGTTTTTACAAAATTTTGGACCTGTCCAAATTCAAAGGTTTTGCAGACGAAACTTTAAAGTGGATTTAATTTGAAAAATAACCATTCAGTAGGGTGGAAAATAGTGTGGAAAAAGAAGAAATTGCTTGTCAGAAGCAATTTCTTCTTTTTTTCACAATGTTTTCTCAATTATAAAATAACATGCACGTAAAAAGCAGGGATTAAACAGCAAAGGGTTAATATCATAGAGGAAAAATAGTAAAATGAAACCCTGATTAATTGCTGTTTGTTGTAATTGCTCTTGCATTTCCTTTGCTCTGGTCTTCTTATGTCTTTGAAATTGATAACTGAAAATATTAATTGCAATTTGGCACTGTTATAACATGTGTTGTAATTTTTGGAAATATCAATCCATCAAACTAAATTGTTGCCCTGGAGCTGAAGGTTGTTAGAGTACCTGTAAAATTGTATTATGGTATAAGATTTTACAACTTTTTTGCACTGGAATGCCGTTACGCCGTTATAAGAATGATAAATATCAAGCATATACTTACACGGTGTGGCAATTTTGTGTGCTTTGGAAACCTTACTTAGCAATTTCAAGGGGTCAGTGCAACTAAATATTTATAGGCGCTTACATTAGTGTTGCACTGACCCCTTGATTTGCCTTTTGTATAAGCATATCTAAGAATTCAATAATCTGATATTTGAATTCACAGTAGGGTCCCAGACTAGTAAATATATTTCTATTGTTGCTATGTCCATTTATTTTTTATGATCTATACAAAAATTGGTATAAAGACAATTTTATTGTCATTGAAAGCCATTATGTGGGTAATTGTCTCTACAGGGAACCAAACTTTAGGCTATTAGGAAGTTTGTATTGATCTTGAAATGTTCAAAAGGGAAACCAGCAGAAATTCATATTTGGAACAATTTGGGTTTTATTAGCTCCACTGGCCAAAGGCCAGCGAGCTATTGTCATGGCGGAGTGTCCGTCGTGCGTTCGTGCGTCCATCCGTGTTTGCGTAAACTTTTTCTTTAAACATCTTCTTCTCCCAAACCAATAGGCGAATTTTAACCAAACTTGGTAGAAATGATCCTTGGGTGGCCCTCTTCTTAAATTGTTCAAAGAATTTTGATTGGCCCCCAAATATGGGCGTGGCAGGGCGTGGCACTTTTTCACTTTGAAATATTTAAAAATCTTCTCCTCCCAAACCATTTGGCCGATTTCAATGAAACTTGGCATGGATGTTCCTTGGGTGACCCTTTACTTAAATTGTTCAAAAAATTTTGATTGGCCCGTAAATATGGGCGGGGCTTATTTTGAGCCTGAAATCTTTGAACAACATCTCCTCCTGAACCACTGGGCCGATTTCAATGAAACTTTAACAGAATATTCCTTGGTTGACCCTTTACTTAAATTGTTCAAGAAATTTTGATTTGTCCTTAAATATGGGCGTGGCAGGGCGGGGCCTTATTTAAGACCAAAATTTTCTAATGAGATTTTCTCCTCAACCACTCGGTTGATTTCAATGAAACTTTACCAGAATGTTCCTCAGAGTGTCTCTTTTCAAAAATTATTTGCTAAATTTTGATTGGCCCATAAATTTGGGTGCAGTAGGGCAGGGCTTATTTTGAGGCCAAAATCTTTGAACGATATCTCCTCCTGAACCACTCAGCCAATTTCAATGAAACTTTACCAAATTGTTTATTGGGTGACTATTTACTTAAATTGTTCAAGAAATTTTGATTGGTCCATAAATTTGGGTGTGGCAGGAGGGGCCTATTTTGAGCCCAAAATCTTTGAACATCTTCTCAACCTTATGTTTTAATAAGATGGGTAAAGGATTGCAGGTTCATTGTGATTAGGTATTTTGGTGTAATATGGACCAGAACCAGTTAATCATTATTAAATAGGTCTTAGGAGATTTCGGAGTGTTAATGTATTCATTTAAAGTAAGCTTTATTTAATGAAAGTCTAAAGATTTTAAAGCCAGTGGAGCTATACAGGCCCTCTTGGGCCTCTTGTCATTGTCTAGAGGATGTTACTCTAAGCCAATGAGTCTACCCATAGCTTTTCTCTCTGCAAGACTAAATGCATATATGATCCATCACACAGTAAGGTCCTTCTGGGAACATTGTAAATTATATATTTAAAAGAGATTATCACCAGTGCAGGTCATTGAAAAAGTTAGTTACAAAAATTCTTTCACAGAAGGTAGACTGACCCTTAAAGATTCAGAAATTGAGCCAATTACGAAAAGTTCCAACCCTTAGTCAGTCTGTGCAGTTCACACAGACTGACAAGGGTTGGCACTTTACGCACAACGTAGATGCACCATTTTCATGTGATGCAACTTTGAAAAAAATGATTATCATTATCTTTACATCATAACAACCCACTTCTTTCAGTCATGGTTATATAAACTATAGGATATTAATTTTAGCATTGCCATGATAGAAATTGAGACTTATGAATTAATTGACTGCCCTGAATAGTTTATTTTGAAGGGTTTTTAGCTCCACTGGCTGAAAGCCACTGGGGCTATTGTCATGGTGTTGTGTCCGTCGTGCGTCTGTGCGTCCGTGCGTCCGGTCGTAAACTTTTTCTTTAAAAATCTTCTCCTCAGAAACTACTGGATGAATTTCAACCAAACTTCACAGGAATGATCCTTGGGTGACCCTCTTTCAAAGTTGTTCAAGAAATTTTGATCCAATCAAAAACATGGATTTAATGGGCGTGGCTAATTTCCAAATATGGTAAAAAGTGAGTTTTCTCAGATTCTAATTGATGGATACCAATGAAATTTTACATGAATGATACTTGTGTGACCCTTTATCAGTCTGCAAAAGATTATTGAGATCGGATGGAAAATATGCATTTCATGGGCAGAGGTCATTTCTCTATATGTTATATAGTGGAAACTTTGAAAATTATTTTCTCAGAATGTAACTGATGGATATCAACCAAATTTCACAGGAATGGTCCTTGAGTGACCCTTTATCAGTCTAACAAAAATTATAGTGATCGGATGAAAATTATGTATTTTATGGGCGGAGGTCATTTCTCTATATGTTATATAGTGGAAACTTTGGAAATCATTTTCTCAGAATCTAAGAAATGGATATCAACCAAATTTCACTGGAATGGTCCTTGAGTGACCCTCTATCAGTCTACCAAAAATTATAGTGATCGGATGAAAAGTATGTATTTTATGGGCAGAGGTCATTTCTCTATATGTTACATAGTGGAAACTTTGGATATCATTTTCTCATAATCTAACCAATGGATATCAACCAAATTTTACTGTAATGATCCTTGAGTGACCCTTAATCAGTCTACAAAAAATTATTGTGATCAGATGAAAATATGCATTTTAAGGGCGGATGTCATTTCTCTATATGTTATATAATTGAAACTTTGAAAATCATTTTCAACATCAGTAGAATCCAAAATATCTAAAAGTCTAGTAAAAACTTTTATTGCTTTACAAGAATTTCAAGCCTGTGGAGCGACTCAAGCCATTCATGGCTTTCTAGTCTTAAAATTCGTCTCACAATGTATTTTCTGTCTATTTTCAGAATTCGTACCGAGACCAATGGCGGTGCTTGGTGTCCGAAAAACGTCATTGACAGGGACACATACGAGTACTTGCAGATTGATCTGGGTCGACTTACAGTCATTACGATGGTCGAGATTCAGGGACGGTTTGGTAATGGGCAGGTTAGTAATTCAATTCTAAATATTATATAGATTTTGTCAAGACCACACAATAAATGAATTGATTCTCTCCTCATGAAAAGGTTTGAAGAAGCTTAAAATAGGTTTGTTCTATCAAGTGAAATTCAATTTGTGTGGTAATCAGGTAATTGTTTATCACAAATGCTTGTTTATTTCTTTGATTAGTTAAATCAAGCATGAGAAGAATTTAGTTCCAAATGTTACAATTCATTTTCACTTCTTAGAAAATGACTGCCGATGGTATACCTTAACCTTTGAGTCATGCATTACGAATTTGCACCACAGTTAGTCTCTTCTTGTTTTTAGCTCGGCTGTTTTGGAACAAGACATTGAGCTATTGACATCACATTTGTGTTATTTGCATTTGCATTGTCTTTTGCCATGGCCTGACCAACTTTAACCGTTTCCTGTTTTACAAAATTTTGGACCTGTCGAAATTTAAAGGTTTTGCAGACTAAAATTTAAAGTGGCTTTAATTTGAAAAATAAACATTCAGTAGGGTAGAAAATAGTGTGGAAAAAGAAGAAATTGCTTGTCAGAAGCAATTTCTTCTTTTTTCACAATGTTTTCTCAATCATAAATCACAGGCACGTAAAAAGTAGGGATTAAACTGCAAAGGGTTAACCTTGCCTATATCTCTGCAGTCTGTGATCCAATTCTCTTAATATTTCACACACATACACATCTTCACAAGAAAAATTGAATAATGCTGCATTCGCCAATACCCAAGGTCAAGGTCATCATATATGGTCAAAGGTTAAACTTTGATCTCGCCTGTAGCTCTGCAGTCTAGGATACAATTTTCATGATATTTCACACACATACACATCTTCACAAAAGGAAGTGATTTATGCTGCATACAGGTGCCATTCATGAAGGTCAAGGTCTTGCAGAAGGTCAAATCTCAAATATTGACCTTGCCTATATCCCTCCAGTCTTATGATCCAACTTTCATGACATTTCACACACATACACATCTTCATAAGAGGAAGTGATCTTGTTAACCCTTGTCATGCTGAACCCGGAATATTCATGCTTTGACAGGAGCTATAGACAATCATCAGCCTGCACATATGTGCAGTCTGATGTTAGTCTACACCACCTGTTTCTCATTTTCAAACCAGAATTGTCAATAGATTTTGTTTTTCAAATAAAAATTGTCCTACAGTAGGGACTTTCAGTGCTTTTTGTCCTTTGATTTTGATGGAAATTTTTAGCCAAAATTTATTCAGCATGACAAGGGTTAATTCAGATGATTATCCAAATGGTCATGTCACAACAGAAGGTCAAAGTCAAATTTTGTTTTTCTTTATATCCATGCAGTCCTATGACCCAATTTTCATAATATTTCACACACATATTGTTTGTGCTCTTGTTTTAATGGTCCCCTTACTCCTGACAGCATCCAAATGTAATTTAAGCTTCATATGTAACAAATCATCATTCTCCAGCTGCCTTGGGTTGTCACTCAACAAGCATGCACAATACATGTGTCTAGAAATTCTACCGAATCATGTAACAATGTAACTGATAAGCTAGTCTGGCTTATCTCCGTAATTATTTACTTGTTGTCATATTGTATTTGCAGAGTGAAATGCTGACGGCCATATTTTCAGTAATTGAAATCTGGGAACCAGCTTTTGTTGAAAGATGAGGATTGATTCTGTTGATAAGGGAGCAAACATTATTCCAATTTTTGATAAGGGAGAAATTATTATCCAGTCCACCATAGTGTCTACTTTGTAATCCAACCCAAATTTTTTTCTTCTCTTGTGACTTACTGTAGATACATCTTGCATTTATAGGATATAATCTCTCCCAAAAAGTTTCCTCTTTAAAGAACAGAGGATACACAACATGCATGTACCAAATAAGTGAACTTTGTCTAAATTGTATTGTATCGTTCAATTATTATTGTAGTTGTCATCATTTACCATGCAACCATAGAAACAAGTGCTTCTTAGTTTCATTGTTTCAAATCTTTTTGAAACTGAATTCAGCTTGTGCTGCATACAAATTTAAAACTTTCCTGTTTTTCAAAATTTTGGACCTGTCCAAATTCAAAGGTTTTGCAAACGATAATTTAAAGTGGATTTAATTTGAAAAATAACCATTCAGGAGGGTAGAAAATATTGTGGAAAAAGAAGAAATTGCTTGTCAGGGGCAATTTCTTCTTTTTTCACAATGTTTTCTCAATTATAAAATCACAGGCACGTAAAAAGCAGGGATTAAACAGCAAAGGGTTAAGAAAAAATATCATTCTGAATGATGATACATCTTTATTCATAATGGTAACAGAAAAGAAATGATACTTTGGTTATTATGATCAGAAGACTTGTAGTAATCATAAATCATCAATTTGTTACAATATGAGAATTTTTAAAAAGTACTTTACAGAGTTATTGTTATATACTCTTCAAATAAAAAGAAATATAACATTGAATAAATCAAATAAGCATGTTTCAACAATTGTTTATAATTGACAAGCAACAATGTGGGTGGTGTATAAATTTCGTGGGAATAAGATTCTTGATTGCTTGCTAATCAGAAGGGGTAGATGGCGTTTTTTTAATGCCTTCACATAAGAGAAGTTGCATTTCAACATGTGCAGAATCATTAGATGTGGGAAGTTATTAAACAGAACATTGCACAAAGCTGTTGATTTGTGAGGAGATATTTAGAAAGATTGCTTATCTGCGTCCATCAAACTGGGATGTCATCTAATGTAGAAGATATGGTTTCCTTTAAAGTTCTTTTCAGTGGAAATATTCAACTTATTTCTCTTTTAGTTCTTTAAGTTTTGGCTTAACTTTACCCTTATCATGCTTGTCACAATTTTTTCCTGCCACATTTCGCAACTTTTGAATGCATCATAGACTAAGATCAGCCTGCACATCTGTGCAGTCTGACCTTAGCCTACACTGCCTGCTTTCTACAAAATTCTATGTGGGAAAACTTGAAAAGACCAAAATTAGCAAATTGTTGGAAATCAAACAAATTCGAATTCGGCAAGATGAGGGTTTATTATGCCTTTCTGACAGTTGAGGTATAAGTATGTGCCATTTTTGTATAGCTCAAGGTCAAATACTGAAATTTAGCTTGCCTGGAGCAAGACTCCTACATCTATGGATGGATTTCAATATAATTTATCACTCTTAATCTCCATCATGAGACGATGTGCCATTTGAATGAAATTTTTAGATAGCTTCAAGTTCAAGGTTAAGGTCAAATTAAAAAAAAATGAGATATTCAAGAATATTTCTCCTATGTTATTACCAGATTAAAATAAAAAATAACAGTTTAGCTCCATCACAAGAAGATGTGCAAATATTGAAAGAAAAAGTATGATAGCCCCAGTAGATATAGTTCAAGGTCAAGGGTCAAGGTCATCATTGAAATAAAATTTTTGAGCAAGAACAGGTATGAGCCAAAGGGCATCATCCCCAATCAAAAGTTTCAAGAGGATTTACACATAATTATAGAATAGTTTTGCAATGACCCTTTAAATCATCTTTTTATGCCCCTGCATCGAAAGATATGGGGCACAATGTTTTGAAGTTGTCTGCCTGTCTGTCTGTCCATCTGTCTGCAAAACTTTATCAAAAAACATAGCATTGGCAATTACTTCCAGCTTATTTAAGATATATTATTCATATTTGGGATGATCATTATGACATCTTAAGGATACCAATTTATTGGTATCAAGGTCAATGTCATGTGACAAGGTCATCATCTTTCAATGTCTAATTTATTATGAGTTTGCTGTTTCGGGGCATTACTGGTTCACAAACAAATCTTGTTTTATCTGAAAGAAGAAATCTGGATTTTTCTAAAGCTTAGCTATATATTTGGTTATACCAAAGACAGTTTCTACAGTTTATCAAGGAAAAATGTTATTAATTGACTTACCAGAGATGGTGCATTTTCCGGAATGTTACGGCTCATAGATAAACTGGCACAGAGCGTGTGCACGAATGATGGAGAGAAAAAAATCGGAACTTTATGGCCCAAATCTTGTCTCACTGTTTGGGTGCAGACGGAATATAAAGCATAATGCAGTGCAGTAGTGCATTATACCTGATAAAATAATTATTGGAAGGAAGATTGCTTCACCCTTGATGTCTATAATGGCAACATAAAAAAATATGGTATAATTTGATGGCTCAGTGCAAAACAGTTGAAACTGCCTATAAAAATAAAGGCAGTTACAACTGTTTTGCGCAGAGCCATTGAATTGGGTTACAAAATCTTAAACCGTGTTATACTGAAACAACAAAGCAATTTAAGGTTACATTGAAATCGAAGTGCTGCAGCACAATATATACGGTATATATATGTGTGTGCAGGCTGATCTTTGTCTATATCTGCTGCCAAAGCAGGAATATTCTGAGATCAACATGATATTGTTAGGGTTATGATAAAAAATATATTGGTTTAAACCTATTTATTTAACATCGAATCGGAAACAAGTTCTTACAACTTAGATTAATTCCTCTTGATTCTACTTCCTGGAAAATTCACCAGTACTAGGGCCGATGTGTGGGGCCATGAAAGAACTAAGATCAATAGCCGCTCCTGGGGATACAACTCAGGACCTTTGGTCAATTCTCAGTCAGACGCTCTACCTCTAGACCATGAACACCACAAAAAATACATTGTAGGCTATTTGGCTATGATAACCCTTTCAAGGTATATTTAGGCTATTTCTAATATATAGATATATAGGTTGTTTTAGTAATAAAGGTATGTCTCATCAATCTTTTTATTGAATATCAAGGTCATCAATCAAGGTCAAGGTATTTTTTCTAAGTTGAACTCAGAAAAATAATCTGTTTCTGTGCATCAGTATTTCTTAAATCTAAATTAATTCTATAAACAACTTGGCCTGAAAAAGAACAAAAAAATTAAGTGCTGCAGACTGAGATAAGACTGGATTGGTTGTGTAGCTTGATCTTTGTCTATGACTCCTGCAAAATGCAGAATCTCAAGGATTTGCAGAGGTTTGATGTTGAAATGTATTAAGTTTTGCCTTAAAGCCATTCTTTATGACAAATGATAATGCATCAAAGGAGTTATGATGATTGGCAACAAAATGAAAATGTTTAATAAAAGGGAGGTAATTCTCAATGTGTGTGGTTCATAGAGTTATACTTCTTTTCCAAAAGGAAGGAGTTCATGCATAAGTTCAGGGGTCAGCACAAAACTATTGTAAGTGCCTATAAACCTTATAGGCACTTACAATATTTTTGCGCTGAACCTTTGAAACGTAGAATCAAAAGTGCTCACAATTTTTCCTTTGACCATTGATAGTTCTCGCAGAAAATTGTCTCCGGAAACTAATCAAACTAATTTGGGTTTAATCATTAATGGGGATATAGAGATAGTCAGTTAATTTAAATAGTTAATCAACTGGAAAATTAGCTTTGACACTGACCATGAACTGCCTCTATTGTTATTTTGCGGTATGACCATGGTTTAGGGCAAAAATGTTTTAAATCCAAGTACATTTTAGGTGCACTTAGTTTATTTTGCTCTGGATTGAACATAACTGTCAAAGAATATCTATATATCAAAGCAAAGAATCATCGTTTGAAGAAATGTAAGATGTTTCTTATGTTTGGGTTTTAAAGATGACTTTTCAAAGAATGTTTAAAGCTGCTCTTGCACAGATTGAGAAAATGTGAATTTTAACATTTTTCGTAAAATCAATCGGAATAAACTACCCCATCATGTTGAAGCCTTTAAAATAACAAGATTCAATCTGGTAATGCATCGAAAGAAAGATCGATATACCCTAATTTAGGTTAAATTCATTCTAAAAAATAAAGTGACTACTAACGCTAAAAAAATTATTCTTCAATTTCGAGCCAACTATTTTTGCTTGACATTCGGCATGTTTGTCTTATTCAATCAAAGATTAAGGTTAAAGTATTTGACAGCTAGAAACTTCATATCAATACAGGCAAAAAATGAAAGGTTATTCACGGAAAATAACGATTTTGTAATAAATAGACTAGAAATAAATAAACTGGATACCTTACTGAGCTTGCCACTTCGAAAAAATAAGTTACAAAATTATTGAAATATGTTGTTTCTAGTGCCAATGCTTTGGGCCATTCTTCATAGTCTAAAAATACACACATTTCCAAAACTTAGAACAAGTTCTGTATTTTTTCTATGAAAAACTGTGCAAGAGCAGCTTTAAAATGAAATAATAATAATAGAAAAAGAACCTGCAAGCCTGTCCCTTGCAAAAAAGTTCAAGAACTGGTTATTGAATGTTTAGAATGTGAAAAAGTTCAAGAACTGGTTCTTGAAAGTTCTAGAATGTTCAATGGCAGTTCAAGAACTTCTAGAACTAGAATGAGGTTTGAACATATGACCATTGGTTATAGCTTGAGCACACTGATAGATTATTCTGTACAAAAACATATTGTACATAATTTTTCTTGTCCAGCAGATTATACTAAAATTAGCTGTCAAAGCGCATCACCAGCACATATGCCACAAAAAGAGGGGTGTAACTCTATATCAAGGGCTTAGAGCAAAATAAAAAGTGGTGTTCATTGTTGAGAGGTAAAGTATTGGTCTTTAGACCATGAGGTCTTATGTTCTATCAATCTTAGATCTTTCATACTCTGGCCGACACAATTGGCACAAGTACTGGTGTACTTTTCAACGGTCGAGTAATATGCCAAGATTGAAACTGTGTAATTCCTGACATCCTGAATGTTAATTCCTTATTGATTTACAGTTACATTGGCAGAAATTGATTCTCCAAACCTCTGAGCTACTTTGATAGATTCCTGATTAGAGGCAGTCCTTCACTCATTTATAGGTACCAGTAATGACGGTGTAAAGTCTCTGGCAAGTTGGTCGGATTGTCTGTTATTGGTTAAAGAGTATTTGAACAGTTATCAATTTGAAATTTAAAGGTCAGATAATTAACAGTAGAGGATCACCCTAACTGTCATGATTCAATTTGACAGAGACATATCACAATATTTATTTCCACAGTTTTAGAGATGCCATACATCACAAAGGATCAATCTATAGATAGCCACAAGAAAATGATGGAAATCATTTGTAACAGTTTTACATAAGAGATATTGGAACTTTAAGGATTTTTTTAGCCATCTTTAAAGATGTTAATTGCATATTTTCAGTCACGTTTATTATGTCTGCTGTTGAAAAAAAAAATGAAATTGTCAAGCAGATTGGACAGATGACCGACACACTTCTCTTAAATAAAAAATATTACCTGATTGTCTGTTGAAAAATTCCCTTTATCAGAAAATGTACCTTTTGACGTATTACAGTTAATAACAACAAGTAATTGACATTCATCTCAATCAAAACCATTCTAAATCGCTCACTGATGGCTCCATTCATTAATTCCAAACACTCACTCAAACCAATCATAAGTGGTCAAAAGGGCTAAAAAGGTAAGATCAACATATTCAAAATGAATGAAGCTAGAAAAAAATCCTGATTCCATTGATATAATTGAAATTGTAAGTGTCTGATTAGTTCTATTTATAAAACTTGTATGAATATTTTTTTTGAATAGAGGTATTAAATAAATAACTCCAATTTTGTTCATCCTGAACAAAATTAGCGACATTGGATTACCTCACTTCAAGTTTACTCAAAACTCTCCTGATCCGGACATTCAATCAATCTGAAATAATTTCAATATCATTTTAGCTTGCCTGAATTTCATGATGTTTTTAACTTTACCATCACAATGGAAGCTAGGTGACTGTCAGCCATCAGATTTGTGAGTGCTGAGAGCTCAAGATTGGTGTACCTTGGAACAAGGAAAGTCCCTAATTTCACAAGATCCTAATTATCCAGACAGTACAAAACAAGTTGAGCCATTAAATAAGTGATGAAGCCTTGTCTGAGGTGCTTGTTTGTTTGCTTAAAAAGCTGGTCTTAAATCAGAATAATGTTCCAGAACGCTGGCACCAAACTAAGAAATTCATTATTACCCTTGACTTAAAGCAGAATTTGCTGCAAAATATTGTTTAGAAAGGGCTCTGAGTAATTCATGGCAGAAGCAGTATTTATTGAGCTCTAGATCTTGAGGTTGCTTGTGTGGCTATATTATAATCATTAAAAGTTTTTTCTAATTATATTGGGGGGGGGGGGGGGAATGATTTTGTAAGAAAATAAAGAATGTAATATATATTTTAAGTCAGACTGAATAAGGCAAAATTAATTGAAATGACTCAGTCTTATCTGACTTAGAAAAAAAATGAACATTTGCACAATAATTGCCATGTAAAGGTTTGATAATGGTATAAGCAATTTTGATGTTGCAACAATGTATAATCAAGTAGTCTGACACTAAGCATACTCATTAACTTTGTAGAGCTGCATATGCCTTGAAGACTCTGATCAGACTGCACAAAAAGCACAAGTCATGCTAGAGTATTCTGAGTCTTCAGTGTAAATATTGTGTAGTACCTGGTCCGCAAATTGAATATTATGGTTGAAAAAATTTAAAGTCAAATGTTGCATTATTATTGGTTACTGTGGATTTTCAAACCTTGGGGTCATAAAACTTGACTTGTTTGGGAAAGTGTAAAGCAGTTTCCCCCTAAGACAAGAAAAACCTCTCTCAGACAATAGTTTTCTCTAATTAGCCAATTAAAGTGGCATTTTTACCACTGTGTAACTGTCTCCTAGTCAATAAAGTCAATGGGAAAATTGTCTTCTTTAAGCTGTATTTTCATGTATTTGGATCCAAGGATGGTGACTGGAAGGTGAAGGGGTGGATCTGGATCACCCCTTAATTTTCTGCAAAATATGGTTATCCGAAGTATGAAGATTCTTGAATGCCAATTGTGGTCAGTTAGCAGCCAATGTTGGATGTTGTGTTTAGGTAATTGAGAGAGAAATATCAGAATTCCATTGTTAGGTGATCTGACTTCCAAATATGGAATCTCAAACCTGAACCTTTGTTATGCTGAATAAAAGCCTTTGCAATTGTAGTTAAATCAAAGCTCGGAAAGGACTACAATCCTATTGTAACAGTGAATTATTCTTTTGTTGTTCAATTTCGTAAAACTCTGCCATAAAGGGAATGAATAGGTAATGTAAACATTTGTGAAGTCTGATCTTTGGCTACACCACCTTTTTATATAGGAATATTCCTGGTTTAGCATGATAAGGCCTCTTGATCTCTAGGTTTCTAAAAATCATGATGCTGTCATTAATAAATCTGCATGGTCTTTTGTTGAATTGACTTTTTGATGTTCACAGAGTGTAAAATATGTAATGGATATGTTTGTTAAAGCCTGGGAATCATGTCATTGATTTTCATCCAACGGTTTCTATAGTAACTGCTTTCCTTTAATTGTAAGATTTTCAAAGGCAATTATCCACCAAAGTATTTAAGGGTTAATGTAACTGTTGTTATGTCATATTAACATGCAAGCTTTAAGTCACTAATCTGTAATATCAGATATGATTAAATTGTATGGGTTTAAAGCTGCTATGAACATAATTTCAGAAAGTGGGAATAAGCAGTTGTGACCTGTCATGCAAAAAGGGACCATCTGGGAACTGACTGTTTAATAAATATTTGAAAAAGATTTGATTCCAGTACAGGTCAACCATGGGTTTCATTTCAAAATTTCTTTCACAGGAAGGTAAAATGATCATTCTAGATTCAAAAATTGAATACAAAGTGAAAAGTTTTGGCTATAGTTAGTCTGTGCGGTCCACGTAGTCTGACGTAGGGTCAGACTAGGGGGGGCCTTTTTGCATTATGGATCATAAGTATAGTGCACCTCAGCCATTCCCTTCCTGAAATTTAATTGACAAGTGCCCAATTTCCAACATAAAAGGTGAACAAACTACGCCAACTGTTCCATTACAAAGAAAATCAAGAAATGACTATTAAATTTTGTTGATTTAATAGAGGTATTGAAACAATTAGAAAATGGAATGACATTGTATGATTACACCAAGTAGATTCATGCATAAGTGTGATTGTTTCATACCTCCATGAAATCAACAAACATCATCTTCATATCTTATAATTTGATATCATTAACCAGTACTGTAAAGAATTGTCAGTAAAGAAACTGATTTCTTATGGGACTACTTTTTGGGGAAGCTTATAAAATAGCTGCATACTCAAAATTGTTTTCATTGGGGAATAAAACCAACACTTCGGGCAATCAGAATATTGATAGACACAACTAATTTATTTTATCATTCATCTATTAGTCAAGGTAGTAGTAAATATCAGAAAGAGTCTTAGAAATGTTTGCCAATTAAGTGCTGCTAGGAATTAAGGACCAATTATAGGACTCAAATGCAGCATTAAGCTAACATCCAGGACCTAATGAGATTCACTTGGTCACTGCAAAAGCAATGTAAGAGATATAAGAAAGATTCCTCATTTTAGAAATTAAATAAGATGAAACAAGACAAAATTGTTTTGTTTTTTTTTAAATTTGCAGCTGCAGGCAAAGAAGATTTAAAATTGGTGAAATAACAACCTGTTAAAAGACTAAACAACCACCTGCTTTGCAATTACACGATATTTATATGTACACTCTCAGGAAAACGAGAATAATTAAAAGAAAAAACATGTTAGAAGTTTTACTGGGAGCTTAGGAACATGACTGGATTTTGGTTCACTTTAAAGCTAGAAATCTGACTTGTCACATGAAAAAGTTACAGAAAATTCGAAGTACAGATATTGTTTAGATCAATAATAATCAAACAGAGCTAGAATGCTCCAAGGTAACTTATGTGATGTGCACATGTTATTCACAGATTGGGCGCCCTCTAGATGATTAAATATCCGAAAGTACAAGGAAAATCAAGAGCTTTTGTAAAAACCCATTAAAATGATTCAAGCTATCTACTATTTTTGTTTTACTATGCTAGTCACATTGTGAATTTGCTCATCCATTATGGCCAACATCCCAAGCAAGCACACTGTTTAGGATGCTGGAAACCATGAAAGCACTGGCTAATGTTTGCGGGCCTTTCCTAAAATTTCTTAAATACAGGGCTGATGGCTCTTTTTTCTTTGACACAAATTATTCTATAATTAAGATTTATAGAGCACCCAGCTCCAGGATGTCTTGGAAATACATTTACATCCCAAGTATTTATTAACAAGAAGACATTCAAGCTCTTTGACTAAGTGAGATTATCTGTTACTGACCTGTAGTGTATACATCTATACATTTGCCAAAAATGATTTATTTTCTGTCCACATCTCAACATTTACTTCTTTTTTTTTTATAAAACATTTGTTAAATTGCATTTCCTTTCAAATTGTTTCAAAATCCCAGAATAACCTTTCTCCTGTGATTTGTTTTAGAAAGATTTTCACATACAGCTTCAGGATATCTTGGAAAGAACATCCTCTGTCATTGTAAACAAGAAGACATACAAACTCTTTGATCAGGAGGGATTGTCTGTTGCTTCCAGCTACTTGTACAGATGAAATTGTGTCAAGTTGTTGTCTCAGATTTCTTGTCTTTCTCCCAGGTTTATTCAGAACTAGGTGATTTGTATTGTGAGACAAGTTTTTACACTTATCCTGCCGAATTTAAGTTTTCCTTCAACAGATTGCCATATATTAGAATATTTCATCAAGTCTGTCACAAGATTTTACCACAATTAGTACAGTATTTTGCCCAATAAATGCTCCCAGGAGCTATACATAACATGGTCAGAGAGCTTTTATTAAGTATGCATTTTCTGAAAAAAAAAAAAGAATCATTTATCTTATGTCTTTTAGGCCTTTTTTCCTTTAATTTGAGGTGAATTGCCTCTAAACAATCATATAAATGATTGTTAAGAGGAAATTGACACCAAATTAGAGATGTAGAAGTCTCTAAAAGTTCTTAAATTTAGGCATATGAAGTGGGTTTTCTTAGTAAAAAATATAGGAGAACTTGTATTAGGAAGGGCGCTTTTATTAGGGGAAAACCATTAGTAGAAAGCACAGGCTATTAATTGTACTTTATACTGTCTTCTGAAGCTTTGTGCATGACCTTTAAACAACGGGAGAGGGGTTAAAGCAGATATGTAAGGAAAACCCTTCAAATGCTTCTAAAGTTAAGACAAATTGCAAAAAAATTATTTGTCACACAGAAAAGCAAAACTGAATAAATGGCAGATTCTTGATTGACCTTGAAAGTAGACAGTTTATGATCTTCCTAATTAAAGAGTCTTCCTCCCATAATGCACCAAGTTTTTTCCCACAATGCACTTACTTAATCAATACAAATGAGATTGGCATGCTGCTTCCAGGAAGAAAAAAACTTTGTTATTGTTGAGTCCTGGTGTGATTAGGCTAATGTTAGACATTAATTACACAAAAATTAATGAGGAAGAATTAAAATGTTTGTTATGAACCATGCAGACTGTACTTGTATCTGATTTCTGTTGTGTTTGAGTGTTGCACCTAAATTTCTTTCTTGCACATGTCTACATCATACTTTACTGAGTTGTTGACTTTATGACTTTTCAAAAATTAAACTCATTAATTTTCAAGACAATTGAGGCTTCATCTAATCTATAAAATTCGATATGCATAGTGTTTATAACTCACTTCTCTAGCATTTAGAAATGTCATGTTTTGAAAAACTGCTCAAAATATTTTTCTATATCTTTCCAAACAATAATCACCAATTTCAAAAACAGCTCACTTTTCAGCTTTGGAATATTACAATGAAAACAGTTAAACCCAAATTACCTGAATGAATTTTAAATTTGTTTCAAACATATTGCAAATTTTTGCATAATTTGAACTAGCCTGGTTCAAGCTTTTTCCAAATAATCAGGTAGAATGCAGGCAGTGTTACCTTTGATCAGACTGCACATCTGTTGTGCAGTCTGATCTTAGTCTACACTGTCTGCCAAAGCTATAGCAATGTGGAAAGGGTTAAGGAAGACAGCAGTGGTCAACTTGACAGAGTAATGCAGCAAGAGAGTCTTTCAGAAAAAGCATTTTATTCTTTACTTTCAGGGACAAGAGTTTACAGATTTCTTCCTGTTGGAGTATCAGAGAGAAGACGGAGGGGAATGGATGAGGTTCAGAAATAAACATGGAAAAGAGGTAAGATCACAGATCAAAAGTCCAGTCCAATTAAATTCTGGACTTGTATGATCAAAGCATAGGGTTATTTGGATTAGTTATTTTCATGACAAGTGGCTCAAATGCTAGATATAACTGACATGGTTGTCTTACTTTAGGTCTTAGTGAAGTAATTCAATTTCTGTTGGCGGCCATTATAACATATTTGGTCATAGCTCAGTCCAAGAGTTTGTGAAAATGGTCAAACCTGCTTCAAACTGAGGGCCATTCAATCGCGCATGAAATGAAATAAAAATTAGTTTTGCATGATCCCTTTTCTATACGACTTTTTGGGCCATTTTTGAGATGACCCTTACCAAACAGCTGTTTTTACTGGCACCTCAAAGAAATATACCCCTGTTTGAAAATAGCTATTGGACTTGAAAAATGGTTTAAAATCTTCAAATTTTTTATAGTATTTCAGCAACAGATTATAAAAAAAGAAAAATGTTCAAATAATTTTGATTTTCAATAATATTGACCAATCAGAGATCACCTTGAACGATTGTTCGTATTGACCAAAGTTTCCCTAAAGATTTGTGACAGATCGCGGGAAATTGAATTACTTCACTTATACCAATTGTCGATTTAAACGTTCAAGATGCCTGACAATTATCCAGAAGGTTTGTTTTATTTGAAAGTAGTAAACTTAAGTAGTGAAAACTTGATGATGATGATAATAATAAAAAGGAGCTGTAGACTTCATTTCAATTAGCATTTGACACCTATCCTTCGTTTCGATTAGATTTCCAATATTTGGGGACACATACATCAACTGAGTTCAAGATTCAATTTTTTCCAACAATGATTATTGTATTTTTTGTTATATAAAGTCTCCCTGGAGCTTTACATAACATGGTCAGGAAGCTGTTATTTAGTATGCATTTTCTGATTTGAAAAATAATAAAAATTGATGTCTTTTAGGCCCTTTTCCTTATATTTGAGGTGAATTTCCTCTAAACAATCATTTATATGATTGTTTAGAGGAAATTCATCTCAAATTAGAGAAGAAGTCTCAAAAAGTGCCTAAAATTTAGGCATTTGAAGTGGGAATTCTAAGTAAAAGATGTAGGGGAGCTAATGTTATGGATTGTGCTATTATTAGAGGAAATATGGTAAGTATGAAGTAGCAGTGTATGCTATGAAGAGATTGCAAGTATGTACTGGCTGATCTTTGTCCATACTGTCTGTCAAAGTTTTGTATATTACAAAGATATACTTATGATGAATTGCATGAGTGGGATTTAGTGAAATATAGGACTAGATTAGAAAAAAATAGTTTAGGAAATGCATTGCAAGCATTAGCAGCTATAAAATGAACAGTACAGTAATATTGTGCAGTTATGGGTGTAATATTTATGCCCCCCTTTAGAAGAAGAGCGGGTATATTGCTTTGCACTTGTGGGTTAGTCTGTCGGTCAGTCTGTCTGTTGGTCTGTCCGTAGACCTTATGGTCTGGTGCATATCTGACATAAAGTATGCAAGCTAGAATCATGAAACTTCACAGGTGGATAGATCTCATTGAGGAAAAGTGCAGTGCACAAGAACCATAACTCTACTCATCATATTTTGTGAGTTATTGCCCTTTGTTGATTGCCAAAGAAAAGGCTATTGACCTGCTTTTATTGAAGGGGGGGGGGGGTTAAATGTTTTACAAACATCTCTTGTAATAGTGATTGTGTCTCTTCCCTGTGACTCCTACTGCTTATGCAGCTTTTGGCTATGAATCAAAACAAACGGTAAGTGCGATATTCTGTCAAACAAAAATTGCATCACGTCTTTGATCAGTGAGACAAGGACGTCATGGTATGAAAAAAAATTATGATGGTGGGACGGAATGTTGTTTTCATGTCTCGAAAGTATTTTGATCAAACGGTGCATACGAAAATGATACCAATCTTGAAGGTCTGTTTTGTCTCAATCTTTACCTCTCTATACTTTCGCAAATCTTTTTCCACAACAACTTCTGTTAATCTTGAACATTGTCTTTGACATGGAAGATTATGATTTGTGTAATATTTTGGTGTTTAGCACATTGATATGCTTGCTTAACCCTTTGCTGTTTAATCCCTGCTTTTTACGTGCCTGTGATTTTGTGATTGAGAAAAACATTGTGAAAAAAGAAGAAATTGCTTCTGACATGCAATTTCTTCTTTTTCCACACTATTTTCTACCCTACTGAATGGTTATTTTTCAAATTAAATCCTCTTTAAATTTTCGTCTGCAAAACCTTTGAATTTGGACATGTCCAAAATTTTGCAAAACAGGAAAGTGTTAAGGGATGAAATAAAGGGTCAGTGCAAAACTATTGTAAGTGCACATACTTAAAGGCACTTATAATAGTTTTGCCCTGACCCATCGAAATGTCTACGATTAAGCCCAAAGTCGCACATGTTTCACACACAAGTGGTGCTTACATTTAATGTCAGTACTATCTCACACTCAATGTTTTTTGAATCATGGAAAGTGCAGATATGCAACACAATATCTGATTGCCAAGGACTTCAATCTGGCTAATTTGTTGAAATACACATGCAGAAGTGCTGTCAATTAGCGAAATGAATAGGTTGCATACTTATCTGCAGAGAAAACAAATTGCCTTTTGCTGGTACAAACATATTATAACAAGAAGTGAGTCCTACTAGACTTTTGTACTGCAATGTACATAGGCTTTTGAAAGAGATTTCTTAAGATTTAGCTTAGAAAATAAGTTTCCATTTTGTCAAAAATGAATATTTTACAATAAATAAATGGGCTGCACACTTATCTGCAGGGAAAATAAATAGCATTGGCCTGGTACAAACATATTATAACAAGAAGCAAGTCCTTCTCGACTTTTGTACTTCAATATATATACTGGCTTTTGAAGGTGAAGATCGGAAAAAATAACTTTACATTTTGTCAGAAACAAATGCTTTGCAATGGGTAAGCCATACTTCCTCTTTTCAGCTCAAAGCATTTGGGCCTTTTGAAGTTATTCAGTGTTTGCTTTGATGTAATATTATAGGTAATAAAATACAATCATTTTGCTAGGAGAAGTTGCAAGCTATAACCAATTCTTAATGTTAAGAATTGGTTATAGCTTGCAAGTTCTCTTAAGCAAGTTCGAGGATTTTTTGGACATCGGTCTTTGGGCCAAAAGAGATGCCAGCTTTGTCTGATCTCCAACCACATGTAATATTACTTTGCAACATTTAATGGATAATCGTAAATATGCGTAGACTTAATAAGCAGCTGAGGGCTAGCTAGGAAATGGATGTATTGGTACCCTGGTGTGGCAAATAAAAGGAATCCATGCTTAGTTGCTCCAGCTTTCATGATATACCTGAAATACTGTTCAAATTGTGACAAACCCTATGCAAATAATCAAAATAATTGTTAAGTTTAATTCATAGTTCATAAGACAAGATGATATGGACCTGTATGTGCATTTCCTACACAATTATTCATATGCATGCTGACAATTATTCAGTTTCAAAAATATACAAGCACAAAATGCAATAAGAATATTCAAGTACTGTTTTAAAGGTTAATACCTTTTCTATCCAAAGGTTGTGCAGTGGAAGACACTGGCAAGCCTATGTGGTTTTACAAGCTGATCTGAGTCTTAAGGTTGTGCACATGCGAAATAGTAAGAAATGTCAAGCACATGCTCCCAAGAAATTGTCATAATTGTATTAGTTACGATGATTGGTAAATTAGATAATGCATAAAAAACACCACAGTAGCATATCATGATATGACTTCACACTGTTAAATGTAGGTGCATCAGATTTTAGGAGGGGTGTTCTACATTTTGCACTAGAAATATCTCGACAATTCCTTATGTCATCAAAATATGCAATGTAACAATACTATTTTATGCACCCTGGGGAGTTTCCCTGATTATTTTGTCATATGCATTTCCAAGTTAATTCCTAATTGCATTGCACTTTCTTTGCACGGTGCATTACAATGTGTAAAACTCTCAAATAAATCATTGAGATAAATTTGGATAAATTTTAAAGATTTAAAGTCAAATAATGAATCTGAATGTACTTGATAGCAATCATTAATTTCTAAGAACTACTTGTAAAAGTTATACTCCCAAAACATGTTGGATTCATATCAGCTTGTCGGTCAAAGTCAGTCTCAGTCTGTCTGTATAGCTTTTTCGTGTCAACTCAATTTATCAGCAACTAATGAACAGATTTCATTTTGAACTTTACAGATTTTAAAAGTATCAAGCAGAGATGTGCAAATTTTGGTTATGGTCCATAAAGACTTTTGACAGAATTATGGCCCGTTGATGAAAATGTCAGTTGTATTAGCAACACTTAGCTTTAAATAATTATGCCCCCTCTAAACTATGTTTAGGGGGTATATAGGAGTCGGCTTGTTAGTCAGTTGTTGGGGCTGTCTGTCTGTGGGTCAGTCCCTCTGTAGCATTTTCTTGTCTGCTCAATTTTACAGCAACTGTAATGGGCCGATTTCATTGAAACTTTACAGATTTGATCAGTATCAGGTAGAGATGTGCTAGTGAAATTTTGGATAAGATTCATTTACTTTTGACAGAGTTATGGCCCTTTGATGGAAAATGTCTTTTCATTATTGACAAGCATTTGTAAGGGGGTATTAGTCTGCTTTGCGACAGTTTTGTTCCAACAGTGTTGGATTTTCATTTGAAACAAGAAGAAGCAATAAGAATTTATGCCAGTCAAAAACTTTGTCTTAGAACTTAAAGATAATTGTATATTGAAAGTGCAGTTCAACTTTAATTGGACAAATGTCTTTGGCTGCAGTGAATAAAACACACAGCTAGCACTTCTTACCACATATATATTAATGGATCAGTGCGAAACAGTTGTAACTGCCTATAAACATATAGGCAGTTACAACTGTTTCCCGCTGAGCCATTGATATACAATATTCTTAAAATGATCATAACTACAGCTTTATTAAACAGATGGTATTTTCATACTATAAGAAACACTTTGTAATAGCAAGACAATTCTATAATGAAGATAAAGTACTTTAAGAGAGGAGGACGTTTGGGAGTTTTATGACATCATTGTCATAAGAATCTCCCGTAATTTCTTTATAATCAAAGCCAGGCACATGCATAATATTGTTCACTGTTAATGAACATACTTCCTTTGCATTTTATCTTTTCCATCATTTCGTAGAAGGGGATTCAAAGTCCTGCGTTACTCAGTGGTAAGGGTCAAGAACCCTATGGGTCTTGGGTTCAAATCAAGGAAGCGTAAATTACATGTATGAATAAGTAAACTCTCAATGATTGTTCAACATGAAACAATTGTAACTGCCTATATGTTTATAGGCAGTTACAATTGTTTCATGCTGAGCCATCAATCTGCAAGGTCTCTTAATACAATCTAGTTACTGACCAGTAAGTGGTGTGATCCACATTTGACCGACAAGAAAGAAATTGATTTAAAGGGACCTAAAGATTAGGTTAACATGAGTCATTTATTTGAAAAATTGAAATAGGGTAAGGTAGAATGACGATTTTCAGATTTGAAAAATCTAAATAGATGAAAAAAAATCTTGACCCTAATAGGTCTGGATACATATGCACTTGCCAGATTGTTGTTGAATAATCATTGCATTCACCTCAGAAATTTGACAGGTGAAAATCGGATCATACAATACAGAACGTGCAGTGCATTGAATTTTCTTATAGCAACAGACAACCAATTTCAATTTTGGTTGTAGTTGATAGCTTGAAACATTTTGTTATAAGCAAATATTGTTTACTTTTGATCGTAAATGTCAATATCATTTAAATTTATAAATGTAAATGTTTACTGTATTAACTCAGAAGAAAGTTAATGAAGCAATTTCGTAAGAGCAACTCAGAGTTTGCTGAGCTATGACATTTTCTCTTAGCATGTCAAGAAATGAGCTATTTATCTTTATGGTTGTATTTAGCATATTTTAAGCTCTATCAACCAAGAGCCACTCCTGTTTTACTGCTTAGCAGTTCTTTGAAGGTAGTTTCCAGCATATTTTGTCATGTTTCAAGCAATGAGGAATTTATGCTTATTTTGTACGATACAAGAGAATTACGTCTGATCTTTTTATTGCTTTCGAGTAACTATTCTTGTTATGCCTTTTGCCTACTACATACTATTTGAATCAAAGAAATACAAGTATATTTTCACATAATCAAAGTGTAAGTAGTTACCTCTGACATTTCACTAAAGGCATTTTCTTTTTACTTTCAGTTACATAATATAACATATAGAGGATATGAATAAGTGCTCATTGAATACTGAAATTATTAAACAAGTCATCCTAAAACAGATGAAAATGAGGCTGTGCCGAAGTTTTATTTGTTTAAGATAACGAGGTAGATAAATTTGGTATTTTATAAGCAGAAATTCGATATTCTATTGATAATATGATCAAAATTTTTGCAATAGAAAGCTGAAAGCATTGTATTTCCTAATTGTGAGCCAGTGTTTGATTTTGAAAATATAATTTCTGAAACTTTTCTGGTTTAAAAAGGAAAATCAGGTTGTATGGACTAACATCAGACTGCAAATATGTGCAGGCTGATGTTTGTCCATACATCCTGCCAAAGTAGGAATATTCTGGGATCAGCATGACAAGGGTTAAGATCAGTAGTTGCTTCAACTTCTACTATGAACTAAAACTGAAGAATACAACAAAATTTGACAAATATAATCACATAAATTAATTTGCATTAGAAGCAATTATATTTTTTATGGCTTTTAATTTACAATTAAATAATTTAAAAGGGATAAGTGGACATATAAGTAGAACATATACACATTCTTTCGGTCTTGGGTGGTATATGAATAATTAATATGGTATATATTCTCTTTGATCAAAGCTGTATCGGCATTATTTTTGTGCCATCTGATGTTAATCTACAGAACCTACAGACTGTGAATGGATGATGGAAATACAAATTCTCCAGGATAATGAGAGATTTTTGCATGTTCCATTTGACATTCATTATGAATGATATAAAACAGAGCTTCCAATTAATGGGAGAAAGGAATTGCAAAATGCACAAACTGCATTCAAACAAAAAGTTGCTGATGAAAGATTATTGATCAAGGAACCTCAGCAAAAATACTTTTTTCAAAGCAGTAAATCATTCACTTTACATTTTATATATTTTTCAAATGATAAAGAGTCCCTATGAATAAGGCATTTTGATGGCTCAGCGTGAAACAGTTGTAACTGCCTATATGTTTATAGGCAGTTAAAAATGTTTCACGCTGAGTCATTGATTTAAGGGTGATTGGGGCAGAAATCCAAGGGCAGAAATCCAAGATAACAAGTTTGATTCCTACTTGAACTAATTGTTGACTTAGCTGGCTATATGGACCAACAAAAAATTTAATCCAAGAATCACATCAAAGCATGCTCATACTTTGTCATCAACAAATTATGATCAAATCAATGAAACAAAATCAATGTTTAGGTTGCTTGATAATAATTATTGCTTGGAACATGACCAATTATAATGCTGTCTTACCTTAATACATAAGGTTTATGAAACTTATGATAGAATTCCGAGGGCGGCACTCATTCTTTCAACTTTTTGTCCTCCATCCATGGGTTGATAGTGGGATATAGTAGCTTGAGGCTAGCAAAGGATATAATGGTTGAACTGGTGTAAGAAATACCAGGAATCCATTGTTAGGTCACCAGCCGCCGTGATATAACTGAAAGATTGTTGAAAATGGCATAAAACCCCATTCAAACAAACAAATTATATAATGATATCATCAATAAGCGGGAAATGACCTTGTTTCTTAAATTTGTTACAAATTCAAAAATCACAGTTTTCTCAGTTTATCTGTTACAGCCTTATCTTCATGTTTTGACACAAGATACTTTGTTTCATGTTTGTCTTGACAGTCTGTTGGCTTTGGATGAGTGTTTTAAGGCAGGTTCTTGATTTAAATGAGAAATTTTGAAATAAAGAAGATGCAAAACAGAAATTGATAGATAAGACGGAAAACATTTCTTGTTAGCTTGAGAAAAATATTTAGCTTTAATAAGATCATTAAGATAATGTACAATCGTCATGTGGTCAGATTTTACTCCCCTTATATAGTAACCACCATATAGACCAATATTACAATATTTATGAAATTGGTCTAAATGCTGGTTACAGGGGGTTAAATCAGACCCCTATGTAATATCAATATATTTTGACAATCTCTCGAAAACATAAGGAAAAATAAGATTTGCCTGTAACATAAGTCGAAGCCGCCTTCATAGCGCAGTTGGTAGCGAGTCAGACTGTCAATCTAGAGGTCCCGGGATCTATCCCTGACAGTGGCACTTATCCTTTCCGAATACTTGTCTAACACCAATGGGTTGATAATCATAAACCTATGTGGGATAGCAGCTGGAGGCTAGGTAAGGAAGTGATGGTAGTACTGGTGGGAGAAATACCAGGAATCCATCGTTAGGTGCTCCAGCTGCCATGATATAACTGAAATAATGTTTAAAGCAACATAAAAACCTATTCAAATCAAATCAGATGTAACACAAGTCGCTTCTCCTTTTTCCACAGTATTTCTTTGCTATAACATTGGCAGGTAAATGGCTTTCGTGTTACTACATTTTAGTGGAAAACTAGACTCTCAATAAACCAATGTGTATTCTTTGGTAAAATTGTCCTCGGATCAAACAGCTAATCATTCTTAAGGTAGTGGACCTGTAATAGTTGTGCAAAGTTTTAGGAATAATGAACTTTATCTGTGTTAACCCTTTGCTGTTTAATCCCTGCTTTTTACGTGCCTGTGATTTTATGATTGAGAAAATATTGTGGAAAAAGAAGAAATTGCTTCTGACAAGCAATTTCTTCTTTTTCCACACTATTTTCTACCCTATAGAATGGTTATTTTTCAAATCAAATCCACTTTGAATTTTCGTCTGCAAAACCTTTGAAATTGGACAGGTCCAAAATTTTGTAAAACAGGAAAGGGTTAAACGAGGTTTCCTAATGATTTTCATTAGGAAACCTCTGTTAACATTGTGAAAGACCTTGAGGTCAAAAATGTTGTGAACTTATGACAGGTCCACCACCCTAAGTGCCAGCTAGGATTCAAAATCCAATATTCTATGACATTTATTTAAATTTTTCTTTGAATTTTACTATTTAGCACAATTAGGCTTATAGAGCAATACGACGCTTGTGGACCTCTTGTTTGAAACAGAATGGTTGGGAAAGATTTATCTGAGCTTTTTAACTTACGGTTTTGCTGAAAGTTTGACATTAGATACTTTACTTCATGTTGCATTTTGACAGGCTTGAAATCAACCTGAGATAAGGCAGGCATGCATTGGTAATGCATCCAAGGTGAAGGCTTATCCAATATCTAACTTGATGCAACGGTCTTGTTAGGATAATTTGGATCTTTTTGTTAGAATTGGGTTCTATTGTAAAGTGTGATGACCAATAACATAGATGTTACAATCATGGCTAAGGTTTGTGTGTTAGTAATTAGTCCATCCGTAAGATTTAGTCCAGATAATTACTGGTATATTTATCGATGAATTTCAAAACATCTTGTCACATATTGAGGGGTCAGTGCAACACTATTGTATAGTCCGTTTGACTTCTATATGGACCAACCTTTTCATCAATTACATAAAATTGCGTTTGAATAGAGGATTTGTATGTAGAAATATCTTAATTTTAGCTTAATACCATTCCAAAAAATATTTTTTGAAAATAAAATGATTTCAAAATAATGATTTTGTCTATCTAGTTAATGTTAATATTTTCGCATTATCCGTTCTTAAACACGAGGGGTGGTGGAGGCTGTTCAATAGTAAGAAAATGTCAACATATATAGTAAAAACACGTGGTTTTATACAAAACTTTTGACAGATGAAATGTCCATTATTCCTTATTTGGACATGCTAATTAGCATATCGACGGTCATGTCATATTAAACTTAAATAGCACGTGAATTTTACCGTTAGTACTCGCCTTTTCATCAAGTTTTCCTCGTGAAATTCCCAACTACTTCGTTTAATAATGCTTTTTGATTGGTCTTTACATGTAAATATAGGGTTCATCTCAGAATGAATAAAATCAATAATCAATTATCTGGTCAAACAGTTTCTGAAGAAAGAGAGAATATACACAGATTTGATATCCAACGGTAGCAAAAATCCTAGACAAACTTAATTATATTGAAAAACTCGATTTTATAGTTATACAATTCACTTAAAATCTTAGTCTTTTGACTCGGCCCCTATGCAAATCAGTACTATTTTTGGTTATACAATTCGCTGTTCCGTTTAATACAGTAACAAGTAGGTATGAAATGCTGAAAGTTAACATGTAGACGGACGGACAAAAACATTATTTTACATTCAAAAATTCTGAAAAACAAAATTCGTCATGGTATTAGCTGGAAAAAATGATATGACAAGAAAAATATGCGTTTCATTAATTAATTTCTGAGATTTTCAGCGAAATGTCGGTCCATATAAAAGTCAAACAGACTATAAGTGCTTATATTTTTATAGGCACTTACAATAGTGTTGCTCTGACCTTTTGATATGTTCTCTATCACAATAATGTGCTATTTTAAAACATTATTTAAGATAGCTCTTTTAGGTAAGGTCACTTCTCAAAATCAAACAGAAAATATAAAAAAGCTTGTCCAGAGGATAGCTCCTACATTTTATTGATGGATTCCAAAAATGTACTATTTTATCGATACATGTATTATATAGACATATGTGAATTACTAGTCAGACTGTATAAAAGTTAAACATAGGTTTCTAAGACATTAGAATAGATGAGTTATGTCTGTTCGTATTTTGTTAGTGTCTTGATAACAAGTAGTTCCAGACAAAATAGTTCCTGGAACTACTTTTTATCATAAATCAAATTAGCAACCAATTAGCATACAGAAAGGTGGTGCTGTTAGTCTCCAATTTCTTTGAAAAATACTCTATCTAGCGATGGATACTTTGAAGTCTATGGTTCCATCAAGTTTTGAATTAGATGCTTCCTAAAACTTTACTTGATTCTGGAAAACCCAACAGAAATTTTGTTAAATAAAAAATAAAGAAAATAGGCATGATGTTAAAACTTATTTACCAAAAAGAGAGGAAACAACTTTATACCTAAAATATATAATTTCATAGAATCATTTTGAGAACTTACTCATTACTTCTGTTGAAAATTTATTATATCCCTAATCTATGTTGGGATAGGATTCAGGTTTTCAGTCGGTCTGTGGGTCTGTAGCGTGTCCACTCAATTTTACAGCAACTAGATGATGGATTTTATTGAAACTTTATAGATGTGATCAGTATCAGGCAGAGATGTGCAAATTATATTTTGGTTATGATCTTCTCACTTTTTACAGAGTTATGGCCTTTGATGGAAAATGGCTTTTCATAACTGACAAGCACTTATCGGGGGTATTAACCCTTTCCTGTTTTACAAAATTTTGGACCTGTCCAAATTCAAAGGTTTTGCAGACGGAAATTAAAAGTGGATTTAATTTGAAAAATAACCATTCAGTAGGGTAGAAAATAGTGTGGAAAAAGAAGAAATTGCTTGTCAGGAGCAATTTCTTCTTTTTTCACACTGTTTTCTCAAACATAAAATCACAGGCATGTAAAAATCAGGGATTAAACAGCAAAGGGTTAAGCTAGCTATATTGAGGGGTTAGGGCAAAAATGGTAAAATGTCTATACAGTGTACAGACACGTACTATGTTTTTGCACTTAGCCCTTGTAATATTGACAAACATGTCTGGTGTAGACATGAATCAGACTGCACATATATGTGATCTTTGTCTATACCTCCTGCCAAAACAGAAATATAGTCAGGGGCTCAACAATATTAAACAATCAATTAAGGGTTAAAGAATCAAGCTCACTGTCAAGTCTAAGCAAAAGTCAATCAGACAGCGTAACATGTAATTATTATGCATGACAGCACCGTCAAATGAATCATTCTTGCTAGATCTCTCACCTTTTCTCAGGAACATATTCTCCCGATGGAATTCCGTCTCTTGCAATGAATCATGGGAAAAAATAGAACGATTGAGTCAGGCCTGAGTGCCTCATTGACCAGGATATTCTGTTATGTGACGATTACTGCCCTTGGCTATAATAATGATATCTTTTTGTTGTTAATAAGCTTTGCACGATGGTGAAGAATTTTGGGAAATTAGTTTTGTTTGTCCATCTTTGTTAATCCTATCTTATAACACTTATTGACACTCATGCGACACATGTGTTAGGGACTGAACCGAATGCTGGTCCTTTTACCATGATACTGTAATTTATGATACAGACATTATGGTAATGTTAATGGAAGCAAGCTATGTTAGTCCACAGTAGTATTTTGCCCATGGGCTATATTCCATTAAGATTTTTGTCATCCAACATTGCTTTGTTTTGTTCAGTATTCATAAGACTTCTGATTTATGTGTCTTTGTCTGGACAAGTCCTTGCCATTCAATGTTGAGAGCTTTTCTTTAAAAACTAACTATGAAAAATCAATGAAATAGTGGCTTCTTTGTTCCATTATTATTTTCACTGACAGGGGAATACCAAGTTTATCATAAAAATAGGCCACTATGTAACATGTCTCATTTATCATCTCTAATGTTGTGAATGTTGTTCTTATCCTGAAAATATTATCATAAAAGGAGAAAAGCAATTATCTCCCCTTCAGCCCTAAGTGGTATCTGAAGTAAATCTTTTTCAATTTTAATAGCAGATCTGTGATCCAGTATTTTAAATCGTTAATAATTAATTCTCTAAATATAACTCAATTTATAGAAAAAGTTGAACATACCTAACACTTAACAAGTCTTCCTACGAATCTGAAGTATGACATAATTTCAATTTTATAAGAACAATTCCCCATGTAATATAAATTAAAAAGATGATTTATACATTCATCAATATTTGAATTATGTATAGATTCAAGGCTCTTGAACAGTAAAATGGGTAATATATAATTCAAGCTCATTTTGAGAATACTTTTGGTTGCACTGTCAGTCTGAGAAGCACTCCTTTTACTTCAAGAAAACAGCTACTAGAAGTATACAAGAGTCCTCAATAAGTCCTTATTATGATGCCTAATGCATGCCACAGTGGCCTTTTGGTCTTGAGGTTTGATCCCCAATGCTATCAGGGAGTGGGTGTGGGTGTGTGGGTGTGTGTGTGGGGGGGGTGTATTATTAAAACATTAAGAACCCAGCCCTAGTTATTCAGCTGTAGAATTGGGTACCAGAGGGTTTAAGCTACTGCCTCTTTCTCAGGACGTGAAAACATAAAAAATTAGCGTTCTACAGCAATTGTATAAGCTTGAGCATTTGTTGCAATTGAAATGAAATTAATTAGTAGAAACAGAACTAATAATGATTTTTCTAGACTTAGTCAATATTTAAAGTACTTGCCTGTCTGTATTTTCAGAGGTTTGATGGCAACACCAACACATATCTTGCTGAATTACGAGAAGTTTCACCACCCATAATCGCTAGACGAATACGATTTATACCATACTGTCGTCATCCTAGAAGTGTGTGTATGCGTGTAGAAATCTATGGATGCAAATGGGATGGTAAGTTTGGTCAGCGAGTTCTTACAAAGAAGCTGCTTTGAGAAAAACAAGCAAATATTATACGTTTATCTTTTCTTATCCCATTGCCGTTTAATCCCATTTTTTTACGTGCCTGTGATTTAATCATTGAGAAAACATTGTGAAAAAAGAAGAAATTGCTTCTGACAAGCAACTTCTTCTTTTTCCACACTATTTTCTACCCTACTGAATGGTTATTTTTCAAAATTAAATCCACTTTAAATTTTCATCTGCAAAACCTTCAAATTTGGACAGGTCCAAAATTTTGTCAAATAGGAAAGTGTTATTTTTGGCTCACCTGAGCACAAAGTGCTCAAGGTGAGCTATTGGGATCTTAGAATGTCCGTCCTCCGTCGTCAGTCGTCCGTCGTGTGTCGTCCACAATTTCAAAGAGCGAAAATCTTTAAAAATCTTCTTCTCTGAAACCAGATGGCAGACAGCTTTAATATTTGGTATGTAGCATCACGTAGTGGGCCTCTACCAAGTTTATTCATATCAAGACCCTGGGGTCATATTTGGGCTTTGCACGGGTGCATCCCTTTATCTCTTATGAGCACGAAGGGTAAAAAACCGAAAATCTTCAAAAATCTTCTTCTATGAAACCAGATGGCAGACAGCTTTCTTATTTGGTATGTAGCATCATCTAGTGGACCTCTACCAAGTTTGTTCATATCAAGACCCTAGGATCATATTTGGGCTCCACCTGGGCGCAACCCTTTTTACATAAAATCAAAGAGGGAAAATCTTTTAGAATCATCTTTAATCGAAATCAGAGGAACCACTGCCTTCATTTTTGGTATGTAGCATTATCTAGTGGGCCCCTACCAAGTTTGTTCATAACAAGACCCTTGGGTCATATTTGGGCTCCAACCGGGCGCATCCCTTTCAGCTCATCTGAGCACAATGGGTGAAAATAGGAAAACCTTCAAAAATCTTCTTCTCTGAAACCAGAAGGCAGACAGCTTTCATATTTAGTATGTAGCATCATCTTATGGACTTCATTCAAGTTTGTTCATATCAAGACCCTGGGGTCACATTTGGGGTCCACCCGGGTGCATCCTTTTTTACATAGAATCAAAGAGCAAAAAGGCATATCTGTCTTGCTCTTCGCTGAAAACGTTCCATGGTATTGATCTTAGGCAATCACTTCTTTTTGACATCTGCCTATCTAATTAATGTGATGTCCCAGGGGTCAAAGAGACTCAGGTGAGCGATCTAGGACCATCTTGGTCCTCTTGTTTATTTTTTTTATGTACACTTAAGAAAAAAAATAAACCTTTGTTTATTATGCATTTTGTTGAAAATAGACATACAGACCTGCAGATAGACACAGTAAAATTATGGACTTTAACACTTTCCTGTTTTACAAAATTTTGGACCTGTCCAAATTCAAAGGTTTTGCAGACAAAAATTTAAAGCAGATTTAATTTGAAAAATAACCATTCTGTAGGGTAGAAAATTTTGTTGAAAAAGAAGAAATTGTTTGTCACAAACAGTGTCTTCTTTTTAGCTCACCTGAGCACGAAGTGCTCAAGGGAGCTATTGTGATCGATCGTTGTCCGGCGTCCGTCTGTCCATCTGTCCGTCTGTCCGTCACGGCGTCAACTTTTTCTTTAAACGACATCTCCTCCTGGGTCAAAATCAACCAAACTTGGCAAAAATATTCCTTGGGTGGTCCCTTATGAAAATTGCTCAAACGGAAAGGATCTGTGCCTTATGACGGGAAAAGGGGCCTTAATGACAAATTTCTTGTTTTCACTCTAGAAGCCACAAATATGGTCCAATCTTCATGAAACTTGGTCAGAATATTTGTTAGGTCATGAGGATGAAGTCTATTGAAAATGGGAAGGACCCGTGCCATTTCACGGAAAAAGGCGCCTTAATGACAATTTTGTCAACAATATCTTTAAACGACATCTCCTCCTAAACTTCTGGGTCAAAATCAACCAAACTTGGCAGAAATATTCCTTGAGTGGTCCCTTATGAAAATTGCTCAAATGGAAAGAATCTGTGCCATATCACGGGAAAAGGGGCATTAATGACAAATTTCTTGTTTTCACTCTAGAAGCCACAAATATGGTCCAATCTTCATGAAACTTGGTCAGAATGTTTGTTAGGTCATGAAGATGAAATCTATCGAAATTGGGAAGGATCGGTGCCATATCACATGAAAAGGGGCCTTAATGACAATTTTTTTGTTTACTCTCTAGAAGCCACAAATATGGTCCAATCATCATGAAATTTTGTCAGAATGTTTGTTAGGTCATCAGGATGAACGCATTTGAAAATGGGAAGTTTACGTGCCATATCACAGGAAAAGGGGCCTTAATGACAATTTTCTCGTAAGAGCTCCAAACGCCACAAATATAGTCCAATCTTCATGAAACTTGATCAAAATGTTTGCCAGGTCACAAGAATGAACTCTGTTGAAAATGGGAAGGTTCATGCCATATCATAGGAAATGGAGTCTTAATGATAATTTACTTGAAATATCAGGTGAGCGATTTAGGGCCCTCAGGGTCCTCTTGTTCTACAATGTTTTCTCAATTACAAAATCTTAAGGACATTAAAACCAGGGATTGGACAGGTAAGGGTTAAGGCTCAGAAGATATAATCCATAATTAGACAAAATGATTGTTGTTGGTATCCATTTGAATCATCTCAATAAGACGATTCAAATGAAAACACTCACCAATTGGTATGCATTTTCTGATTTAAAAAATCATTAAAATTGATGTCTTTATGGCCTTTTCCCTTTAATTTGAGGTGAATTGCCTCTAAACATTCATTTATATGATTGTTTAGAGGAAATTCACATCAAATTAGAGAAGAAGTCTTAAAAATTTCAAAAATTTTAGGCACTTTAAGTGGTTTTTAGCTCCACTGGCTGAAAGCCACTGGGGCTATTGTCATGGCGTTGTGTCCGTCGTGCGTCCGTCCGTCCGTCCGTGCGTGCGTGCGTGCGTCCGGTCGTAAACTTTTCTTTAAAAATCTTCTCCTCAGAAACTACTAAATGGATTTCAACCAAACTTCACAGGAATGATCCTCGGGTGACCCTCTTTCAAAGTTGTTCAAGAAATTTTGATCCAATGAAAAACATGGATTTAATGGGCGTGGCTAATTTCCAAATATGGTAAAAAGTGAGTTTTCTCAGATTCTAATCAATGGATACCAATTAAATTTTACATAAATGATCCTTGGGTGACCCTTTATCAGTCTACAAAAAATCATTGTGGGTTGGATGGAAAATATGCATTTTATGGGCGGAGGTCATTTCTCTATATGTTATATAGTGGAAACTTTGAAAATCATTTTCTCAGAATATAACAGATGGATATCAACCAAATTTCACTGTAATGATCCTTTAGTGACCCTTTATCAGTCTACAAAAAATCATTGTGATTGGATGAAAAATATGCATTTTATGGGCGGAGGTCATTTCTCTATATGTTATATAGTGGAAACTTTGAAAATCATTTTCTCAGAATTTAATTGATGGATATCAACTAAATTTCACTGTAATGATGAAAAATATGCATTTTATGGGTGGAGGTCAATTCTCAATATGTTGAATAGTGGAAACTATGAAAAACATTTTCTCAGAATGTAACTGATGGATATCAATCGAACATTTTTGGTATGATCTTTGGGTTACCAATTATCATGCAGCCCAAAATAATTTTGAGATGATGAAAAATATGTCTTTTAATAGCAGAGGTCATTTCTCTATCTGTTATATAGTTGAAACTTTGAAATTCATTTTCAACATCAGTAGAACCCCAAATATCTAAAAATCTAGTCAAAGCATTTATTTGCTTTTACAAGAATTTCAAGCCTGTGGAGCGACTCAAGCCATTCATGGCTTTCTAGTTCTTAGTAGAAAACGTAAGGATCCTACTCTTAGGGAAAGCGCTTTTATTAGAGGAAATATGATATTTATCTGTACCTCTATTACCTTTATATCACTTTCTTGCATAGTACCCCTGGTCCATGCATATTTCAAGTTTAGGGATAATTTTGCACATGTAAATAATTTCATCTAGATGTATAATTTTTATTCGAGAATTTTGTTACTTTTAAATGGCTTTTTAACTAATACATCCTTTGGGAAAATGAGATATTTAATAGGAGGGATTTTTGAGAATGTTTTTATTGCATTTCATACAAAAATTTCATTCATATGATATTTTTTATGATCTTTTTTTATTGCGAGGCTTGTTAAATTCAGTGAGTACTGAGCTCTGTTATGTAAAATTGTAAAAAAAAATGTTGTAAGATGGAGTATAAATCTTTGCCGCAGAGTCTAGATAGGCCCCCAAACTACTCTACAATGTTTTTGCATAAGTGATTGAAAGCATCAACTGAATCAATATATCCCAAACTCCTTACATTAACAGATGCATTCTAAGACATTGTTATTGGGTCTTGGGTTCAATCTGGAACTACAACTATTATTGTTTTAGAAATTTGTCTCCTCACCAATGGTTGAATGATTGTAAGGATAGTAGCTGGTAGCTAAGGAAAAGATTAAATGGTAGCACTGTACCAAGAATCCATGGTTAGATGCTCCATTTGCCACAATATAACTGAAAACTGTTTAAAGTAGTTCTAAGCCAAATACAAAAAAGAGATGCAAAATATCACTTGCTCATTATGTTTACCAAATGGGGAGGGAATGAAATACATTGAAGATTTTAACATTTAGAAAATACTACTATAAACCCTTAGTTTGTGGACTACTAATTTGAATCCTTTTTATTCAGACAAGTCAAATGCGTACATGTGCCAAAAATCTGGGGTTTTGTCTAGAAAAAACAATTTAAGATAGGCATAGTGCCCTCTTTTAATAAGCTAAACTTTGTATGCTTTCAGATGGTGTTGTTTCATATTCTATGCGTCAAGGAGACAAGAGAGGAGCAGAAGTGGACTTCTTCGATTTCTCATATGATGGCATCAAAAATCAGATGCAGAATTACGTTTATTTATATGGTGGTTTAGGTCAACTAACTGACGGTGAAAAAGGGGAGACAAACTTCCGTTTAGATCCACAAGAACTTGGAATTAAAGGTTACGAGTGGGTCGGTTGGAAGAATGATACTTTAGTCGATTCAGGACCAGTTATTATAACGTTCAAATTCGACACAATTAGAAATTTTTCATCTGTACAGTTATATTGTAATAATTATTTTTCGAAAGACGTCAGAGTTTTCCGCATGGCGGTTGTGTATTATAGTATAGGTGGAAAATATTTTACGCAGATGAAGGATAAATATTTACATATTCGGGACACGGTGGTGGAATACGCGAGACCAGTGCTAGTGAAATTAAATAACATCGTGGCACAATATATCAAAATTGAACTTTATTTCGATGCTAAATGGATACTTATCAGTGAAGTTAATTTCTTATCGAGTAAGTATATTGGTAAATCCAGGGGTGTGGAAATACGAGTTTTCTCCACTTGTCCCTGGACAAGTAAAAGCGGATTTTCTACTCGTCCAGGATCACAATGAGCTTGTCCTCTAAAGAGTCAATAGAAAAATTTGAAAAAACATTGCCTTTTGATGAAGAAAATGCTGGAATCCAGCATTTTCTTCATTAAAAACAATGTTTTCCACCCTATGATATGAACATTAGGATGATTTCTCTCTTAATTCTTTTAAGTAACATTCCAAGATTTGCCCTGGTATTTACTTGTCCTTGGACAAGTGGCTTAGAAAAATTTACTTGTCCTCAAGTACAAAAGCCCGAGTCGTACAAGTCGGGCATGGGAATTCCACACCCCTGGTAAATCTCTCTTTTCTGACATATTCGACACTGTGACTTTCATAATAGGTTAGAAACAATGCTCGTATGGAAGTAAGTATACATCACACCAAAAAGGTTGAGACAAGGTCAAGGTTATTAATATAGGTAGCCACAAAATTTGACCAAATGAAACTAAGAAAAATGAGTTCAGTTTTAATGATGGGATATGAAATATAAGGTCAAATAAGAACTTAAGTCAAACAAAAGTCAAGTTTTTTGTTGTAATCTATAAGGCATCAAATTTTTAAATCAATAATAATGACCAATCATCATATTTGTAATTGAATTATTAACCCTTGTCTTGCTGAACCTGGAATATTCTTGCTTTGGCAGGAGCTATAGACAAACATCAGCCTGCACATATGTGCAGTCTAATGTTAGTCTACACCACCTGTTTCTCATTTTCAAACCAGAATTGTCAATGGATTTAGTTTTTCAAATAAAAATTGACCTACAGTTGGCACTTTCAGTGCTTTTTGACCTTGATTTTGATGAAAAATTTTAGCCAAAATTTATTCAGCATGACAAGGGTTAAGTTATTCTTCTACTTGCATTTTCCAGCACCAGTCCTCATAGAAAACTATACACCAGAATTACCCCCACCCACTACCACTACAACAACAACACAGAAAGTGTCAAAGAATATACCGGTATTAGATTATAGTCCACCAAAAGATGGCAGTGATCCTCATTTAGATATAGGTAAGTACATGTTGCACTGTTATGCAGGTATTATCAGCAGGCTGGAAATTCTACTCCACTTTGAGCATGAAATTGCGTGCAAAGCAGGGTATAGTTTGCAAACAGTTTGCAAACAGTTTGCGCTGTTTTTTACAATCTGAAGACAGGGAAGAGTTTTGTTAACAAACACAACTAATTGGACACAGAAAATTCAGAATATTGCTTGAATTTAGTATAATATTGTAAAAAAAATTTTATTTCCATATGAAAATCTATTAGGGCTTGATAAATACATAAACAACCTGCTGTGCAGTATTGTAGGCTTTTATTTGATGAACTATACATTTAGGAGTCAACATGAAACTTTAACTCACTTTAACTCGTTTACAACAATTTGAAACAGACTCTTTGAGGTTTGCCTTCTTGCTTAGTATGAAGAGTCATTCTTATTTTGATATGAAGTAAAAAGAATTTAGTTATTAAAGTTCATTCATCAAGTCAGAGCATTATTTTACCCGAAATTACTGTAGTTTGAAGTTGTTTGAATATGCAATACAATGGAAGGTCTAGGATGTCTGTAAAAGAGTTTGAAAGTTTCAAAATGTGGTTCATTTTGCTTATGGTATTAAATTTTGATTGGATTTCCCCATGAAAATGATATAATAAGGCCAGATCTTGATCTGCCAGTGCAATAGCATAGAAACTTGCAATAGATTTCTAATACTCTGACTTTATCAGGGGTCGACACTAACTCCTGATATTAAGGAGTCAATTGGACTCCTAACACATGAAATCAAGGAGTCCAAGCTTGTTGAGCAGAGGAGTCCAAATTTTCATAATGGGAGAACATTGTGGAAAAAGAAGAAATTACTTGTTATAAGCAATTTCTTCTTTTCCACAATGTTCTACCAAAGAACAGTTTTTTTCCCTTAAAACATTACAGGATGCAAGCAAATGATTTCTTCAACAACTTTTGTGCATTTGTATTTCAAAATTTTTCCTTTCAATCCTTGGAGTCCAGCCGACTCCTTACTTGCAAATCAAAGGAGTCCAACTGGTAAACAAGGAGTCTCTGACTCCCGAACTCCCTTTAGTGTCAAACCCTGTTTATATTTGTATATTTACAGATATAGACGGTATTTACAATAAGCATGAAGATGAAGAACATGATATTCCAAAGACAGAAGAAAAGAAGTCATTCGAAGAGCAATATATCGGAATAATCATCGGAGCTTTAGCATTCCTGATTGTTGTATTATTTGCCATCGTATTATTCATCATCATACGTCACAATAAACAGAAACAGAATAACAACCGACTCGGAATGAAACCCATGGTGGACCATGTGACCTTGAACATGAATAACATGCCAACATTACATCCAGCAGTGACCGCCAAGATTTCAAAAGGGAACATGTATACTGGAGTAGCGACCGACGACATGGATCCTCATTTATGTAACGGTGGGGATAAACTTTTAATGGGTTATTCGGAGCCCAAAGATTCAATTCAAGGTCGTAACCTTCCTGACCTTCCCAGTAGTTCTGAAGGACAAGGTACTTTGTTGCCATGGTTACCCGTCAAATTGATATTGTATCTGCTTGTCCTTTAGTACAGCCTCAGATATGATGAATTTGACAATTTATTACAAACATTTTAGGCAATAAATTAGACAGGGGCAGTGAATTTGTTTTCCAAACTAAATTTTTCTTTAATCAAATCAAATGTTGTGTAACTAATTGAAATCGACTCATCAAGACAATTCCAATGAGTACCCACAACATAGGAGTTAGAATGAAAAATTTAATTTGTCATCATTCCCTCTAATTGGGAGCTGTGATACATAAGAAAATACTAAAATTAAACCCACTTACTTTGTTACCCATGTGGGCTATGTATTTAGAAAAAAACCAAAACTGAAAAAGTTAAAATTGAAAAAAAGTTGAAGGAAGAACTAGTAACATCTTGTAATGAGAGAGGAAATAGTTAGATCATGTTGTCAAATTCATGATATTTGTATCTATAACCCACATATAATCCCCATATAGATGTTGTATGCTTAATGTAGGTTAGGGATTCCCAAATTAATGTGCTTTGTTTCAAGACTCATTTTGTACTCTGAAGGTATGGTAGATGTTGTACGCTTTATAAAGATACCCTACGACTAGAACTTCCGTAAAGATATTTTTTTTTATATTTGATCCCAAACTTGACAAGCTTTTATCCAGCAGGAATCAGTTTGACATGCATGAATTTCCTACCACCGTTTGGACAATGAAAAAATATTAGGCCTAAGTGAGACGTCAATGAGCTACTGGTGGCTCGGAGGAAATCTGTGGTGGTTGTACTAGTGCGAGGTATGACAGGAGGGCATAGTTAGGCAGGGTATTATTAGATGGCTTAGTGTAAAATAGTTGTAACTGCCTATAAACATATAGGCAGTTACAACTGTTTCACGCTGAGTCATCGATTCGGATTTGTCTTGAAAGTGGTATAAAATCCCATTAACACCAACATAAGTATGTTTTAAGTATTCAAAATTGAGGAAGAAGTCTATAAGCTGGCATCTATTGAATGGATGGTTATTCATAATTGTAGACCAAAGCATGTCAAAGGCACTAAAATAGGAAAGGAAATTTAGTGTTGCTTTATTTGAAATTAGCTGATCCTTCCAATATGGGTGTTCTAATGTTATTTGTTTTGGGAAAGGCCAAAGAACTTCTAATTAGTTATGACCTAAAATTGAGCTTTTGGGTTTAGTCTGAAAAAAATCTGTGTTTTGCTTTTTTCCCATTTATCATATTAGCATGCATGTACTAACATTGTGTAATCTTCTAACTATTACTAATCAGCCAAAGAATCTTGGGCTAAATTTATAAACCCAGCCTTTCTCTCAGGGAGACAAAACGGTGCAAACTGTTTGCCAATTATACACCACTTTGCATGTACATTTGCATGCAAAGTGGGGTATAATTGGCAAAGTGTTTGCACTGTTTTATCCTCCTGAATGTAGGGGTTGTCGTGCTTAACCCAGAATCTCCATATTTAAGAAGGGGTCAAACAAATGTCTTAGTACCCCACCATTATGTTTGAAACTCCAGCTAGGTCCCTCAACAATGATATGCTCTTTCATTATAACATTAAAAAAAATGAGATAGAAATGTGAAATGATTGATTGGGCCGTTCCTCATGTTCTTCTTTTTAAATTTCTAATTTTGTTAGATGAGGGAAATGAAAGCTTTGGAAATCATTAATCCATTTCTTACTGAATACAAACCTTAGAAAAATTGCATAAAAATCTATGTGCTGAAAGCACTGGATGCACTAATTATGTTTCAGTATTAATTTTGAAAAATATCATTCTCAAACTTTTGTGATTTGAAAAGGAAAACAAGGTGGTGTAGACTAAGATCAGACTGCACATATGTCTATAGACATTGTCTATACCTCCTGCAAATGTAGGAATATTCCAGGCTCAGCTTGACAAGGGTTAAAAGGAATGAGCTTACGATCAGTTATAACATTTTTCCTACTAACTCAAAAAAGGGTATACATAAAATTTTCTAAAATTTCACCCTAAACGATAATTTTTATCAATAAAGGAGTGAAATTACATCTAGATAAGTATAAAGTATCAGTAAATTTTGAAATTTTATTCTCTAAATTATGATTATATCATTTAGCTGCCACGGCAACTGCAATATTACCGTTATTATCACACCTAAAATAGCTTTCGATGTTCACTTATTTCTGAACTTTTCCGCTATAATTGAAGATTTAATTATTTGATATTTCGTGTATGTAGACATTATTGTTATTCGATGAGTTATTAGATTCTGTCTTTCTTCAGTTGCATTTGAACTTTAGGATTGATTTTCTTTACAAAGTTTGAAAAAACTTGTAATAGACTGAAAAATTTATAACATTTTAGCAAAAGGTTTTGGAAAGAAATTGCCTGTAAAGGAAAACAAAATTGCTTTTATTATAATCAGTTAACACAAAAAAAGAATTTCAAATCTTCCCCCCCCCCCCCCCCCCCCCAAAAAAAAAAAAAAACAACAACAACATAAGATTAAGCCATTTCAAGACAACAAATTTTGAGCATGGGTTTTCATTTGCGAAGGAATAGTCATTAAAACAGAGAGCTTGTTTTCATGTTTCTAGACGTGAAAATGCTTGGAATCACAATAACTTGTATTAAAAAGTACTTTAAGTTAATACACTGCTCATAATCTTGCATGAAATAATCTCAACAATGAGAGGCTTTTGGAGCTTGTTGAAATACATATTCAGTTACTTTGACGGAAAAATCTTGACTGATTTTATGCTCCTGCAACGATATGATTGGGTGCATGCTATTTTACTGTTGTCCATCTGTCTGTCAGTCTGTCTGCAAAACTTAACCAAATTAACAATGCCAATTACTTCTATCCTGTTTTAGATATAATGTTTATTTTTGGCATGATGATAGATCTTAAAGATACTTATTTGTTGGTACCAAGGTCAAGGTTTTGTGACAAGGTCAAACTTCATAAAAAATTACTGTGGGGCATTCATGTTTTACAAATACATTTGGTCTGAAAAATATTTTTTACACTTTCCTGTTTTACAAAATTTTGGACCTGTCCAAATTCAAAGGTTTTGCAGACGAAAAGTTACAGTGGATTTAATTTGAAAAATATCCATTCAGTAGGGTAGAAAATAGTGTGGAAAAAGAAGAAATTGCTTGTCAGAGGCAATTTCTTCTTTTTTCACAATGTTTTCTCAATCATAAAATCACAGGCATGTAAAAAGCAGGGATTAAACAGCAAAGGGTTAAAACATCTCATTCAAGAAAATAGAAAATTGATTATCTTATGTATAAATTTTACATTAATTTCAGTAGAATGGATAAAAAAAGTTAACTTCTGTCTAATTTCTATTTCTCAATGGAACTCTGTGTTGTGCTTACCAGAGCTTCAGATAGAGAGGGGGGGTTATTTTAGATCAAAATATTTTAATAATTATAGCACAACCCCTGTGTTATTAATACTCATTGAAATTGGCTCCCCGAGATTATTCAAATGAGTACACACAGCATAGGGTTTCATTGAGAAATGAAGATTTTAGACTGGCTTTACTCTCTCTTATCTGTATGTCTCAATAATGCTTGTAAATTGTCTACATGAAATATTTGAATCTAAAATCAAAATGGTTGCAAGTATTTAAAAATTGAACCTTGTTAACCAATTAAGTGCATCTGAGAAGGAGGACACCAATTTCTTAATTGTGAACCCTCAGGTAAAAAGGGACCATCTGGGAATTCCGTCAAATAAACTTTTGAAAAAGAGATTGGTTCTAGGAGAGGTCAATTAGAAGTCGAATCACAAAAATTCCTTCACATGGAGGTAGAATGTTAGTAGTAGATTCTAGTAGATTAGAAAATTTGTAAAGTGCAAAAAGTTTCGACCCTGGTCAGTCTGCGCAGTCTGCACAGTCTGACAAGGATCAAAACTTTACACCTTACCCAAATGGTCCCTTTTTGCGTGACAGGTCACAATTATTTGTTGAACTTTTCAATTCAATTATTCAATTACCCTAAACTAGTTCAGAAATATATTGTCTGATAAAGGGTATGAAGGGATGGAACTGTGATCATTTTTGCAGACAAAAGAATGTTTTTAATTAAGATTAGAAAATAAACTTGCAAGTTTGATATCTCTTAAGTATTTATTTACTCTGAATTTTGGAAAGTTTTGTGTGGTTATGATAGAAATTTTTCAGATGGTTGGGGTTTTCGTAACATCTTGCAGACTTAGCGGGCAATATTATAAATTAGATGGGCTTACAATTTATGCAATAGTATGAATCTCCGATGAGCCCTATCATAAAACATGCGAAGTAAGCATATTCTTGACAAAATTTTGATTCTTGAAATTTTTTCTGTAAAGGCAGTAAATTAATGTAAATAAATTTCAGCTCCCATGGGCCATGCTTTTTAAAATATAAACCCTGCAACTCTCTGTATTATTTTAACAAGTATAATCATTTAGGATTATTTTTCTTGAAAACTATTAAGAGAAATAAGTTTCAAGAAATGGAAAAAATAAAAAAAATCTAAAGTTATTGACCCTTTCATGTGCAGTCCCTAGATTTAATGTCTCTGTTAATTCAAACTTGACGAATACTGTGGAAAAAGAATAAAATTATGCATAGCAACCAGTTTCTTTCCGAAGAATATTTTCTACAGCATAGGAAAGTTTGATTTAATATCTACATGTTCTTGTGTAAATGCATTATGGAATGGTTCTTTATCTTTTTCTTTCTCTCAACAGACATGCGAGATTATGCAGTACCTGATGTCACAAAGCCCGCCCTCGTGGTTTCCCTCCCTCCTATCTACCCGCCCCAACCTCCCATCAGGGGGCAGGGCATGATCAACCCATTAGACTTAGCTCCGCCCACTTACGACGCCCTCTATGCCGCTGCCGATGTTGTCAGTTCACATGCTTTAAACATTCCAAATTTGCAGGTAAGAAATGTTCTTTATTATTCACACTATTTCAGAAAGCATAGTCTGAAGGCTTGACTGACAGTTGTTAGGGTCAAGGATAATCAAAGGTACAGTTAAAAATATCGTGAAATTGACACTCAATCCGATCAAAATCATACTTAAACATTCACTTAGCACTCCATGTATTCAATCCAAACACTCACTTAAATAGATAAAAAATGTGCCAAAATCATAAAGAAAACATTTAGAAATTGTTCAAGAATTTTCAACAATAAATTCAAATCGATCTATCCATTCTACGATTTCATTAGCTGATGGACTATAAAGTGTCTGATAGGTCCACAAAGACGTACAATCAGAAAAGTATGTTTATTAAATTGAGGTAATTAATATTGCTAATTTTGAGATCCTCCCTTTTAATTTCACTCAAAACTCACTCCCCACACTCATTCAATTTCATTCCAAAATCATTCACATAGTTCATTTCACGACGTTCTTATCTGTAACCAATGATTTACTATAAGTTACAACAACTTATTTGCTAACTGCTATAACTACAGATTACCTCCAGTAAAGGGGATCATAGTTATTTATTTGAAAAAAAAAAATGCAGTAACAATTCAATTTTAAGCTGAGCCTGGTCAGCTTAGTATGGCATTTGGCTTTCAATTCTTTGGTGATGAGTGCAAATCCAAGCTCTGTCAATTTGTCAAAAGTCAATGACTCCTACTTCATTTGTCACCGACCAATTTTCAAATGAAAGTGGGACGGGTTATTGGTGGCTAAATTGAAATGTTGTGGTTGTCATGATGTTACAAGAAACCATTGTTAGGTGCACCAGCCATTGTGATATAGCTGCAATACTGTTGAAAGCAGTGATTAAATCCAAACAAATAAAAACAGAAGTTACAAAGATGTTTTCATGTAAAAAATCAGCATACCTAGTTGTAAGAAAAAGTACGATTGTGACATAATCATAGAATGTGTGAGCATATCAAAAATTTAGTTGAAAACTGTTATTATTATGCCCCCGCCGAAAGATCAGGGGCATATTGTTTTACCGTTGTCCGTCTGTCTGTCTGTCTGTCTGTCTGCAAAAGTTAACCAAAAAACTTAATATTGCCAATATCTTCAAGCCTATTCAAGATACAAGGCTCATATTTGGCATGATGATAGATCTCAATGATCCGCATCTGCTGATACCAAAGTCAAGGTCATGTGACAAGGTCAAGGTCATCTGTCAAGGTCAAACTTTGAAAAAAAAATGCTGTTATGGGTGCATTAGTGTTTCACAAAAACATCTTGTTTTATCAATGGCACTAATATGGCTGTTTTGAACTATGCCATGAATGCGTTATATCATGTTATCACCTGCTATATAATATAAAATGATATTAGGCAGTCTATTTTAGAAAGAGTTTGCATTTTCATGATGGCACATGAATTTCTTTGATCTTAAAGGTTTCGGAAACTTTTAGCATTGAAAAACTATTGCCTGATGAATAGATTTAGATGTAAGTATCTTACATATATATATGGGAGAAATTATAATGGCTTTGCCTAGTCATGACAAATTCTCCAAACCTTGACCAGATTAAAATAATGTTTAAAGACACTAACATATTATTGTCTATTTATCCCAAATATATCAAAAGCGTTTAGACCTAGACCTTTTTGATGGAGCATGCAAAACAAATACATTTTTTTTGTTGTCTATTGCAGGGAGCCAGTGGTAATAGTGTATATTCAATACCAAATGCAGAATTGTTGTTGACAATAGATTTATCTGTGGTTGAGTTTCCCCGTGAGAGCCTCAGATTTGTTGAGGTCCTTGGCGAGGGACAATTTGGGGAGGTAAGACATTTTTTTTCAGGGGAATAAATAGTTCGTTGCACATACAAACTTTTAAGTACCATTAAAAATTCAGGAAATTACAAAAGTTTTGCACAGTCCAACCAAATTGGATAGTCTCAAACGTATCGAAGTCCTTAGTAAGGTGTAAAAAGGTGTTGGTGAACATGATGAATAATTGGAAAATTACACGTTTCATTGTATTTTTTCATTGAATTTGGTCTCTCAGGGCGTAGATTTGTTAAGAGTTGGTAAAAGATATTTCTTGAAAATCCAGCCATTTTCACTCACACGAAAATGAGGGATTGTGTTGATATGAGTTATAGCTACAACTGTAACTTTATTCACTGACATATTTCTGGATTAATTTGAGAAAAAATCAAGTATCGTCATAAACCACAGAATGTGTTAATTTGCAAAAACCTGAGAACAGTTATTTTATCTAAGTTTTCCTGTTTTTCTCCTAATTTACGATTCTTTATTTTCCCTCCCCTTCTGTTTCTCGTAATTGACGATATTTTATATTCTCGATTTTCTTGCCCTGCAGGTGCACCTATGTGAGGCGGTAGATATTGCTGATTATTTGCCAGAGGATTATTTCATCAGTCGAAATCCGTCACGCCCAGTTTTGGTTGCGGTAAAAATGCTCCGAAAAGAGGCAGATGATAGAGCAAGGTGGGTGTAAAATGAGCTGATTGTCTTGATTTAATTTTGTTTCTTAGCAACAATTCTTTAAACTTTATAGTTTGAAAAGATTATTCCTAATGAAAACTCATGGCTGGTTAGTTTGAATTGAAAGAAGATTGAGATGAAATTTGAATTTTCTTAACCCATATCCTGGAGAATTTGAAATTGTTTCAAACAAATTGCCAATTTTTGGGGCATTTTAACCTAGTTCAAGTTTTTCCAACAATTATTAAGTAAAAAGCAGGCAGTGAGTGCATGGCAGTGCAGTCTGATCTTGTTCTTTTCTGCCTAACAAAACTTTGGCCAAAGCAGGAATATGCGATAACAGCATGATGAAATTTATCAAGATTCAAAATTGAAGGAAATTAGGAAAAACTTTAAAAATGATTCTTTAATTTCTCCTTTTCACATTTGATTCAACTAGGGTATACCGATGGATCAGTGCAAAACGGTTGTAAGTACCTATACAAATAATAGGCAGTTGCAAACGTTTTACACCAAGCCATTGAATTACACTTTGTTTCAAATTTACCCTCAAGTACTTTGAATAAGGTTCTATTTAAACTTTGTTTTCTTGTGATGGATAAAACCACAATTTTTCTGTGAATGTTAAAACTGTTAAGGATCTTTCAATAGACAAAATGAAAATGAAGAAACAAAAAAAATCAATGATGGAAATCGTCTGTTGAAAGAATTTAACATCTCTTTCGAAACTTTATACCTGATGTTACCAGACAGTGTGTGATGTTTTACCCTAGGAAAGCATCATGGGATTGCATTTTTTCGTAGACGAATAATTACTGAAATATTGAAATGTGATCGTGAAGTCGTCAAATGGATCGAGGCCAATCAGGAAATGACAAATATGGGATTACAAAATGTCTGGCAGTTTTATGAGATTTTACACGAAGTAGGTCCCAATATTGTGTTGCAATCAAGATAGAAAAATCAAAACAATGAATTTTCATATGTTGTCAAAATTGGGTGTATGTTGTTATCATCATTCTGCCTGCCTGTCTGTCTGTAAATCATCATATTTCTCTGTCTTTCTGTCCATCTGTAGACATTTATCTCATGAATGTAACTCCTTCAAAGTCAACCTCAGGCTGCTGTCATAGCTTTGTTGATAGTGTGTCAGATTGTCAATATAGAGGTTCTGGGTTTCATCCCTGATGGCAACACTCATCCTTTCCGACTATTTGTCTCCCGGCAATGGGTTGATGATCGAAGACCTATGTGGGATAGCAGCTGGAGGCTAGGAAAGGATGTGATGGTGGTACTGGTGTGAGAAATACCAGGAATCCATTGTTAGGTGCTCCGCAAAATAACTGAAAGATTGTTGAAAGCCCCATAAAACCCCATGCTAACTAATCAAATTCAACCTCTGTTATATGTAATTTACCATTAACAAAATTTTCAAAGCTACATGAGCATCTGAAGGCTCGGAAAGGATGTCTCAGTAGTACTTTTTGGAGAAATACCAGGAATCCATGATAAGGTGCTCCAGCTGCTGTCATGCTGTTATATAAATGTTATAAATGATATTAGATTTACATCATTGAAAGTCGAGTCAAACCCAAGTCTTGCAAGCCAATTTCCCAAAAGATTCCCATTCACCTAGTCCTTGAATCAAAAGAAGTACAAGAAAAAATGTATCTGTTACTTAACTTGGATAATTTCTGTGATTTAATATCCGGGAGAAAATTGAATTTCGTCTGTTATTGCCCAAATATGGAAATGGATGGAATATATTGGTTACTAAGACAGATTTTGTCTGGCCAACATTTTTATTGCTTTTCTCTAGACCTGAAAAACAAAGACATTAATGTAGTGGAACCATAATAGTTCAGCAACATTGTGGAACTCATTGTCTTTCACAATGTTGACCAAGGTTTCCTAATGAAATCATTAGGAAACCTCTGTTAACGCTGTTAAAGTTCACTTCTTCCGAAATGTTGTGGAACTATTACGGGTCCAAATTTAGTCAGTTTAGTTTAATTATGTTGTAACCCTAAATAGCCTTGAACTACAGTGTTGATCGATGCTGCGAATTGCATAATTTATTCATGCTGTAAACATGGCTTTTGTGGGCAATATAGCCAAAGATCAATCTGTACATACACTGTTTGCTTTCTCTCTATCATTGTTTGTAATAACTTGAGCCAAACTGGTTGAACATCCCAAATTTGGCAATTTGTTTGAAATGCAATTTATATTCAGCAAGATTTAAAGTAACATGATTAGCCTTGAGCTTATGGTTAAACCTTACCATACTGGATTAAAAGAGCACTGCCAATAGATGCCTACTCTTGGCTGTTGGATAGTGGACAAAAGCTTTGTAAGTCCTTGGACTTTAGTTATTGCCTGCTGAGTTTGGGAAGATGGTTTACTATAACAACAGAAATGCATAATTTAGAATTAGAAAAAATCCCTCTTTAAGGTAGTTGACCTGTAAGAGTTCCGCAACATTTAAGAACTCATGATATTCCACAATGTTGACCAAGGTTTCCTAATGAAATCATTAGGAAAGCTGGATTAACATTGTTAAAGTTCCTGACTTCTGAAACCTTTCAGAACTATTATGGGTACATCATGTTAACCCTTTGCTGTTTAATCCCTTCTTTTTACGTGCTTGTGATTGTATGATTGAGAAAACATTGTGAAAAAAGAAGAAATTGCTTCTGACAAGCAATTTCTTCTTTTCCTCACTATTTTCTACCCTACTGAATGGTTATTTTTCAAATTAAATGCACTTTAAATTTTCGTCTGAAAAACCTTTGAATTTGGACAGGTCCAAAATTTTTGTAAAACAGGAAAGTGTCAACACTGTTAAAGTTCCTGATTTACCTTAAAGTGATGAATTGTGAAATAATTTTTTTTTTTTTTCTATTTCAGGAGTGATTTCCAGAAAGAGATCAAGATAATGTCCCAGTTGAAGGACCCGAATATTGTGCGTGTTTTGGGGGTTTGTGTACGAGAGGAGCCTCTCTGTATGATCGTCGAGTACATGAAATACGGAGATTTGAACCAGTTTCTGCTAGATCATGTACCTGAGTCGCCCATGGCGGAAGCTGCAAATGCAAAAACTCTAAGGTAAGGTTCTTTAAATTTTTAGCTCGGCTGTTTTCGGAGAAAACCTAAGGTATTGCTATAGCTTTCATGTCTTTATTATCGTCTTCGTCGTTATCGTTGTCGTTGTCGTGCATAAACTTTGACATTTTGTGATATCTCTGGTTCTATTGACAGCATTTACTTGAAAACTGGCACACATGTTCACAATCAAAAGAGCAACCTATACTATCAAGGGGGATAACTCTAGATGCATTTTGAACAATTTATGCCCCTTTTTTGACTTAGATTTTTTCCCACCATCCAGCACTCAACAGCCAAGCATAGGCACCCGTTGGCGGTGCTCTTGTTGTTCAAATATTGTATATAAGGCAAGGATGAAACTACCATAAAGCAATTTAAGCAAGTGCAAAAAAGAAACTGAAGTTACGATGTTTTGGTTATTCACAAAAGCTCAAATCATAAAAAGTGAGCTTGTCGCCTTCTGAGTGTGTATAAATTTTGAAGTCCTTGATACGCCTATGTAAGGCATCAATGTGATCATTATTGAATAATGTGAGGCAAAACAGTGGTGATAATTTCATTATTTTTTCTTTTAAATATCAACAAGTTTTGGAATCTTGCTTCAGCATGCACTTTTTGAATCTCATTTCAATACTTATTTAATTTTACTCTTTGACTGTTTTTGGAAAAGAATGGAAACTCCATCTTTTAAAAAACCCTCTTCATTTTTTTCAGTTATGGATGTCTAATCTACATGGCATCCCAGATAGCTTCAGGAATGAAATATCTGGAGTCATTAAACATGGTACATCGTGACCTTGCAACTCGTAATTGTCTAGTCGGAACCAACTTTACAATCAAAATCTCCGATTTTGGTATGAGTCGGAGTTTGTACAGCGCTGATTATTACAGAATCGAAGGAAGAGCCGTTCTGCCAATCAGGTGGATGGCGTGGGAATCAATTTTATTGGTAAGACTATTTTGCTTAAATAGTTCTGATATTTCAGTTGATATTGCACGAGCGACCACTTCTATAAAGCAACCAATTTTGCTAACTGACCATTGTAAAAGTCCTTTTCCCTGAAAGCAAAATCTCTGAAAAAGTTAATATACTTAAAAGAAAAAAAAAATCTTTTATTATATTTAATCTCAGGTTGTTGGAAATCCATTTAAATAATCTCAATGAGAAGATTCTAATGGTTGGAACATCATAGAATTCAGTAAGACTAAGAGGACAATCTATTGAGTTGAAATTTTTATTCTAAAGGAATCATACACTTTAAGACTGGTTTGTAATAGTTGAAGTAAAGAAATCTTCTGACAAGGGTATATTAAGGTAGTTGACCCCTAATAGTTCTGCAATGTTTCGGAAATAATGATCTTGAACAGTGTTTACCAAGGTTTCCTAATGATTTTCATTAGGAAACCTCAGTCAATATTGTGAAAGAGCGTGAGTTCCAAAATGTTGTGGATCTGTGATGAGTCTACTACCTTAAGGGAAAGATAAACGACTTGCCTGATTTTGATATAAAGCTTATTAGATTATAAAGTTGTATACAAATTCTATAAAAAAAATAGCTGGAAGCCATTGTCAGGTGTATCAGTCACCAAAAGCAGTACAATTGTGGTTTCTTTCAACCTGTATTTGTTTTTTTCAGGGCAAATTCACAACAAAGAGTGATGTTTGGTCATTTGGAGTAACTTTGTGGGAAATATTGACTTTTGCTCGTGAACAACCATTCGATAAAATGAGTGATGAACTTGTGATTGAAAATGCAGGACATTATTATAGAAATGACAAACACAAACAAGTAGTGTTACCTATGCCAGGGAATTGCCCAAAAGAAATTTACGATTTAATGATCGAGTGTTGGAACAGATCTGAAAGTGAACGACCTAGTTTCCGTGAAATCCAAATGTTTTTACAAAGAAAAAATATGGGATATAATCCTAAGGACGAAAAAATGAACCAAATTAAAGTTCCAGTTTGCTGACTATCTGAGGATGCTGCGGGAATTCTGGGGAAAATGTCACCAGAACAGGTGACAAAAATCATGGAGTGTATGAATCGAGCTGGATTTAAAGAAAATGATCTGATGAACATACCCGTGTTGATTGAAATGAAACGACGCAGCTTGAACTTGGAAACAATTATATGACATCACTTCGTCAATGACCTTTAAATTAACCTAGTCAAGTTGCTGATGCCCAGTTTATGTGCAATTTTGTTATTAATGAAAAAAAAACGGTGAAGGAACCAGAAGTTGCCATTTGATTGGATATTTCAAATATAGCTGTGGCCATATGATTGGACAATTCCTTTTGTTGTGTTTTGATTGGACAATTCCTTTTGTTGTGGAGGAGAAAAAAGGACACGTTTTAAAATGGTGAAAGATGTGTTTGTATGTGAGTGCCATAGAAACAGAAACACTAGCAATGTGTGCTTTACTATATCACTATGTAACACTATTGTAAGTGCCTATTTTTTAATATAGGCACTTAAAATAGTGTTGCGATGAGCCATTTTAACAGTTACTGTCTGAGTCAATAAAAGTAGGCACAAAGATTGAGCAAGTTTTGGAAAGGTGTCCATGTAAAACGCTTGAGTGGAACATAGGATATCATAATGAATATGAAACAATTTAATCTAAATATAGATCTGAGAATGGAGTACCTGTCAATATTGATGTCTGAGAAAAATGTGTACCATTCAATTTATAAATAGATCTGAGACTGGTTTAGAAATAATTGGTGGTGTAAATGACTACAGACTGCTTTAAAGAATAGAAATAGACTGAAAACCAGTCAAAAACTAGTCAGAAAAGACTGATTTGAATGAATGTTTCGGAGATTTAAATGCCTTCTGAAATGAAATTCGAGGAACATGCAATAGGGCCAAAGTGATGCAAAAAATGTGTGCAAAGTAACGGTTAATTGTTAAAATGACAGTGGTCCTCTCTGATTTAGTGCTGTTTATTATGAAAATTAGAAGCTAGTGTCAAACTACTGTAAGTGTATTAAGAGTGTGTTACCTTGATTTAACACATTGGTAGATATCAAAATTCCAAGTTTATGAAACTTTGAAAACACTGTGAAAATGAAGAAATTACTTTTTACATCTAATTTCTTCATTTAAAACGGTGTTTTCCGAGTTTTCATACTGAGAATAATAAAGAGTGCTGGATTGTTTCGAAAAAAAATTAAGAAAAAAAAAATTGTTTACAATGGTAGAAAATTGTTTAAATATCATTGAATGTTCTGTAACCATATTGACCTTAAAGTAATGGTTCAAAATTTGTCTTGAGTCTCGAAATCAAAATGTCCTACCTGATATTGATAGCTCAGCTTGAAACAGTTGTAACTGCCTATATATCTATAGGCAGTTACAACTGTTTCACACCGAGCCATTGATATATAGGTCTTTGGGTGTAGTATTTTTATCTTTTGAACAATTTCAAAGAAGGTATATTTATTCTTAATTTCAAACTTAAATGGTTGTTCAAGAAGGAATGACTGCACTTACAATAGTTTTGCAGTATCTCCTTTATTTCTCATCTGTGTACATAAATATCTGATACATGTAAGAAGTTACCCAAAACGTTACCCTGATACAGAATTTTTAACTGATCCAAGCTGACAAACTAAGCAAAGTACAGTTTTTGAAACAGAATGTAAAATTTGAATATATTTTAGGAGAATCTGATAATTTGTAGATTCTACATGAGTTGAAAACGATGTTTCCTTCTTCAGTCGCAGATAACTGCCACACTTAATAGTGATCGAAATTTGTCATAATTCTTATTTTCACTATAACGGCTTGATGTCACAAACTAATTTTAAGGCCAATCTATAAATTAGCCACAAGGAGAGTGACATCACACTCTTCGTGGCTATTTATAGATTTGTAACGGTTTTACAACACAAGTTTTTGAATTTTGGATACATCATAAAACTGTGCCTAGCTTTGAAAAGAAAAAAAAAACTCAAAAAAACATGTTGGCTTAGTGAAATATTGCATTCTGTTATGTTGACCATCAGATAATGATTAATTCATAAGCAATTGATTTCTCTATTCAGCTTTGCTTTTTTGTGTCCCCTGTGACCTCTTTCAAATTGGATCAGTCTAAAATGTTGCGATCTGGGCAATCGAGAAGAAAGAAGTTTTGTATGAATAAGTTAAATATTTTGTCTTCCTGACAAAAACAAATTAAGATTTCAAAGAAATTATGATGGTATTATTTCAATGATGAAATTATTTGTCATTGTAGCAACAACCTGTTTTTTCCTACTTTGAAAATTAATGGAAATAAAGCTTGTATTTCTCCATTGTTCACAGTTTCCTGAAGCCTTTTCCTTCAGAGGCATTAAAAATAAGGACTGTGTGTGAATGGTTGAGAAACAGATAAGAGGGGGTTTTGCCATTTTAAAATCTTTATTTCTCACTGAAACCCTATGTTGTGAGTACTCATTTGAATTGTCCCATCGAGACAATTCAAATGAGTACTCACAATATAGGATTTATTCAAGTTTTATTGAAATAATTTAGTTTTAAATCCAAAATACCCCCTCTATCCGTAGCTCTGGAATGGGTTAAGATAGGTTTTGTGGATTTGTAACTTTTGAGAAAAGTAAACCAAAGGTATTATGATCAGATTGATGTCATTCACGTTGGTGTTGGTTTGACAAACTTAAATGAAATGAAACTTGGCATGTGTGTTCACCATCACAAGATCTATCCTGACTATCAAGGGGGGTAGCTCATATTTGTAGGAGTTATGCCCTTTTTTCAACTTTTTTTTGCATTATACAGCACCTGCAGCTAGTTGTTGCATCCGTAGGAGGTGCTGTTTAATCCAGAAAATCTTATTCTTAAAAAGCAGGTTGATGCAGATTAATTGTATATTTGAAAATGTACTTATACATATATGTATAAGGTTGTTGTGTACAAAAGATGTTTTGTAGTTGTAAATATCATTCTTAGTCAGAAAACTTCAAGTTTTGACAATTTTTACGCAATAGAATATCACAAAATTTAAACATGGTAGAATAGTTCCATCATCTTTAGAAGTCAGTTGCTGCTTTTACAAACCTTCAGGTTATTTAAAATTGATCCTTTTGATATGATTGTTTGGAGAATATACCGTAAAGATTCTAATAGACCCCCATGCTGTAAAAGATACCCAATCCCCCTTTTCGGAGGTTGAAACCTACCAGGTTGAAATCTACCATTTTTGATGAGATTTTACTAAATCTTGAAGCCTCTTATAAAGGCCCATACACACGAATTCAAGGTCACTAAAAAATTTCAACCGAGGTTTTATGCTCCTTTTCCCCAATCAAATGTTATATATTTTGTACTGATTATGCTTTTTGGCCATTTTCTTACCGTCTTAACTAAAGACAGACACCGGTAGCTTGTATAATTGTTGCATAAGAAGTTTTGAATACGAAAAGTCTGTCATTATACCCCCCTACCTACGAAGTAGAGGGGGGTATATTGGTTTCACCATGTCTGTCTGTCTGTCCATCCGTCCGTCCATCCGTCCGTCCGTCCGTAGACCTTTTCGTTTCCGGACTCCAACTCAAGAACCAAATGACCTACAATCATGAAACTTTATACAAATGTTCCTTATGACCCAAGGAAGTGCCCTATTGTTTTTGGGTCATGTAGGTCAAAGGTCAAGGTCACAGTCAGCCTTTGTTCAATTTTCGTTTCCCGACTCTAACTCAAGAACCAAGTGGCCTACAATCATGAAACTTTATACAAATGTTCCTTATGGAGGAAGTGCCCTATTCTTTTTGGGTTACATAGGTCAAAGGTCAAGGTCACAGTAAATTTCTGTTCAATTTTGGTTTCCGGACTCTTACTCGAGAACCAAGTGACCTACAAGCATGAAACTTTATGCAAATGTTGCTTATGATCAAAGGAAGTGCCCTATTGTTTTTGGGTCATATAGGTCAAAGGTCAAGGTCACAGTCAATTTTTCTTCAATTTTCATTTCTGGACTCTTAACTCAAAAACCAAGCGACCTAGAATCATGAAACTGCATGCAAATGCTACATGTGACCTCAATATTAGTTACAAACACATCATGCACTAATAGCACTTGCATTCTGACAAAGCGCTTGTGGGGGCTATTAGTCCGCTCTGCGACAGTTCTAGTTCAATATAAAACTAAATCTAAACGACAATTTCAGCTTGACTGTTTTGGGAGAAAACCTAGCATATAACCATTGTTGATGCAATTGTTGCCAGCGGTGTCATACAAAATATTTGAATATTTCTCAAATCTCTGGCAAAAGCAAATGAAATTAGAAATGTACATTTATGATCATATTGGTTAGAATGGCAGCACTTTTCTGACTTTAAAATTTTGATCACTTTCAAGCACTTTATAGCCTGGTGTAAAAACATATCCATGCAGAGTTCTTTCTCTATATTAAAATCCTCATATCAGCAGTTTAGAAAAGAGGGGTATACAGCTTATCTTAAATCTTTAATTTACAATCAAATTAATTCCTTGGGTACTCATTTGAATCGTCTCGATGGTACAATTACAATGACTACCCACAACATTGAGTTTAAGCCAGTATTATAAAAAGTTGTAAATCTCGAGTCCAATTTACACCTCTTCCTGTAGCTATGTGTGTGTTTTATGCCCTAACCCACTACCAAACAATCATTTTGTTGTACAACCTGTATCAGCTATTTTATGTTTATAAATTGGATGTTTAAAATAAAAAATGGTTCACAGTTAGAGTATCCATTGCTCTAAGTTCTTAGGTTTTATTTAAACTTTGCAAAGTTTTTTATTCAGCATGATAAGGATTAACAAATGTATTGAAATCGCAGGTCTTTGTAGTAATATATATTCTGTTACTATAAATAGTAACATTTGTATATTTGTTACCAAAAATAACATAGTATTGTCTCATTTGGTAAGGTTGTATTGGCTTGTAAGCCAATATGGCCTTAGTAGCAGGCATATATGGATATCCTGCCTGTTTAGAAGAAAAAAAATGTTCTTAAACTATGGCAAAAGATTGTCTACTCATATAATGTTACACAGAATAAAACCAGCTACCGTGAAAAAGATGTCAGAACAGTGTTAACATGTTATTTTTAAAGAATAAAAAAACTTTTCCAAACCAAACAATACACTTTTGGAGCAATAATACCAAGCAATTTATCATGAATGTAATAAATAGGTTATTATATGACGTCCAGAGAGTGGCATTTGCCCTTACCTTAAAAATTTACCCTCGAGCTAAAGACTTCGAGCCGGATATCAAGGTGGCAGGCCGATATCACTCTCTGGCCCTCATCAGTTGTTTTATAACCTCTATTTATGGTCCTGATGAAGTTTACAGTATAGGATGGACTAGTCCAAAATTTGTTGTCTGGTAGTGGGTAAGTTATTTCTTACCAGCAATTGTTTATCAGATAAGCTGGTAGTTAATATTGTATTAAATAGTAATTATACAAAACTTGCGTTTTTCCAAGTTTTTTTTCTGTATTGAAACATTCATTATTTATGAAATATTGGAAAAATAAAAATGATCACATTTATTTGATTGTTGATTTCTATTTAATTACCCCTTCCACTATTTTTGCTTGTTTGTCAGTAGAGTTTAATTTATCTCATATAAGCAACGAGCTGCCATCACAGCACCATTGGTAGCTTGTCAGACTGTCAATCTAGAAGTCCTTGGTGCAATCCTCGATGGTGTCACTCACTCTTTCTGACTTTTTGTCTTTCACTAATTGGTTGATAATCGTAGACCTATGTGAAAAAGCAGCTGGAGGCTAGGAAAGGATGTGATGGTAGAACTAGTGAGAGAAATAACCAGGAATCCATTGTTGGGTGCTCCAGCCACTGAGATATAACTGAACTAGAGGCGCTTGAGCGCCTAATTTGCTCCACAGGCCAGAATATCCTGATAATGATTATAAGAGGATGATAAAGCTGTATAAAACATGGATCATTCCAGTGAAATTTGTTTAAAATCCAAAAATAAAGATTTCAACACAAAATTTTGATTGTAGATCTTTCCGCTTTTCATTAAACACCACTATAAGGGTGTTACTTTACAATAATTGTTTGTCATCAAAACAAAATTCTAACTAATGATAATAAGAAGTAAAATATTAAATCCAATATATTAATCTGCCCTGAATGCCTTAGAGTGCAGTCAACTCAGCTTTTTCTTCCCCACTCAAAACCTCAGAAGGCCACTTTACAACACTTGTCCTCTTTGTGCAGTCAACCTTCATTCAAACAGACCAATTCTCAGGGGGTATCTCAGGCTCCCTATTTCACCTAATGTTTCTACACATTTGGATTCCAACAAAGCTTATGTTTCTTCTAACCTACTACTTTACACCTATTAAATTTAATGAGTCTAAAAAAATAATCATTTAGGTGATCAAATATTCACTTTATATGTTGAAATGTCCTCTGACAATAAAATAAAGCATGCTGTTCATCTTTTCAAATATTTTTGCAGCCTGATATTACTTCACAGAAATAAAATTCCCATGATATTTGGTTGAAATCCATCTGTTTAAACTTTGAAAAAAGTTTGTTTTACCCTATATTGGATATTACACCATATAACATATCAAAAGAAATGACCTCTGACAATAAAATACATATTTTGCATCTAATCACAATAATTTTTTGCAGACTGATAAAGGATCAATTAAGACTCATTCCAGTGAAATTCTGTTGATATCCATCTGATAGATTCTGAGAAAATGATTTTCAAAGTTTTCACTATATAATATATAGAGAAATGACCTCCGCCCATAAAACACACATTTTTTCATCTGATCACAATATGTATTTACAGACTTGTAAAGGATCACTAAAGAATTATTCAAATGAAATTTGGTTGTTATCCATTAATTAGGTTCAGAGAAAATGATTTTCAAAGTTTCCACTTTATAACATTTAGAGAAATGACCTTGGCCCATAAAACTATCATTTTTCATCTGATCACAATAATTTTTTGTAGACTGCTAGACGGTCACTCAAGGATAATTCATGTGAAGTTTGGTTTATATCTATCAATTAGCTTCTGAGAAAAGCCACCTATTACCATATATGGAAATTAGCCACACCTACTACAGCCATGATTTTCAATGCATTAAAGTTCTTTGAAGGAATCTGATAGAGGGTCACCCAAGGAACATTCCTGTGAAATTTGATTGAAATCCAACCAGTACTTTATGAGGAGATTTTTAAAATAAAAGTTTACAGACAGACACACAGACGACGGACACCCTGCAATGACAATAGCCGGCTGGCCTTTTAGCCAGTGGAGCTAAAAATGGTTGAAAGTGGCGTAACACTCCATTCAATCAATAATACGAGCAACACCTTCAAATTTATAGTGCCCTGCTCCTTATGGTTCTTTAACATACAAAGTGTATAGCCTTTCTCATGGGCCAACTGTTTGATGCTTAATCTGAAATAAACCACATCTTGAAAAGGGGATATTGAGAGGTCAGTGCAACACTATTGTAAGTGCCTATAAATCATAGGCACTTACATTAGTGTTGCACTGACTACTGGATATTAACGATGAATGCCTTCTGAGCCTTAGAGATGATGAAGACAAATGCAACTACCTTTGCTTGTACCAATACTCTTTAACATATTGAAAATTAATGTATTATTTATGCTAACACTATAAATATACTATTGGCATAAAGTTGCCCCTGTTTCTTAGCCAACAACCAGAAACAAGCCTTCGCAAATCTTTTGGAACTTCTTAAGACTTTGTTGTAGGAGTGGGACATTTTAATTCCATTCGTAAAACGCAAGAAAAATGTGTCCTGAAGACTACAAAGTGCAAAGTTGTTGTTCAACAGGGGCAAGACCATGGGCAATATAAACTGGAGGCTGACAAAACCAATGGACAGTTTAAACTTTTCTACATAAATGGCAATGATTGGAAGATTGATTGTCAAAAGCCATACCATTTCAATAACTCTTCTAGCCATTTACTAGTAAAGCTTACAAGATGAGCATTTCAGGGTAGTTTATGAAAACAAACACAAAAGATAATGTCAACATTTTTATTAAAATAGTTCATATTTCATACAAGTTGTCTTGCTTTCACAGACAGACACATGCATACAGACAAGCGCACTTATACAACATTGCACTAGGAAAAATACAAAAAAAGGAAAAAAATACTTCTACCACTTAACAAGCTTTACTTCTGATTATATATGATTCCAGTGATGTAAGAATTTTCATGGTGATCTAAATTCAAGTTATTTCAGAATGATGACAATAGTGCTTAAGAAATTTTGGGGAATTGCTTATTTATCATGAACAATATTGTTTACTAAATATCTTGGTTTCCACGACAACATTTTTTAGACCTCCTATGATTAAAGACAAGAGAAATTGCTAAACACAAAACATTTATTCTTTTTCCATAATGGTTTCTACCAATGCCAGTTTCCCATTATCATTTTGAACTCGTCCTGAATCATTAGAACAGGATTGGTTTGCCAGAGATAAGCAGTCAGCAAAAAACTATTGTAAATACCTATTAATACATAGGCACATGGAACAGTTTTGAACCGATTCTTCTATATGGAATTATTTCAAGAAAATTGACAAAACATTGAAAAACTACATGTATATAGCACAAGAATAGCACAAGATGAAGGCATATACCTTCTTGTGATTGAATTGACAATTATTTGTGACACACTTTTCAAAATTAGACCATCTTGAAATACATAAGCCATTTATCCACTCATCAGAATTTTAGACAGGCACAAATTCTAAGAAATTAGAGTTTGGGGGATAAACATTGTGGAAAATGAAGAAATTGCTTGTAACAAGCAATTTCTTCATTTTCCTCAATGTTTTTAAATATAATACTAGGATTTGTATAAGGCAGGATTAAGTTTGTAAACTAAATTCAGTCTCATTGATTAATAAGAAAGTGCAGATTTTCAATTTGAGAAATCAAATCATTGCAAGTTTGAAAGTACATGCTTTAAATTTGCTTGACCTGCCCAATCAGTGCAGTCTGACCTGGAGAAATGCTTACTTCAAGTTCCAAGATGGTCTCTTTTGATCAATGTGCATTTCTTAACATGACTAGAAAATATTATTGACAAATTGAGTTTCTTTTTACTTTAGTTTGTAAGTGCTTACTGAATAACTGCTGTGACTGCCCTTATAATTATGAAAGCTCTTTTAATGGTTTCATGGTAAGCCATCAATTTAATCTAGAAAAACAACAAGGTAAGGTGAATCAAACTGACAAGAATGCTTTAAGGTATGACTAAACTGAGTTGATGATTTTGCATTCTAGGATATTGACTTCAAGATGACATAATGGTATACATCCCTTTATAAGCACTGGTGGTCTTTGAACACAAAGCCTAAAGTATTATATACAATAGCCAAAGTCATAAATATCAAATATTGAAACTAGGTTGTTTAATGTGCTTTGTTTTATCAAACCTTGAAGGAAGCAAACTTGCTTCATTGATTTTTTTATTTCTTACCAAAATATTGTTTCAAGTTTTTATAACAATTTAAATGAACTTTTCATATACATTGTTGTAGTTGTAAGTAGCTAAAACTTTTTTGTGCCAAGGTTCTCTCTGATGAAATTCAGCATTCAAATAAACCAACATGTCAATATCCTAGAACTAATAAGGCTATACAGATGGCTCACCACAAAGCAGTTGTAACTACCAATATATTTATAGGCATTTACAACTGTTTTGCACTGAGCCACCAATATTATAATCATGCCAATAAACAGTATTGGCACTTGAGACCTTTCAGCACTAAGATGGCAATTCGAGCTTCAGAGCTCATGTAAGTCTAGATAATTTGAGCGTGTGTGTGACATTTCCAACAATTTCATACCTGTGTGATGTAAGAACTTCGAGTAGCATTGACAACAACACAATACAATAATAATATATGCTGACTGCTTGAATTAAGACCTTATCTATAAATATAGCCCATTGTGAAGATTCTGGACAGACTGTGTGGCTGCACAGGCTGGCCAGAAGCTTTGCTGTGCGCCCATATGAAACTGTTGGAAATGTCATACACAGGCTCATTTAATATTGTCTAATAGCAATCAAAAGAAGTCATGAAACTTCAGCTTCCTCCAGCTGTAGTTGCAATATTTTCAGTTGCCAACCAAAAAAGTATATATTATAAAATGAACCCTGAAAAGTAAGAAATGAAAAAGCACCATCAATATATACAAAACAATACAGAACATCAATGAATTAAGCCAAGAAACAACTTATATAAAGCAACATATAAATAGTATTTACAACATTTTATCTTTCAACATTATTTACACCAAAACATTATGAATATAACATACTAATAATTGAGTTCCATGATGTACAAACTACAAGGCCAATATTCATTAACCAATCAATAAAATTAACCTTTCAGCATTTCAAATTTATCTTCAAAATTATTTCTGAAAATTTATTCAAAAATTTAAAATTTTCAGACCATCCTATCAGAATGGTCAAAACATGTGTCTGGACCAATCAGCTTGCTTTATAATCAATTTTAATAAACATTGACCTTGTTGTGGTTAAACCATTATGGAACAACCCAACTATCAATATGATATAAAATGAAATAATATTAACATATTGCTAGGAATTAATGCAAAATGTTGGACATGTTTCAATTGTGCTGATACACATACATCATTTTTGCACCAATTCCTTGATTTGTCTAAATGGAATGAACATTATTATACAACAGTGCCAGGGCATTGGCCCTGAAAAATATTCTTTACAGTGTTTGTGATTGGTTGAAATGTTGTGACATGCAGGATATCAGCCAATAGATTAATACATTACAAAATATATTCTTTAAAAGTTTTAAGTTAACTCATTACCAGACACAAAAACCTAGACTGGTCTAAATCAAAACTAGTTGCAGACAACAATTCTTAGTTAAAGTTAACAAATTTTCCTTCTGGATAGAAAAATCAATTAAAATTATTAAAATCTTCATTTTCCACATTGTTTTCTAAATCTTGTTTCTTAAGGTGAAATTCACTTAGATAAAGTTAAGAAGATTAGGAGGAGTAAAATTTGATGCAAGTTCCACAGTAAATCTCGAACTGTCATGGCCAAGTTACAAATGTGGATTTGGGAAAATATGAACACGTATTTCTTTATGTCAATACAGATTGAGCTAATCTCTTTCTGCCTTTCTTCAAACAATGCAATACATTAGTGTAGACTAAGAGCAGTCTGCACAAAATGTGCAGACTGATTTACATCCACACTGCTTGCCAATACAACATTATGATAGAAGGGGTATTTGATTGTAGTCACAAAATATGCTTTGACTTTGACATACTCTAAACCTTGACAGACTTAAACTTTATTTCTTTTTAATTGACCATGTAACAACATTATGGAAACCATTATTCTTACATTAGCAAGTGAATTCACATTGAATAAATTGCAAAGAACAAAGTAGTTCTATGTTTCAAAAGATAAATGGATTTCTAGTTCTGAGGTAACCAATTACCAGTTTTTGAAGAACTTTCTTAAAATAGAAAGCAAAAAATCATGTCTTGATGCAACTAACAGCGGTTTCCTGTCAAAGTGCAACACGTTAAAACTTAGGAATACAGTACAGCGATTGTACAAGGGAAACTTTGCAACAATTTGGGTTGGCAGGTATGGGGTTTTAAGTCCCACTCAACAGTTTAGGTCATACAGAGACTCGGTTTAACGTCCCGTCTGAAAGACTGCAGAAGAGAGGGATCAAACTAGGGGCCCCTTATTCTGGAATACGGCGCCTTACCACTGTACAGCGCCTTACCACTGAACAAAATCAGCTCCTCGACAGTTTAGTAGACAGAGATCTTGGACTCAATTCCAGTTATTTTCTTTTTATTATTTACTGATCAAAATTGAAATAGGCGCAGAAGACAATGAAAAGTGGAAGCAATTCAAGAAAACATTCATCCCATGTTGAAGAAGATATTACGGGAAAAGGAGAAATTTCTTATTACAAGCAATTTGTTCTTTTCCCATAATATATCAAGTATAAAATCTCAAGGATGTAAAAGCCCAAAAAAGTACAGGAAATTTTTTTAAATTGCATCACGCAATTAAAAACTGTCATCTGCAACTGCTTTGAATTTGGACAAGTCTAAATTTCTGTCTCCCACTCTCAGGTAAATCCCTATTTAACCCTTGTCATGCTGAATAAAAAACCTTGGCAAAATTATATATATAAGTCAAAGTGCTGAAGGCTCTGTATTTCCTACTTGTGGGTCAGCTTTTGATTTTGAAAATATAATTTCTGAAACTTTTCTGGTTTAAAAAAGAACTAGAAAGCCATGAATGGCTTGAGTCGCTCCACAGGCTTGAAATTCTTGTAAAAGCAAATAAATGTTTTGACTAGATTTTTAGATATTTGGGGTTTTACTGATGTTGAAAATGATTTTCAAAGTTTCAACTATAAAACAGATAGAGAAATGACCTCTGCTATTAAACGACATATTTTTAATCAAATCAAAATAATTTTTAGCTGCATGATAATGGGTCAGCCAAAGATCATACCAAAAATGTTTTTCATAGTTTCCACTATTTAACATATTGAGAATTGACCTCCACCCATAAAATGTATATTTTTCATCCAATTTTTGGAACACTGATAAAGGGTCACTCAAGGATCATTCCAGTGAAATTTCCTTGATATCCAAAAAACAGATTCTGAGAAAATGATTTTCAAAGTTTCCACTATATAACATATAGAGAAATGACCTCTGCCCATAAAATGCATATTTTTCATCCAATCAAAATAGTTTTTGGTACACTAATAAAGGGTCACTCAAGGATCATTCTAGTGGAATTTGATTGATATCCATCTGTTACATTCTGAGAAAATGATTTTCAAAGTTTCCACTATATCACATATAGAGAAATGACCTCCGCCCATAAAATGCATATTTTTCATCCAATCACAATAATTTTTTGTAGACTGATAAAGGGTCACTTAAGGATCATTCCAGTGAAATTTGGTTGATATCCATTAATTACATTCTGAGAAAATGATTTTCAAAGTTTCCACTATATAACATATAGAGAAATGACCTCCGCCCATAAAATGCATATTTTCCATCCGATCACAATGATTTTTTGTAGACTGATAAAGGGTCACCCAAGGATCATTCATGTAAAATTTAATTGGTATCCATTGATTAGAATCTGAGAAAACTCACTTTTTACCATATTTGGAAATTAGTCACGCCCATTAAATACATGTTTTTCATTGGATCAAAATTTCTTGAACAACTTTGAAAGAGGGTCACCCAAGGATCATTCCTGTGAAGTTTGGTTGAAATCCATCCAGTAGTTTCTGAGGAGAAGATTTTTAAAGAAAAGTTTACGACCGGACGCACGCACGGACGGACGGACGGACGCACGGACGGACGCACGACGGACACAACGCCATGACAATAGCCCCAGTGGCTTTCAGCCAGTGGAGCTAAAAACAGGTGGTATAGACAAAGATCAGACTGCACATATGTGCAGGCTGATGTTTGTCTATAGCTGCTGCCAAGGCAGGAATATTCCGTGTACCACATGAAAAGGGTTAAAAGTAAACTTGAGAAGCCTACACACTGTAAAAAGAACAGGTAATTAGGGTGTTGTATATTTTTGCAAGATATACCTTCACATTTCACAGAAATTTTTGTAGCACTGGGTTTGTTGATAGTCAGAATACCCTGTTTATTTATACAGTTATTTTTTATGGCTTATTTTCAGAGTTGATTTCCTTTTGTCTGTACTCTTTTAGCAAAACCAATGGGGAAAATTTGGCAGAGGTTCACTTTTTGTGGGGCTTATCTACAAAGTCATTTTTTCAGCTTATCAAAAGGCTGACTATTCATGTATGTTTGTATGAGGTTTAACTGGTTTTTCAGCCATATGGCATGGACTGGTACACCTGGCCTTTGATTCCTGGTATTTCTCTCACCAGAACTACCACAACATTCTTTTAGGGCCTCCAGCAGCTGCTCATCCAACTTAGCTTTATGATTATCTTCCCATAAGATTAACCCTTTGCTGTTTAATCCCTGCTTTTTACGTACCTGTAATTTTATGATTGAGAAAAGATTGTGAAAAAGAAGAAATTGCTTCTGACAAGCAATTTCTTCTTTTTCCACACTATTTTCTACCCTACAGAATGGTTATTTTACAAATTAAATCCACTTTCATTTTTTTCAAATTTTTTCAAACCTTTGAATTTGGACAGGTCTAAAATTTTGTAAAACAGGAAAGGGTTAAAGCTGGAAAAGTTGTGTGCAGCCACCAGGGAGTGACCCCATCATTGGGAGTCTGGTGCACTTTCAACTGAACAGTACAAGCCAATCAGGCTGAACTTTCAGAGTACATATTTCTTGTAGAAAATGGATGATTATATTTCAGTTAAAAACTTGGAAAATATTTCTTCCACTGTCTGACAGAAATTCATTCTGCCAAATCTGATTTTTCAACAGGACAGTTTTATTGCCAAGTTTAAAACATTAGGGCTTTTAACATGTCTGGTAGGCAAAGAGAAATGGACAGAGGTTTTTATTACTAATGTAAAACAACAAAGAATTCTTAGAGCAAGAAAGTGCTTTTCCAAACATATTTTCTATAGTATAAAATTATTTTCAATGCAAAGATAAATTTTTATGGTGCTTAATGATACTTTGAAAAAACTTTTTTAAAATACCTAATTCTCCTAATAAACACTTGCAGAAGCTTTTATTAAGTATGCATTTTCTATTAAACAAAATCATTAAACCAATGTCATTTCGGCCCTTTTTCCTTTAATTTGAGGTAAATTTCCTTTAAACAATCATATAAATGATTGTTTAGGGAAAATTCACATCAAATTACAGAATAAGTCTAAACAAGTTCTTAAAATTTAGGCATTTGAAGTGGGCTTTATTACGGGAAATACTGTAGTGTTTAAAGCTGCTTTTGAAAATCCAGTGCTCTCTGTGCATCACTAGTATTAGGCTAAAACTTGGAACTGTTTTGCCAAATGAAAAACCCAAGTGATCCTTTAGACAACCCAGGGTATTATGTAATCCTAAATTTTCTTGGTTTATTTTGCCACACAGGATCCCGGTTCACCAAAGAATTGTTCACTTTTCTTCTTTTTTATGGGTATCACTAGTTCAACAATGATTTTTAGTATATTTGCTTTAGAAAATATAGAAAGTCTTTCTTACTTCTAATTCAGTTCAAATGTATGTGTACAACTATATAGGTAATAGCATAAGATAAGATTTTCCCTGACCTCATTAATCAAGCCAGGCTTTCACTAGGGTTAACAATGCCACAAAGATTGCTACAACTTGCACATTATGTTTTCTGTTATCACCCAGTCTGCTACAAAAATCTGCATGTTGAAAAATCACTCAACACCCCTGGAAGTGACAGGCAATTCACATACATCAAGATAGGGCCTGTACCCATTGGGAAAAATATGCATGTGAAAAACATTTTTGCAGATGTATTGTAAGAGTCTAATAAGGGGCTGTATTACTCTACTGGATAATTAAAATCAGGGCTTGAGATTATGAAACTTTTCTCATGCTGAGAATTTCCTCAAAGTTCAACTTTAGATTAAAGCTGTAATTCTTTTGTAATACTACAATAAATGTTTAAACATAAAAGATAATATCAATAAGTTGCTATAAATGACAACTTATTATATCATCTTTTATATTCATACATTCACTTTATTTCTAAACTTTTAGAGAATTCTCAGATTGACCCAAAAATGTTTTAAAACAATCTTTCAGTTATATCACGGTGGCTGGAGCACCTAACAATGGGTTTCTGGTATTTCTCACACCAGCACTACCATTATATCCTTTCCTAGCATCCAGCTGCTTTTCCACATAGGTCTACGATTATGGACCAATTGGTGGGAGACTTATAGTCGGAAAGAATGAGTGTCACCATTAGGGATCAAACCCAGGACCTCTAGATTGACAGTCCAATGCGCTACCAACTGTGCTATGATGTCGGCTAGGGCTCAGACGTACAGATAGAGGGAGTTAATTGGTTGATAAATTGGTGAAGCATTTAAAAGGATTCAATTGTATAGAAATGATTTCAATACAATGAAATCCTTTTAAATGCATCACCTATTTATTAATATTTTCTTTACCATTGACAAGAACCTGCATTTAAAGGAATCTTTGACCTTTACATTTATAGAATATACAGTTATGGACAAAATATAAAGAAAAAATTGTTGGAAGAAGACCTGAATGTCGTAACTTAAACTGCAAACGAAATTGATTGAAGCAAAATAGACAAAAATGTTGGAGTTCAAAATATTTATAAATGAGCTTTGATGAGATTTTCAATCTGTTTTTTAACTGACAGCAGCAAACATTTAATTTCGCCTTTTCTTACAATGCTTTCTTTCCTATAAGTCACTGACTTTTTGAATCAAATACACTTAAAGTCTTGTCAGCACCAATTATCGGAAGTTTTGTGGTTTGGTAATGGGTTAACAAAGCCTTCTTTTATTATCTGGATTTCAAATGATCCTCACTAAAACAATATATAACAATAAGTAATAAAGGTGCGTGGTAAAAGATGAAATTATATACATGTACCTTAAAAGTTTTGAAGGATAAATAGCTTTATGACAAAAGCATAAATTGTTTGTTGCAGGTATATTTTCACCATATGTTAGATTTTTTTTTAATATCTCATAAAACATTTCTAACTGTGGAAAATTTAATTTTCATGCAATCAAAACTTCATACAAAATATGCTGTTACCGACTAAATCATTTTTCGTATAAAAGGGAAGCAACTACAACAGAATGATCACTACTTTACAAACTACAGTTATTTCCCTTTTATACACCCTGTATGGCCACAATAATACATAACATAAAATACTGACTGTTTATTTAGGAATATTGAACCATCCAGACAGAAACTTTCCATGCATTCAGGATTAGAAAACTGTGCAAACTGTTTGCAAATTACACCCTGCTTTGCATGTGAGTACACATGCAAAGCTGGATATAATTTGCAAACTGTTCGAACCATTTTGTCATCCTGAATGCAGGGCTAGATTTGAGGGAGGCACATTAATAAACTTGTTATCTATCTGAAAAACTCTAGGTTGTGGGTATATATAGTTAAGGTATATATAGCAGGGGTAAGAATGGTTTGTTACCCACTTCCAACATCATTGAAGTTATATCTTGGCAGCTGGTAGACCTCTAGTTTCCTTTTATTTCTTTCACCAGTATAATCTCATCATTCTATCCCAGCCACCAGCTGCCAATCCCATAAACGACTGCTGTCACATTGACTTTTGTCCAATATCAAATGAAAGTTGGCCAAGCTTGGGTTAGAACTTGCAACCCTCCGATTGAAAGCCCAATGCGTTACCAACTGACCTAGTAAGGCTCAGCAAGTAGAATGGAATATGCAGTAAATTTTCTACATAGAAATACTGCAGGGTTAAAATAAAATATGTTTGCGCTTTATATAACCTTACACCCCCCTCTTACTTAGACCTCCAGGTCATATGTATTACCATCTAGATGGAACAATTCCAGGAAGTACCAACATCATAGAGTTTGACAAATAAGTATCGCTCCCTCACGCTACAGCTCTGTCAGAGAGGTTAATTAAAGAGATTTAAACATTCATATCACATAAACACCATTGCACATAAAAATCATAATCGTAATTTTGGTGAAGTTGATAGATACAATGCTTTACTTTCTCAGTAAGAGAAGTATTGATGTAGGATAAAAAGTACATGTACCTTGAAACTAAAATCTCAAACTGAAAAAGTAACAAGGCTTTGATTCTCTTAAAACAATAGTATTAACCCTTGTCATGCTGAACTCAGAATATTCCTGCTATGGCAAGAAGTATAGCCAAAGATCAGACTGCACATATGTGCAGTCTGATCTTAGTCTTTACAACCTATTTCTTTTTTTTAAGCCAGGAGAAAATTTTAAAATTATATTTTCACTAGAAAGCCATGAATGGCTTGAGTCGCTCCACAGGCTTGAAATTCTTGTAAAAGCAAATAAATGTTTTGACTAGATTTTTAGATATTTGGGGTTCTACTGATGTTGAAAATGATTTTCAAAGTTTGAACTATATACAGAATAGAGAAATGACCTCCGCTCTTAAATGACATATTTCTCATCAAATCAAAATGAATTTTGGCTGCATGATAATGGGTCACACAAAGATCATACCAAAACTTTTTGATTGATATCCATCAGTTACATTCTGAGAAAATGATTTTCATAGTTTCCACTATTTAACTCATTGAGAAATGACCTCCACCCATAAAATGCATATTTTTCATCCAATCAAAATAATTTTTGGTACACTGATAAAGGGTCACTCAAGGATCATTCCAGTGAAATTTGGTTGATATTTAAATATTAGATTCTGAGAAAATGCTTTTCAAAGTTTCCAAAATATAACATATGGAGAAATGACCTCTGCCCATAAAATGCATATTTTTCATCTGATCACAATGATTTTTTGTAGACTGTTTAAGAGTCACCCAAGGATCATTCCAGTGAAATTTGGTTGATATTCATGAGTTACTTTCTGAGAAAATGATTTTGAAAGTTTCCACTATATAACATATAGAGAAATGACTTCCGCCCATAAAATGCATATTTTTCATCCGATCACAATGATTTTTTGTAGACCCATAAAGGGTCACTGAAGGATCATTCCAGTGAAATTTGGTTCATATCCATGTGTTACATTCTGAGAAAATGATTTTCAAAATTTCCACTATATAGCATATTGAGAAATGACCTCCGCCCATAAAATGCATATTTTCCATCCGATCACAATGATTTTTTGTAGACTGTTGAAGGGTCATCCAAGGATCATTCATGTAAAATTTAATTGGTATCCATTGATTAGAATCTGAGAAAACTCATTTTTTACCATATTTGGAAATTAGCCACGCCCATTAAATCCATGTTTTTCATTGGATCAAAATTTCTTGAACAACTTTGAAAGAGGGTCACCCAAGGATCATTCCTGTGAAGTTTGGTTGAAATCCATCCAGTAGTTTCTGAGGAGAAGATTTTTAAAGAATAGTTTACGACCGGACGGACGGACGGACGGACGCACGGACGAACGGACAGACGCACGACGGACACAACGCCATGACAATAGCCCCAGTGGCTTTCAGCCAGTGGAGCTAAATATGAGTACCAAATCACAATAACTGCAGTTCTTTCAGCATTTTGATATTAATGCAATTTTGCATAGGTTTTTGTCCAGCATAACAAGGTTTAAGCTTTATAATTTCCTTATACTAATCCAACATTTACAAACTATCATGGAATAAGCTTCTGAAATCGTACCATATCCTTGAAATCTTCAACAAATAATTGGTTTAATTTAATTCAATCCCAAATAATTCCCTGTTTTTAAAAGCCAAAAAATTAAGATGAAATTGTGATTCATGGAGAAATTACGGACAACATGCCATTTTCCCTAATGTTATTTTAAATTTTCCAAAAATATGTATAGCATTCATTTTATTTTATAAATTCATTCTGGTCTTCTTATTTTTACACTTGACCCTTTCTAAAATTTTGTTGTTTACCAGTATGTAGAGATTATTCTATCTTTTTCCAATTATTTCATGCAATCTGTCTAATTGTATTGACTAGAAAGCCATGAATGGCTTGAGTCGCTCCACAGGCTTGAAATTCTTGTAATCAAAGTTTTGACTAGATTTATTAGATATTTTGGGTTCTATTTATGTTGAAATGATTTTCAAAGTTTCCATTATTATAACATAAAGAGAAATGACCTCCGCCAATAAAAGACATAATTTTCATCCGATCACGACAATTTTTGGCTGCATGATAATGGTTCACCCAAGGATCATACTACTGAAGTTTGATTGATATCCATCAATTACATTCTGAGAAAAAGATTTTCAAAGTTTCCACTATATAACATAGAGAGAAATGACCTCCGCCCATAAAATACACATTTTTCATCCGAGCACATAAATTTTTAATAGACTGATAAAGAATCACTCAAGGATCATTCCTGTGAAATTTGGTTGATTTCCATCACTTACATTCTGAGAAAAATGATTTTCAAAGTTTCCACTATATAACAAATAGAGAAATGACCTCCGCCCATAAAATACACATTTTTCATCAGATCACAATAATTTTTGGTAGACTGATAAAGGGTCACTCAAGGATCATTCCAGTGAAATTTGGTTGATTTCCATCACTTACATTCTGTGAAAATGATTTTCAAAGTTTCCACTATATAACAAATAGAGAAATGACCTCCGCCAATAAAATACACATTTTTCATTTGATCACAATAATTTTTGGTAGACTGATAAAGGGTCACTCAAGGATCATTCCAGTGAAATTTGGTTGATTTCCATCACTTACATTCTGTGAAAATGATTTTCAAAGTTTCCACTATATAACAAATAGAGAAATGACCTCCGCCCATAAAATGCATATTTTTCATCTGATCAAAATAATTTTTGGTAGACTGATTAAGGGTCACCAAAGGATCAGTCATGTAAAATTTTATTGGTATCCATCCATTAGATCCTGAGAAAAGTCACTTTTTACCATATTTGGAAATTAGCCACGCCCATTAAATCCATGTTTTTCATTGGATCAAAATTTCTTGAACAACTTTGAAAGAGGGTCACCCAAGGATCATTCCTGTGAAGTTTGGTTGAAATCCATCCAGTAGTTTCTGAGGAGAAGATTTTTAAAGAAAAAGTTTACGACCGGACGCACGGACGCACGGACGGACGCACGACGGACACAACGCCATGACAATAGCCCCAGTGGCTTTCAGCCAGTGGAGCTAATAACACACTATTAATTAATTCAATTCTATCCACTTAATTTTGTGTCACTCTTTTCATACCATCTAACTTCACCAGTTGAATTACTTGTTGGAAAATTCCATGGAAACAAAAAATACTTTTAAACACAAAAAGAGACTTTCCACATCAGGTTTCAAACAATAAATTGTAAACCTGTTTCTAAAGTTCTCCTTCAAACTTTGGAATATAAATAACTATGGCAACTTTTTAATTCTCCAATTTTTTTCTAATTCTTCTTGCTTCACTACAACAATTTATTCATCATTTATACGTTTTTCACAAACAACGGATGTTGTGTCACAACAATTGAACTGATGTTTTAAAAGTATTACAACCTTTAATCCTTTGAGAATTCTTCCATTTTTGTCAAGGTCATCTTACACTGACCTTTGAGATTACGATTATGCTTGGATCTTCTTGAATTGATACAAGTCCAACAAGCATTTTGAACACATTGTTCCTCAAACAGTGAACACTTTATTTTACAATCTCTTCCACTCAAATTCAAATAAGTTCTTAAGGAAATGAGTGAATTCAAGATCAACAATTGATCTAGTAAGCATTGATCAAACTAAACAAGTAAAATGAGTAGACAATTAATCCAACTTTGATACTGTTTTTAAAATTCACAACTCGATTTAACATCACAATATATGCCGATGTGATGTCTAAAATTGATGTCTATCTCATTTAACCCGTCTTCAAAGTCTGTAAATAATCTAACACTGATCCCACAATATATTCATTTTTAACTCAATGTAAACATTTCATAAACAAACGAAGATCCAACTAACATATTGGTAATTTCAACTGGTTGATTTTTTCGTCTTTTGGGTTGTATCCCATATTTTTCCGTAACAAGAACATATGAATATCTTTAAAAGTGGGTCGCTCACAGTCCGATCTGTTCCAACACTCCACCATCATGTCATAAATTTCACGAGGACATACCACTGGTTGAGGCAGAATTATCTGTTGGTTATCATTACGATAGTAATGTCCAGCGTTTGCAATCACTTGATCGTCGCTGAGGTTATTATATGGCTGTTCACGAGCAAATGTTAAAATCTCCCATAATGTGACTCCAAATGACCAAACATCAGATTTTGTGGTGAATTTTCCCTGTAGAAGAAATAAGGATAACATTTGTACAGTGCATTTTTCAATGTATTTAAAAACCTTTTTCCACAATCAATCAAATTAAAGACATTTATAGAAAATAATTGTTTTGTAAATGATGTTTTTGAGACAGATAAATATCTTGTACCTTTGTTCCTTTTAAATAATTCATTAACAAGACGGCAAATTATCACAAGACACACCAGTCACTCTGCTAGATGAAAAGTAACAAAGAGCAATAATTAAAAAAATAAGCTAGGTAGAGTTATGATTCTTGTGTTCTGCACTCCATAATTATAAGAGTCATATAACTGCCAGGTTTCAAGTCAATTGCACTTAAAGTGACAGAGTTATGCACTGGACTAGAAAGTGGTTGCCTGTCAGACCACACAGGTGATCACATATGTCCCGTTTTCGGACAGGCATGTAAAAAGTGATTTCATTTCATTACATGTCCGAACCATTATTCAGATGTACATTTATCTGACCAGCGTCGAAACAGTTCATATTTTGACAGATTCTATGAAATTGAAATTATCATTCTAGTTTTGAATAAAATTATTGAGCCATCGATATTATTAAATTTCATTACCAATAGAACTGATTCCCATGCCATCCATCGAATTGGCAATACAGCTCTCCCTTCTATTCTGTAATAATCTCCACTGTACAAGTTTCGACTCATACCAAAATCAGAGATTTTAATGGTGAAGTTGGTTCCGACTAGACAATTACGAGTTGCGAGGTCACGATGTACCATGTTTAATGACTCCAGATATTTCATTCCCGAAGCTATCTGGGACGCCATGTAGATAAGACATCCATAACTAAAAGAGAGAAAGCAATATTTTTCTTTAAAAATCGTTATTTCTATTCCATACACAAAAATTTTTAGCTGTGAAAATTTTGGGGGGTTTCGTCTAAAGCCTGCGGATGGAATATTTAGAAGGTTACAATAATTTGATGGCGCAGCGTGAAACAGTTGAAACTGCCTTAAATGTTCATAGGCAGATACAACTTTTTCACACTAGGTCATCAATGTACAATGAGTGTTACATTTCTAACTTGTCATGTGCCTTGATCAAACTCTGGCTTTTCAACTTGAAACCTTTTGTTAAGAAATCCAAGATGCAAATGGTTTGCAATAAAGCCACAGCATTACCATAAAATATACTCCTGAAAACATCAAGATGATATCAAAATATCATTACTGTGCAAGCCAATAGTTTACAGTACAAGGGAAGCAACTACAACAAACTGATTTCAAAAAGCTATGTATAGTTATGTCCCTTGAAAAGCATTGCATTTTCCCGCTGTAAAACAATAGCTTATGCAAATAATTTGTTTCAACTGGTCATATCATATTTTTGGTGTACCCAGCATTTAAAACACTTTTGTATAAATATGGATGTCTTTTTTAAATTTAATGAGTATAATTATTCACATACTTTTTTATTTAGATCACGAATGATCAGTATTTTTGCATAGACTGGTTCTACTGTCGACTCATGTATAAAGCCGACAGGTATACACCGATTTCTTCGTCCATAGTCTAGAGACCTATCCCTTCAAATTTTCTAGTCTAAAAGATGAAAACGAGGTTCCGGTCCGTTACAAAGTTAAAGCGATAATGACGTTAATTCATAAATCTATGTGTAAAAATGATTACATATTGACGAAAAAACTTTAGGGGGATATAGATTATCTATGAATGTATACTTTCTTTACAGATATTACCTTAAAGAATAAACTTTCGCGAAAGGCAAAATGGCGCCCCCTCCTGACTTGTTGTTTACAAACAAATCATTAGCCAATCAGAAGTGCTAGGTGCGCGTACGTCATCAAATATTGAAAAGCCAATACCGTGTGACAGTATTTTGGTGACTACCTGTCGGCTTTTATGATAGTCGACAGTGGGACCAGTCTATATTTTTGCATTGACACCCAATACTGTAATGGCATTGTTATATTAAGAATGAGTACTAATCTCAAATAACCACAGACAAGACATTACATACCTCAATATTTTTGCATTGATGGCCTGCGCTGATGGGGTCTCTAATACATGGTCCAACAAGAACTGGTTCAAATCTCCATATTTCATATATTCTACAATCATACACAATGGTTCCTCCCCCATACAAACACCCAACACCCGCACTATATTAGGGTCCTTCAACTGTGACATGATCTTCATCTCCTTCATAAAGTCTTTTCTGTTGAAATAGAGAAAAAAGATTGATTAAAACTCTTTATTCTGTAAAATGTGCGTTTTTGGGTAGTTATAGGCATATGTTAACGGACAAACACTGGGCGTTAATGGGAGAAAACATGGATTAATAAGTAAATTCACATGCCGTTAAAGCCCAGCTTTTTTCTCTTAATATATCCCCAGTCAGGGCTTATATACTTTATCAGTTTCTTTATTTAACATTGATGTAGAGCATTAATAAAGACGTCGATCCTATTCCTGCTTCAATTCTTATGATGTCATTACTTTACCAAGCAACGTCGGTATAATCAAAAGTAATGGCGCAATGTATAAAGCAATTTTTCTGACACATTGTTGGTTTTGGAGCTAGTTTTAAAGCGTTATTATGAATTATTTTACAATTTCTGTTTAAATAAACACTATAGTATTTCTTCTTATGCAATAATAGCGTCAATTCTTTCAGGCGTAAACATTTGTAGAGACCCTCAAAATGCTTTTAACGCCCGCATGTGAAGCACTCGGGCGTTTAACCATTTTTCGGGTCTCCGCAAATGTTAACACCCTCAAAAACATGAATTTATCCTATATAAACTGGACCATTTGATTATTAACTTTAATATCAGTCTTTCTGATGCTCTTCACAAAATATACAAAGTTTGGGTAGGATGTATAGACTAAGATCAGTCTGCACAGATGTGCCTATATGGGTATAGGCAGTTGTAATTGTTTCACAATGAGCCATCACTACTAAAAAATGTATGGAGGATAATTGAATATTTCGGTGTAAGATCGATTTATATTTCATTGAGTGATCAACAAGGCCACAAGTGATAATAGAGATTTTGTTTATCTCTCAGTGAAATTTTAATCAATCTTACTCCAAACTAGAAAGCCATGAATGGCTTGAGTCGCTCCACAGGCTTGAAATTCTTGAAATAGAAAATCTAAGGTTTGACTAGATTTTAAGATATTTTGGGTTCTACTGATGTTGAAATGATTTTCAAAAATGCCACTATATAACATATAGAGAAATGACCTCCGCCTATAAAATACATATTTTTCATCTGATCACAATAGTTTTTGGCAGACTGATAAAGCTTCACGCAAGAATTATTCCAGTGAAATTTGGTTGATATCCATCAATTACATTCTGAGAAAATGATTTTCAAAGTTTCCACTATATAACTTATAGAGAAATGACCTCCGCCCATAAAATGCATATTTTTCATCCAATCACAATAATTTTTGGTAGACCGATAAAAGGTCACCCAAGGATCATTCCAGTGAAATTTGGTTTATATCCATTGTTTACACTCTGAGAAAATGATTTTCAAAGTTTCCACTATATAACATATAGAGAAATGACCTCCGCCCATAAAATGCATATTTTTCATCCGATCATAATATTTTTTGGTAGACTGATTAAGGGTCACGCAAGGAACATTCCAGTGAAATTTGGTTTATATCCATCAATTATATTCTGGGAAAACGATTTTCAAAGTTTCCACTATATAACATATAGAGAAATGACCTCCGCCCATAAAATGTATATTTTTCATCCGATCACAATATTTTTTGGTAGACTGATAAAGGGTCACTTAAGGATCATTCATGTAAAATTTCCAAAATTAAACGAGACTTACCTTGGTTAAAGTCGATGTTTGATTTTAATTCTTTGAGTAAAGAATTAAGTGAGGGGCTTAAATGAGATGTATTGCGCATGCGCGGATCAGTTTTTAAAAATTGTATTTTTCCACATTATTTTGGTTTCATTTTTAATTCAAAAATATGAGCACATAACTTTTATTTACCAATAAATATAGCTGGGCGGGAGGGTGGCATTTAAGCCCCTCACTTAATTCTTTACTCAAAGAATTAAAATCAAACATCGACTTTAACCAAGGTAAGTCTCGTTTAATTTTGGAAATTCTTTTTCGTAAAAAATTTCCGTTCGGTTCTTAAATGAGATTTTAAAGCAATAATGTGTAAAAATACCTTTATTGAAGAACACCTTCTTGAAATGCATCACTGCAAACTTCAATCTTTTTATCATAGAATTTGGCAAATGTCGATTCTTTTGACCATCCGGCCCTTAATAGAATGTCTGAGATAGGAACATCGCTGCACTTAGCTTTTGATACTGCAGCCGCTCGTACACTGTGTGATGAATATTTTTGTATGTCAATATTTCCTCTTATCATAACGGTTTTAATCCACCTTGAAATTGTGTCTCTAGTAACATTTCTGTATGGTCTAACATAACTTACTAAAAGTTTGCTATTTACACTATTCTTTCGTACTGGCTTGGTACGTGACAAATACTCTTTCAAAACTGTATATATACATAGCCTCCTATCTGGGGGATATGCTTTAAATGAAATAACTGAACAACTTTTCCCCGGTCTACTTTGCTTTAAGGAACCGGCAAAAGGAAAAACAAACTCTGATTTTAACTTTTGGTATCCTTCGAAACCAATTAAATGCAATGTTTGGACACGTGCCCCTTGTATCAAAGCCATTAACATGGTAACCTTCAAAGTCAGGTCTTTTAAAGAAAGTAGTTTTACAGGTGATAGTTTTCTTAAATAGTTCAAAACACTATTGACGTCCCAAGTTGAAACATAACGTGGTTTAGAAGGTCTTAGTTGAAACACGCCTTTCATATATCGAATTATTAGTGGGTGACATCCAATACGAAACCCTTCAATATGAATCCCCAGAGAAGATAGAGCACTTCGGGCTGTATTTAAACTTTCATATCCTAATCCTTTCTGAAATTGCCCTGTTAAATATTCAATTACTTCGGCCAGAGATGGTGACATGGAATTAATTTGTCTTTCAGTACAATACGAAAACCATCGTTTAATAAAGATGTCATATTGCTTTTTGGTTCCACTTTTCCATGAAGACATGATGATGTCTGTAGACTTTTCTGAAATTCCACGTTCTCGGAAGTTATTCCGGATACTCTGCATACTACTATTTTCATTTTGTCCTGTAATGGATGTTCTACAGCCTTTCCTGGGATTTTCAAAAGATCTTTCTTTTTGCGAATTATTATTGGATTGTCTGTTAGTAGTTCCATTAAACGAGTAAACCACGGTTGGGTTGTCCATAGAGGTGCCACTACAATGCCCTTGGCTTTTTCTTGACGAATTTTCTGAAGGCAGCGTCCAATTAAACTGAAAGGAGGAAACACATAAATGAATCCTAAAGTAGACCAATCCAATGTAAAAGCATCTACATAAGTACTATCTGGGTCTGCTTTCCATGAACAGAAAATTTGAACTTGGGCATTCAGTCTAGAGGCAAAAAGATCAATATCAGGTGTACCCCACCGTAAACAAATATTGTGAAAAATTTTTTCATTCAATTTCCATTCCAAATGATCTTTGAACACTCTCGAGGCCTTGTCTGCATGGATATTAACTTTTCCTGCAATGTGAGCAGTTGTTATCCAAATATTATTTTGAATAGCCCAATTCCATGTCGATTTTGCTATTTCGTTACATTGAATAGATTTAATTCCACCCATATTATTCATGTAAGACACAGCAGTTGTACTATCTGTAAATACTTTCACATGACTACCCTGAATATCTTTCAAAAAAGCTTTCAAAGCATAATATATAGCTAATAACTCTAAAGCATTTATATGATAGACAGATTCCAACTTGTCCCATCTACCTCCTATTGAATTATTTTGCATTGACGCACCCCAACCTTGCAAAGATGCATCAGTGTGAATCTCAACAACTGGTGGTGGTCTCATTATTTTACGATCCTGAGATTTGACATTATCGATCCACCATTTTAATTCGAGCTTCATCTCTTTGGTGATTGGCATATAGCAATCATAATCTCCCTTTTCCAATTTTAAAGCTTGGTTTTTTGCCAATTCTAGAGTTCGATAATGTAATTTTCCAACTTCGACGGCTGAAAAACTAGCAACAATCAAGCCAATAACTTTAGCTGATTCTCTGATTTTAGCTTTTTCTTTTGATAGTAGAGATGTACAAGCTTTTATAATGGACTCTTGCCTATTTTCAGGCAGCTGAACAATCATTTTGATAGAGTCAATAAGGTTCCCCAAATATAATAATTTTGTGACTGGAATAAAAATTGACTTGTCTGCATTGATTATAAACCCTACTTCTTCCATAACATTTTTAGTAGACATGACATTTTCTGAGCATTCTTTGACAGAGTCCCCACACAATATACTGTCATCAATAAACCCAGAATTAACATAGCCCATTTGCCGTAATTTGGAATAAACCGGCTTTAATAACTTAGTGAAAATTCTCGGGCCCTCGCATATACCATTAGCGAGAGAAGTATACTGATAGATTTTGTTCCTCCAAGTAAACCTAAAATATTTCTGCTGCTCTTCAGCAATTGGTACCGAATAATAAGCATGTCTAAGATCAATTGATGCCATGTAAGTTCCTTTGTTGATCAAAGTTAGAGCTTGTTCAAAAGTTTCCATTTTAAAATGTCTGTATGGAATTTGTTCATTCACATGCTTTAGATTCAAAACCATTCTATATTCACCGTTTTTCTTTGATCGCAAGAAAATTGGTGATAGTATTTGATCATCAGATTTTTGAACATTTGTTATGACTTCCATTTTTAACAATTTTTCTATTTCTCGGTCAATTATACTTTTTCTTTTTCACTAAATTCATATTGAACTCTTTGATTCCTAAAATCTTCAATATTAATGTGTTCTAAATTAAAATGGCAATGCTGTACTATGTCTAAAATCTCAGAATCAGATGTAAGCTTTTTCCATTCCTGTACAAAATTTTTTAGACGACCAGCTTTAAATGAACTCTCACTCACCGTGTCTAATGTTTGAAACTTTGTCGGGGTCCCCGTCTGTACTGGTAGTTTTTTGACGGAGTTGAAGTACTAGTAGCAGTGCTTCCAGATGTAGGTGTTCCCCTGCCACCTCTGAATGATCCTCGAAATCTGGGATTTCGAAATCCCCTATTGAAGTAACTTCCCCTTGCAGGTCTTCCTGTGAACATTTTTGTACTTATCTTTGAACAATCCTCTATCTCTTTCGCCACTTTCGATACATCATCGCCAAATAAGTAATTAGTGTATGGCCTGTTATGGTTACACAAGTGGCTATATTCCTTGTTAAGTTGTGGCCTTAGAAAATCCTTGCGTGCAAGATTTATTTGCCTATTACAATGTCCAAGAAGGGCCAGAACACTGTTATACTCCTCAATTAATAATCCAAATTTCCCAATCAAAAGTTCTTTGTCTTCCTCTGAATCCAATTTATTTTCAACCAAATTATATTCCATTTCAGCCATTGAATTTACAGCTTTAGATAAAATTGTGGCTGATTTTACAACCGAAGCCTCAATGTTCTGCATTTTCTTATCGGTAGTCCTTGCAGAATGAGATACAGCATCCCAGATTAATGGGTTTGTTTGTACCACAACTAGCCCCTCACAATTTCCGGGCCTTGCGTTTAGTTCATCTTTGACAAGATCCTGATACCGATCATCGTCAATTCCATTTCTAAAGAGATCAGTGATATTGTTGGCCAAATCCGGGTCAATGTCTTTGTCTAGTGTTTCAGATGACTTAAATCTCTTAGACATAGAGCTAAATCTGCTCAATCCAGGATTTGCCTCCTCAATTTCTTTTCTTTTTAAGGTATTTGAAGACTCATTGTTCTCTTCATCACCACCAATTTGGTATTCATATTCTTGTTCATAGGAAGCTAGCTTGTTTGCTACTTCATTTATTTGTGCATTTTGTTCATTCAACTTTTTCTCGTGCTCAGTCATACGAGCCGTCTGTTTTTGTATTGTGTTCTGTAGATTATTTATTGCCGCGAGCAATTTTGTGTTCGTATCATCCAGGACGGTTCTAACAGCCTCAGCCTCTACAATGTTCTTTTTTGAACTTGAAGTCACTTTTTTGTTCGTAGAACCACGTTCCACTTTAGACTTTTCATTTTGCGATGAACTTCGTTCATTCGGTTCCGCCATTTTGTCGATTTTTGAACACCACGTGTTCAGCTTTTAGAAGGCGAAATTCCAACTTCGATTAATAAATCTGCGTCAATGTGCGTGCACAATTAAAGTAAAGTTTGTTCGTCGAACAAACGTGCACAATTCCAACAATGACACGTAATTTTAATCAATCGACGATTGATTTTTCGATAACAAGTACATTGACGTCTTCAATTATCCGCCATTTGCAACAACTGATCCGCGCATGCGCAATACATCTCATTTAAGAACCGAACGGAAATTTTTTACGAAAAAGAATTTAATTGGTATCTATCAATTAGAATCTGAGAAAAGTTACTTTTTACCATATTTGGAAATTAGCCATGCCCATTAAATCCATGTTTTTCATTGGATCAAAATTTCTTGAACAACTTTGAAAGAGGGTCACCCAAGGATCATTCATGTGAAGTTTGGTTGAAATTCATCCAGTAGTTTCTGAGAAGAAGATTTTTAAAGAAAAAGTTTACGACCGCACGCACGGACGGACGGACAGACGGACGGACGGACGCACAACGGACACAACGCCATGACAATAGCCCCAGTGGCTTTCAGCCAGTGGAGCTAACAGTGGAGCTAAAAAACCAATTATTCTGTTTCTCCAATGCAAAAATGAGAAAACATTTTAGGATAAATTTTCTTAGAGTTTGTCACTTTGCATGTGATTGCTATGCACCATTCTTGTCACTCATTTTGGCTGCGCTTATATTACGTCAGATAGAAATGAACAAAAGCAAGGAATAAGTTTTGATAGTTTCACTGGTTTGGCCGTAAGTTTATCAAATGACTATCTATTGCTATTTCTCGATAGACTACCAAAAAGCATTAAAGAAAGTACTTGTTGTTCACTCAATGAAAGATAAACCAATCTAACAATGAAGCAAGCACTTTTTTCTCAATGTCTTGAGAGGAAACAGCATTGGGTAAATTTTCCTATTACCATATTTCCTCTAATAATAGTGCCCTCCCTAATGGTAGCACCCTACAATTTTTACCTACTTCAAATGCCTAAATTTTAGGAACTTTTTTGGAACTTCTTCTTTATTTGGAAGGAATTTCCTCTAAATATGAATGTTCAGAGGAAATTCACCTAAAATTTAAGGGAAAAGGGCATAAAAGACGTCAATTTTAATGATTTTTTTTAAATCAGAAAATACATACTACTTAATAGCTTCCTGACCATGTTATAAATAGCTCCAGGAAGTGTTTATTAGGAGAAGTATGGTTAACATCGCAGTTGCTATTTTTATACCAACCTTGCCCTATCCTCCGCATTTTTCCTCAATATTTTTACTGCAACTAATATGGGTCTAGCCACTGTTCTGTTTAATGTAAAATCCTCCTCAACAAAGTTAGACATATTGTAAGCTTCACATAAATGGACCTGTAACACAAAATTTAAACTGTATATTTGTCATATCATATGATGCCTAATCAAAATACACACACAACCACCTTAAACATTCATGATTAATCATGCCTTGTGTTAATCTATTTATCTTCATTGATTTGCAAACAGTTTTTGAGATACTTATAAGCATAACCTTTATGAAAATTCAACATAGTCTGTTGCAACTTTGAAATCACCATATCTTTTTTTCTTCTTCTTTTTCTTTTTTTTTTTTATCAATTTTGGTTAATCAAATTTTCAAAAATTAGTCAATTTAAAGATAATGTAAAAAGCAATATTCTAAACATTTTATGAAATAATTAAAACACTTTTGTTCAGCAAGTAATTATCATTGTGTATTTTCAATCAATATGTAATTAATACCTCTCCAAACTGTCCTTCACCCAGGACCTCAATAAATCTTAAGTTTTCACGCGGGAATTCGTTAACTGTGATATCCAAACTAAGAAGTAATTCTGCATTTGGAACAGCATATACATTATTACCACTAACACCCTGTAAATACATAACAATATTCCCTAAAGTTGTTTTTATCAACAAGAGGACCATGATGGTCCTATATCGCTCACCTGAGTAAGTAAACTCATAACTTGTCAACTTTGTTATAAATACCAGAGATTGTCTGATGTACATTTAGGATGGATTTAAAAGAAACAGACTTTAATTTCATCCTACTGCAATTTGATTTTCTTTTAAATTGCAAACAAAGTTATTGATGGAATTGAATTCTTTTAACAAGTTTAGTAGACCTAAACCTTAAGAATATCCCTGCCAAGTTTAAGATATGCCAAATAGTTTAGGCCAAGATTTTCTGAGATTTTTGGCAATATTTTGACATTTCCAAGACCATGGAAACCAGAGATTGTGACAAGATAATTTTTTTTTTACAAATTTGGTAGAGCTTCACCCAAAGAACATCCCTACCAAGTTTCAGCTTAATTAGCCCAGTGGTTTAGGAAGAGAAGAATTTTTTCTAAGATTTTCAGCAATTTTTTGCCATTTTTCAGCCTTTCTGTTACCATGCAAACCCAAGTTTTTGATGAAATTAAACTCTTTCAACAACCATTGAAGAATTTCACCGAAGGAACATCCCTGCCATGTTTCAGCTTGATTGACCTAGTGATTTAAGAGAATATCTTTTTCTCAGATTTTCGACCATTTTCAGCCATTTTTCAACTTTTCTGTTACTATGGAAACCAGAGTTTTTGATGAAAATAAATTCTTTTTACAACGTTTGAAGAACTTCATCGAAGGAACATCTTTACCAAGTTTCAGCTTGATTGGCCCAGTGGTTTAGGAGGAGAAGAATTTTTTCTAAGATTTTTCGCAATTTTCAGCCTTTCTGTTACCATGGCAACCAGAGTTATTTATAGAATTAAATTCTTTTAACAACTTTTGAAGAGCTTCATCCAAGGAACATCCCTGCCAAGTTTCAGCTTGATTGGCCCAGTGGTTTAGGAGAAGATGTTTAAATTGTAGATAGACGGATGGACAGACGGACGATGGACGGAAGACAGACAGTGAGTGATCACAATAGCTCACCTTGAGCACTTTGTGCTCAGGTGAGCTAATGATCCATTCAATAAAGTTTAAATGAAGACCATGATTTGATGTGAAAATTCAAATTCAATAAAATATCAAAGTAATTTTCTAGTGTATTCAAATCATACAATTCAAGGATTTTGTTTGTATGGAGTTTATTGCTGCTTCAAACAAAATTTCAGTCATTACATGGTACCTGGTGCACCTAATGGATTACTGTCATATCTTATGCCAGTACACCAGTACAACACAATGGCTCAGCACAAACAGTTGTAACTGCCTGTAAACATATAGGCAGTAACAACTTTTTCATGCTGAGTTATCAAATTTTAATTATATTTCAACTAAAACACCTCATCTGAGTCACCAGCAGCTCTCCAATACAAATGAGCCTGTCAATCTAGAGGTCCCTAGTTCAATCCCTGATGGTGGCACTTATTCTTTCCAATAATTTGTCTCCCTCCAATGGATTGATAATCGTAGACCTATGTGGGATAGAGCAGCTGGAGGCTAGGAAAGGATGTGATGGTAGCACAGGTGTGAGAAATACCAGGAATCCATTGTTAGGTGCTCAAGCCGCTGATATAAAACTGAAACATTGTTGAAAGCAGCCTAAAATCCCATTCAAACCAATACAACGGACCTAACTTACAATAATCAAATCTAAAACCTAAATGTATTTCTCTCACCGGTTTAAACACAAGGGGGAAAAGTCAGTCTTAAAGAATTAATTCTCAATGAAATCTTAACCCTTGTCATGCTGAATAAATTTTGGCTAAAAGTTTTCATCAAAATCAAAGGGCAAAAGCACTGAAAGTTCCAATTGTAGGCCAATTTTTATTTGAAAAAAACTAAATCTATTGACAATTCTGGTTTGAAAGTGAAAAACAGGTGGTGTAGACTAACATCAGACTGCACACATGTGCAGGCTGATGTTTGTCTATAGCTCCTTCCAAAGCAGGAATATTTGGGGCTCAGCACGACAAGGCTTAAGCTGTAGGTACTACATGTAACTTGAATCATCTCGAAGAGTTTACACAACAGTGTTGTTGAAGAATTAAGATCTTTACCCTTTCTACAATAAACCTGAAATATTCATCCTTTGACTGGAGACATAGACTAAGGTCAGTCTGCACATATTTAATGCAAATTTGCTGATGTTTTTATTCAGCATGACATGGGTTAAGGTTATATAACCCTCACTATCTCAGTACTATTGCAACATGAATAACATATCGAGGATTCAGTGCAAGACTGTACTAAGTGTACAATGTATATACACTTAGTTCACTCTTTGGCTAAACCCCTAAATTATAGAGACAAGGAAAAATATGGGGCTTTTGTCACAGGGGGGGCTTTGTCCTAGGGGGCTTTTGTCCGTACCCCAAAAAAACATACCTGTAAAGTTGGAATATTTGGTGCTTGTGTATTAATGATATCAGCTGCAGCGTACAATGCATCGTAAGTGGGTGGAGGCTTGTCCAAATTATTGTGTCTGTTCACCATCCGTGTTTGTGGAAACGTTACCATTAATGCTGACTTTGTGACATCAGGAACGGCATAATCTTGACCTTCTGTAAAATTAATGACAAAACATCATTGATAGATGATCATAAAATTATTTAGCATTTTAGTTTCTAAGTTTTTTCATCCTCTAAGTTTGAATGCTCAAAATTATAGCAGGGAGGGAGGGGGGGCTGCTTCCCCTTTTGCTTGGGGAGTGGTCTATTTACCCTTCTCTGGCCTATTTATTCTCTCATGCATGTGTATAAATTTCAAAATTTAATAAACCCTATAATGCAGACAGATGGATAAGGTAAAACAATTTGTCCTCAGTCTTAATCATGGTTAATTGGTGTGAGAAGTAGAGTGATTTGACGATTCAGTAAAATAAACTCATGGTAAAGTTATTTGAGACACAAGATGTTTTTGAAACATGAATTCCCCCCAAAATAGCAACTTTTTTAGAAGCTTAACCTTGACAGATGACCTTGACCTTGGTACAAGCAGAAGCGTGTCATTAATATCGAGAGCATGAGGGATATGAACATTGTATCTTGAATAGTCTTGAATTAAATGGCAATGTAAAGTCTTCGTTAAAGTTTTGCAGGCAGACAGACAGAGGGACAGACGGACAAAGGTAAAACAATTTGCCCTTATCTTATCAATGCTGGGGCATAAAAATATGTGACCCGTCACGCGAAAAAGGGACCATCTGGGAACTCTGTAAAATAAATATTTGAAAAAGAGATTGGGTCCAGCATAGATCAACCAGGTCGTATTTCAAAAATTCTTTAAACAGGAAGTAGGTTTAGCATTCTTGATTCAGAAAATAAGCACATTGCGAAAAGTTTCGACCCTAGTCAGTCTGCGCAGTCTGACTAGGGCTGACCCTAACACACTACCCAGATGGTCCCTTTTCAGGCGACTGGTCATATATATTTCCAGCAACTATATAAAACAGAATGAAAAATGAAGTAAATCTATTGACCAATAAAATGAGCCTGTGCATGACATTTCCAACAATTTGAAATATGGGCAATGCACAGACTCTGACCAGCCTGTGTATTTGCACAGTGTGACCAGAGTCTTCACTATGTGCTTAATAGATAGATAAGGTCTCAAAGTATCTGTAGACAATAAGAAAACTATATATTTACAATAAGTGTCGGTCAATGCTGCTCAATGTTTGCACCTCACCAACATTTCAAATTGTTGGAAATATCAGGCACAGGCTAAAATAATCAATTTGTTCTTGATTGACCAGGTCCATCTCTGACAACAAACTAAAAGATAGTCAATCTTGCTCGAGCCACCACATCTTTTATGAGTGACCATTTTTATTAAGAGACCGTTTTCAAATTCCCTTCCTTTAAATCAAAATATCTTAATAGGTAGTCATTGTCGGTTTAAAAATTATTGAAAATGAATCCAATGTTGTTAAAACTCGCCAGAATTGTTTCAATGAGACAATTCTATTGAGTTGTAAAAACAGGATTTTTTAGAATTTTGCAATATCATGCACATGCATTAAAAAATTATGTTTCTTCTTTGTCAACAAAAGCTGTATTTAGCAGCCTTTTTCTTTAATGACCTCTTTTTGGCTGTCCCATTTGTGATCACTTAAAACTAGTTTAACTGTATTATGTTCTTGTTGCAACTTGGTGACTTCAAAACTTTTTAACTATAGCTTGAAGATGCAAGAGTAGCCTTGATAATTTAGTTGGCCATCACAGATTTACTTAAGTATTTCATAAAAGGATGTCTGACTTCTCTTCAGTGAAATGTCTGACAATAAACATAGAGGATATTGAATGAGTGGTCATGGAATACCGAATTCATTAAATGAGTCATCCATAAACAGATAAAAACGAGGCTGCGCCGAGTTTTTATCTGTTTATAGATGACAAGTTTAATAAATTCTGTATTTTATGAGCACAAATTTTATATTCTATTTATAATATGACCCAAATTTTTGCAAAAAATCATCAGATTTCTTGGAATACAACATTGCAATTTTCCGCGAAACTTATCACGCCGTTTAAAACTGACGTCACAATATAAACTATGACGTCATTTACGTGGTTACAAAAAAGCGTTGTTATTCACCCTAAGCTCATTTGCATAGTAATAATATCAAAAATATTCAACAGGGTTCTTTCACTCCTGCGACGTAGGTCATATTATACTGAGATCTATATTAATTTGTCTGTATTGCCTTCAACAACAATGGAGATCTACCATGAACTGATGTTCAACTTTTCACATGTACAGTCAATCTTGCTTGAGTGACCACGTCTATTTAGAGACCATTCTTATTAAGCGACTGCTTTCAAAATCCCCTTCTTTAAATCAAAATATCTTGAAAAGTAGGTAAAGTTAGTCCAATAAATATTGAAAATGAATCCTATGTATTTAAAACTCACCAGAATCGTCTCAATGAGACGATTCTATTGAGTTTTAACAACATAGGAATAGTGATAATTTTGCAATTACATGCATATTCAATCAAAAACTATGTTTCTTATTTGTAGACAAGACATGTATTAAGCAGCCATTTTCTGTAACAACCGTTTTTTGGTGGTCCAGATAGTGGTCGCTTAAATTAAGTTTTACTGTAGTTTTATGTCATGCTTGTATAGTGCGGTTTTATTAACTTGAATCTGACCCCTGCTATTTAGATGAATAAAAACATGATTATTCCTACTTGGCTTTGCACATGCTTTCATTGGAATGAATAAAAAACGATATTGAATGTATTATACATTTTGTTTATTGATAAAATATGTCGGTAATTGTTATTTAAGCATTTTTTCCTCAGAGGTCAAAGTCGGGTCAAATTAACCAGGCTATATTCCTTGTTGAATTATCAATACATCACAAATGCATGCAAAGATACTTGAACAATTAAATTTTATTAGAAAAAAAAAGAATTAAATCATAGTTTAATTTAATTATTTCATGTTATAAGGTTAAATGCTTATTTCATGTTTCTTCAATATTTGAGCCTACATTTCAAATGATATTCAAAATTCAACATTGATGCAATTTCATTAATCAAAAAAAGTCAAATTCATGCAGTTATCCTCAATTATCAAGTAGAAAGAAGACAGTGTTTACAAATATCAAGAAGTAAACTAGGAATCTATTATGAATATCACAATGATGAAAATTTAAACCAATGATTAATCTTGTAATTTAATCAAGAAGCAGGGAACAACTTCATTGTGTTAGTAGAATGGTGATATAAATAAGATATATATATATATATGGGTACATGTGACTTATTTCGTGGTCAAGCAATGTGTTTGCCAGTTACAAAAACTTCAAATTATCATGTGAGGATAACATGCAAAATTGCTGACAAAATTCAATACAATGGCGTTTGTCTTACAAGGTTTCTATTTTTATCACACAAAATGTTAGTTTCCGTTCCCATACCATTTATTTCTATGAACTAGCAAGCAGTTTTGTTTTCTTAAACAGGAGAGTAATACTTCCTCCCATAATGCAACTGATCTTTTATCCATCACCCTGTTTTTACTCAACTGCTCCAGTACCAACAGAAGCACACATTTCTTTAAAGATGAACAATATCCGGACAACTATATTTCGGACAGCCTTTCGATTCTACCGATTAACTATGGACAATGCGTGTTCTATAACTCCTTTGTTCACCCATATTTTGGAAATTCCGGACATAAAGATACACTTCATTGCTATACGAAACACCAGAATTTAAATTTCATTCGTCTTTTCCTGATATTATGCGGTGACGTCCATCCTTGTCCAGGCCCAAATGACTTCAACTCCTGCTCTAATAACACATACAAAGTTTTCCAGAAGCGTGGTCTGCATTTCATCCATATAAACATTAGAAGTCTTCTTCCAAAGCTTCATGACGTTGAAACTCTTGCTCGATCCTCGAAAGCAGCATGTATATGTATAACTGAAACCTGGCTAGATAATACTGTTCCTGATGCTGAAATCCATATTGATAATTACTGTATCCAGAGGAAAGATCGTAACAGACATGGCGGTGGAGTGTGTATCTACATACGAAATGATTTGACTTTTAATTACCGGAGTGATCTGGACCATAATGAGCTAGAAGCTGTATGGATTGAACTTTTTCTCCCGAAGACAAAACCGATCTTATGTGGGTCATTGTACAGACCACCATCACAAATAAACTTTTACTCTCTTTTAGATTCTATTTGTTCTAACTGTGATGATTTTATAAATCTTGAAATAATATTACTAGGTGATTTTAATACAAATGTATCAAATTCTAATTCTAATTCACTATTGAATTCTTTTAAATTATTTATCAATATGTTTAATTTCAGCCAGTTGATAACTGAAGCAACAAGAATATGTGCCACTTCTGCTACTACTAAAAATCTGATTCTTGCATCTGATAGAGATAAAATATCACAGTCTGGTGTAATACATACTGCTTTTAGTGACCACAGTCTGATATACTGCACAAGAAAAATCTGCAAAAATTACATTGGTAAGCACAATACTGTTAAAATCAGGTCTATGAAAAACTATAACATTGAATGTTTTCAAAAGTTACTTTTGGACATAGACTGGAGTAAAATATATTTGTCTGATAATGTTAATTCAGCATGGAATGATTTTAAAGAAATATTTTCATCTATATTAGACCAAGTTGCTCCTTTAAAACAAATAAGGCTCAAGCAAAGAACAGAAGCGTGGATGGATAGCAGTATTCTTCAAGCTATACAAGATAGAGACAAAGCTTTTCTAAATTACAGAAACAACAAAAATGAATATAACTTTAATATTTTCAAAAATCTAAGAAACAAAGCACAATATCTTATTCATAATGCCAAAGTCAACTTCTTTTCTAAATCTATTGAAGAAAATAAAAATGATTCAAAATCACTATGGAAAACGTTAAAAACATTAGGACTTCCTTCGAAAAAAGGAAATATTTCGAGTTCTAATATATGCTTGAATATTGATGGTGATGTTTGTTTCGATAAAAATCTTATTGCAGAGTCATTTAATCATTTTTACACAACTGTTGCCAGTAAACTTGTTGAAAGACTACCAGCCTGCATCGGAAAGTATGGTGAGCAATTTGTTAATGTCTTTTATAGGAAATTGGGCATTCGGTTGAATAGTTACTCTTTTGCCTTAATGTCTGAAAGTAAAGTTCTAAAATACCTCCATAAGCTCAGCCCTAACAAAGCAACAGGTCTAGATGGTCTTCCATCACGTTTTATAAAAGATGCTTCACCTATCGTTGTTGGCCCCCTTACCCATATTATTAATCTTTCTCTTATCCAAGGTGCAGTACCCGATGGCCTGAAAACTGCAAGAGTTGTCCCCCTTTTCAAGAAAAATGATAGGCTGTCTACTGGTAATTATAGACCTGTATCTATACTCAATGTTTTCTCTAAAGTTCTTGAAAAGGTTGTTTACGATCAAGTTGAAAGCTATTTTAAAGAAAAACATTTGTTGTATAATTTCCAATCTGGTTTTAGGAGTACTTTCTCTACAGATACTTGTCTGATTTATTTAACGGACTACATAAAATTTGAAATAGATAAGGGTAACGTAGTTGGAATGGTACTTTTAGATCTGCAAAAGGCGTTTGATACAGTCGACCATAAAATTCTTTTGATGAAGCTGAAAGCATGTTGCCTAGGCGACAATATTTGCAACTGGTTTAAATCATACCTTGCTGACAGGCACCAACTTGTTGATGTGTCTGGAAACTTTTCTACAAGCTCCCCAATATCTTGTGGGGTTCCTCAAGGGTCGATACTTGGTCCTTTACTTTTCTTGATTTATGTCAATGACATGCCAGGCGTTGTTAAAAATAAGCTGTTATTATATGCTGATGATTCCGCCATATTAGTCTCTGGCAAAAATGCCAGAGACGTTGAAGAGGCTCTGACTGATGATCTTCAAGAAGTCAGCCATTGGTTGGTAGATAATAAGTTATCTTTACACCTTGGTAAAACAGAATCCATACTTTTCGGTTCCAGACAGAAACTCAAGTCCCAACCATCTCTTTACGTATCTTGTAATGGAACGCCCATCAGTCAATCTTCTTCTGTGAATTACTTAGGTGTCACCATTGACCAATCCTTAACTTTTTCTTCACTAGCAGAGTCGGTTTTAAAGAAAGCAAACTCCCGCTTAAAGTTCTTGTTACGCAAGAAACATTTTTTATGTCAACACACTAAGAAACTTTTGGTTACTTCTCTTATTCAGTGTCATTTCGACTACCCCTGTTCAGTATGGTTTCAGGGTCTCACGACAGTGTATAAAAATAAGTTACAAACTACGCAAAACAGGTTAATTAGGTTTATTTTTAACCTAGATGTAAGATCAAAAGTTACTATGGAACATTTTAGGCAATTAAACTGGTTACCTGTCCAGAGCAGAGTTGATCAAATAATGCTGTGTCATATCTTTAAAATCAATAATAATATGGCACCTGAATATCTGAAGCATTTTTTCGTATCACAAGCCTCTGTCCATAACCACAACACAAGGCTAAGCTCAAAACGGGGCTATCGTATTCCAAAAGTTAAATCTTTTGGGTCAAAATCATTTTGTTATAATGCTTCCAAATTATGGAACGCTCTTCCAGCGGACGTCATTAATATATCAAAGTACAGTCCTTTTAAGCAAGCAGTTAAACATGTTTTATTAAATGATCAAAGATATTTTAAAAAATAAAGACATTTCTTGTCTCTCTTTCTGTGATTCAAATACTGTGATATGTATAGCTTTAAACGTGTGATAAATTTATTACTGTGATGTCAATCTTTAAAACATGCATTCTAAATTGAAAAAATTGTATATTGTTATAAGATAACGTTTAACAAGCCTTTCATGGTGTCATGCCGCCCTATTATTGTTTTTTTTTGTTTTTGATCAGGACCACGATGGAAATAAGAGTTTTCTCTTTTTCGTGTTATCCTGGGTCTGGGTGCATATAGTGGGTAGTATCACTCTTTGAGATGCTTGTTATATTTTAATAGTTACAACATTGTCTTACGTATGTATTTTAATATTGTAACTAAATTGTGTCATTTAAATTGGAATTGCATTTTGTTATCTTTATATTGTACTACTCTATTGTTGTATGTACTTTTTTACCGAAATAAATCTATCTATCTATCTATCTACTCTGTATAGTCTAGAAGCTTATTCTGCATTCTAAGCAAGCATCTGAGCAATTCAGATTATACCTGGCAAGGGAAATTCTGGGATATCAGCAAAATTTGGGGGAATGCTTCCACGATTCACAATTACAGAATCTTTGGGCTCGCTATACATGCCATTTTTATTTTTATTGCGATCTGTAAATTCAAAATATTAAATGGTTTTGATTTTATTTTGCAACAAAACTTAACTCAAAAAGGAGCTGAATCACTTTTCAAACCTTCTTTTTAAACTTTTTAAATTCATTACTGAAAGTAAGGAAGTTAGGAATTTGTAACAATAAAGGAAAAAATATTTTTGACATGAATTTAAAGATTGGTTTATTACGTACTTTGTTTTAAAAGAAATTTTTCATCAATCTCATAGATAAGTATATTTCATTGTGAAGAATACTTTTAATTCTTGTTTATTTTTGTAATAGAGACAAATATCGAGCAAATATAGTGACTATTTTCAAACAAAACATTATATACATAGAGCTTTGACATTTCTAGACATTAAACAAAGAAAACATATTTAGCACACTAATTGCTAAAACAGCTCATAATGTATGATATAGGACAGCAAGAATAACATAATTCATAATATTGCAACAAATGCAAAATAAATCCACTCCTGACAGTATATATAAACCATAATTAGAACACCACAAATTTAAAACACAAAATTATATGATTATAGTAAAGCATAAAAGCAACCTCTCCCTCAATCATTGAAAACCCTCCAAAACCAATGTATAATTTTTGCCATAGAATCGTAATATTCATCAATTTATGTTCTTAGTTTGTCGAATATAAGCATTTACAATCACCAAGAAAATAAGAGAGGCTTGAATTAGTAGTTTTTATCATCAAAACATAATAGGACATAACTTTGCTCAAGTGTTTATAAAAAGCACTTTCTCATGTTGAACTTCTTATTCATCTGCTTCGAAAAAAATTGAACAGTTTCCATTAGCCCATTAAAAGTTCCATCATTGAAAAGCCAAAGAATGCATCATTTGACTTAAGCTTATAATTTGGCTTAAAACAAGAGGACCATGATGGTCCTATATTGCTCACCTGAGTAAGTCAACTCATAACTTGTCAACCATGTTATAAATACCAGAGATTGTCTGATATACATTTAAGGTGGATTTAAAAGAAAAACTTTAATTTCCTCCTACTGCAATTTGATTTTCTTTTTAATTGCAAACAAAGTTATTGATGGAATTGAATTCTATTAACAAGTTTAGTAGACCTAAAACCTTAAGAATATCCATGCCATGTTTAAGATATGCCCAATAGTTTAGGCAAAGATTAACCTTCTCTGAGATTTTTGGCAATATATTGACATTTCCAATACCATGGAAACCAGAGATTTTGATTGAATAAAATTATTTTTACAATTATGGTAGAGCTTCACCCAAAGAACATCAAGTTTCAGCTAAATCAGCCAAGCAGTTTAGGAAAAGAAGAAGTTTTTCTAAAATTGCCAGCAATTTTCGGCCATTTTTCAGCCTTTCTGTTACCATGCAATCCAGAGTTTTTGACGAAATTAAATTCTTTCAACAACTTTTGAAGAACTTCACCCAAGGAACATCCCTGCCAAGTTTCAACTTGATTGGCCTAGTGGTTTAGGAGGAGAAGAATTTTTTGTAAGATTTTCGCCCATTTTCGACTATTTTTCAACCGTTCCGTTTCCATGAGCACCTGAGTTTTTGATGAAATTAAATCCTTTTAATACCTTTTGAAGAGTTTCACCCAAAGAACATCTCTGTCAAGTTTCAGCTTGATTGGTCCAGTGTTTTAGGAGGAGAAGAATTTTTTCTAGAATTTTCAGCAATTTTCGGCCATTTTTCAACAATTTCCATTTCCATGGAAACAAGAGTTTTTTATGAAATTAAATTCTTTTAACAACTTTTTAAGAGCTTCATCCAAAGGACAACTCTGCCAAGTTTCAGCTTGATTGGTCCACTGGTTTAGGGAGGAGAAGAAATTTTTCTAAGATTTTCAGCAATTTTCGGCCATTTTTCAACCTTTCTGTTACCATGGAAACCAGAGTTTTTGATGAAATTAAATTCTTTTAACAACTTTTGAAGAGCTTCACCAAAGGATAAAGTTTCAGCTTGATTGGTCCAATGGTTTAGGAGGAGAAGATGTTTAAAGAAATTGTTGACGGACTGACGGACAGACGGACGGACAGACAGACAGACAGACGGACAGACGGATGGATGATGGACGGACGACGGATGGTGAGTGATCACAATAGCTCACCTTGAGCACTTTGTGCTCAGGTGAGCTTAAAATAGATAGTTTTTATGATTAAGGGACACAAGTGAAAAAGTTGTTGTTTAATCATTTTGTTATCGGCTTAGAGCAAAGTAGTACTTATTTTTCTTATAAAATGGTGATTTGTTGTTCTTATCTGAGACTTCTAGCACAAAAATTATGAAAATCTTCATGGAAAGATGACTTAAACTGATGAGTGTCCTTCATTATCATAATACCGCATTATGCAACACTTATCCATTTAAATACAATGAACCCCCATCCCGGACAAAGCAGCGCAACAAAAATGGTAAATCAAAATCACAAAACGTACCACTACAGCATTCTCGATCAGAATCCATATCATTTATAGGCACACCTTTATACATGTTGCCGTTCATCATGATTTTTCCGTTGGCCGAATTTCGAAACTCTGACATATTCAGGTGATTGTGTTGATCTGGCATCGGGGCTTTGACATTTCGTCTGTTGTTGTTGTTTTTCTGAATCCGATGTCGGAAGATAATAAAGATGACTATTGCGATGAGGATTGTGATTAATGCAGCAAGGGAGCCAATTACAATGCCAATAATGTCGGTTCCTGGTGTTTTCTTGTCTGGAGCTTTCTCTGGAACAATTTCTGGTTCAGCTGGAAAAGTAAACACGACTTAGTATTAATTACACATAAACCATGAGAATTGTGAAATAATCATAATATCAAAAAAGATCAACAAAATTATGGTGGACAACTAAAAGACTGAAAAATGGAAAGTTGTACAATGATATAATTTTAATCTTTTGATGTATAACCATGAGAAATTGTCAAAAATTCTACTTTTTTTTTTAAACAAGAGTACTACATACAGGTGCCTACGCTTGGCTGTTGAGTGCTAGATGGTGGATAAAAGTTTAAGTCGAACAAGAGCCATGTTGGACATGGACATAAGTCCCCTACCGGCTTTGTTTGTCTCAATGTTTTCCCACGCCAATTCTATCAGAGACGTCAAAACCAGGTCTTGTTTTGGAAAGGGTTAAACAAGACTTACATGAGTTGTTGTCTCTGCTGTGCCCACTATACAATTCATGCAAGCAATAGACAGATGCAAGAAATAGTATCAATAACAGTTACCTTGTCTGATCCAAGATGTTTTTCTTCAGTCTTGTTGGTAAGAAATGAGAACTTTCACTGGAGGTGATTAATACTGCTGCATCACCACCCTGACTAACATGGCTTATAATTTTTTTTACATTTTAAAACAGGTTTCATCAAGTTAGCTTGCTTAGTTATTAAGTTATTGCAGGATCCATTTTTTGCCATATTTTCACTATTTCCGTTACCATAGCATCCGCACTTTCTGTCAAAGAACAAAGATAAAATGATGTGCATAATCTACACATTGCCATCTAGTCATATACCAAGTCTCATCAAATTAGCTTGCTTACTTATTAACTTATCGCAGGATCCAATATTTTTTGCCATATTTTCACTATTTCCGTAACCATAGCAACAACAATTTTAGTCTAAAAACAAAAATAAAATGATGTGCATAATCTACACATTGCCATATAGTCATATACCAAGTCTCATCAAACTAGCTTGCTTAGTTATTATCTTATCGCAGGATCCCATTTTTGGCCATATTTTCACTATTTCTGTAACCATAGCAACCTCAATTTAAGTCAAAAAACAAAAATAAAATGATGTGCATAATCTACACATTGCCATCTAGTCATATACCAACTTTCATCAAAAACGCTTGCTTAGTTATTAAGTTATCGCGGGATCAAGATTTGAGCGGACAGACGGACAGACGGACGGACGGACAGACAGACGGAGGGCAAACCTATAGTCCCCTCCGGTGTGAACACCGGTAGGGGACTTAAAAGGGGCATAATTTTCACAAAATGCACCTAGAGTTATCTCACCTGATTGTAAAGGTTGCTCTTTTGATGGTGAACAAGTTTCAAGTAAATGTCTTCAGTAGAACCAGAGATATCACAAAATGTCAAAGTTTTCGCATGATTAAAACAACAAAGACAATAACAACACCAAGGCTATAGCAATACCTCGTGTTTTCTCTGAAAACTGTAGTGCCAATTATCTTGGCTTCTCAACTCCTGTAATTTCAAAGCCTGACCTATCGATAAATCAATCCTTTATCAAGCAATTTCTGAATTTTTTGCAGTGTTTTCTAGCAAGATATGTCAAGAGTTATAGATATCTATCAATTTATAATATGACCTGCAACACCTTTGAATAAGAAACAATCAAAAGTTCTGTCAAAACAAAGTGTTTGGATGGGCCTCAATCTTGATACTCTGATTATATATCAATTGTTCAGCATGAAACGGTTGTAACTGACCATAATCACATAGGCAGTTGCAACTGTTTAAAACTGAGCAAGGGATATGCATTACTTGGCAAAGCAGAGACCATTTCTGGAGCACCTGGAAGTTTTCTCTTTTATCCTAAATACAAGACTTGAGCTATTCATTTTCAATAATACCCAAATCTATTCAAATACCGTATTTCCCCTAAAAAAGCGCCTTCCCTAATAGTTGCACCCCTACATTTTTTACTAAGAAAACCTATTTCAAATGCCTAAATTTGAAGAACTTGCTGAGACTTCTTCTCTTCTTTGATGTGAATTTCCTCTAAACAATCATTTATATGCTTGTTTAGAGGAAATTTACCCCATATTAATGGGAAAAGGGCTTGAAATACATAAGTGTAAAGATTTTCTTTTCGATCAGAAAAAGCATACTAAATAAAGGCTTGCTGACCATGTTATATATAGCTTCTGGGAGCGTTTATAAAAAGAAATATGGTAATAATTTCTGAAATGCAAGCAATACATACAAGCTGGTACATCCACATAATGAGGGTACTTGGGTCTGTGTTTGTCATTTGGAAATCTGCCTGGTGGTTTGAGAGTAGGTGGGGGAACTTCTTCAGAGTAGTTTCCTTTTGCAGGCACTGAAATGACCAACATCATATATAATTATTTGAAAAGTGTTAATAATTCTTCCGTCATTATTTCGGTGTCTGGACCAACTTACAAAGGATTATTTGAATTTCTAAGCCCAGTTCTACAATGACATCCTTTGGAAAAGAACATCCTTTCCAAAAAAACCCGAATGTGTTATTGTTATTGTGCTAGCAATAATATGGCCTTGTGATAAAAACATTGCTTAGTTTGAATGGGTTAAACCCCCCTATCAGCATTATTGCAGTTACATCCAGCTGGCTGGTGCACCTATCTATGATTTCCTGCCATTTCTAACATATTGTTGGGAGACAAATGACTCGTGTCAGATTGACTTTTGTCAAATGTTGGAGGAAAGTTGGCCGATTGGATGTTAGAAATCATTACCCCTGGACTGAGAGACCGACCGCATTACTGACTAACCTTACAGGGCTAAGCATGATATAATTTGTTAACTCAGCCCTGCTAAGAAGACGTCAATAGCTTGAAATATACAGAGAGGTCTAATGTTTTCAAACTGGGGGTTTATTATTTTGGTTACTTCACTGGTTTGCTGTTCAAATAACAAAATAATTACTAACCTAGAAATCTTGATAACCTTACAGAAAGCATAAGAAGAAATATATGTGACCTATCATGCAAAAAGGGACCATCTGTGAACTTTGTAAAATAAATGTTCGAAAAGGAGATTGGTTCTGGGTCCGGCACCAGATGTCCCAATCTGAGAAAGTCTTTCACAGGAAGGTAGATTGATCATTCTAGAATCAGAATTCAAAGCGTGGAAAGCTTCACCCCTAGTAAGCCTGCACAATCGGTGCTGGCTTACTAGGGGGCAAAGCTTTACACACAATCCAGATCACCCCTTTACAAGTGATGGGTCACATTTCACATTTGTCTTTTCACCATGTAATAATCTAATACCTGAATCAAACTCCACTTCACTTATCAACATCCATTTGGCATCAAAGTATAGCTGTAGACGGACATATTTCGCCACATTGTTATTCAGATGTATCATGACGGGTCGAGCGTATTCCATCGCGTCATCACGAACAAAATCGTAAGAAACTGGCTGATTCTGGTACAAGTTGCCGCCAACACTAAAGTACACTAGTGCCCTCTTGAAGACCCTGACGTCTTTTGAATAATAGTTATTACATGTGAGAATCACTGATTGGAATTTACGGACAACATCGAATTTGAATGTGATTTGTAGAGGACCATGAAAGTCGCCTGAGTCGTTTTTCCAACCAACCCATTCATATCTGCAAGTAAGCAAGAAATGTAAAATCAGTGGAGATAAGAGCATAAATGAAGGACTAAATGAATTTGTCAAGGCAATGCCAAAACATTCTGTTAGGAAATTGTTGAGAAATTCTGCAATCAGGCAAAATAAAATTCAAGCTAATTTATTGTTTTTAATTCCCATGGTATACATAAATTAAGCAACATTGTTCATTTTGCAACTTAAATAAGTCACTAACATTATTGCAACCACAATTCTGGCTATTAGAACCAAATTGACAGTAATTTTTACAGTTTTTAGTCCTACATAATAGTATATGATAACCAGAGTAAGTTAACCATCATTAAGAAGCCAATTTTACCCCTTAATCCCGAGATCTTGGTGGTCCAGTCTAAAGTTAGATTCCCCGAGCTCCCCGTCCGTCAGTTGACCAAGTCCGTCCATCAGGAAGTGGTCCTGCATTATACCGTCGTACATGAAGTCAACCAACTCCAGCTCAGGCCCTCGACGATCACCTTGTCTTACACTGTACGATACAACACCATCTGAAACACAGAGAAAAGCCGTATAATATTAACCCTCGTCATGCTAAATTAATTTTGACTAAGATTTTAATCAAAATCAAAGGGCAAAAAGCACTGAAAGTACCAACTGTAGGTCAATTTGTATTTTAAAAAACTAATCTATTGACAATTCTGGTTTGAAAGTGATAAACAGGTGGTGAAGACTAACATCAGACTGCACAAATGTGCAGGCTGATGTTTGTCTATAGCTCCTGCCAAAGCAGGAATATTCCGGGTTCAGCAAGAGTAGGGTTAAATGGAGGGCTCAGCACAAAAAGGCATTACACCAATTTTACACTAAGTAATTAAAATAGAAATTTTCTGCCAATTACTAATTTTCATTTGTTGCAGGAAATATTTAGCTTCAAGGGAAACAATCATGACTATACTTGTCAGTAATGCCTTGCAGTGATTACTTCCCTTGCACTACTAAATTATAATCTATTGGACTAGTGGGCCGAGTCAGACGCACACTGACTCGAAGTAGCTTATATTCTTATTGCACTATTTAGTTTTTTCTGGGTTGCTCAAAGCTTTTTATGCTTTATGTGTGCATATTCAAAAAAATAAAATGATAACATTTGAATATTTATGTCTAATCTTAATTCTAAAACAAAAGATTAGGGAGTAAAGGCATTATAATGGTAGAAGAAAATATTTTGGAAGTGTTTTTCCCGTTTTGAAAAATGTTAACATACAGGTTAAAGGGATATCACCAGCAAGGACTGAAAATGTCCAAATGTAAAATGTTCTTAAAAAATCTTGCTTTAGTCAAGCTGTGATGATTTGTGTGTTTATACCAGGTATCATTTTTTTTTAGATTTTCATGCTTTTCTTGTGAATATTCCTATTTGCAAGGAGGTCTAGACTAAGATCAGCATGCACAAAGTGTGCAGTCTGATCTTAGTCTACACCACCTGCTCAACCCTTTTAAGCCCATTTTGTGTATAAATTCAATTGTCAAATGAAACACAAATAGTGACAGTCAATTAGTTCTTCCTATGATTTCAGCCTTTTGATTTTGATACATTTTCTGATTTTATTCCGCATGACAAGGGTTAAATAAAGCACCTGCATTGTCACAAAATTTCTTCATGTTTGGGAAAAAGTTTTATGTAGAAATAAAATGAACCTTCTCAATTCTCCAGAACCCCTTTAGACATAAACAAACCAAGAACATTAAGACTGCAGAATTATAAACAAACTATTTTAATGTTCACTAAATTAGTTGTCTGTGTGAGCCAGGACACATTGTAAGGGCATTTAGACCCATAAATCAACATTTATTCTAATCTTAAATTAGGCTCATTTAAGTCTGACTTTGTCACTGCAACAAGTTTGATTGTCACTACAATATGCAAAACATCTTACTAAAAGAATCTATCTTTAGTGAGATTTCTATTTTGTTTTCTTTTAAAGTTTTGTTGCATGTTTGGGTTGTGCATAGTTTTCACATGAATATTGGGTATATTAACATGGCTTAAAAAATAAGTGCACTTAACTTCAGGATGACAAAACAGAGCAACCTATTTGCAAATTATTCTCCACTTTGCATACAAAAGGACATGCAAAGTACGGTACTTAATTTAACAGTTTGCACTGTTTTGTCATCCTGAATGCAGGGCTGGTTTCATGTCCTTTACCAAACCAGCCTGAAACTAGTACAAACTGTAATGCCAAAAGCCAGCAATCATCCAAGTCCTTAGTTTAAACAGAGCCATCAATTCTGACCATTAGAAAAAGACAAATATGAATGGAAATTTCATTTTTTTGCATACTTTCAGAAAAGAATTGTGGCTAATGTAGGCATTGGACCTTAAACCAATGATTGATGGCATATTACCAAAAGCTAACTGGGCTCTGGGGCCTAGAGTACCTTGAATCTATTGCATTAATGTGTAAGGACCAAGATTTTTCTCCAAAGGAGGGTGTGGGGATGGAGGTAGGGAGAGTGTTCTAAAAAATATTTTTTCTTACAATATTCCTCGGAGGACAAGTAAAAAAGTTGTAACTACAGATTAAACAAAAATGTAGTTACAATATTTCAGTCACCTTCAGACCTAAAGATACTTTACTGATTTCTAAATTTTCTGTCTTGATAACCATTATGTTGATGGCTCAGCAAGAAACAGTTGTAACTGCCAATACACATATAGGCAGTTACAACTGTTTCCCACTGAGCTATCAAATTATGTGCTGAAAATCCAGGATGGTCAACAAGGAAAATTCTTCCACAGATGATTATTTTTATCTCGGATATTCTCAAATCTAAGCACTAATATCATGTACAAGTAAATTTAATATCAGGAAAATCTCATTCATATCATATTTTACAAGGCAGAAAATGTCAATTGATAAGTATGACATTATCCTGATGGCCCTTCCTGGCTGCCATAACCACATTCCTTGGGTATTTTTTATGACAAAGTGTTTTTTATGGATGGGATAATTACCTGGCTTGTTTAAAATAACAGTTTTACTGGGCCCTGGATCATGTAATCTTTTATTGCTTGACATGCATAATAAAAATCTTGACAGGGAATAATGCGCATTGTTTCAGTTATGCTTGTTAAAAATCCATAATTCAGAAAAATAAAGATGCTTGTGAAACACCTACTTTTATTAAGAAATGCTATTTCATTTCTTTTCAAATTTCTTTTTGTGTTGTAACTTTTGGAAAGTAGTGCAATATTTATGGACCCACATCACAAATGAGAAGTTTGGGAATCAGCCACATGTCAGAATTCTTCCGAAGTTATCCTTACTTTTTCGGCTTCACCAAACTTTTGAATTTTCGATGTCATGGTTGCCGCCATGCTTAAATTTCCTAAGTGCCTGAGTGCTAAGTTCTTTTAACCCTTGTCATGCTAAACCCGGAATGTTCCTGCTTTGGCAGAAGCTATAGACAAACATCAGCCTGCACATATGTGCAGCCTGATGTTAATCTACACTACCTGTTTCTCACTTTCGAACCAGACTTGTCAATAGATTTAGTTTTTCAAATAAAAATTGACCTACAGATGGTTCTTTCAGTGCTTTTTGCCCTTTGATTTTGATGAAAACTTTAAGCCAAAATTTATTCAGCATGACAAGTGTTAAGAGTACATGTATTTAAGGCACTGACAACATTTCAGCACTGGAACAATTTTAAGTCTACTGGAATTATTTACATCATCACCTTCCTTCAAAACTACATGACATAATCCAAAGGATCCAAACAATGCTATATGTAATGACCAAAACTTAAAGACTAGGATGATGCTAAGGAATTCATGAATATGCACTTGGGGTAATAAATAAAATACATGCAGACTCTTTATTTTTGTAATTGAATGCTTACCTTCCCATTTACAGCCGTAAATCTCTACCCGCATGCACACAGTTCTCTGCGTCTGACTATATGGAATAAATCGAATTCGTCTGCCAATTATGGGTGGAGACACTTCTCTCATTTCCGTCAGGTATGTATTAACATTCCCTTTAAACGTCTGAAATAAATTAACACACAAAAAAACTAGTTTGAGTTAGGACTGGCAGAAAAGATACTGAAAAAGACTTTACATTGAAGTTGCAAGACCTTGTCTTATAGATGTAGCCGGGTTGAGTATTAGGGGTTTTGTACTGCCTTGCCATACAAGCTAGCTTTTATAGCAACGTGGTAGAGCACTAGCTTTGGGATGTAGAGGTCCCCGGGTCCGAATCCAGACGGACGAATATTTAAATGTGAGTAACATTTAGCGGCCCACCGTAAATAACCCACATGAGTTGGTGGTTATGTGATTAGGTAGTTGATGATGTTGAACTGAGAAGATTCGTGGAAAAATCTTAATTGTCGAGGGAGTGTATGTAGCTGGGGGTTGGGAATTGAGGGTGTTTGTACTGCCTTGCCATACAAGCTAGCTTTTATAGCGACATGGTAGAGCACTCGCTTTGGCATGTAGACATCCCAGGTTTGAATCCCGACAGAGTCAAATATGTAATTGCGGGTTACATAGATATTGGTGGCTTAGCGTAGAGTTGTAACTGCTTATATGTTAAGAGGCACTTACAACTGTTTCATGCTTTGCCATCTATATATGCATAATGTAATTTAGCTTTACTCTAACAAATTTCAAGGCAACACATAACCAGATTCAACTAAATTCAAAGAAGTTGCATTCCACAAGTTGGTAAAGTTTTACAACTCTTTGTCCATTGTGTCAAAAAACATGGTGGACAAAGCAGACATTGCTTGTCACAATTAATTTCTTTGATTCTCACAATATTTTCAGAATTTTTCCTTCCTGAGCATCAAAAATGAAGATTGCACAGGAATCATTCAAGTGGCATAAAAATAGACCTTATTAAAATGTAAGTATCAGTATCGAAATTTGAACTGAAAGAGTGCAATAGGTTTATATATAAACTAAAGTTTGTACAAATTTCTCCCTACAATTCTATCCCCTTTCTAATCTCCATGCTCGTGTAAGCACAACAAATTATTTCAATTTCATGTTAGAGAATTCTGCCAAATTACAACCAATTGAAAAAAGCTGTATTTCAACACAAGATATTTCTTTCTTCAAACGTCGGAATTTTCAAAGATTTTTTGTCGTGCCAAATTCGCTTCAATAAGCAAGTGATGTATTACAAAAATTTTGATTTACAGCTGAATTATGCCTTGAAAAATTGAGTTTATTACTTAAAAACTTCTCATGACATTGATCCAGATTTTCGCAGACCCATTACCAGATAATTTCAGGGCCTGAGGTAATAAAACTTCTTTCACTGTCAACTGAGAATTTTTCTCAAATTTAGAACTCAAATAATTGTATAAACAGGAAAAACAAGATGTGTTTTTGAAACTCGAATGCCCCCGAACAGCATCTTTTTCAAAGTTTGACCTTGACAGATGACCTTGACCTTGTCACATGACCTTGACTTTGGTACCAGCAGATGCGGATCATTGAGATCTATCATCATACCAAATATGAGTCTTGTATGTCAAATACTTTTGGAGAAAAGGCAAAGGTTAAGTTTTCAGATGGATGGACAGACAGACAGACGGACAGACAGACAGACGGACATGAGTAAAACAATATGCCCCCGATCTCTCGATACAGGGGCATAAAAAACTAGGTTAATATTAACTTATTTAAATTATCTTTTATGCCTTATCATTTAAATTAGTATTACCTCAGAATTATGGCTTTTATTTCAAGTTGAAATTTGTGAAAACTTTGAGTTTAGAATGAGAAAAGTTTCATTACCTCAGGCTCAGATGTTATGATTCGCTCCACAGGCCTGAATATCCTGATAATGATTATTAGAGGATGATATGGCTGTTAAAAATAAGGATCATTCCAGTGAAATATGTTTGAAATCCAAAAATAAAAATTTCAATACTAACAGAATGTTATCGCATAATATACTGGTACTTTGTCCACGAAATTTTGATTGTAGATCTTTCCGCTTTTCATTACACACCACTATAAGGGTGTTACTTCACAATAATTGTTTGTCACTAAAAAAAAATTCTATCTAAAGATAACAAGATGTAAAATATTAAATCCAATATTTTCATTCTGCCCAATGCCTTAGAGTGCACTCAGCTTTTTCTTCCCGACTCTGAACCTCAGTAGGCCACTTTACACCTCTTTGTGCAGAGTCACCCTTCGTTCAACTAAACTGACCAATTCTAAGGGGGTATCTCAGGCTCCCTATTTCACCTAATGTTTCTACACATTTGGATTCGAACAAAGCTTATGTTCCTTCTAACCTACAATCTTTACACCCATTAAATTTAATGAGTCTAAAAATATTCATCATTTAGGTGATACCAAAAGGGTGGTCAAATATTCACTTTATATGTTGAAATGTCCTCTGCCAATATAGAGCATGCTGTTCATCTAATCAAATATTTTTTGCAGCCTGATAGAACTTCACAGAAATAAAATTCCTATGATATTTGGTTGTAATCCATCTGTTTGAACTTTGAAAATAAGTTTGTTTTACCCCATATTGGATATTACACCATATAACATATCAACAGAAATGACCTCTGACAATAAAATACATTTTTTGCATCTGATCCCAAAAATTTTTTGCAGACTGATAAAGTATCACTAAATAATCATTCCAGTGAAATTCGGTCCATATCCATCAGTTAGATTCTGAAAAAATGATTTTCAAAGTTTTCACTATATAATTAACATATAGAGAAATGACCTCCGCCCATAAAACACTTATTTTTCATCTGATCACAATATATATTTACAGACTTGTAAAGGGTCATTAAAGAATCATTCAAATGAAATTTGGTTGTTATCCATTCGTTAGGTTCTGAGAAAATGATTTTCAAAGTTTCCACTATAAAACATATAGAGAAATGACCTCCGCCCATAAAATACACATTTTTCATCTGATCACAATAATTTTTGGTAGACTGATAAAGGGTCACTCAAGGATCATTCCAGTGAAATTTGCTTGATATCCATCAATTACATTCTGAGAAATTAATTTTCAAAGTTTCCACTATATAACATATAGAGAAATGACCTCCGCCCATAAAATACATATTTTCCATCCGATCACAATAATTTTTGGTAGACTGATAAAGGGTCACTCAAGGATCATTCATGTAAAATTTAATTGTTATCCATCAATTAGAATCTGAGAAAACTCACCTATTACCATATATGGAAATTAGCCACGCCCACTACAGCCATGATTTTCAACCGATTTAAATTCTTTGAAGGAATCTGATAGAGGGTCACCCAAGGAACATTCCTGTGAAATTTGATTGAAATCCATCCAGTACTTTAGGAGGAGAAAATTTTTAAAGTAAAAGTTTACAGACGGACGGACACACGCACGGACGACGGACACCACGCCATGACAATAGCCCGCTGGCCTTTCAGCCAGTGGAGCTAAAAATTGTCCAAATTCAGAGTGATTTCAGATGATAATAAAAATTGATACTTCAATAATCTTGGGTATTTTGGGAAAGAAATTATCATGGCATATCAAGAAATTGCTTGCAAAAAAGGTTAAATTTTCAGTGAGATTTTTTAGAGAAATGGCATCAAGTTAAATTGTATCAAATAAGATATTTACCTACAACTAAATATTTTCTATGCACACATGAACCGTTTTTGAGGGTAGTTCATGTTTAGTAATGAAACATTCTCAAGTTTGTTTCCTATGGGTATGATAATTGTTCCAAAGAGCATTGTTAACTTACAACAACTCTTGATTCTTTTCCATGTAGCAAAAACCAACAGAGAGATTATGTAATGTTTGTTACTGCACAGTCATTTAGAGCTATATTCCAGTATGCTTCATTATCAAGAGCTATAAAAATGCTCAGACATATGAATTACTTGGAATTTCCTTTCCTAATAAAAATACTATATCCCAAACCTTTGCAAAATGCTTTGAAATCATGAAATAAAACAGTATAATCCCATCATCTAATTCTTGTATACACCAAGCATGTATGTAATATACTTTTCCAACTAATTCTTCCAGTTTCATTGCTCATGTATGCAAGATTGGAAGCAATAAAGATTGTACATTTCTTACAGGTTCTCTGACTTAACCCTTTGCTGTTGAATCCCTGCTTTTTTCGTGCCTGTTATTTTATGATTGAGAAAACATTGTGAAAAAAGAAGAAATTGCTTCTGACAAGCAATATCTTCTTTTTCCACACTATTTTCTACCCTATTGAATGGTTATTTTTTCAAATTAAATCCACTTTAAATTTTCGTCTGCAAAACCTTTAAATTTGGACAGGTCTAAAATTTGAAAGTGTTCACCTAATGTCATGCCAAGTAAAAACATTTTTGTGGTCATTATTAGATGGCCAGAACTGCAAAACAGACAGATTACTGAAGACACTTTACCAGATATATATGTTATAATAGCTTAAATAACACTTGCTTAAAAGAGGCAGCTTAGTTTGGCTCAACAAAAAAAGGACATTGAACCTTTGCATTCCTCTGGAAACCTTATAGTCCAGTCAATCTAGCAAAATCTAGCACCAAACCCTGAACTAATTGCAACAGAAATGATTTTTTGCTTTTAATATTCTATAATACCTTGTTAGTCACAGAAAAAAAGTTGCCATCTGAAAGATGCGGCAAAATATGTTTTTTTTAACACTTTTGTATGCATACCCTTTGCACTTTAATATGTGGATACATTTACATAACAAGGACAGCCTGTCTAGGAATTGAATAAAGTAATAGTTTTATTGTCTGTTTGATAAAACCAATCATATTGATAAAACATGCCAAATAAGAAGTTTGAATTTATGAATGACTTATGTTTATTTTCAACAATAAACTTATTGTGTACAACAGTACGCTTGAAATATCGAAATTACCCAAACCAATTTCTCAGATGAGCTGAAATCTTTGTGGCTGGAAATTATGGTAAAGTACAATTATTTACTCTAGAATGTTGTAAACATGAACTTTATAGATTAAATTGAATACAAATTATATCATTTTTCAAAAAAAAATATTTCAAAACAAATATGTGAAATGAATTGATTGTGCTACAAAAGACAAACATCATTATCATGCCATGCCATTCTTTTCAATGAGTACTTTAAATAAAGGGGAATGCTTGTTGGTAATTAGGCATATCTTTATTAATGGTTCATTATTTTTCAGCTCTTCTAGCTATATTTTGACAAAAAATTGCTCATGTGTGTCCTGGGAATCAACAGAGCAATTACTAGACTAAGACTTGAACTTTTATATGAACTTCCTGAGACAAACCTACAAGGTCAGGCGAGTGTAAGACCACTGTCCATACCAGTGAGCTACACATAATCCCTTATAGTTTTACTTATCTAGTTTGAATTCGTAGATGGCTTGACTTAAACATAAGTTGGGTGGGCAGCAGGATGCTGGAAAGCATATGGTTGTAGTACAACTTTGTGAGAGAAATACCAGAAATCCATGGTTATGTGCTCCTGCTGCAGAGAAGTGACTGAAACATTGTTAAAGGTGTCATTAAGTCCGATTCAAACAAAGTATATAAGTTGGAACTTTTAAAAAAAATAAGAAGTTCTGAAGAAATAATGGTACTCACAAGGTAATTGCAAATCACACAAAGAGTCACATTTGTTTAATCGCAAATAGACAAACGGATAAAGTGAATATTATTTGCACACAAGAGAATTAGTTTATAAATAAAGAAAGAAAATGTCAGATGAAAATCTCATAGTTATTTTTACAATAAATTTGAACATAAAAAGGTGGATGTGAGATAACTGGTCTAATAAGATTCTCATACTCCTTAAACATATTTTCTTTTTTTAAAAGTTAATTTTTCACTAATATTATGATCTAGTATTGCATGCATATAAAGATTGTTTATGTCATGTTAGGCCTACAGATGAAAAAAACTTATCAAAAATCTATAATTGCGGCAAACTGATTAAAATAAAACCAAGTACTGAGGGGAAAACTACTGCATATTTTGAAACTTTGCCCTATGAGATTTTGTATTTTTTTTTTCAGATGCATCAATATTTCAAATACAATGTCAGAAAGTTTATAAGTAATTACATGTACAGATAAGGGAACAAGAAATTGTAATCATAATATCATAATTCTTAGACAAATCAAAGGAACCTAATTTAAGAGAGCCAAAAAGTTGTGTTCTTGTGCAGTATTGAATGAAAATAAAAGAAAGAGATAGAGAGCAACACAAATAGATTATAATTTTTAAATTCTTGATTATATCACATTTAAATTCAGACCTTCAAATACATTATTATTCGTCCTAACATGTACTCACTGACAAACAAAGAGCAGTATTTGCAAAGGATGCCAAATTTAACTGTCCAGTGTGTATTTAAATCACCCTCTAGCCGAAGGCTTATCAGTTTTTAATTGCCCACATGGTCATTAACTACTGTTCCTGACACTGGAAATGTCTGTCTAATAACATGGTAATGGCCACTAGGGATGAATATCTGTCAATCAAATTATAACGTATTTGAAAAATTAAAATGCTAATTACTTCATTTTGCCTGGCTCGATAAAGTGCAACTTTTTTTTACATGTTTAATTTTCTATCCTCTATCATATGGTGTAATTATAATTTCTGTTGCAATTAGTTCAAACCCATGTACTAGATTGACTGGACTATTAGATGGTATAATAACAACTGATTTGCCTGGTAGAATGAAATCCTACACATTCACCCATCAAATATTTGACATTGAAGAGCAGCAGCAGTACCATTCATGCTGATTTACATGAAGTTTAAGAAAAGTTTAAGAAAACAAACTAGTAATTGTGTGAAATTGACTTTAAATTTAGATTGACATACACTGTTTGAGCTGAACTATGGGATGTTCAGCTTAATCACAGGATTAGAAATACAACTATTCTAGATTTACATTAAATTCGAAGTGTTGAGTTTTAGTACTGATTTTAAGACCTTAGTTGTGTGTCTGTATTTCTTTATGTAAATATATAACTCTTCCTTGAAACAACAAATAGGTGGTAATTTATGTCTTATAGACGTCAAATGAGGGTAGGCTTAACTTAGTTTGTGTATTTGAAAGGGGTTTTAAATGGGTTTTAACTATTTTCAGTCATATCATAGCAGCTTGAGCACTAACCAGGGATTCCTTGTATTTTCTCTCACCAGTACTATCGCAAATAGGTCTATGATTATCTAATTGGTGGGAGACAAACATCAGATAGAGTGTGTACCACCATCCAGGATGGCTCATCTATTTACTTCTCTTGCAATAGCTGACAATGTGCTTTTGCGAAATGAAAGAAATTAATTTTCTGAAAATTGCTTATTTAAATTACAAAATGAATGAACTAGGTTATATTACAATATTACCTATCATGGAATTAATTGCATTTCACAGAAGGCAATCCCAAAGAATATCTAAACCCTAGTTTGTGAAATAAACACCATGGCTTGATTGAAATTGAGAAAAGATTCATTTCTAAGAAAATCTGTTGCCATGAAAACCTGCCGTGGCTAACTGACATCCATAAACATATTTCAGGAAATCATATCTGATATGTTATGGTAGGTGTTTAGCCGCTTATCAGATCAATCTTTCATTTTTAGGCAATAAAATCTACTCTTCATTTCATCTCTATTTTTTCATGATAAGCCCTAATAATGAAATCAACCCTTAGCCTGTTCTAAGCCATGATATTTTTCTAAATTGCTTGATTCATGATATATGAAAACTTTTAATTATCTTCTATGTTAACACTTTCCTGTTTTACAAAATTTTGGACCTGTCAAATTCAAAGGTTTTGCACATGAAAATTTAAAGTGGATTTAATTTGAAAAATAACCATTCTGTAGGGTAGAAAATAGTGTGGAAAAAGAAGAAATTGCTTGTCAGAAGCTATTTCTTCTTTTTTCACACTGTTTTCTCAATCATAAAATCACAGTCACGTTAAAAGCAGGGATTAAACAGCAAAGGGTTAAACAATAGTGATTTTTTGCCAATGATACCATTATGCTCTCATAACTAGAGCATTTAAAAATGTTCATCATTTTTTTAGTCTCAAAGTTTCAATGTTACTTCTGTTCAATAAAATATGAATGATCATGCTAGTGTGTCACATAAAAGAGTGTAATTTTCTGAAAAGAAACAAGTTGGAAAATAATACATACATTGTATAATGAAAATGCAAGTTCAATTTATGGATAACCTACGGACAAAATTAAGAATTTCATATTAATGATGCTTGCGATTCTTTGTTGATTATCTTCTTTATGACTATTTATTAATCATTTCACTGTAAACAGTATTGCAGGAAAATGCTTTTAATGGCACTAAAATTTTCATAAACTCCTAATTGGCACTCAAATTTTTATTAACTCAATTTTGAACTTTTTCAAAGAAGTTTCTTCTAATCTTGGACCTCTCAGTTTCCTTTTAAAATTTTGCTGTCCTTATGTAAAAGGTTAAGAGGAACCTGACATATGGAAGAGGGGAAATAAGTTCTTAATTATTGTATAAGTGATTTAATCCAGACCCTCCCTACTTAGTCAACCCTCAGATATCTAAGATATACACTGAGATATTAACAAATTGTTCTCTGTTTCTCAAGATAAACAATTAGATAATAGCATAATTTGGAGGTTCATTATTGCTCAGTTATTTCAACTTTGTACCATTGTTGTTATTCTAAAACCTTTTAACTACAGCTATGATCAAGCTGCAGTTTCGAGGTTTTAGAATTACATGGGCAATATATATTAGAATCGGATTTACGTAACTTTCTTTGAGTTAAATGCATATAACAGAAAAATATTGAAGCATATAAATATCAGATAGAAGCTGCATAGTGAGGTTTACAGAAAATAGAAGGTTTTCAAAGTGGGCACTGAATTCGGCCTACATGTATGTATACGATATAGAGTGGCAAAAATTTGATATATCAAGTGATTTTATTGGTCTTGAAAGGATGTCAAACACTTAATATAGATACAGTCACAATGCGGCTAGGTAAAAGAGGTCTTTTGGGGTCTTAGTTGCTCTACGGGTCTACATTAAACTTCAGAGTGAATAAACAAAACATCCTTTAAATTTCATTCTGCAAGCATTTAAAGTAAAATCTTATCAAAATTTAATTAAGTGCTTTCAAACTCTAAGGCAAAGTAAGGGGTTGAGTTTATCAAGACTTATTTCCTCCATTTTATCTTAGAAAAAAGTTTTTATAAAAATATTTTCACCTCTTGTCCACTTTTATGTCTAAATCTTCTCCATTCTCCTCCATCTTCTCTCTGATATTCCAGCAGAAATTCCTCAGTATATTCTTGACCCTGAAATACACACAAACAAATCCATTGGCTGAGTGCAAAACTGTTGAAAATAGGCATTTACAACCATTTTCCACTATCCCCCCCCCCCCCTCCTAAATAATATTTTCTTCTCAGTCTAACATTTAAAGTAATATATGTTATAATCAGTGGCAGATACACAGGGTCTTGGGGGTTCAAACACCACCCCAACCCCACTGCAGCCAATTTATTTCATTTTCATAGAGAAATTCAATAAAAAGTTTATAATACCTAGGAAAACAAACCTCCTTTTCATATTTTCGAACCCTTTTTACAGACAATCTGTCCCAGCCCAGTACAATTCATAATTTGAAATGTTCTATAGGTCAAATGAAGTTATTATATTGATTCTTTGAATGATAATCTAAATTTTGAATATGTAATGTTAATGGTTCAAGTTTTTAACTTTTCTGAATATTATTGCAAATTTTAAAAGCAATTAGTTTACACCATGGAACCTATTGATGGCTTTATGTAGGCAGTAACAACCATTTCCCACTGAGCCATTGATATAATTTCTAAAATTGCTGATGTTACTGTTTTTCTTTTCTTGAATTGTTATATTATTCTCTAACAAATTCATGTTTTAGTATTAAATAATCAAATCATGTTTTAGTATTAAATAAATCAAACATTGAATTAAAAAACTTTTTTCAGAGTGATGAAACACAGGAATTTTTTCAATAATAAGGATAATGACACCATTCTTTGATCATAATGATACCAAAGCTGTTCTAATATTACCAAGAAATGAAGCATAATATTCATTAATTGGACATGATTATAATTTGTTCCCTATATTTCCCCAATGATGTAAGCTATTGTTAGAAAGAAATTGTATCCTCTATTTTCCGTATAATATAGCAGAATTATTCCTCCATTTCTGATTTAATATCAGGATTTGACCTTATTTCTTTGTAATTGAAACTTTTTCTCAGAATCTGAAATGTCATCATTTTTTTTTTTTTTGGAGATTTAATATAGTGATCACAGAGGTGACATTTAACCAGACAACCCAATATTTAGGTTCATTCGATGCTCTCTTACTGACATTGAAATAAATTTGAGCCTATATGTAACATTTCCAACAATTACCCTGCAAAAGAATGTTCTAGAACAAGAATTAGAAGAATTGGTTCCGGAACTTCTAAAACTAGTTCTTGAACCAGTTCTAGAACTAGTTTTTGAAATAAGTTTGATAACCTTGAGTGGGAGTTCAAGAACTAAGTTTTAGAATTGGTTCAAGTTTGAATTGGGATTAACACAACTTCCAACAATCTATCAGTATACCGCAGCTGCTGGAGCACCTAACAATTGATTTCTCATGGTATTTCTTGCACCAGTATTAAATTAATCCTTTCCTAGCCTTGAGCTGCTATCCCACAAAGGTTTACAATTATCAACCCATAGTTGCAAAGGATGAGTACTGCCGTTGGGAATCAATCCCAGGACCTTTAAATGATAGTCTGACAATTTGCTATGATGGCGGCAACCCTACAGTACGGTAGTAGCTCACCAAAAGATATGTACAAAATATTGTCCTAATATAAGCACAGTAGCATTCAGACCAAAATAAAAACAAATTTGCATGTCGCAGCAACATTAATCAGGATCGTCAGTTTTAATTGCAAAGTCAATCCAGGGATGAACATCGATACTAATTATGTGACAAGACCTAATTAGCAGGATGTGATACCTCTATCATTATCTTCCAATCAATTCAAAATCGATCCATCTTGCCATGTTTCCAATATAATTCAGTCCTTAAACTTTTTTTATTCCCTCTCTATATTGTTTTATTTTGATTTCATTTAAGGTAGAGGACCTGTAATAGTTCTGCAAAATTTCTGATTTCATAATCTTTCACAATGTTAACTGAGATTTCCTAATAAAATCATTATAGAAACCTTAGTTAACACTGTTAAAAATGATGACTTCAGAAGCGTTGCAGAACTATTACGGGTCCACTACCTTAAGAAACAAGATTATCATACTGAATTGAAGAGTCATGCTTTACAATTTTTTTCTAGAGTATACTTTTACATTTCACTATTTCATCCTGATCAAGGCATATAAAACTTTTTTTCCACATAAAATTTCCAGAAACTAAAATTCTTTTGTACAGATTTTGATTATTTGTTTGAATGGGTTAAGTGTCACTCTAAACAATATTTAAGTAAATATGACAGCTGCAGCAACTGACCATGGATTCCTGGTATTCCTCAGACAAGTACTACTATCACAATATACACTCAAAGCATCCAGCTACTTATCTCACTAAGAGTCATGGGCTTATTTCATTAAAGGTCGGATCCAAATTGATTGCTTGATAAAACAGACCCACGGTTTTGGATTATAACAAAGATTAGTTTGTTTGAATGAGGATTTATGCCACATTCAACATTTTCAGTTATATCACGGCAGCTGGAGCACCTAACAATGGATTCCTGGTATTTTTAACACCAGTACTACCATTACATCCTTTTCTAGCCTCCAGCTGATATCCCACATAGGTCTATAAATGTAACGAAGATATTTGGGTTTGAATTTCATATCTTTTGTACTTTTTCAAAAGATGATGTAGATTTCATGTTATCACTGAATTTGTCAGTTTTAATATAATGTGAGAAATACAGATAAGATTATGATGAAAATATGAGGAAATACTCTCAGCATGTGATATCATGCTAAACTTTGAATTCTCAAAATCTAAAACCCAACAAATTTCTATCATACTTGGAACTGTCTCGCACTCAAGAGCCTTAACTTTCAAATAGCAAACTGAAAATTGACTCATCCACTCATTTATTTCTTGCATGGGTCACAGACACCATGCAAAGCACTAAATGATCTGTAGACTATTTATCTCAAAATACTAAATTCTAATGCCAGGAACAAGTAACAGTAACACCTATGGGTGCCAATGCTCAGCTGAAGGTGCTAGATAGTGCAAAAAATCTTTTAAGTCGAAAGAAGGGGAATTACTCCTACAAAGATCAGAGTTTTTCCCTTTGATAGCCTGGATAGTATGATGCCGCTAACCCAAATGCCAAGATAACTTCAATAATAACAAAGATATGACCAAGGTTTTAAGTTTGTCATGCCATCACCAACACTGACACAAACTACGCAAAAGTGATCACAATACCTCGGCAATACTCCAAAAACAGCCGAGCTAAAAATGGTGCAGGTGGTAGAGCACCTTTTTACTTTGGACCATTGACCAATTAACAAAATTATATTACTAATTGTCTTTTGGAGATAAGACAGCATCTCATTTCCCTTTTAGGATTGCTAATGTATACACTTAAGCATATCAGGGAACACAAAGTAGTATTTCCCTCAGCTGTTTAGTTTTGCAACCTTGCAGTACAACTCTTTCCTCGTATGTCACTCATATGAGCAAATGCTACAATGATACATATATATGAAAAACAACCACTCGATGGCTCAGTGCAAAACAGTTGTAACTGCCTATACATTTATAGGCATTTACAACTGTTTCACGCTTAGCCATCGTACTGTACTTGGATTAACTATTTGTATTTCAGGTTTATATATTCAAGAAAACTGCCTCTAAACCTGAATCTGTAAGGGCAACATCCTTGCCAGAGAATATATTATTGACAATAAACAGAATAATTGATAAACAGATTTCTTCCATCATGAAATGGAGCAGCCATTATTTAATGAGCATAATTAGGAGAGGTATCCAAATAAATCAACACCCTTCTCTGTGTTCTCCTACCAGTAGGGCAATTGAATACTGTTATCATTTTCAAATTGTAGTTCTATGATCAATTGCTGCTTCAAACAATTTTTTTATCAAAGAGCTTTTTTTTAATTATCATTTACCTACAATTTGGCTTATTAATTCTCTTTTTCTCATAGCTAATCTTGTTTTATATAAAAAAGCCATCAGAGATACCCATGTCTTACACATGTGTAGGATAACATTTTAAATGACGTCATCATGATGCAATTTAACTTACCTTTTTTCGCTGTATTTTTTAACAAGAGGACCATGATGGTCCTAGAACGCTCACCTGCGTCTCTTTGACCCCTGGGACATCACATTAATTAAATAGGCAGATGTCAAAAAGGAGATAATTTCTACACAAGATCATTACCATGGAATATTTCCAGCCAGACAGGTATGCCTTTTCGCTCATTGATTCTATGTAAAACGGGATGCACACGGGTGTAGCCCAAATGTGACCCCAGGGTCTTGATATGAACAAACTCGGTAGAAGTCTATTAGATGATGCTACATACCAAATATGAAAGCTGTCTGCCTTCTGGTTTTGGAGAAGAAGATTTTGAAGGGTTTTCCTATTTTCACCGATCATGCTCAGATGAGCTAAAAGGGATGCGCCCAGGCAAAGCCCAAATATAACCCCAGGGTCTTATCATGAACAAACTTGGTAGAGGCCCACTGGGTGATGCTACATATCAAATATGAAAGCTGTCTGCCGTCTGGTTTCAGAAAAGAAGATTTTTTAAGATTTTCACTCTTTGATTCTATGTAAAAAGGGTTGCGCCGGGGTGGAGCCCAAATATGACCCCAGGGTTTTGATATGAACAAACTTGGTAGAGGTCCACTAGATGATGTTTCATACAAAAATAAAAAGGCTGTCTGCCTTCTGGTTTCAGAGAAGAAGATTTTTAAAGATTTTCATATTTTCACCCTTTTTGTTAAGGGTAAAGGGAAAGTTAAGGGTGGATTTCAATTATTTGAACAACTTTGGTAGAGCTTGACCCAAGGAACATCCCTGCCAAGTTTCATCAAGATTGGCCCACTGGTTTAGGGAGAAGATGTTTAAAGAAATTGTGGACATTGCACAAATGACGCCAGACGCCAGACATTGTACGATCACAATAGCTCACCTTGAGTATTTTGTGCTCAGGTGAGCTAAAAAGTCTAAAATAAAATCTCATGACAGAGCCTACATGTATAATGTATGAAAATGAAGCACAAACAATAAAATATATATGCCAAGATCAGTTTTTACAGCAGTTAGTAACAAACTCCAAGTGCTTACATCAAAGAGAGAGGTTGTGAGGATATGTTAATATTTTATTTGTGGTAAAAATAGCAATCAGAATCACTAACAACAACCCAACCAAGTCTTAAAATATTTTTTCTATTTCTAAACATTGACTTTTGGCCCCTACAAAAAATTAAGGAATTATGTTTTTTGAGGACTCCTTATATTAAGTATCTAAACATATGCAATTACAATATGTGACTAGCCCTTTAAATGGCTTAAGCCCTGCGAACCAAGTATATGCAGCAAGTCATGGTAAAAGGGAGATAATTCTCACCCTAATTAGATTTAAAATTGTAAAAACAGCACTAAGTGTAACCCCTCCTAATGATTATCTTCAGAATCAACAAAATGATTGTGTTGCACAATAATTTGACAGCCATTACTTAGCTACACTGAGTGAATTTTGCCTGCGTTTTTCATCTTACCGCATTTCCTCTAATAATAGCGCCCTCCCTAAAAGTAGTACCCCTAAATTTTTTCACTCAGAAAACTCACTAAAAATACCTAAATTTTAGGATCATTTTGAGACTTCTCTAATTTGAGATGAATGTCCCATAAATAATCATTTATATGATTGTTAATAGAAAATTCACCTCAAATTAAAGGGAAAAAGGCCTAAAAGACATCAATTTTGATTATTTTTTATATTATGAAAATGCATACTACCGGTAAAAAAAAGCTCCCTGACCATGTAATGTATAGCTCCTGGCAGTATTTATTAGGAGAAATATGGTAGATCTTAATTTCGGAGTTCCTATCATGACATTCTAGAAGACAAAAGTAGAGAAAACATATTTCTGGAATGCTGAAAAACCGTTTCACTAATTGCTCAATATAAAATGCCTTCCACGGGTGAGTTATGACCCAGTTATGCCAAAGAACATATTCTTTATGTCCTAATGGCCGCAATTAATTGGGGGTAAGGTGAATAGGGGTTTGTTTTACACCAGATAATCTGGCTGGGGTTTATCAGTTCGGCAATTTGATATATTACAGTCTGACCATTTCCCTTCATTATGCATATTAAAGCTCCACATCCACATCAAAACTGACACTAATAAATGTTTGTCATAGAACAGTACCAAATACTTCTTACAAAATGAAGGTTATAGACCTGTAATAGTTCCACAATTTCAGAAGTAATGAACTTTAGTAGTGTTAGCGACGTAACCTGATTGTTTTCATAAGGAAACCTTGGTCGTTATTGTGAAAGATCATGAGTACCAAAACTTTGCGAAACTATTACTGGTACACTACCTAAATCAAACCATCCATTTTAGTTCTTTTTTCAGCTCTGAACATTGAACAATCTTTCAGGTTGAAATTTATCATCTTATTGGGATATTTATGAAGGTAAGTCAAATTTAAAGCTAAACATAAAGGATGGGGCAGTAATGCTATCTTCTCTTAAATGCACATGTACATATGCACAGAATGAGAATATATAGTTGTGAAATCAGAAAGCACAGCAATTTGTTTGAAGCACACAGGATTACGAGCCTTTATACCAAATAGGGAATTCCTAATGATATACCTTCTGTCATCATTAAAGTACATCATGACAATTTTTCGACTGAGTTCGTGGCATTAAGACATATTGTTTGCCAATAATTTTCCCACTCTTTATGTAATTTTTTTTTTTCAGAAACCCTTCAAACATTCAACAAAGACATTGAATATGAAATAAAGCAAATATGGATTATGTTATGACAATCATTCATTTTCCAAACTTTTGCATGACAAGAAACTGAAATGGTAAATCATTGTTTCATATCTTGTTTGCAAGTTTTTTATGTAAGCTTAATAATTTTACAAAGATGGAAAATGGTGCTAGATTTAAAAAAAATATTAGATATGAAAAGGGTTCTTTAAGAACAGAGTACCATGGTGTGTAATTAATTTGTTACACAGTATGTTATTTCTGTTTTTTACTTGTTACATGATAGAAATGATTTTATTTCATTCATCATTTATTCTTTTGGCCACATTTTGAATATTGAGGGGTCAGTGCAACACTATTTTAAGTGACTAAGTAATTATAGGCTCTTAAAATAGTGTAGCACTGCCCCCTTGATATGGTTCAAGAAAATGAATGTGTATATCATGATATGGCAATGGATTATACATGATATATGAGCCAGTTCTTGACATTTCCAACAATTTCACATGTGCGCATAGCAAAGCAACTGGTCAGCCTGTGCGTGCATCCATACAAGCTGACCAGTCTTTGCTTTGTGCTTTGGAAATTGACAAGGTCTTGACCCCTCCTCAGGCTATTGGAGGATAATGTTGTTGCATTATGTGGCTGTTCATATTGCTCATTGTCTCGAGATCCCCCACACATGAAATTGTTAGAAATGTCACACACAGGCTCACATAATTCTATGTCCATCATCTTTTGATGATCAACAGTATTCAATTTCTGTTGTTACGGGCAACAGAAATAAAATTCTATGTACTGTGCAGCAGCAATGAGACTGAAATAAAATACTGCTCATCAGCCCTGCGTCCAGAATGCCAAAACAGTGCAAACTGATTTTAAAATATACCTGGCTTTGAACCCAAGTACACAGGCAAGATGGGTGATGATTTGAAAGCAGTTTGCCCCATTTTGTCACCCTAAATGCATGACAGATTACACACCATGGTGTATAGGTATAGGATTGAGAAAGAAAGCTGTTATAAGGGAGATAACTCATGAAATATTACATCGTCTGGGTTGTCTCTATCTCCTGGATTTTCAGGATTATCGTTTGATATCTGTAAAATACATTTTGGAATAGGTTTCATATAGTTTTATCCTTGTCTGGCTAGCTCAATCAATAATGATCCTGAGCTCGAATTCCGGCTTGGCCAACTTTCATCCAACATTTGACACAAGTCTTTGCGAGGAGTGTCTTTTGTCTCCCATCATTGGGTGTATGATAAGTAGTTTGCATGGTCAAAACTTCCATTACGCACATAACCCAAGGGCGTGATAAAAAAAACCCTCCTTTGAAAAATGTCGTTATTGAATTATCATAACATCTAAACTACAGCTTATTCAAGCTGTAGTTACGATGTTTTGATTATTTGCCAACGCTAAAATGATTAAAAAGGCCATGTATCACCTTTATCCTATATATTCTTTGATGGTCACCTTTTCAGCGTGTATAAATTTCAAAATCCTAGTTGCGCCTATGGTTGGATGGGCAGCTGGTGGCTCCGATGAAATGATGTGGTTGTGCTGGTTTGAGAAACAACAGGAAGCCATGGGTAGGTGAACTAGCTGCAATTATGTTGAAATCTGTGCTAAACCCCAATCACTCTATTAAGTTTTTTTTTCATATTAGATTCATCTATCAAAACTGGTGTAGCCGATTCTGGTTGGCTGAAAAAAATGCTCATATCTCCATGAGGTATTGATACTCTTTGCAATGAAAAAAGTCTCTTGAAATAGGCAAATAATCTACCTATTTGAAGAAACATAATGTACAATCCAAGCAAAGCCTTAACCCTTTGCTATTTAATCCCTGCTTTTTATGTGCCTGTGATTTTATGATTGAGAAAACATTGTGAAAAAAGAAGAAATTGCTCCTGACAAGCAATTTCTTCTTTTTCCACACTATTTTCTACCCTACTGAATGTTTTTTTTTTTTTCAAATTAAATCCACTTTAAATTTTCGTCTGCAAAACCTTTGAATTTGGACAGGTCCAAAATTTTGTAAAACAGGAAAGGGTTAAGGTAGTCAAACAATAAAGTTTCTTATAATCAAATGCCATTAAGAAGATGTCATTAAAAGGAAATCCTAGTTACACAAGTAATTAGAGTACTTAAATGAAGTTGATTGCGAAAAAAAATCAGGTCTTACCATTAAAAGCCAGTATTTTGCTTTTATTTCTCACATTAAAACTAGGCTTGATTTCCTTCTTTGTGGAAACAACATTTACTGCATGTGTAGCAGGTCTTTTTTTGAATATTGTCTTTTACTTTTCAGTTTTATAACAGATGTCTATTATTATGCTAATGTTTGACCAACAATACCTTTTGACAATACCTTGGTTTTTTTTCCAAAAAGAGTCCAGCTAATAAATGAATGTTTGTATGGATTTTTCCAAAAAGTGTCCAGCTAATAAATGAATGTTTGTATGGATTTTTCCAAAAAGAGTCCAGCTAATAAATGTATGTTTGTATGGATTTTTCCAAAAAGAGTCCAGCTAATAAATGTATGTTTGTATGGATTTTTCCAAAAAGAGTCCAGCTAATAAATCGATGGCTCAGTGTGAAACAGTTGTAACTGCCTATAAACATATAGGCAGTTACAATTGTTTCACGCTGAGCCATCGAAATGTATGTTTGTATGGATTTTAACATCATTTTCTATTTAGATCAGACATATAAGTGGTAAGTGATTCACCTAACCCTAGAATACTATATATATGTATATCTATGTTGAATTACATTTGTATTTTGTTACTTTTTAAAGTACTAAAAACCTGAACCAGTGCAAATCATTTCCCTCTGTCCAACTATTTGAAAACAAAATGGTATAAAACTAGAAAAATTAATGAATCTTTGTCTTCATGGCAAAGAACATTTTGGACAATGAATCAACTACTAGCACAAGCCATTTCTTCAGATTCCTCAGAGTTGTGTAAGCTTTTCACTTCAAGGACATCATAAAGATGGATTGTTTTGTTTTGTTTTTAAAAATGGATTAACAATGAATTTTCATTAATTTTGTGTATAAAACTGTGTAAATATTTGTATAATCTCTGTAAATGTGATATTTTGAGGCCTATATGGAAGATTGGGAAACCAAATATGAAGCCTCTTTAAATAAAGTCGTTATTATTATTATTATTTAATACTTACGTATTTCTCACACCAGTCACATATCTCAGCCTAAAGCAGCTCGATCGATGCATTACACCATTATTGCATTATAAATCCTCTTTGTGAGAGAAAATTTTAACATTGAAATTGTGCTTCCTAATAGATGCTGTTGACAACCTCTGCTTCACTAAGTTCTTTAAATAAATTCTAAGACTCAATGATTTAAAACCCTTTTGATTCAAGAATATATAGCTGCAACTTTAAAGCAGTCAGCTAGGCCAAAAAGTGAAAGTGAAATAAATACATGCATGATTACACCAGGAAGTTGTTCAGTTGCAATTACAAGATAACACTCAATCTGTGCTGATTATGTTTATTTAGGCGATTAGAACAAATAAATCAAGAATTGCATTCTCATCAATTTTAACCTAATATTTCTGTAAGGCAGCACTTAAATTTTCCTTCTATTCTCAAAAGATTTTGTTCAAACCAGCAAGTTTGCATTGTGTCAAATCAGCAACAACTCAAGTTACTGATTTTTTTTTTGAAGAAGCTCATGCATCCTTGTTGGGGTACCAAATCTTTGTAACTCCTTCTTATTCAAGCTTTTGTTGCAAGATTTTTGTCACCCATCAACATTTACATGTATGAATTTTAGTAATTTTATAATACTAAAATATTTCACCATCAGTATCAGAGAGAAAACAGTTGACTTTTTAATGTTCTTGACAAATGTTGGCATCATGTTATACCTTAAGATCATTTGTTTTGCTTCATCAAACAAAAATGCAGACTAACTTTGATTTCTCAAAGTCCTGAAAAGTAATAGAATCAGGAGCAAAAATGATTGAATCAGGTACCTTTTACAAGAAACAGGTACACTTGTTTTTTCTCAGAACAGTTTAAATGAAGTCTTCAGCGGGAGAAAAGAGTTGATTTCTCTGTGCCCTTGATGAGTGTCACCTTTACAGCACCATTCCATGTAAAAGCTAATACCTAAAACCTCATTAATATTGATTTATCAATCCAACATGCATTAGTAACACTGGGGAGAGAGCCTGTTGACTCAATCTTGACAAATGAACCAATATCAGGTTCTATATTTTTTACTTTCTATCACATGCTGTGTATCTAATCCCAGGATAGAAGCTTCACAATCACAGATAAACCTTAATGAGCTGCTTCAGGGTGAATTTGATCAACGCTTTGCTGTTCACATGACAATTTTTTGCAGCACAGTTTTTTCTTCTTATACCCCTTGCCATTTCTTGCTTTATTTTCACTCAGATATTGTTCTAGTTTTGTCGATGCCTTTCAGCTCTGCTGTCTTAAGTGTTCTTTCTTTTTTTGTAATATCTTTTAAATTTAGTTTGATTACCAAAGTTAAAAATCTCAAATATATTTAATTGATTTTTCATAAATTCACTAAGATTTCCAAAAAACATCTTTAGAAAGCAAATCTAGCACTTTGAAATAAATTAAATATTATTTAATAATATCCTGAATATAAATCTAAATACCGTATTTATTCTAATAATCGCCCATATTCTAATAATCGCCCATCCCGCAAAACATCGCTCAAAATCGGCCATTCTAAGACCAATTTTAGGAAAAAGTTGATGATTCTAATAATCACCAGTCCCCCGATTTGAGAAAAATTGCTCAAATGTAAACTTCTAAATTATTCCAACAAATACTTTAAAGTCCTTGCAACATCTACGATAAAAACAAAAAACACTGTTGATTCGTTTATTTAGACGAATTGGCATTCGTTAACAAGAGTTACTGAAGATCGGGAATTGCTTGTGATCTTTATGTTTGCAATGGTCGTTACTGCATAATTTACACAGATATGAATAATTTCTATGTTTTATCCTAAACACTGATTATCACAAACATTTTCTAAGTCCGATGTCAAAGAAAGAATGCGTGCAAGATTTCCGGTCAGACGTAGCTGCGTTTTCAGCTTCCACTGACGGAAAAATGAATATTTTTTGTCCGAAACATGGGACTATATTTTAAACTAAAATTACGATATTCTTAACACATAACTGAATAAAAAGAATTTACCGATATTCAATGATTTTTCTTAAAAATCCGAAATTAAATCCGAGTAGCAATCTTGCCAATAAAGGCAAATTAAATAAATATTTTTGTCTCGAAACGAGGTATAGGACGCGAAACAGTTTATTTCACACAGAGGGTGAACAGATGATCAAAGACGCCGACGGCTATTTTTGGAAGTGTTGCCAGAACTTGCACGCGCCCAACGCTTGTCTCGGTAGATGCCAAACCCTTTTAAAATTATTATTTGGCCGTCTTGTGACTTTGTTGCGGATTTTAGAATTGAGGAAAACAGCATACTTAATTTAATTTTCGCAACAGGTAGGCGATACGACTATTTCTTATTACGGTGTTTAATCCATTTCTTGTAATTTATTGAAAAAGGAGCAAACAATAGGTTAAAATTGAAATGTGAAGTGAATATTAAAATAAGTGCTACTATGATCGGATGTAGTTAAGATCCTTTGGAATCATGACCGCAATATGCGGTATATTCTAATCTACGAAAACGAAGAATAATACAATTTTCTGAAACTGGAGAATCACTTATTGAACACTACGATTGTCTGGCTTAAGTTTCAAAATCTAGACAGAACAGCAATGTCGTCGACGTTATCACTTGCCGATGTCGGCAGTTTTAGTTTTTTCGGGCACCGTATCAGAGAGGGAATTCTTTAGCTATTTAATGATTAATTAACTTTCAATTTATTCCATTGTTTTATGATAGCAGAATATAAATACATTCGCGAGAATCCCTTTCATAGCGATGTTATGTAAAGCAGCGTGTCGCTCTGTTTATTGAAAAACGTTGACAATGAACAAACTGCAAGGTCCTAGTAGTGTCATTATTATGCGTCTTTGTTCCTCATTTTTGGAAATTTATTTTGTATTTATCAGATACGTATCACATTGTCATTGTTTAGGGACATTGAAGGTCAGTACATAGTAAGTTTAAGTTATTGCCCGACAGAATACCTCCAATAATCGCCCACCCCCAACTGCGTCGAACATTACTTTTCTAATAAACGCCCGGGCAATTATTAGAATAAATACAGTATTTAAGACACCATTCCCAAAAATGAATCAAAAGAGCAATCATGCAAAAAAATAAATCTTTCGACATAAATGCATAATGATGCTAAAGCAGTAAGCCGAAAAATCAAGGAATCTCACCTGTCCATTTCCAAAACGACCTTGAATCTCCACCATGGTGACGACGCTGAGTTTTCCAAGGTCAATCTGTAAATACTCGTAGGTATACTGACTGATGGTTGGTTTGGGACACCATGCCCCGCCTTTACTTTCTGTTCGAATTCTGAAAAGAGAAAACAAAGTCATTGCAATTTATTAGACTTCCTCACTTTTAGATTGTGACTGTGTTAGCCCATCTTATCTACATAATCGATGCTCAGTGCCAAACAGTTGTAACTCCCTATTAACATATAGGGAGATACAACTGTTTCACGCTGAGTCATCGATATGCCCTTACAATAAATAAATCAAGAAATCAAATTGCATATGAAAATGTTCTATTGTCAAATCTTGTCAAATCTTCATAATAAACACCCATATTTGAATTCAGAAAAATATTCTAAGCAATGGATTGGCAGACACAATGCTGAACAGAATCCAAACTTGAACCAAGATTATAAAACTTTTCTCGTTCTCAACAGTAAATTTCCTCAAACCAAGAATTTTATAAATGTATGATGAACATGAAAGAAAATATTAATAAGTTATTATTTATAACAACTGATTGATATCATCTTTTATGTCCTTACAATAATTATAGTTTATTACAACACAATTAAAGTTTATTACAACACAATTAAAGTTTATTACAACACAATTAAAGTTTTAATCTTAAGTTGCAATATGACAAAAAAGTTCTAACTTGAGCATGATAAAAGGCCCTGATGTGATACAGGAACAAAAGCTAGATGACCTGCCATAAACTGAAGTTCACCAATTTTTTTGTAGAAAAGACCTTTATGATTTAGGGTTATGGAAACAAAAATTGAACAAGAGCTATGTTGGACATGGCCATCCTCGCCATCAAAGCTTGATAGTAAACAGAAATTACATCAGTTAATACTAAGTGATACACTCTGCAAAACAAAAGGGTTTGAAATAATAACAGAACACTTGAAAACCAGGAGAAGCTCTTCATGTAATCTACAGAAATATTATTTCTCAATGTAAATGTAATCAAAAGCACTCCAAACAAATGAATTACATGATTACTTTTCTGATAAATCCTGGAGAAACAAAAACCTTTTCTAGGGATTAAACTTTTAATGTGACAAGAATTTTGCTTGTTCACTATCTATTCCAGCTCAATCAAGTTAAAGATTGATTGATAGAATGGAGTTTAACACCACTTTCAATATTATTTCAGTTATATCGCGGCGGCTGGAGCAACTAACAATGGATTCCTGGTATTTCTTTCACCAGTACAACAACCACATTTTTTCCTAGCCTCCAGCCACTATTTCACATAGGTCTACGATTATCAACCCATTGGTGTGAGACAAATAGTCAGAAAGAATGAGTGCTGCTGTTGGGGATAGAACTCACAAACTCTAGATTGATGGTCCGACACGCTACCAACTGCGCTATTACGGCGGCTCAAGTTACAGAAGGCTTACATCCTGACTCCAATTAACCTGCACACTGTTCAATCTAGGCCATTAGAAGCTGATCACACAAAAGTGCAAAACTTACTACTATTCCTTACTGATAAAAGTAAAAAACCCTGATGCCTTTAAATAAAAGCTTGACTTTGAAGTAGATCATGACCACCTAACAGATCACCAGTTATCAAAACTTTGTCTTAGCAGAATTGGAAGGTGCTGAAGGAAAAAATTTGAGCCTGTGTGACATTTCCAACAATTTAATGTGTGGGGGATGGACACACTTTGCACAGCCTAGACAACCACACAATTCAATTAGAAAACAGCTGATTGCCTGAAGAGGGTTTCACACCGCATAGCAAAGACACACCGCAGAGCAAAGACACACCACAGAGCAAAGACACACCGCATAGCAAAGACACACCGCATAGCAAAGACACACCGCAGAGCAAAGACACACCGCAGAGCAAAGACACACCGCAGAGCAAAGACACACCGCAGAGCAAAGACTCTGGCCAGACTGTGCAGCTGCACAGGCTGGCAAGAGGCTTTGCAGTGTGCACAAATAAGATTATTGAAATTGTCACGTGGTCGTCCTGAGATGAAAGCAAAGTTGATAATTATGAAGAAATACCTTGTAATAGGACAATTTCTTCATATTTTACAAAGTTTTTCCAATGCTTGTATAAGATGAGTGTTGTAAAACTGCCCAAGGTGATACATTGTGCAATAAGTTTAACCCATGATCCCTCTTTGGGACATTCTGGATTTCTGTAAGGGGGTTCCAACATATGATTAGAAGGAGGGGTGGGGTTGGGGTAGTTTTCCTAGTAACTACACATTTCTGACTGAATTTCTGCATTAAAAGGAAATAATTAGGCTACAGAGGGGGGTTGTTTGAACCTGCCTTAGATCTGCCACTGATCCCTGGATAATATTGTTATCCAATGACCCCTAGACTGGTATCTCTCTACCTCGCATATCGAAGGTTTAGGACAAGACTGTACTATGACTGTGTACATACATTGTATATACACTTAGTATGGTCTTGCACTGAACCCTCAATATGATACATGTGAATCTTTTAACAGTCTTCAGACACAATGATTCACCTCTAAGAATTCCTACATGCATGCCCTCTTGAAAATTATGTTTAAAGCAGAGATAATTTTTGAGAGTTTTTGTCTGTTTTTTCCAGTTTCTATGTAGGGGGTTTATTACCTTTTTTCATCTCCTCTTATCTCAATATAAACACCTTTACTACATTGAAATATTATTCAGTAGCTTGGCATAAGACATTTAGAAACACTTTGGCATCAACTGTTTTCCCAAGACACTTGTATCCACTTTAAAGTCAACACTTTTTTCTATCAAAGGGAGGTAATCATGTTGAGAATTATGCCAATATATTTTCACAGGGACAAACAAGATGTGTTTGTGAAACACGAATGCCCTCGTAACGGCATTTTTTTTCAAAGTTTGACCTTGACAGATGACCTTGACCTTGTCACATGACCTTGACTTTGGTACCAGCGCATGCGGATCATTGAGATCTATCATCATGCCAAATATTAGCTTTGTATCTTGAATAGGCTTGAAGATATTGGCAAGGTTAAGTTTTCGGGTTAAGTTTTCGGACAGATGGATGGACAGACGGACGGTCAAACAGACGGACAGACAGACGGACATGAGTAAAACAATATGCCCCCGATCTCTCGATACAGGGGCATAAAAATTCATTTGATGTGCCATCTGAAATAAGTTTTGACTTGAATTTTGATGTTGACAATCTGAAAGTTATAGACCAGAAATTTCAAGTTAGAATTAATGTACACAATTAAAACTTACAATGCCTCCAAGTTCTTCAAAATGGTGATTGTTACTTAAAGTTTCTCTAAATATTTCTAATCAATATTGATATTGTTTTTCATTTGCTGTTAGAACAGTAATTAAATGTAACATGATTTACTGTATTTACTCTAATAATAGCGCAATCCCTAATAGTAGCACCCCTACATTTTTTTCTAAAACAACACACTTCAAATGCCTAGATTTTAGGAACTTTTTCAGACTTCTTTCTAATTTCAGACGAATTTTTTCTAAACAATCATTTATATGATTGTTTAGACCAAATTCATCTCAAATTAGAAGGGAAATGGCCTAAAAGATATCAATTTTCATGATTATATAAATCAGAAAATGCATACTAAATAAAAGCTCCCTCAGGCCATGTCATGTATAGCTCCCGAGAGCGTTTATTAGGAGAAATATGGTTCTTCACTTATCTTTTATATTTTTGTAAATTAGAAAAGATTTTTTTTGAGAACATGCAAGTCCTGATCACATAGCCAAAAGTGAATGATTCACTGAGAATCAACATCATCAACTCTGGCATAATCAAAATATTGCCCCACACAGTCGTTAGAGCAAAACAGTTGTAAGTGCCTAGATTCGTAAATGCACTTGCATTAGTTAACCATTTGTCCTTTGAATAAGTTTTTCATTAATTTCATTAGTTATCTTTCATTAGGGAAAAACAATAAAATATAGTTATTTGATTTTTTTAAAATGAAATAGCGCCCAGGAGTATTAATTGAGTACTACATTTGTTAATTAACAACATATTGTTTATTAAACAATACCAGATGGGTATTTTACTATCAATTTTTATTCCTTCTGAGAGTGAATCAATTTCTTTCAGAATGTGATAGGTCTTTTTGTCTTTACACTAGGTCTTTTGGTCTTTTCACTATTAACACTTAAATATCCTGGTTTTGAATGTTATAAAACAAACTGCAAAAATATTTTAGTTTTACCAATGATTATTAGCAGCAGGCAATTTAGACTAAAATCAGGCTGCACATTGTTGCAGGCTGATTTTAATCTATGCTGTCTGCCAAAGCTTTAAATACAACTGGAATATTCCATTGGTCATGAACAGCATCAGAATCTAAAGAAATAAGAGATCGGGATGTTTGTAAAATATATGCCCCTATAAGCAGGTCAATGGCCTATTCTTTGTCAATCAACAAAGGGCAATAACTCACATAATATTATGAGTAGAGTTATGGTTCTTGTGCACTGTGCTTATCCTCAATGAGATCTATCCACCTGTGAAGTTTCATGATTCTAGCTTGCATACTTTTTGAGACATGCTCTGGACAAAAAAGGTCAAGTGACAGACCAACCAACCAACAGGCCAACAGACAAGTGCAAAGCAATATACCTCCTCTTCTTTGAATGGGAGCTTAATTAAATACACTTTCAGAGCTTGTAATCATTAAACATTTCACACACACACTATACAAATGCAATTGTTCCCAAGTTTGGTATACAATGTGAACAAATTTCAAATACTGTATTACTCATCTGGACATATATCATTTCCAACTGGGTTTTTGAAATCAAATATACAATTTACTTTTAGAATGATCACAATCATGCTGTAATATTCTCTAATAAAAAGATACAAATCTAACACATCTGGTGGCACTAAGTAAATCTTCAAGACTTCAACAAATTAATATCTGTAAACTCATGAACAGTGGCCACCGAACTCAAGAAAATAGATCCTTAAACACTTTCCTGTTTTACAAAATTTTGGACCTGTCCAAATTCAAAGGTTTTGCAGACGAAAATTTAAAGTGGATTTAATTTGAAAAATAACCATAGAAAATAGTGTGGAAAAAGAAGAAATTGCTTGTCAGAAGCAATTTCTTCGTTTTTCACAATGTTTTCTCAATCATTAAATCACAGGCACGTAAAAAGCAGGGATTAAACAGCAAAGGGTTAATTTGGGAGTAATATTGTAGAAAAGAAGAAATTGCTAGCATTACAAACAATTTCTTCTATTCCCAAAAGATTTCAAAAATATGTTAAGTTGGAATCCCTATTTCAAGCCCAGACTCCTAAATTCCAAATTTGGGAGTTTGTTTGACTCCTTACATTCACAAGTTTTAGTGTGGAAACCTGAGCAGTTAATTACATTTTTGGATAGCGTTATTTTGCAAGGTTACCGTTATCATATTAGACCCATTTGGGAACTCAAGGTATGTTAAAAGTTTCATGATTTTCCAAATGTCGTGGAACTATTACAACCGTCCACTACCTAAATGTCATTTACATTATTTTTTCAGTTGTTCCAATTTGGGGCTACACCTACCCATGGCTTCTCATCATTTTTCATACGAGTACAACTGTGTAAAATATGTATCATCAGATTCATCACCATTCTGCTCATTTTCAATTGTCTAAAACCTTGTCAGTACGCGTCTAAAACTTTGTCTTTTGGTATTATGAAAATCCATCAACTTGTAAGGTATATATATAATGAACACATTCACCATCAATAATTTTGTTAAAATTGCTTACTGCACAGTTTTATGTTTTCTTGAATTAACGATTTGTTTCACATCTTATGACGGATACCGCTGAGAAACAATGCTGGTAATTAAAGCACTTAAGTGGCTCCAAATGGGTTAACAAATAGGCCCTAAACAATCCGCAGATTTTCAAATCCATCCAGCAAAACTTTTTGCCAATATAATTTCAGGAATTTATTAAATTTTTGAAAATGAAAGGCCAGTAAGAACCTTTATGATTCATTTTTTTTTCCACACTCACCAATCCAGACCAAATTCTTTCCGGCATTTGTTTCCCATCAATGGACTGATAATCATAAAACTTTGTGAAATAGCAGCATGAAGCTTCTAGGAAAGGATGAAATGCAGTAGTACTGGTGTGAGAAATAATAGGAGTCAATTGTTAGGTGCACCAGCCGCCATAATATGACTGAAAGATTCTTCAAGGTTTGTTAAAGCTCATTCAAACAAACACAGTCATGAAAACAATCTGGACTTTATAAGTGCAACTCTGTCAACGCATTCAAAAGTGTCTATACTTTGCACTGAGCCAAAGGATTCAATAGATAAAAGCATAACATCAGGTATCTTGACCTTTGTCACGCTAAGCTAAGAATATTCCTGCTTTGGTAGCAGGTACAGACAAAGATCAGTCTGCACATATGTGCAGTCTGATCTTTAAGTGTATACCACCCGATTTTCCTTTTCAATCCAAAATAGATTCAAAATTGTATTTTCAAAAAATGAGGAGGGTTAAAGTAAGTTTACAAGTTTTTTGCATAAACCTCAGCTATTTCAAAATACTTGATTTCAAATAATGCAATCAATCTATGCAATACAGACAGCATGAAAGTCAGATTCCATAATTGATACATTCTAATCAATTTCTAAACCGTGATTGTCGCAATTATGGGAACAAGCCAAAGGCATGAAATTTCTAATTACAGAAAGTGGTTGGAAACATGCTTGAAACAGGTAATACCATCACAAGGTGAAAATAATCAGCAAGTTTGAAATTATTGATGATAGCAATCAATGTATTGAATTTCATTCATCTCTGCTGTCTCATCCTGGCCCCTTATTACCCATAATTCATTGCATGCTCCAAAGTTCAAACCGGTGATTGTCGCTGACGGGCAACATTTTCATTCATATTTCATTTAAATTTTCGCTTTTATTGTAACTACCAGACAAAAGATATCGTAAAGAATCATAGTTCCTCAGTTTTTATGAGCCAGACCACGGTTGCATATCGGAATTTGTACGCATTTTATGGCTAATGACAGTCACTTCGACCATTAATTTCCATACTATATTAGATGCTTGTGTTTCATTATGAAATAGGAGACTGAATTTAACATTTACCAAATGTATCCATATTTGGTAAAAAAAACTAATGTCAATCCATAAGAACTATAAGTGAGAGGTGGTGCTATTGCAAGACAAGGAAATATTTTGAGGCTCAGGGCTGGTGAAATTTAGAATTGTTCAAGTCTGACAACTGTTCAAGTTTTGGATCGGGGTTCAAAATCTGGGACTTGGAGATATTTATGCAGAGAATAAGAATTTTTTTCCTTATTTAACCTTTGTCATGTTGAATAAAAACCTTTGCAAAATTGCAGTAAAATCAAAGTACTGAAAGCACTAGAATCAAAGAGTTTTAGGAAATCTTTCTTTTGAAATTCAATATAGTAAACAACTCTGCCTTAAAGGGGATAAATAGGTGATGTAGACTAAGATCAGACTGCACATATGTGCAGGCTGATCTTTGTCTATACAAGGTTTTAATACAGGAACATTCCGGTTACAGTATGACAAGGGTTAAGAATCGTTGAGGAGGCTTAGCTTCACTATTTCTAGGGGCCTTCAAATCCATGGCTAGAGCTATCTCCCACAGTATGGAATGCTCTTTAGAAAGTGAACAAATTGAATTTCAAGTCTCAAACCAATGCCTTCAGTAATACTATAGTGAAGGGTTTAGCTATATATTGTGGTGTTACAGGGACTTTAAAATAGGTTTTATTGATATTTTATTTCTTAATTTTCTCAAATCTAGCAATTGAAAAACACATAATTATCTAATCAAGAAACATTTATTTTGCCGAATCAATGATTTTTTAATGCTGAACACAGATTAAAGAGATTAAAACGGAGGTCTATTTCCTCTATAAAAAACTAAATATCTGAACCCTAACGGTTTTTCAAACCAAATTTCATAACTTTACATCTGTCCTTCCATGTTGATTGATTCTTCCACCAAACAAAAGTATTCTTTATTATTCAAAATACCTTATGCTTAAGCAAATATTTACATAGTCTTTGATCATATCACATACATATTTTTCTTGGTTAGAGCTCTCTTGCAAATAGCAGCTCCCTGAGACTGCACTATTTACTACACAAGCACAAGCTCAGTTGAAATTACCAAATAGTTAAGAAAAATGTACCCTTCAATTCATACATTTGGCATATTCTAAGCTGATTCTGTGAAGCTATAGTTTTTCTCTTTTGTGATATGCTTCTATGTCATGGAAAAAGTTGGGTCTTATTCCTTTGCTGTTTAATCCCTGCTTTTTACGTGACTGTGGTTTTATCATTGAGAAAACATTGTGAAAAAAGAAGAAATTGCTTCTGACAAGCAATTTTGTCTTTTACCACACTATTTTCTACCCTACTGAATGGTTATTTTTCAAATTAAATCCACTTTAAGTTTTCGTCTGCAAAGCCTTTGAAATTGGACAGGTCCAAAATTTTGAAAAACAGGAAAGTGTAAATTAAAGGAAATTTGATTGTGTGGCAGCTTATATGAATAATGTGACAGTATGATTAAAATATTACCAACCAACCAGTAAGAGCATATAGTCACATGCTTAACTCAGACAAAAGTGAAATATGAAACCATAATATAACATGTTGCAAACTGAAGAGGGCTTTTAAATTTTATAGACTAAACTCCCCCTCCCCCTCAACCAATCACATTTTAATTGGGCAATAAAAAACATTGATAACCATAAATTAATGGCCATTAAAACTGGTCAAGCACACTTGGTTCAGGTCAAAAGCTCTTCAAAGTTGGAGAGAAATATGTATTGAAAGCACAATTAACATGTATATGAATAAGATTAAGCCATGGAGGCTCATTTACATAAATTGATATCAATTATTTATTTCATAATTAGGATGTATAACAGTGGTTTGCTGTTTTAATGATTTTAGGAGGCAAATATCAAATATTTATTTCATTTTTATGATCATGACCATAATCATCATATTGCAAAATTGTTCGTAAAGGGAGATAATTAGAATTTCACTTGAAATACCACAAAGGATTTTAATGACCACCCTGTTTTTATTGCTACTAATGGCTAGCACTGACCAGATGTTTTATAATCTGTCAAGGACTTCAGCCATATCATTGTCAACCAAGTTTGAGCAGGTGAAAGCCAAATTGTGATAATTAATATTTTTTGTAACATAAGCCACATTGAAGCAGCTGCATCTCACAAATGAAATTATAATGTATCTACTAAGCTTCATCAAACCGGTGTTGTCTTACAATGTCATCAATATTCAATGTAGAAGTCAATAAATTACTTCTCAAATTGGGCATTTCATTCGAGGTATACATTGCATTCATTCACCAAAATATGATTTCTTTGGCACTTACATTTATTCAAATAATCAATGCCTGCAATGAGTACTGTATTTCTCCTAATAAACACTGCCGGGAGCTATACATAACATAGTCAGGGAGATTTTATTTAGAATGTATTTTCTTATTTTAAAAATCATTGAAATTGATGTCTTTTAGACCCTTTTCTCATTAATTTGAGGTGAATTTCATCTAAACAGTCATATTTTAAGGTGAATTTCATCTAAACAATCATTTATATGATTGTTTAGAGGAAATTCACTTAAAATTAGAAAAGAAGTCTCAAAAAGTTCATAAAATTTTGGCACTTGAAGTGGGTTTTCTTAGTACAAAAATTAGGGTTGCCACTTATAGAGAGGCTGAAATTTTAAGAGGAAATAAGGTAGTCAGAATCAACATCAGGGTCCAAGATTATAAAAGTTTTCCCATTCTCCAATCAAATTTTTCTCAAATTTCAACTTGAGATTTAAGCGGTAATTCTGTCGTAATACTAATTTTAATGCAACCAGTATGAGCATTAAAGAAAATATTAATAAGTTGTAATAAATGTAACAACTTTTTCATTTATCTTTTATGTTCATACATTGATTTGAATTTTTTATTTGAGAAAATTCTTTGTTGAGAAAATGGGGCCCCAAGGACTCAAGTCAGGCTCATAAGGGTCCTTGCTTTAAGTTTTGGGAGTCCCTGCTTTAAATGTGGACTATTTTCTCTTGGGCTCTAAATGTTTTAGTGTATTCAGTTTTCTCTGGATTAAGCTACACAGTTTAGCGACTATGTCCTAGCCAAGTTTTTCTTTCTCTGCCATAAATCTAATTTGCCAGTTATAAGGTTACTGTTGGGCTTATCAGGGCAATAAATTTCTTCCTTCCCTGCTCAAAACCAGGTGTATGACAAAGAAGTATTTCAAGGTAATTGAAGTTTTAGGCATTAAACAAAAACACACATCTTCTGAACTAATTGTGTATTTTAAGTTACTTTCAACATTTTGGTTTTTTTTTTTTTCCAATTTTTTTTTTATCTGTAATGTCTGCATCTTTTTTTAACCCCTTTACTCACAACAAATCTATCAATGACTAATTAACCTAAAAGGTGACATAAATAACAAGCCAGAAAAACTTCTTTTGATGAAAAAAGAAAAAAAATGTATCATCACATTTGAATTTGGTGCTTTTTATGTCAAGCATCAATTTCCGATGAGGGGGCATATTGTTTTTAGCTCACCTGAGCACAACGTGCTCCAGGGAAGCTTTATGGATCACCCTGAGTCCATCGTCCGTCGTCAACTATCTTAAATACTTCTTCTCCTGAATCACTAGGCCGAATTTCAATGAAACTTTACCAGAATGTTCCTTAGGTGACCCTTTTCAACTAGAAAGCCATGAATGGCTTGAGTCGCTCCACAGGCTTGAAATTCTTGTAATAGCAAATAAAAGTTTTGACCAGGTTTTTAGATATTTTGGGTTCTTTTGATGTTGAAAATGATTTTCAAGATTTCCACAATATAACATAGAGAAATGACCTCTGCCCATAAAAGACATATTTTTCATCCAAACACAATAATTTTTGGCTGCAAGATAATGGGTCACCCAAGGATCATACCAATAATGTTTGATTGATATCCATCAGTAATGCACTAATAAATTGATTTTCAAAATTTCCACAATATATAGAGAAATGATCGACCTACGCCCATAAAATACATATTTTTCATCCGATTACAATAATTTTAGTTACACTGATAAAGGGTCATTTAAGGATGATTCCAGTGAAATTTGGTTACATTTTATTTTATTACATTCTGAGAAAATGATTTTCAATTTTTCCACTATATAACATATAGAGGAATGACCTCCGCCCATTTAATCCATATTTTTCATCCGATCACAATCATTTTTGGTAGACTGATAAAGGGTCACTCAAGGATCATTCCAATAAAATTTGAGTGATATCCATCAGTTACATTCTGACAAAAATGATTTTCAAAGTTTACATTATATAACATACAGAGAAATGACCTCCGCCCATAAAATACATAATTTTTATTTGATCACAAAACAGTTAAAGGGTCACTCAAGGATCATTCCAGTGAAAATTGGTTGATATCCATCTGTTACAGTCCAAAAAAATGATTCTCAAAGTTTCCACTATATAACATATAGAGAAATGACCTCTGCCCATAAAATACATATTTTTCATCTAATTACAATGATTTTTTGTAGACTGATAAAGGGTCATGGACCATTTATGTAAAATTTAATTGGTATCAATGAATTAGAATCTGAGAAAACAGACTTTTTACCATATTTGGAAATTAGCCACGCCCATTAAATCAATGTTTTCATTGGATCAAATTTTCTTGAACAACTTTAAAAGAGGGTCACCCAAGGATCATTCCTATGACGTTTGGTTGAAATTCATCCAGTAGTTTCTGAAGAGAAGATTTTTAAAGAAAAAGTTTACGACCGGACGGACGGACGGACGCACGACGGACACAACGCCATGACAGCAGCCTTTGGCCAGTTGAGCTAAAAATTGTTCGCAAAATTTTAATTGGTCCATATACAATGTGTATGGGCGTGGCAGAGCGTGGTATTCTTTGATCGACATCACCTCCTGAACCGCTCGGCCGATTTCAATGAAACTTTACCAGCAGGTTCCTTGGGTGACCCTTTCAAGAATTGTTCGCAAAATTTTGATTGGCCCAAAATATGGGCATGACAGGGTGTGGCTTATTTTGAGCCTGAAATATTTGAACTACATCTCCTCCTAAACTACTGGGTTTTCAATTTCAATGAACTTAACTAGAAAGTTACTTCGGTGACCCTTTTCAAAAAATGTTCGCGAAATTTTTATTGGCCCATAAATATGGGCGTGACAGGGCGAGGCTTTTTTGAGTCTCCTCAGTAATGAATGATTGGGCAGGGTCTATTTTCACATTAAATTCTTGGAATTCTCCACTTCAACAATACGGCAAATTTGAATAAAATTTTGCCAGAAAGATACTTGGATGACATCCACTGGACCAATAAAGTTAAGGTGAGCGGTTTAGAGGCATTCAGACCCTTTTGTTTATTTGTGTGTTTGACTGAAAGTTTGTCCCCAAAAGCCTTTAACATTGGCCATAACTTTTGATTGGTCAGGAAAGGAGCCTTCATATTTTACATGAGTAATGCTTGTGACAAGAGCTTTCTGTTTGTACTCTGTGTCCGATTGACTTGGAACTTATTAGTTTTATTCCTCTCATGATTGCGGAGTTCATTGCACAAACAGTGTAACTCTATCTAGCTTATTTTTGGAGTTACTTTCCTTTGTTGGTTTGCATACTTGGATTTTATCCGGACAATATCTCTGAAAGTATAATTATCTTGAAACTTATTAGGCTGATAGATCAACGGTATTGATGCAAAATGTATTGCATAAGAACCGTAACTCTATGTAGCCTTTTTTAATTCTTGTCCTTTAGTTTTAACACCTGGATTTTGTTGGGAGCATATCTATGATAGAGTATTAACAATGATTGTGAAATATTTTAGGTGGATATATCTCATCAAGGGAAAGTACTGTGAACAAGAACTGTAACTCTGCCTAGCTAAGCTTTTGAGTAATTGGCTTTCGTTACTTTTCACCGACGATCTGTTAATCATTTGAACACAATTAACAAATCTGGTTGACACGATGACTCCTGTATTACGCTCAAACTAAGCCAATTTTCTTTAGGAAAATGACCGCTTGAAAGCACACTTTCACCATCTTGTCGAGCCAAGGGTTACGAACGTTTTACTTATGGTATTCGAGAAGAAGCTATCGGTTCGATACCCCTTGACTCGTGAATCGATAGCTTCTTCTCGAATACCATAAGTAAAACGTTCGTAACCCTTGGCTCGACAAGATGCATATTTAGATATCATGTTACTTGAAATTTGAAAAGTAACTTTATGTAAGTTTGTATCAATAAAGAATATGTCTATGTCTATGATAATTGCCGAATCAACTGTAACTCGTAAAGTGTCCTTCAGTTTTAATTTCCAAATTTTATCTTCATACAGGCAGGTTTCAACCAAATGGGTACTCTTCATTTTGGAATCAACAATTGTATCCTTGTGAACTTTTGTTGATGGTGTTGTCAAGCGTGGCATACCGCCTTGGGAAGCATCATTATTTTATCCCATACATGTGGCTATGTATATATTTTCTACCAAAAGTAGCAAAGAAATATAAAAAATAAAGGATTTTAATAATTTAAATTTGTATTTGTGGGTGTTTCTTTTGGAGTTAAGAATATAAAGATCTAGAAAATTAAATGAATTCTATAAAAATCATTAGAAGGTATACATTTTATTTTAAATATAATTTCAAATAGATTTAAAAATTTCAGATGAAGTTGAAAAGTATTTCTAGTTTTATTTTGGCAGGTGGAGCACCTAACAATCGATTCCTGGTTTTTCTCACACAAGCACTACCATTACATTCTTTTCTAGCCCCCAGCTGCTATCTCACATACTTCTATGATTATCAAAACATTGGTAAGAAACTTATAGCCAGAAAGGATGAGTGCCACCATAAGGGATCGAACCCGGATCAGAAGATTCATAACGCAAAAAATTATTTGTGATAGAATATTTCAGTTCAGTCTAACAAGCATTGGAGAAACTACTTTTCGGCAAATTTCCCATGCAACACTGGTTACTTGCAAGATAATATAGAAAAACATTGTGATAAAAGGAGCTGTTGATTCTTTATATATTGGTTATTTTTCCATCAATGTTATCCCGATAAAATTATTTTACTAAACGAGAAGAATTTATGAATGATATGTTCAAAATAAATACTGAATCACAATTAGTGCATCCAGTGCCTTTAGCACTATGATTCTAATTAAATTTTTATTTCGGTTTTCATTCAGCATCACAGGGGTTGATATTATTTTTAGGAGATAAGGGTTTATATAAAAATACAGAATAATATTAATGTGTTGAAAAAGATGTAGAATCAGTTTTAAAAATCCTGTAATTTCATTAACTTTTCCGTAGGTCTATATCAAACCACTTGTAAAGAATAAAATCTGGTTAAATAATATAACTGTCCTCTGTCAGCAGCCTTCCTTACTTATAATTAAGATTTATGGCCAGCATCAAGTAACAATTGTTAGAGGTCGACAATTCTGATAAAGGAGATAAAGCACAGAAACTGTTTGAGTAAAATCTACTCGTTTTCAGGACATAGTCGTCTTACTGTACACAAGATAAGGTACAGATATGTACTTTTTGTATGAACCTTGGAGACGAATTGAAGACTGTTTCAAAACAGTCTTCCATTCATCTCAGAAGTTGATCCACAGAAGGGGCCTAAGGCCATGCATCAGAAAGCTTTTAGAGTCCTGGCCACTTATGCTAGAATCTCAGACTCGCAAACCTGCGTCCCTTAAAACCCTGCCTCAGACTCAGGTTCATGCAGCTGGCCTGCTTCGATTTGTTTTAGATGGTCTATGTTTACTTGATCCACACAGATACTTTTGTTAAACCACTTAAAGAAACATTTCTCCCTTATCCAATAAAAGCTTTTTTGAGGATTCTTTGGTCATAAATCTAAAGCTGATCATGAGAATCATTATATAACCAGCTTGCAATACTTTCAGTTTATTCTCAATATTCCTTTCATGTCAAACAAATATATATCTTTGTGATATCAATGTATTTTTATTATATGAATTATGTCGGTATTATTTCTACATCTATGTTTGAAGTATCTAAAGTACTTTGATTACATTTTAAGAATCATTATTTGTGGTATCTTCATCCCACCCACATTTTCAAAGCCTTTACCAATTCTGCATTATCATATCATAAAGTGACTAAACACTTTCCTGTTTTACAATAAATTGGACCTGTCCAAATTCAAAGGTTTTGCAGACGAAAATTTAAAGTGGATTTGATTTGAAAAATAATCATTCAGTAGGGTAAAAAACAGTGTGGAAAAAGAAGAAATTGCTTGTCAGAAGCAATTTCTTCTTTTTTCACAATGTTTTCACAATCATAAAATCACAGGCACGTAAAAAGCAGGGATTAAACAGCAAAGGGTTAAACACAAGACTGATGTCTTGCCTATGACATTAGAACCATGGCTTGATTATAAAATCATAGGCACATAACCAGTCTGGCAATTTGGTAAAATCCATGGGTAAATTCAAATGGCAGCCCGGGAGTCGCGTGAGATGATGTTATAATCTAAAATTGACTGTAATAAGCATGCGCAGAAAGGACATTCATGTGAACGGAGTTACCCACTGGTGGTAGTAAACAAACTTTCACATTTACCGCTACAATAATTAATCACTGCTACAATAATTAATCAACCATGAAATATCGTTATCCCATTAAGAAATGTTATAAACTCGCGCAAAATACTACATGAAATAAGAAAAAAGTATTTTTCGTTTAAAGTAATAGAGAACATTTGTTTTATGTAATCGAATTGTTGTGCACTATTTTCGACGCCATTTTGGAACCCAAGTAACACCGTCCTGACCCAGGATCAGAAGCGTCGAGGTTGAAAGGTAAAAATGACATCCCTAGTGTCGAAACCGAGGTCGTTCTGATGGAAACCCGGTCATCTCGGGTCGAAACCGAGTCCGATATGAACTTACCCCATGATTTTTGCCCTGACAAAGCGGAGTCTAAGGGACGGTTTGTTTAACTTAAGGTTAAGGTTATATCTACTCACTTTTATAGATAGTTAACATATATAACTTGAAACATTATATCGAAACATTGCTCTTGATTGTATTTAGCAAGACAATTCTAATTCAAGAGGGTTTGGTCTATGCAATCATTATTGAAATATTGTCACTGTTATTCCAAAACCTTTTGTTTGTTTGTCTGTATGGGGTTTAACGCTGCTTTCAACAGTCATACAGTTATATCGCGGCAGCTGGAGCTCCTAAAGATAGATTCCTGGTATTTCTCATACCTAAACTACCACAATATTTTCCTAGATTCCAGCTATCCCACATAGGTCTACACATACTATTATCAACCAATCGGTGGGAGACAAATAGCCAGAAAGGATGAGTTCCACCAACAGGGATCAAACCTGGGACCTTCTGAATGATAGTTTGACCTGCTACCAAAGCACAGACCCATATGCAGACCCCTTTTTTAACAGAAACTAAAGGATATATATATATATACAGTTATAAAGAGTACTTAAAACTGAACAAAACCCACATCAAAGCAAAACAGAGAATTATGAGAGGAGTTCATAAGATAGTAATAACCTAATAAATCATCATCATTTCATTATTAGTATACGATTTATGACTGCAATTTTTTACGCCATATCCGTTATTAGAGGGACCTAGATTTATTCAACATCTGTTACTATTTTTGAAGTTTATCCTTTCTTAAAGTGAGAACAAGTTTTCAATAACTTTAGTTGCAGTTGCTCATATATCATCATTTCATTTTATCTGGGATAGTATGTGAGAAATTCAAGCATGTATTTTTTTGCTCTCTTCTTTTTTTTCACGTGTATCTGTTACACAAGCCCAATATTCTATGTTCCTCAATGAATAAGTTAACAAACATATCAATGGCTCAGCATGAGTCAGTACTAACTGCCTATATGTTTATAGGCAGTTACAAATATTTCACACTTTGCCCCCTACATGAAAAGTTTTAGAAAATATATAAAGATAGAAAATATATGAAAAGATGGATTAACATAAGCAACTTCTTCAGTTCCTAGAATATTTCAACTACTAAAAACCTTCAAAATTCCTTTCATTTCAAAAGTTATGACCTGTATGATATCAAAATTTTGGACTCTTCTTAAATGTTTTTATCATTAACTGGACAAATTTATTTTCTTAGAGTTTAAATAGTGTTACGATATGAGCTAGGGGGGAAATCCCAGAACAAAACAAAATTCAAAATTGCAGGTACTCATTTGAATTGTCTTGAGGAGACAATTCAAATGAGTACCCACATTTAGGATTAATGCAAGTAAAATTAAAATATTTATTATAATATCCAAATTACTCCTCTATTCATAACTCGTAGTTTATATTTTAATGCCACTTTCAGCAGTTTTCAGACCACACACAACAACACTGAGAGCAGCGATGTTTTTCCCGTTTGGTTTTGCGAGTGAAAGTAACATTGATGAGCAGCTGAGTTGGTACAAGTTTTATCGTAATCGTAACAAATAAGAATTTATGACCCACTGTTACGAAGATGATTTACCGAAGATTTTTCCACTCAGTTTGATCGTAAATCACATATTTATGACAATTGTGTTACGTCTTCAGCCTTGCATTTAAATGTTTTCAATACTTTCCCTCAAGAGGTGGTCTTTTTCATACAAGTAGCTACTCTGTAGCATACATTATATATAGATGATCATCAAAACAACAAATATTATGTATCTGCATTTCTTATTTCATCTCAAACATTGCAAAAATCTTAACCCAAAAGACTTAAAGAATGATTCTTTGGATTAGTGCAGATTGACCCACTGACGGACAAATGCAAAGTAATATTCCCCATCTTCTTCAAATAGGTGCATAATGAACATTCAGGCACTTACAATCGATTTATACTGCCCCATTGAATTTCAACTGAATTGAGAACCTTTAATATAATGCCTTATAATTGTAGATTGAGATCATGAGGGCCTAAAACTTTTCTCATGCTCAACTGAGAATTTTCTCATACTTGAACCTGAAATTAAAACTGTAATTCTGTTGTAATACTATACTACATGAACATAAAAAATAATATCAATAAGTTGTTATAAATAACAATTTATTAACATTATCTTTTATATTAATACATTTAACTAAATTCTAAATGAGAAAATTCTCAGCTGAGTACAAAATAAGGTTTTATTATCTTGGGGCCTAAAATGTATTTGTTTGAAGTACTGATCCCTGTAGAACCCCTTATCATGTCTGAATCATGTTAATGTTTTAAATGACTTCTGGGAGTAAAGACAAGGCTGTGTTGAAAATTACCATATAAAGCTTTCAAACATATTATTTATGACCCTGTTTTAATGGAACCAAATTACAACTCAAAGGCAGACAAACCCTTTCAATCACAAACTATTTTGAGATGATGTTCAGCAATGTTGAAAGCTTGAAGACTGTTTTTCAACTTGAAAAAAAGTTTTATGAAATTAATATAAATATTCCAAGTGAGTTTAAAAGTGCTAGTAATAAAGCATGTTTTATCAAAGCAATATCTTTATAGAATAACAGTTATTTTCATACCAAAAAGCTATAATCACAGATTCTATATATTCTATCTTGTTCTTCGATCTTATTCCTACATTATACAGCCATAAACAAATTTAGGTTCAATGTACAAATGTACCACAAAATATAAATATTCATTGGGCCAATAAGCATTAAACAATGAGAGTATATCTTCATCAATTATAGTCAGAAAGCTTTTTGCTCGTAAATTGAATCAAATCAAGCTCACTCGCCCCATTTTGTGCTCCAAAGGTCATTGTTATGCAAATTAGGTGATAAATAGGTGTCACGAGGGATAGCAAGCTTACTCAGAGATTTTTTACTAATCTAAATTTCCATAAACTGCTCATGAATCCATCATTTGGGATTTTAAGACAACTTTTCAAAACAGCTCAATATTACCCCTTGTCATGCTGAACCCTGAATATTCCTGCCTTGGCAGGAGTTATAGACAAACATCAGCCTGCACATATGTTGCAATTTTGCATTTTTTTTCATTCAGCAAGACAAGGGTTAAAATAGATAGAACCATTGAGATCACTTTAAGAACTGTGATTTAGTCCTATAGAATCGGATGAACATAATCACATTTTTTTCTTTATCTAATACTAAAACCACAAGACTTGATCTAAACTTTCAAGTTACTTTGTTTTTCTTCTGCTGCACCTACACTTGGTGTCCTATATCCTTCCTTACACAGTATAGCCACATTTCTGCCATGCCACCAGCTTCCTGTCCAACTCAATGGGTGTCATCTCAGACTTTCTTTGATTTGGACATGTCCTAATATTTTGGGAAAGGCTGAAGAGAATAACAGGGGAAAAGGCTGTGAAATATTTTAGTAATAAAAGCCTATAATTAGCGCTGAATATGAAAAATTTCAAGCCCAACTTGAACTCCATTCATGTTTCAAGTACAAATTTTATTGTTTTCAAAAACAGACATCAAATCCGATATTTTACATCTTGGTTTTTCTACCCCATCATATTGTGAGGTTGAATAAGCCGCTGGCTTACCATATCAGTGCCTTCTTGTTTGGCTCAGCTTATGATCTGACAGCTTAAGTTTTGAAGTGTTGAGCATTCTACACCACTTCTGACAAGAGGTCATAAATTGTTATCTCCCTTTATCAGCTCTTCAATTTGAAAATCAGAAACCTCTCATAGACATTTATGAGCTAGAACAAGACCTTTGTCAGCTTCCAGGTCAATATACAGTTACTTGGTATTTTCTGTTTGTTTTAGGAAGGTAGATCCAGGATTGCTGTAAAAGCATTTTTTAAACATAGAAATTATAACAACTGTGATGCAGGTAATGGTAGTCAGAGATTCAAAAAATAAGTTACAGCCAGGGGCTACTGAACATCTTACTATCAATTTTTGTGTAAGTCAAATATAAAAGATGCTCTTACAGTGGTTACTAAATATGAAATTCTACCATGCATCATCTCATTGGAATCATCTTCTGAAGACAATTCCAATCAGGTATTGCAAGGCGGAATCTAACAATAAATGAAAACACCAGAATTTATGATTCTGACTTACGATTAATTTTTGCGTAAGACGTTTTTTAAAACCGGCCCAAGGACTCTCCAAGCTATCTGATTTAAGTCATCAGGAGACTTGACCTTCAGGAAATCAACTCCAGATAAAAATTGAAGACTGTTTTAAACAGTCTTCGATTCTTTTCTGAAGTTGATCCTCTATCCCATACATTTTCTAAGCTAATCAAGAGAATATTTCAATATTTGCACAAAATCCCTTATTTGGACAAATATTATATGTCAAATTAACAGTCTAAAACTTTTAAAACAGTAATTGTTCATTCATCATGCATCTTTTAGATGTCCAATTACATAGGTTTATTACAGTTCACTTCTTCATACACAATTGAAACTGTGCACAACATTTCCAACAATTTTACATGAGCACAAAACAAAGACTGACTGGCCAGTCTGTGCATCTACACAGTCTGACCAGAGTCTTCACTATACACTCTGTAGATATGAGGTCTAATCCCTCTTCAGACGACCAGTCAATTTTTCATATTTTTACTGTGTAATTGTAATACTGTGTAATTGTAAAGGCTGATCAATATTTGTACCTCACTCACAATCACATGGTTGGAAATGCAACAAAAAGGCCCCCGCCCAATTGGAATATCATTTCTATTTGGGCTTTGATTCAGGTACAGATAAACTGCAAGTGTGTGAAAGTTTGATTGATTTCTTGGATTAAACATTACTCAAAAACTCCCTCAATTAGCAAATTTCTTGGCAAAACACAGTTTATTAGTGCTGCAACATGAAATAAGTTTTAATCAGCTGTATTTTTGTTCCAGAAATATTTCTGATTATCTCCAAAATTTACGATAAAAAGACTCATTACTGAGGCACTTATCATTGTATAAACAAGGCAATGTTATTTATTTTCAAGGCAAATTTTTCAAGTTTCTCTGAATTCAAATTAAATTCCTTTGAAATCCAGTTTGTTTTGATTGGCAATGAAATAAGAAACTTTCAGTGAATATTGCAGGAGCCATTTTGTATTTGAGAAAAGTGTTGCCTCTTTTAAAACATGAATACCCTCATAATTTAAAGACTCTCCTTGCTAGTTCTTATGTTATATTTATTTTCTCAACATATCATAAATTTTGTTAAACTATATTAAATATCATTAACCTAATAGATATTATCCTACAGATTATGGAAGCCTAATCATTGAGTAAGTTTATCCAATAGTCTGCAATTATACTGAAGAAGTGTTGCTAAAGAATTGACCTGTATCAGTTTATTTAGTTGTGATCAGAGTCCTGATCCAAACACATTACTCAAGCAAGATTAATGATAAGTTGTGAACTTTTCCTGAAAGATGCTATCAAACATTCCAATGAGATTCTGAAGGTTGAAATAACATATATACATAGGAGAATCAGAGTAGAACATAAAGAGTGCAGTTCACGACACATTGATAAATGTGTAAGAAGACTAATTTGAGGTAATTACACATCTATAGCTCTATAGCCACGTTATTTCAAGGATAAATATGATATACATGTATCTGGTATTGTCATCCATAATTATGAATCATCAACATTGATGCATAAATTTGGGAATACTAATCAATAGATTACTAAACATTAGCAAAGCATACTTCTTGTTCAACTTTGATGCATAAATATAGATAACATAAGGTAACACATTAAATTCTTGATCAACATTGATACATAAATTTTTCATATATGGATTACCAAAGGTATCATTTTAAAGTTTTGATCAATATTGATGCATAAATATGGATTACCAAAGGTTACATATTAATTTCTTGATCATCATTGATGCATAAATATGGATTACCAAAGGTAACATATTAATTTCTTGATCATCATTGATGCATAATTATGAATTACCAAAGGCAACATATTGAATTATTGATCAACATATATTGATTACCAAGGGTCTCATATTAAATTTTTGATCAACATTGAATAGACCTATTTCACATAAGTCTACGCATGCGTGGGAATCTCTCGACTCCGCCCCTTATACAAACGAGGGGGCATTGTCATTTTAGTCCAGTAATAGTTTATAGAATAATAATATATTTTGAACCACAAAATACTCGTCGTTACAAACGAAATTAAAGTTATTTTTACACATAATTAGAATGTAGTTTTTGTGCTTTAATTCTTAATGCTTATTTTTGTCATTTTTCTATTGTTTGCTTTTGATTAACTTATATTAATCTAACTCTATTTCGTGTTCCTGACCTATGAAGAAATATTGTGTATTTCTTGTTGGTAATTATGTACTGACATTTTTTTTTCAAATTTTGTCATCAAAATTTGTCTTTGAATTATATTTATTCGTATATTATTCCCTTTTTTTTATTAAGATCTTATCATTTATTTCGCTCTTTTCATTAAAATACCAATACATGTATTACTAAAAAACAAGAGGGCCATAGTGGCCCTAAATCGCTCACCTGAATGAACTGTCGAAAATAGTTTAAAGTAGATTTAGAAAGGATGAAGAATTCTTACCAAATTTCAGGTTGATTGGGCAAAAATGATGCCTCTACACTGCTTACAAGGTTTTTCTAAGATTTGACCCCGTGACCTCATTTTTGACCCCACTTGATCCAATTTCAAAATTGACCAGGATTTCATCAAGATGATCATTCTGACCAATTTTCAGGTTGATCAGGCAAAAAATATGGCTTCTAGAGTGTCTACAAGGTTTTTCAAATATTTGACCCTGTGACCTCATTTTTGACCCCACTTGACCCAATTTTGAACTTGACAAAGATTTCATCAAGACAATCATTCTGACCAAATTTCAGGTTGATTGGGCAAAAAAAGTGGCCTGTAGAGTGTCTACAAGGTTTTTCTAAGAATTGACCTGTGACCTCATTTGTGACCCCACTTGACCCAATTTCGAACTTGTGTGAGATTTCATCACAACAATAATTCTGACCAAATTTCAGGTTGATTGGGCAAAAAATATGGCTTCTAGAGTGTCTACAAGGTTTTTCTAAAATTTGATCCGTGACCTCATTTTTGACCCCACTTGACCCAATTTCGAACTTGTCCGAGATTTCATCAAGATGATCATTCTGACCAAATTTCAGGTTGATTGGGCAAAAAATATGGCCTCTAGAGTGTCTACAAGGTTTTTCTAAGAATTGACCCTGTGACCTCATTTTTGACCCCACTTGACCCAATTTCGAACTTGTCCTAGATTTTATCAAGACAATCATTCTGACCAAATTTCAGGTTGATTGGGCACAAAATATGGCTTCTAGAGTGTCTACAAGGTTTTTCTAAGATTTGACCCCGTGACCTCATTTTTGACCCCACTTGACCCAATTTCGAACTTGTCCGAGATTTCATCAAGACAATCATTCTAGCCAAATTTCAGGTTGATTGGGCAAAAAATATGGCTTCTAGAGTGTCTACAAGGTTTTTCTAATATTTGACCCCATGACCTCATTTTTGACCCCACTTGACCCAATTTCGAACTTGTCCATGATTTCATCAAGACAATCATTCTGACCAAATTTCAGGCTGATAGGGCAAAAAATGTGGCCTCTAGAGTGTCTACAAGGTTTTTCTAAGAATTGACCCGTGACCTCATTTGTGACCCCACTTGACCCAATTTCGAACTTGTCCGAGATTTTATCAAGACAATCATTCTGACCAAATTTCAGGTTGATTGGGCAAAAAATATGGCTTCTAGAGTGTCTACAAGGTTTTTCTAAGATTTGACCCCGTGACCTCATTTTTGACCCCATTTGACCCAATTTCGAACTTGTCTGAGATTTCATCAAGACAATCATTCTGACCAAATTTCAGGTTGATTGGGCACAAAATATGGCTTCTAGAGTGTCTACAAGGTTTTTCTAAGATTTGACCCCGTGACCTCATTTTTGACCCCACTTGACCCAATTTCGAACTTGTCCGAGCTTTCATCAAGATGATCATTCTGACCAAATTTCAGGTTGATTGGGAAAAAAATGTGGCCTCTAGAGTGTCTACAAGGTAAATGTTGACGACACACGACGCACGACGGACAACGGACATCATGTGACCACAAAAGCTCACCTTGAGCACTTCGTGCTCAGGTGAGCTAAAAAAGAAAAGAAAGAAAAAAAAATACGTAGCCTTCTCAATCATTTTTTATATAGTAATTTCTTTGTTTAAAACATAATTACCATTACATCGTAATTGACACACTGAGACAAGGAAATGCATTCTTGCAAAAAGTGATCATTGAATAAAAAATAAAATAAATAAATAAATCGTTGAACGAATAATCAAACCAAATACACCACCTCGTTTTCATAGATTGTTTGTGATGTTGCGCTGTTGAAACTTCGTGGCAAAGAGAAAACTGAAACCAACACATTGACGATCTTTCACTCTGTGAATCATGATTGAGGAAAAGTAGACATATGTGATACAATGTATTTTGACCGTGCAATATATATTTCTTTGTGAAAATGTTATCTATTCACAACAGCGTTTTTTTTTTTTTTTTTTTTTTTTTGCACAAGAAATTTTCATACTAAGGAAATATTTAATGATAATATTAAATAGAAAAATACGTGGTATTTTCTAAAAAGCACAGAAGGACCAGACTTAGTTAAAGTTAGTTTAATGTTTTTTTTCGTATAGGGGCCATATATCTGATACTCATTTAGAATCATTAAAATATTTTAGCACAAGCCCCTTGCAGCACTGTTATTTTTCATATTGCTTGATAAAACTTAAGCGTTAAAAGATGTAGGGCTGAATTTAATCTTCACGTTTGTTTATGATTTTAGAAAGGGATTTTCAATATGCCATAGACCCCAGATCAAAGAGCGGTAAAACACTAAGGCAGCAGTTATAAGTTACAACATGTGCGCTAAATAAACATTGTACTGGTGACAATTAAGCGTCGTATGTGACATATGGTATTACGTAATCGTATTTAACTTCTACCCACATCTTCAAGATCAATATATATCCATAAAAGGGGTATCTAAATAATGCGTTCAATAATTCATGAATTTGGAAAATTAATTGGATTCGTAAGAGGTGAGTGTTAAAAAAAAGGCTGTAGGAAAAGACAAGAAAGAAATTCAGAACTACAAATCTTTAATTTCAAAACAGCGAATGCACGTTTCCAATGTATCTAAAAGCCCTTCCAAATGCAAGTATGTGTTCAAATTTGAATCATTATTAAAATGAAATAGCAACTCGTAATAATAAACCTACGGTAGAACTATTTCTCCCCTTTTCACATTATCTTTCACTCTCGATATGGTTCTGTGTTTTTTTTATTTTTCGTAAGAGAGAGAAAAAAAAACATGTGTCGAATTTGCATTCTGTAGTCTGCCGATTTTGTTGTCTGTTTTTTATTATCTCTTTATTTTAATATTTTTTTGTATTTTTTAGTTAACCAATTACGACCAATTTGTGACGAACAATGACTAGTTCTAGTATTGAAATAATGAAAATGAATAGTCAAAATGAAAGAAGTCCATAAAAACTATCATATTGAAGTGATTTCTCAAAACGGTAGATTTTCGATGGAGGATATCTGTTTCGACCAAATATAAATTCATCAAGTGGATAAACTCTGAAGAGTTATATTTGTAATTCATTCCACCCAACTAAAATCAAACGTCGCTTTTTGTCAATATTTAAAAATAAAAATTACTAAAAGCGGTCGAAATAGCTTCTAATGACATTTAAGTATTGGTTTGAATTATAAAAGATTAATGATCTATTTTATTAATAGTTGAAATCGACTGATTTATTCGGATAAATTTCAATGAAATAAAGAGCGGAGAAAAGAAGGACGCCCCCTCGTTTGCATTGTTATGTAAATTTGACTGGAGAGTACACAAGGGAGATAATTACGTGAAATACCTCTATTGATAAATAAATATGGATTACCAAAGGTTTCAATTTCTCTTTAACATATTTCCAGAAAGCAACAAAAGAAACAAGCAGGGATATTTTATTTTTCATATTATTCATGGAAATCATTTCATTATTCTGTGTCGGGTTCTCTATTATGATTATCATTTCATCTAAAACATTCATTCTGAACATTTGTAAAATATCATAGGGGAATCTATCAGGCTGCAGGGAGAGATTAATACAAGTGTTAGTCCAGGTTAAGACAGTCAGATGAAATGAGCCAGCGTGTGACATTTCCAACAATTTCAAAAGTGCGCCAAACAACGAGTCTGGCCAGCCTGTGCATCTGCACAGTCTGTCCCGCGACTCTTCACTTGGCACCTTTTAGTGAAAAACGGTCTTTTGACAGACAGCTAATCTCTAATCACACTTAGCTGTGACAGGCCAGGTTGTTGGTTATTTTGCCACCTCATGAATGTTTCAAATTGTTGGAAATGTAACACACGGGCTCAAATAGGGATTGTTCGATATACCATTATGCATGCTAACTTTGAACAAGAAAATTTTCTAATTTTCTAAAGGCATGATCGGTGCATTACACAGATCCTCTAGATGGGCATATTATCTGGATTACATCAGGGATGTTTCAGACAGGTCAGACACAATTATTTTAATGTCAGACATCACTTTTTGGCAGTAACTTTGAAGTGTATAGGACATATTGATGTATGCATATAGATTTGAATCTAAAAGACAATTGTGCACTATGCGTCAGACCACACAATACAAATATTTGATAGAGAATCTTTCAGTTGTAAAACACAATTGTTTGTTTTAATGATGTCTTATGTTTGATACTACTTTAACAATTATTCAGTCATACTCCCATGCTGGAGCACCTTACAATGGATTCCAAGTATTTCTTGCACCAATACAGTCAAACCTGTGTTAGCAGCCACCTGTATTCAGCAAGCAACCTGTCTTAAGCAAGCAGCCACCAAATTCCAAAATGAACCAATTGCACTGAAATTGACACATATGAAGCAAGCACCTGTCTTAAGCAAGCACTTTTTGAATGTCCCTTGGGTGCTTGCTTAAGACAGGTACTTCCATAATATCCTTTCCTAGTCTCCAGCTACAACCCATTTAAATTTAAAATTTAGAGGCCCCTATAGTATGCATATATCAAAAGAAATCATATCACTGGTACTATTATTAAATAAATTGAGCCTGTGCGCAAGACTTCCAACAATTTCAAATATGTACATAGCAAAGATTCTGACCAGCCTTTGCAACCACACAGTCTGACCAGAGTCTTCACTATGCCTTAAGTAGATAGATAAGGTCTCAAGTACGTGTACACCATCAGGTAACATTTTATTTACCGATTGTGGCTGTCTATGCTGCTCAGTGTTTGCACCTCACGCACATTTCAAATTGTTGGAAATGTCACGCACATGCTCAATTATTAATATAATATATTACAAAACATAAAAAAAATAACATCTGCATACCCTTTCCATTCGCAAAATTATAACTTTTGCATCATTTGTCTGCAGAGGGCCGAGGCAGAATCAAAGCTCAAGAAAATTTACTAGAATTGACAGCTCCAATATATTTTCCTCGAACTGTGTTGTCTCTTGCATAATGGACCATCATTTTGGCGAGAGACGCCATGTAAGTATCAAATCCTCTACGCTGTCTCCATAAATATTTCCCATGTGGGATGTCAGACGAAAATAACTGACTTATTTTACGCTACTTTGACATCTAAAACGGTCACAAAAATGACAAGCGACTAAAACCAACTTCCTGAAAGTGGATTTTGTCACAGAAATAGTTTTATCTTCATAAAGAAAAGCTTTTGGTCATGCAATCTTAGGAGCTTTGAGTCTCCATTATGTAATTGCTTTCCTTCATTCTTACCAGTTGATGCCTGTTGATAGGAAATAACCCTTTTGGGCACCCCCAACCTTGCGCCTACAGCTTATTCAAGTGCTGATACAACATTTTGTATATTGTCCAATGATAATATAGTTCCTTCAAGATGAGGTTCAAGTTGAACTGATATATGCAAAGTTATAATTTGATCATAATTTAACAGCTCTTGCTATGAGTATAATTGGATTATCAGTATATTTATCAAGAAATGTCTTTTATTATTTCATTTATAAGAGCCTGTGGTGAGATTCCCAAAAATTTCAAATATGTGCAAAGTTAAGACTCTGACCAGCCTGTGCATTCGCACAGTCTGACCAGAGTCTTCCCTATGCGCTAAGTAGATACATAAGGTCTCAAAGTATCTGTAGCCAATCAGGTAATATTATATTAACTGCATATGGCTGTCTGCGCCTGTGAATCAATGTTTGCACCTCACAAACATTTCAAATTGTTGGAAATGTCACACACAGGCTCATGAAATTAGGCATCATGAGCTGGACAAAAGTACAGATAAGAGGAGGTAAATTCCACTCTAGATCCTTTTTTTCGATGAAACCCATGTTGTGGGCACTTATGTAGTCTTTTTGCATAATATTTCAACTGAATGGGATCAATCTAGCACTGGTTAGGTTGAAAGTAGACCAAGCTAAGCTTAGAAGCTTTGAAGGGCATCTTAATTTTTCAGGGCTAGCTCAGTGTATCTGATCTGATTTTATTTTAATAGGGTTAACTTAGGTTGCTTTTAACAATCTTGAGGTAATCTCACAGCAGCTGGAGCACCTTAAAATGGAATCCTTGCACTTCTTGCACCAATACTACAATTATATCCATTCCTACCCTCGATTTGCTATCCTACTTTGGTTTACAAAATTTTTATATCCATCCACTGTTTTGAGTAAATTGTCGAAAAAAATATGTGCCGCTGCAGGAGCTCAAACACCTCAGTGTATCTTGGTTAGAATTGGAAAACCTTCTAACTACAGCTTGATAAAAGCTGTACTTGCGAGGTTTTGGAATAACAACATCAACATATTAAATATGAGTAAATCTTAAGAACGATTTTGAATTCAGGCTTATCAGTGCTATTCCATTACAAAAATCCAGGAAATTTTAACAGTAGTCAAAATTCCCATGGTGTTATTATGATTGAAATCATAAAAAGGTGATTCCATACAAATTTTTGATGTCATGTGAAAATAGGTCATTATTTATTTTTGAGACAAACAAATGTCTCTAGAACTTGTTTTGGTACTGCTGCTCCTAATATTATCTTCAAACTATAAATTGCCTTAGGTAAGTTAGAGTTTTGTTATTAGCAACTGATTGAACATACAAATCTAATAAAATGCTCTATATTTTAATAATACAAATAAGTACTTAAGGATGAATATCAATGTCTTACTTATTGATCTGTCCTACAGGAAGATGGTTAAGTAAGCCACAAAAAGTTACCAAAATTCAAGTAATTTTGTTCCTTATTTTATCTGCCTTTGCTCAGAGCAAAAACAGTTGAAACTGCCTATTAACATACAGGCAGTTACAACTGCTTTGTGCTGAGCCATCAACATAATGTATTCATGTTGGATTCCATTTCAACTTGTTTACTACTTTAACTTGCATAAAATTTCCAAATTAATTTCAACAAGGTTTAATATGTTATTATATCATGGTAAAACATAAATATGCTGCAGAGCAACATGCATATAAATCAACTTAATGCTCAGAAATGTTTTACATATTTAAAGAGATTTCTTACCTAAGATTATCTATAATAAAAATCTATCCTAATCTTTCAAAATTTTGATAACTGTTTTTGCCAATTGCATTATTAGGGACCAATTGAATTTAGTCTGATATGTAAGCTAACTATTCATACTTAAAGGCTGTGTGAAGATCAATGCATTCTTGACAGAATAAGGTCTTCAGATAATATGTATATAGGAAACAAGTGCTGTGGTATATTGAAAATAGACATAAGCTTTAGCTTTTCTTTCCTACTTAGACCACACTTTTCAAGAAGTCTGTTTTCCTTACCAGAATGGCTGAACAATGAAAGAACGGGTAAAAGTCACAGTTATATAACTGCTAAATGTGAATTTATGCTGAAATTACTAATGAATCTGTCTCCATAACTTATTGAAGATCTTTTGTGTCTTTGCTACAAAAGAAAGTCTTTCAGAAAACAAGAGGACCATGATGGTCCTAGATCGCTCACCTGAGTCTCTTTGACCCCTGGGACATCACATTAATTAAATAGGCAGATGTCAACAAGGCGATAATTTCTACATAAGATCAATAGACGGATTTCAGCTGGGCTAAAAATAGAAACTGATGTATTTAATTTACATACCATGTTGGTGGAGGGGGCAAAACATGACCTAATTGCTCTTTATCCTATAGTAAAAAGGTGAAAATCAATCATCAATTACTCGCTTATTAAGGTGGTCAGGTACTTGGAAAAAGTTTTATTTTAAGGATAGTTCAATTATGCAACCAGCATAACAAATTCAGTGTTTTGTGGCACATGAAAGATGTTGAATTTCACGCTCAAACCAACATACCCAAATTGTTTAAATGCAGGGAAATTGAATTGCAAGAAAGAATCTTACTCTACGAAATACCAATTAGACTTGATAATTTTGGGCAACAAAAAGTCAAAATATAATGATTTCATACCCTAGAAGATATTTCATGATAAAAATTGTCCATTTAAAAAAAATATGGTTACAGAAATACTTGCTTTCAGTAATATTACATGATAGTTCAATGTATAAAACATAACTATTGAACATGTAATATCATTATCTTTTTCCAAGTTTTAATATGAAATGTTTCTAGTGGTTTGAACATTTATATTACATGTCTGTTAGAAAATAGTTTAATACATATAATGTGTACTACCAGTTGAATTTGGGAAAATTTGTAAGTTCCTTTTACCTGAATATTGAACTGAAACATTTCTCAGACCAATCATAAAATACAACAGTTATTAACAAAAGTAATTGACAGTAAAGCAAAGTACATGAAAACCTCTGGTCGCCAGCCTGTGTATCTGTAGAGTCTGACCAGATTCTGATCTATGCCTTCTAAGAGGCAAAATTAGGCCTTAGTGACTTTGCGAGGAAATATTTTACGTTTGTAATTTTTCTGGTATTATTCAAGGCATTCACTTGCTAAGATAGACCTCTCTTAATATGTTTTGGTGTGGCTGTATGTGCTGATTAATGTTTGTGTGAAATTGAAAACATCTCGCATAGGTTCAGCTTAAATTTTGAAATCAGCACTTTGTGATGTTTTCAAGAATTTAATGGCTATGTACTTCCACATTTAGTTGAATATGATATTTAGATCCTTAGTTAGTTTCTCCATGTGCTCAGGTGAGCTAAAAAGTGAATAAATGCTTGAGAATGTCTCTATCTTGAAACACGCAATAGGCACATACATGTATACCTTAACGGGTGCTTTAGTCCAATGCTTGGGTTTTGTATGACAGAAGCATAGAATACTGATCAGACTGCCCTTCAGAATGTCAGGTAACTTCTGCATTCAGAAGTGTAACGTTAGTTTCTTTCATAACATGCAACCAATATTTTGTCTATGTACAATCATAATTAAGAAACTGTAGTTTTTGAAGCTGCAGTCGAAAGTTGTTTTTTTCTATATCCCCAAAATGTTTTAAAAGTGCATGATTGGCTATTGTTTTTGTCCAACATTATTTTGAAGCTATTGAGTTGAATACTTTACCCATAAATCATTTCACTAATATGCATATAGGAAGAATCATAAACAGTACATGAAGTCAAAATATTGCACTGCTATTATTTATAAGATAGGGCTGCAGTAACATGTAAAAGTTTTTAGTTGTCAAGTAAATATAATTTGGAAAAAGGCACACCATGAAAATAATTTTGATTAGGATTATGATGAAAAATAATTAAAGAAGTAAGAAAATGCACACAAATCAAAATTAACAGACGGACACCCTAAGATCATTTGCATTATTGAGGAAAAAAATATAAAGAAAAAAAACTGCATAGAAGTTTCAGTTTTAAACGCAGACAAACACAAATTACTGAATACAAGATACTTCAATCATTTACAAAAAAATACTTTATTTTGATTTAGTAAAAATGAAATTATTTCATCAATACTATAACTTCCCCTAGTAATCTTCACATCTTTACATTTCTGACTTGCAAAAAATATTTGCTATCTGGTAATGATTCAACACAGAGTTCCAGGAACATGGTTAAATGATTCATTTCCTTTATTTTGTCGGGTAACAAAAACAAGTATTTACGATATGTAACGGTTATATAATACAGCTTAATTAAGCACTATCCATGACTGACCAGTGTGTATTCCATACAAATTCCTGGCGTATCAGTTGACCTTCTGCCCCCAATTACTATCTACTGCAGTGTTCAGTCAGGTGTAGAGAAACTGAAATCCCTCTATACCATGGAATGTTTTCAGCCAAGAGCAAGAAGGAAATGCCTTTTTACTCTTTGATTCTATGTAAAAAGGGATACACCCTGGTTGAGCCGAAATGTAACCCTAGGGTTGATATGAACAAATTTGGTAGAGGTCCACTAGATGAAGCTACATACTAAATATGAAAGCAGTCTGCCTTCTGGTTTCAGAGAAGAAGATTTTTGAAGATTTTCCTATTTTCACCCACCATGCTCAGGTGAGCTAAGAGGGATGCGCCCGGTTGGAGCCCAATTATGACCCCAGGGTCTTGATATGAACAAACTTGGTAAGGGCCCGATTGATGATGCTACATACCAAATATGAAAGCTGTGTGCCATTTGGTTTCGGAAAAGAAGATTTTTAAAGATTTTCACTCTTTGATTCTATGTAAAAAGGGTTGTGCCCGGGTATGGCCCAAATATGATCCCAAGGTCCTCATATGATAAAACTTGATATAGGTCCTCTAGTTGATGCTACATACCAAATATGAAAGCCATCTGGTTTCAGAGAAGAAGATTTTTGAAGATTTTCTTTTTTTACCCTTCGTGCTCAGAAGAGCTTAAAGGGATGCACCCGGGCAAAGCCAAAAAATGACCCGAGGATCTTGATATGAACTCACGTGGTAGAGGCCCACTAGATGATGATACATACCAAATATGATAGCTGTCCGCCATCTGGTTTCAGAGAAGAAGATTTTTACAGATTTTCACTCTTTGATTCTATGTAAAAAGGGTTGCGCCCGGATGGAGCCCAAATATGACCCCAGGGTCTTGATATGAACAAATTTGGTAGAGGTCCACTAGATGATGCTACAAACAAAATATGAAAGCTGTTTGCCATCTGGTTTCAGAGAAGAAGATTTTTGAAGATTTTCATATCTTCACCCTTTTTGTTAAGGATAAAGGGAAAGTTAAGGGTGAATTTCATTTATTTGAACAACTTTGGTAGAGCTTTACCCAGGGAACATCCCTGCCAAAATTCATCAAGAATGGCCCACTGGTTTAGGGAGGAGAAGATGTTTAAAGAAATTGTGGACGACAACCGACTGACGACGGACATTGTACGTCACAATAGCTCACCTTGAGCACTTTGTGCTCAGGTGAGCTAAAAAGTGCTCTTTATTTCTTAAGAAAACTACCACCTACTTTGGCACACAAAAAGACACACTACCACCGTATACCTTTAAAAGCAACCCTCAGAGTTGGTCTGTGATATAGACTTTTGAAATTCTGTTTTTAGATTGGCCAATGAATCTGAAAGCTATAATACCTATTGTTACCACTATTTGTTACAGCTTTGTCTTGAGATTTGACAGTCTCCTATCTTTGCAATAATCTAACCTGCATGGAGCACAGTAAATTAAGCACTGCAATATTTTAAAGGAAAACCAGACAAAATTATTTATGTATTTTTCAGGAGTTCCACACATACAAGGATTAAATTGGTTCCAATTTTCTCTTTTCACTCAGTGTGGTACTCTGCAAATCTCCTTCCAACATATAAACAGATAATTTAATCAGACATAATGACTGGGTACCAGGGATCATTATTCCCCTCTAAAACAATTTGTAGATGGTGTATAAACATTTTTAATGATCATTTAATAACAATTAATTTGTAGACCTGACATTAAATATATACCATGAATTACCTAGAATAAACCCTTCCAGGTAATTATGACTAAGCATTTCAAAGCTTTTCACAGACAAAAAGCCTTTGCAATGACATACCAGAAGCTTTAGGTAATTTGATAGTCCTGCTGGACTTGTTATTAAATTTCTATTACGATATTGCATCTTTCAATTTTTAGTTGATTTGTTGTAAAATAATGGCTAATATAAGCAACTGTCAAACCTTTCTTAGTGACTGACTGTATTCAGCAAGCAACCTGTCTTAAGCAAGCGACCACCCAGATCCAAAATGCACATATGTGCAGTCCAATGATAGTCTTCACCACCTGTTTCTCATTTTCAAACCAGAATTTTTCAATAGTTTTTCACAAATAAAAATTGACCTACAGTCAGTACTTTCAGTGCTTTTTGCCCTTTGATTTTGATGAAAATTTTTAGCCAAAATTAATTCAGCATGACAAGGGTTAAGAAAGTACTTTTTGAATGTGCCTTGGGTGCTTGCTTTCGACAGGTTTGACTGTATATCAATTCAATATGTGCAAGAGCCTTCAGATGCAAGAAGCTTTCAATTTAAAAAACCTAACGCTGTCAAAATATAATCAAACTGTTCTTTTTCTTAAGCCCTCACGATCTTAATCATTATTTTCCTCTGCATTCTCTTAGTTCATAACAATAAGACAAACAATCCATAAAATGAGGCCATGTTTACTTATAATTACCAGGTAACATGTAAGAAATAGAGATATACCAGAAATAATTTACGGTATTCAAAGACAATACATTTGTACATTGTTTTGACGAAAAAGACCAATAAACCTCACAATTTTTATGCCATAGGTACCAGGATGAGCTGCAGCAGTCGTAAATCTCACAGCAATTCATTCATGAAAGAACTAGACAGGTACATTAACAGAGTTCTAGTTCAGAGCCACAAATAGAAGTTTTCCGAAAATAATCTTATAAATAAACTCAATCAAATTCCATATAATGAGTACCCATTAGAATCATCTCGCTGAGACGATTCTAATGAGTACCCACAACATAAAATTTGGTTGAGAAATAACAAATCTGGAATTCCACTTGGCCATATTACCTAGAGCTAAACATTATGTACTGATTATCTATGACTGTTTGAATCTTGGAAAGAATCCATTGAAAGCACCTTTTGGTGGGTTTGACAGAAAGAATCCTGAAAATCCTAATGAGCAATGATGTTGACAGACTGTGATAGATGGGTTCTCTGCTTCCTCATTTTCACTGTTCAAAAACATCACCACCTCCATGAAGATTATGACTGATTACCAGTCTAATGTTGGCAGGGGAGATCACTCTAATTTAGATAAAATTTGAAAACTCTTTCATCACACAGTTAATGAGAAAACTCTGGTAGAAACTTCGTACTAGGGGATCTGTCATTACTTATATGGTAGAAAGCTGGTTATGGAATGGAACCCTACTCACCCTCTACTCTAAATTATCTTAGTGGCATGGGATCCTTACTATGTTTCTCTTTGAGACCATATCTTTGTGCATAAATTAATTAAGGAATGTCTCTTCTATATCATAATTTTTCACCAATGATTTTAATGCTGTGCATATGATATAATTGTCAAAAAGTAATCCTCACAATTTCAAGGGTATTCCCCTAATCAGAGCACATACTTTATAGGCTTCTCGAGTCTTGATTCTATTTAATATTCTTACATTGGTATTCACTAATTTATTGTGTATAAATTTTTTACCTAATCCTTGAAAATCAATCAAACCCTTGCTCATTGCACCCATTCAATTTCATTCAAGAACCTTTTAGACACTTTGCTGATACATGACAGTGGCAGTTCCAGAGCTAGCTTTGGGGGTTCTTCCCTTCCTTCCTTCCTCTGTGACGACATTATCTAATTTCATGCATAAATTCATTTAAACTTTTGTAAAAAGAGGAAAACAAATCCATGTTTGTATTTACGAACCTTTTATACAGACATCATGGGTCTGCCACAATATCACATTATTGAAATTCACATTGTTGGGATTCCTAATTTTACAAAAGTCAATACGTTGGACAGATCTTGAAAATATGTCTTAATTTTGAAAACTTTTTTATGAAAATACCATCATCAACAAAAGAAGACAATCAAGAGTTCTGTGGGTCAAACTATTCTAAGGCAGTCAAAATTAGAAAAGGATCAGAAACAGTAAGTGGCAATAGAAATCATATGACTTGACAGTTTTTAATTAACAAACTTTGACAGGCCATTTCTTTAGCCAGGAGTCAATGATGACAAGTATAATTAAGAATCTTTAAGTCCTTTCCTTACTTTGGTACAGCAGATGTACAAGCTATAGATGAGATCTCTACTGACAGGTTTTTTTTCTAAAAAGTCTTTGTAAACCATCATAAAAATGTACATTTGCTTGACATTTCTAAAAATTTGTATGCACACTTATTAAAGATCTGACCTTAAATCTTTGTAATTCACACAGATCTGAGTTTCCACTTGAATTGACTCAAAGAGCTCAAGCAAAATTGTTCTAAATGTACTGAGAGACTGGCACCATAATGCAATTGAGCTTCAGACAAATGCAAAATTGTAAGAAAATATCACACATATTAAACCTTTATATAATTGAACTAGGAATATTCCACCAAGACATAAGGCTTCATTGAAAATATCATTAGACCTGTTTTTTTATATATATATATATATATATATATATATATATATATATAGAATTCTAAGTTCATTGTCATTTTAAAGCTTAACATTATTCAAGTGATTTCATTGAATAGGTTTTTACATTCCTTTTGTACCAGCAGACATACAAAAGGATGAGAGATGTATTTTTTCCTCTCAAGAACTGGAGATCGTCCAAACAGAAGAACCTTACAATGTTTATGTTGCAATTAAATAGATATAACTGAATAAACATGCAATTTATCAATCGCTAATTAATCGCTCAAATCAGGCTTCAGTTTATCTAGCGGGTCATTATGTAAACATACCTGACTTATTGTTTTGTATTTTCCTGGCATTTTTATTGTGAAGATGCTTGTGAAATCTTCTAAGTGTCTGCCTCATGGCGCCAGCATGTGACAGAAGACACTTAATAATCCTTTCAACTTTTAAAAACTTTTCATTTTTGCGGATAATTAACAACTATGTACATCTATTTCTTTTTTTGATTTTGAATACGTAAATTTTTATTTCACACATTATTTTTTCTTGGTAAACTTTTACAATATACTTGTTTGACCAAAAGTAAATGTATAACTGTAAACTTAAGTGGCACGTTTACATTAATCCAAATTTCCTACACCACAGTACATATTAATTGATAATAGCAATTACAATTTCAAACATTTAAGTTTGAATCTTAATGCCACTAAATTGAATTTACTCTTTGAACAAGCTCTTGGTTTATGGGCTAAGAAATGTCTTATCCAAGAACATCATCCACAATTGACCAAACATGGTATGATTGGGATTCATTTAAGTTATCACCTTATGTATACATCTCAGACCCAAAAATGTGCTATAGACTCATGAGTAATGCACAACATCATTGACATTTTCCAAGGATTGGTAGATATTGTGAGATAGCCTCTATAATCGGACCAGAAATTCTGCATGCACTAGAATTGCTTATCGTCATATATCTATAACAAGATATTCTGATATTTTGCAACAGTATAATCTCCCAAGTCCATCATAACCAGACAAACACGAAATTTATATTCATGGACACGAATTACGATATGTCGTGCCAATTTATTAGACCAGACTTAATCAGTAAATAGCATCGAATATTAATAATGTTGTCCATTTTTCATCTCTCTATGGAATTGCAGAGAATTGCAAATCTCTTGCATTACATTGACAAATTTGTTATGAAATATTGTACTTCAACGTTGGTTATTCAAATGTCATTTTTTTTATGGGATACTTTATCTTACACATAACTTAAGCAAAGTAGTTCTTAATCAAACCCATGGATTTCTTTTTCTAAAGCCATGCCTAAATTATACTCTTACATACATTTAAGAGCATTATAATTATTACAGATTTATATCTTTAAAAGGGAAAAAAAAAAAGACTAATAGGGGCCAATCACCTATGGCTCCTAGATTTGGGGCTGGACCCCTAGTTGTTTGGAGAAAATGACCCTACCCCAAATCCAAAATATTGGATTTTGTCAGTCTAGGCCCCCAGTCAAAAATGGTTAGTCTTTTTTTTAGCTGCTGCATGGTACTCACAATTCTATTGAATTGTTCTTATCCTAAGATGTTTGAATCCATTGAGACGATTCTAATGATCATAATAGATGGTAACAGTCCAAAGCTGTTGTAAGAACCTGTATATCTGAGGGGGATTATAACAGATCTGCTCTGAATTGCTCTTGCAAATAGGAAAAGGAACAAAAAAGCTTCATTGTCCTACTGCACACAAAAGTAGTAATTGCCAAAGCACATGTTAATGACAAAATCACCTTTCTTTGCCTAGCAGGTGATAAATCATTCTTGAGTTTTATCATGGTTAAAATTTATCAACACTGACAGTTCAACCTTCCACCAATTCCAATTTTCCATGCTTGCCTTCACATCTTATTAATTCTAAGCATTTTTGTGCCAGAAATGTTTTCACACCATTGCACACATTGTGTCATTTTGAAATGATGTAACTAATCATTTGGCTTATTCTATTCACTGCGGAGCTGCCAATACTTTAACCAATCACAATGAAGGATTTGAGAAGTTGGGAGAAATCTCTGGAATTTATATAATTCAAGAGATATCAATGAAACTTTCACAATAAATCATTTAATTTACATAATTTTGTCAATCAATTAAGATCCCTGAAGACAATTTATATAAAGTGTATTTTGAACAATACCAAGCTCTCCTTGGATTTGTCATTACAAAGTTTGGTTTCTGTATGCTGTCAGTAAAGTTTTCTTATGCTGTTCATGACATTGTTCTGCTGTACACAAAGCCTTGGCAGATTCTATAGGCTAAGATCAGCCGTCACAGATGTGCAGCCTGATCTTAGCCTAAATTGCCTGATTTTTGCTGAAAAGATTTGGGAAAATTGGAGCCAGAGTGGTTGAAATGTCTATTAGAGGGCTCAGCACGAAACAGTTGTAACTGCCTATATGTTTATAGGCAGTTAAAACTGTTTTGCACTGAGCCAATGATTTGTTTGAAACAAAGTTTAACTTCAAGGGGATAAGGCTATATGTCATATTGTCAACAAGATCCAATGAAACTATGTCTTGTTGAGAAGGGTGTAAAGCAGGTTTGAGATGAAGACTCTGATCAATATGCAACATAACACTCAGAATAATCTGACCAATAATCATTTATCTATAATATGTGACCCGTCACACGAAAAACAGACAATCTGGGTTGTGGGTAAAGAGTCATGCTAGTCAGACTGCGTGTATGGTGCATCCTGACTATGGTTGATACTTCTAGTACTTTGCTGATTTTCTGAATCTGGAATTATCAATTTATCTTGTATAAGATTTTTTTAAATACAACCTCTGGTTGACCTCTACTGGAAATAACCTTCTTTTCAGATTATTATCTGACAGAGTTTGGGGTGGAACCTTTTTGCCAGATGGGTGATATATTTTATTTTTATCGCTTCACCTATGTAAAAAAAAAAACTCATTTCATTTCAATCAAATTTACAAGTAATAATTTTACAATATTCCATCATATGGTATAAATATCAACATGTTGCCAGTTAATATGGTTTGCATTAATCTTAGCCAAAGTTGAAATGCTTTAGAAGCCAGAAAAATCAATTATTGATAAAACTTGCTGTGGGTTATCAGTAAAATTTGATGAAAAATAAATGGATTTACACTGCAATTTACTTCAAACCCCTCCTGTGATCCGACTTGATCATCCCATCATCTTTCAATCATCATTTATCAATCAGATCCAATGCTGATTGGGTGGCTGGCAAAATCATCAACAATGTAAGGGCTTATCAGCTGATCTGCTAAGTAAGATGCTAGTGACCTTAAAAAAGTTCAGTTATCAATACATATATTTGAAACATATTGATGGCTCAGCGCGAAACATTTGTAACTGCCTATAAATATATAGTACTGTGACATTATATACATTTTTCTGGTCGAATTTTAGAGGCTCTTTATTTCTAAATGCTTAAAATTCATCCAAAACTAAGATGAACCATCCAAAAGATTATATTTTGTCTCTCTACGAGATCTGTACCAATTTGAATACCTTATTGGTGCGTAATATTTTAAACATTCAACATTTTCAAGCTAAAGCTCCCAGCAGGTACTAAGTTGGAGCAAAACATTGAAGGATTTAAGCTAGGCTTCTCTACAGATATGTTCTTATTCTTGTATACTCATTATTACATATCTTTTGAGGTCAGTAAAAAAGTCATTTATCAAAGTAAGAAAGACACTATCAGGCCCATCTCTATCCAATCTGACCTATACATACCAAAACTATCCCCAGGATATTTCTTTTTAAAAATCTGAAAATTAATGAATGTTTTTGACAGTTCTTCTCTAAATTGACGGGGAAGTGCACAGTAATATTTAAATTGGCTTCACTTTTATATTTGTATATTCAATCATGTATGTGCTATTTTTTTCTAAACACTTTGTATATCAACGGGATAATGCAAATTTATATTTAAAGTTGCCAGTGAAAAAGTTCAAGAACTTGTTCTTGAATACTCTAGAAAATTAAATGGTAGTTATTGAACTTATAGAACTAGTTTTTGAACTTTTTTGCAGGGGCCTTTATATTAATACTGTTGATTGGCCACTAAAATGTCATATCTAAAGCTTGAATAAAACTGTAGGGGCAACACTTTTGTCCCCTAGATCTTTGATACATACAAAATAGCTTGGTATCTACCCAATAATTTGTTTCAATCTCTATACGATCTGTGCAATTTCTTGAACAAAGTTACTTCTTTAATATCTTTTGAGTCCTGTAAAAAGCCATACATCATTTTTGACAGCCTTTAATATTTGGACAATCTCAGCGACAATGTGACCTTTACAGACTAAATGCCATCCCTTTGATATTTTTGTAAACTTCATTATCTAAATGTTTTTTAACTTATTTGAGCCTGTGTGTGACATTTCCAACAATTTCAAAGTTGTGCAAAATAAAGGCTCTGGCCAGCCTGTGCATCTGCAGTCTGACACGCTCATTTCTCAAAGAGGTCAGTTGCAACAGGTAGGTATGTGACTTTGAATCTCAAGCTATTTGAAAATACATTTCTAATTCCATTTTCCCCAAGTTGGAGATCAAAGCATTGTGCCTTATTGTTTGTAATCCATTGATAAATTTAGTATAAATATGCTCTCGAAAAGCCAAATTTAGATATCAGACCTTGGAATCATCTGAAAATTACTTCAACAAGAGCTGTCACTGTAAGATGACAATGCCCCCGACACCGCTTTGATTTTAAATTATGGCCAATCTATGTTGAAGGTCAAGGTCATCCAGGGGTCAAGGTCACCAAAGTATGTGCCTACAGAAAGGTAATGTACCAAGGAATGTTGTGGTAAAGTATGATGCGAATATGTTAAGTAATAAGGAAGTTATGGCCAATGTTAAAGTTTTTGGACGGAATGACGGACGGACGGATGGACAGACGGACAGACGGACGGACAAGTCAAATTTATGATGCCTCCCTATCGGGGGCATAAAAAGCAACAATGCTCGTGATAAAAAAGACAATTATGCCTGGTTAATTCCAAATCCATGTATAAATGTAGGAGTTATGCTACAGACAAAATCAGGAAGACAGACAGATTGACACACTTTTACACAATAATACACTGACTTAAACTAAATAAACAACTAGTATATTAAATATGATAAGAAGCCTTGACATAACTGATTTGTATTCAATTGTAAAAAGGTTCCAAAAGGTTAAAAAGATTTTGCACCTGATCAGCATACAATTTCAGTAGAAGTATTATCTCAATGGCTGAGAATGAAAAAAGTATCATATAGGCAGTTACAACTGTTTCATGCTAAGCCATTCTCATACAAATTATTTGTTTATCTTTCTAACCTGCAATATCACGAAATGCCAGTTCATCTGCAAATTAACCCTTGTCATGCTGAATAAACTAGAAAGCCATGAATGGCTTGTGTCGCTCCACAGGCTTGAATTTCTTGTAATAGCAAATCTAAGTTTTGACTAGATTTTTAGATATTTTGGGTTTAACTGATGTTGAAATGATTTTCAAAGTCTCCAACATTATAAAATATAGAGAAATGACTTCCGCCCATAAAAGACATATTTTTCATCCAATGACAATAATTTTTTGTCTGCATGATAATGGATCACCCAAGGATCATACTAATGAAGTTTGATTGATATCCATCAGTTACATTCTGAGAAAATGATTTTCAAAGATTCCACTATATAACATATAGTGGAAATGACCTCCGCCCATAATTTACAAATTTTTCATCCGATTGCAATAATCTTTGGTAGACTGATAAAGGGTCACACAAGGATCATTCATTTGAAATTTGGTTGATATCTATCAATAAGATTCTGAGAAAATGATTTTCAAAGTTTCCACTATATAACATATAGAGAAATGACCTCCGTCCATAAAATACATATTTTTCATCTGATTTAAATAATTTTTTGTAGACTAATAAAAGGTCACACTAGGATCATTCATGTAAAATTTGGTTAATATCTATCAGTTAGATTCTGAGAAAATGATTTTCAAAGTTTCCACTATATAACATATAGAGAAATGACCTCCGCCCATAAAATACATAATTTTCATCCGATTTCAATAATTTTTTGTAGCCTGATATAGGGTCACCCAAGGATCATTCATGTAAAATTTAATTGGTATCCATCCATTAGAACCTGAGAAAAGTCACTTTTTACCATATTTGGAAATTAGCCACGCCCATTAAATCCATGTTTTTAATTGGATCAAAATTTCTTGAACAACTTTGAAAGAGGGTCACCCAAGGATCATTCCTGTGAAATTTGGTTGAAATCCATCCAGTAGTTTCTGAGAAGAAGATTTTTAAAGAAAAAGTTTACGACCGCACGCATAATTTTTTGTCTGCATGATAATGGATCACCCAAGGATCATACTAATGAAGTTTGATTGATATCCATCAGTTACATTCTGAGAAAATGATTTTCAAAGATTCCACTATATAACATATAGTGGAAATGACCTCCGCCCATAATTTACAAATTTTTCATCCGATTGCAATAATCTTTGGTAGACTGATAAAGGGTCACACAAGGATCATTCATTTGAAATTTGGTTGATATCTATCAATAAGATTCTGAGAAAATGATTTTCAAAGTTTCCACTAAATAACATATAGAGAAATGACCTCCGTCCATAAAATACATATTTTTCATCCGATTTAAATAATTTTTTGTAGACTAATAAAAGGTCACACTAGGATCATTCATGTAAAATTTGGTTAATATCTATCAGTTAGATTCTGAGAAAATGATTTTCAAAGTTTCCACTATATAACATATAGAGAAATGACCTCCGCCCATAAAATACATAATTTTCATCCGATTTCAATAATTTTTTGTAGCCTGATAAAGGGTCACCCAAGGATCATTCATGTAAAATTTAATTGGTATCCATCCATTAGAACCTGAGAAAAGTCACTTTTTACCATATTTGGAAATTAGCCACGCCCATTAAATCCATGTTTTTAATTGGATCAAAATTTCTTGAACAACTTTGAAAGAGGGTCACCCAAGGATCATTCCTGTGAAATTTGGTTGAAATCCATCCAGTAGTTTCTGAGAAGAAGATTTTTAAAGAAAAAGTTTACGACCGCACGCATAATTTTTTGTCTGCATGATAATGGATCACCCAAGGATCATACTAATGAAGTTTGATTGATATCCATCAGTTACATTCTGAGAAAATGATTTTCAAAGATTCCACGATATAACATATAGTGGAAATGACCTCCGCCCATAATTTACAAAATTTTCATCCGATTGCAATAATCTTTGGTAGACTGATAATGGGTCACACAAGGATCATTCATTTGAAATTTGGTTGATATCTATCAATAAGATTCTGAGAAAATGATTTTCAAAGATTCCACTATATAACATATAGAGAAATGACCTCCGTCCATAAAATACATATTTTTCATCCGATTTAAATAATTTTTTGTAGACTAATAAAAGGTCACCCAAGGATCATTCATATTAAATTTGGTTGATATCTATCAATTAGATTCTGAGAAAATGATTTTCAAAGTTTCCACTATATAACATATAGTGGAAATGACCTCCGCCCATAAAATACATAATTTTCATCCGATTTAAATAATTTTTTGTAGACTGATAAAAGGTCACACTAGGATCATTCAAGTAAAATTTGGTTAATATCTATCAGTTAGTTGTGAGAAAATGATTTTCAAAGTTTCCACTATATAACATATAGAGAAATGACCTCCGCCCATAAAATACATAATTTTCATCTGATTTCAATAATTTTTTGTAGCCTGATAAAGGGTCACCCAAGGATCATTCATGTAAAATTTAATTGGTATCCATCCATTAGAACCTGAGAAGTCACTTTTTACCATATTTGGAAATTAGCCACGCCCATTAAATCCATGTTTTTAATTGGATCAAAATTTCTTGAACAACTTTGAAAGAGGGTCACCCAAGGATCATTCCTGTGAAATTTGGTTGAAATCCATCCAGTAGTTTCTGAGAAGAAGATTTTTAAAGAAAAAGTTTACGACCGCACGCACGGACGCACGGACAGACGGACGCACGACGGACACAACCCCATGACAATAGCCCCAGTGGCTTACAGCCAGTGGAGCTAAAAACCTTGCCAAAATTATATTAAAATCAAAGTGCTGAAAGCTTTGAATTCTTAATTGTGAGTCAGTATTTGATTATGAAAATATGATTTTGAAACTTCTCTGGTTTAAAAAGGAAAACCAGGTGGTATAGACTAAGATCAGACTGCACATATGTGCAGACTGATCTTTGTTCATACCTCCTGCTTAAGCAGGAATATTCAGGGATCAGCATGACATGGGTTAATAGGCTGAAAAAACTCTTTTTACTTATATAAAAGAAGAAAGGGGACATTTCTATACTTCTAACCGTATCTGCACAGGCATGCTTGAGCACTCATACATACATTATTTTTGAAGGTCAAGAAAAAACTCATTCATCATCTGACGAAGGGCATTATCGTTGGATCTTAATATGATTTGACACTCATCTTCATGAGTGCATACTCTCGTATGATTAATGACTTCTGAAACACGGAAGTTTGGCCATTGTATATTTTGGAATATGATCCCTCAAAAGTCATTTGCCATTTCACAGTTGAAGAGCTGGTCAGCAGAAAATAATTACAACCAATCAAAAACCTTGTCATTTCAAATTAATGGTAAAATTTCATGGATCCTGGCCAATCACAAGGGTTGTCAGTAAAAAATAATGATAGAATATCCATAATTTGAAAATTAATCATAATTAAAAGGAAACATGACAATGTTTTGTGATCAGATTTTCACAGTATAAGCTGTCACAATTTTCAAAGAACTTTCTTTTGAGATCAGGCTGCTATTGTTAAGTTTCAGTGAACATTTTAAGCTATATAATTTTATGCAAAGCCAGAGACCTTGTTGAATAACATTTAAACTACAGGTCTGTAAGCACTTCAAGCTCTTATTATTGGTCTTAATTGTTTTGAAATCTAATTTCATAAACAATTCTGAGCTTAAAAGGTTCGAAATAGGTGTTTTAGACTGGGAACAGTCTGCACACATTTGTAGACTGTACGAGTTTTGTCTTTATATCTGCCAAATCTACTCAAAGTTCGGCAGGACAATTTAAGGGGTATAACTGCTACTATATTAAAACCAGGTCCAAAGTTGCTTTCCTTTTTTCAATGAATTTGCAACTTTGTAGCCCTCTGTTTCTGCTTGAAAAGAAGAGCGTAAAATCTTTGCAACTCAAAACTGTAAAAATCTACACCCAAGGCAAATGCAGCTGGCTTTCTGTTAAATGAGATGAAAAATAAACATAAGATGAAATGAAACTATCACTTAACAAAACATTCCAAACCCGCAGATTAATTCAAGTGTTGCTACAAGTAATAATGTGGCAAAAACTTGAGAATCTCTAGAAAAATCATTAACTTTTGCCAGATTTTCTTTTAAAACCTAAAATTATCAAATCAATTTGAAAATAACAAACAAGCATCATTCTAATATTGTTGGGACCCCATAAAAACTATTCAAACTTCACTTTAGTTGGCTTTTGCATAAGTTATTGAATAATCTCATTCATGAAAGTGGAGTCTACTCTATTCAAACCTTGGAATCCTTTTTTTCATTTTTTTACAATATTATCATTTATTACAAGATCTCCACCCTGTCACATCAAACTAAAGGACATACAGAAATTTACAGCATTGTAGTACATACATTCAAATTCGCAGAGTTCTTAAATTTGGTATGGTTTGAATTAGATGGCCCCAACGCAATGATTTATAATTGTTACCAACCTAGCAAGAAGGGACCATAATATGTGAAATAGATACTTGAAAGAGATTGTTTCTAGTGCAAGACAACCAGAAATCACATTTCAAAATATCTTTCATAGGAAGGCAGATTGATCATTACAGATTCAGAAAATAAGTACAGTGCAAAAAGTTTCTACCCTGGTCAGTTTGTGCAATCTGCACAGTCTGTCAAGAGTAGATACTTACGCAGGCTAGTCAAATGGATGGGTTACATTTCTTTCCATGGCAAAAATAATTGTTCCATTAGTACCAATGACATATTATATTTTCATCCCCTTCCTTATGGAAGCCATTTTGTCATCCATCATTGTCACTAAGCAGAGACCCAGTGTGGAAATTTACAAGTCTGGGAGTCATAAACTATAATGTATTGGTTACCAGCTTCTAGTTGATTGATGTTAGTAGTTACTTTGGTACTTTGCTACTCACTGTGGACCAGATCTTTAAGGACCTTTTCCAGACTTGACAAAATTATCTGGTTTTATGTTATTTTATAATATGACTTACATGGCAGGAGTGAAATAGCCCTAATGAATATTTTTGATATTACACGAGTGTTGTTTCACTAGTATATTAAATATGGAAATGACCTTGGAGCCCAATGTTATTTTTTATCCTTAAAATGACGTCATAGTGGCTGTCATGACGTCATTCATTTTACTAACTGTATTATAATAACGACTTCATTTAAAGAGGCTGCATATTTGGTTTCCCAATCTTCCATATGGGCCTCAAAATATCACATTTACAGAGATTATACAAATATTTACACAGTTTTATACACAAATGGAAATTCAATGTTAATCCAAAACAAAACAAACAATCCATATTTATGATGTCCTTGAAGTAAAAAGCTTACAAAACTTTGAGGAAACTGAAGAAATTGCTTGTACTAGTAGTTCATTCATTGTCCAAAATGCTTTCTTTCCATGAAGACAAAGATTCATTAATTTTTCTAGTTATACCATTTTGTTTTCAAATAGTTGGACAGCAGGAAATGGTTTGCACTGGTTCAGGTTTTTAGTACTTTAAAAAGTAACAAAATACAAATGTAATTCAACATAGATATACATATATAATATTGTACCCATATACAAATATATATCTATACATATACATACATACATAAATGCTGTTTTTTTATTATTTGTAATAATCTAAATAGCAGATTCAGAAATAATGCTGTTTGATAAAATTAATATTTAGGGTCTGTTTTACATTTAAATGTTTGACAGAATAAAATGTAGTGTATTATATGTTACAAGCAAAATTTTAAGAGTTAATAAAATAAATCTTGAGTCACATCATAAATATTAGTAGAAAATTATATTTGTGTTTATAGAATAACAAATTTATGAAACTCTTCATCTTAAACAGAGAAAAACTCACCAAAGCATTCATTTTATTCATTTATAAGGAATAACTTAAATGTAACCTTGACCTTTGAGCTATTGATGAGAAAAACCTTCAGGGGAAGAATTTTTATGTGCAAAATCATAAAGAAATCAATCCTAACATACTTGGACATACAGATATAATCTAGCCAGGATATATTGCTAACTCGGTGTTAGAATTTGCCCACTTTGTTTTGCCTTCTGCGAGCACGCTTAATGAATACTAATCAAAGGCCTGAAAGGCCTGAATTGAAGACAGGACTGAATATTAACAATTGGAATGAAAATTGTGGCGTTTTGAGAAGATCTCTTGAGTGGGAATCAAAAATTTAAAACAATCATTAATGGTTACATATGGAAACTGCACCTTCCTAACAAATGAATATGCTTTACTTTGAAGACTCATCACTTCCAGATAAACCTATCCCTCTAGCCAATTCAAGCTTAACAAGAAGGTAACTGCCTTCATAATCGCTATTCATCCCCAAGTGTAAGTTTTCAATATCCTAAATGAACAAGCATTTGGAAGTATTGCATGGCAATACCAAGTCCCCTTCCGGATTTATAAATATATCCCTAGAGCAGTATCTTTTTTTGGTGGTAAAGGTATAACTACCTATCCAAAATATTAGTGTATCAGATTTTATGTATCAGCTCAATATCTCTGAGGATAAAAAAAAATCCGGAAATTTCCTGGTAATTTTCTAAGTCCAGCATCCGTATCTTCCACAAAATCAATGGACCAGAAACCAAATTCAAACTTGATCTGTAACTCGTTGATGCGGACTCACATGCCAAAAATCAGCTAAATATCTCTAAGGGTTAAGAAAAAAAGTCCAGAAAACTGAAATTTCCTGATGATTTTTTAAGTCCAGCATCCGTATCTTCCACAAAAATCAATGGACCGGAACCAAACTCGAACTCGTTCTGTAACTCACTTATGCGAACTCACATACCAAAAATCAGCACAATATCCCCAAGGGTTAAGAAAAAAAAGTCTGGAAAACTGAAATTTCCTGGTATTTTCTAAGTCCAGCATCCGTATCTTCCACAAAAATCAATGGACCGGAACCAAATTCAAACTCGTTATGTAACTCATTGATGCAGACTCACATACCAACAAGAGGCCCAAGAAGGCCTGTATCGCTCCACTGGCTTTAAAATCTTAAGACTTTCATTAAATAAAGCTTATATTAAATGAATACATTAACACTACAAAATCTTTTAAGACTATTTAGTAATGATTAAATGGTTCTGGTCCATATTGCACCAAAATACTCAATCACAATGAACCTGCAACCCTTGACCAATCTTATTAAAACATAAGGTTCAGAAGATGTCGTTCAAAGATTTCGGGCTCAAAATAGGCCCCACCTGACATGCCCATATTTATGGACCAAACAAAATTTCTTGAACAATTTAAGTAAATAGTCACCCAAGAAATATTCTGGTAAAGTTTCATTGAAATCGGCTGAGTGGTTCCGGAGGAGATATCCTTCAAAGATTTTGGCCTCAATATAAGCCCGCCCTGCCACGCCCAAATTTATAGGCCTATCAAAATTTAGCAAATAATTTTTGAAAAGAGACACTCAAGGAACATTCTGGTAAAGTTTCATTGAAATCAGCCAGGTGGTTCAGGAGAAAATGTCATTTGAAAATTTCGGGCTCAAAATAGGCCCCGCCATGCCGCGCCCCTATTTTTAGTCCAATCAAAATTACTTGAACAATTTAAGTAAAGGGTCACCCAAGGAACATTCTATTAAAGTTTCATTGAAATCGGCCCAGCGATTCAGGAGGAGATGTCATTCAAAGATTTCGGGCTCAAAATAGCCCCGCCCTGCCACGCCCATATTTATGGACCAATCAAAGTTTCTTGAACAATTTAAGTAAAGGGTCACCAAAGGAACATTCTGGTAAAGTTTCATTGAAATCGGCCCAATGGTTCAGGAGGAGATGTTGTTCAAAGATTTCGGGCTCAAAATAAGCCCGCCCTGCCACGCCCATATTTATGGACCAATCAAAATCTTTTTAACAATTTAAGTAAAGGGTCACCCCAGGAACATTTTGGTAAAGTTTCATTGAAATCGGCCAAGTGGTTCAGGAGGAGATGTCATTCAAAGATTTCGGGCTCAAAATAAGCCCCACCCTGCCACGCCCATATTTATGGGCTAATCAAAATTTCTTGAACAATTTAAGTAAAGGGTCACCCAAGGAACATCCATGCCAAGTTTCATTGAAATCGGCCCAATGGTTTGGGAGGAGAAGATTTTTAAAGATTTCCAAGTGAAAAAATTCCACGCGCTGCCACGCCCATATTTGGGGGCCAATCAAAATTCTTTGAACAATTTAAGAAGGGGCCCACCCAAGGATCATTTCTACCAAGTTTCGTTAAAATCCGCCCATTGGTTTGGGAGGAGAAGATGTTTAAAGAAAAAGTTTACGCACGGACGGACGGCCGCACGCACGGACGCACGACGGACACTCCGCCATGACAATAGCTCGCTGGCCTTCGGCCAGTGGAGCTAAAAATTAGCTCAATATCTCCAAGGGTTAAGAAAAAAAATCCAGAAAACTGAAATTTCCTGGTAATTTTCTAAGTCCAGCATCAGTATCTTCCACAAAAATCAATGGACCGGAACCAAACTCGAACTCGTTATGTAACTCATTGATGCGGACTTACATGCCAAAAATCAGCTAAATATCTCTAAGGGTTAAGAAGAAAAGTCTGGAAAACTGAAATTTCCTGGTAATTTCTAAGTCCAGCATCCGTATCTTCCACAAAAATCAATGGACCGCAACCAAACTCAAACTTATTCTGTAACTCATTGATGCGGACTCGCATACCAAACATCAGCTCAATATCTCCAAGGGTTAAGAAAAAAAGTCCGGAAAACTGAAATCCGGACTGACAGACAGACGGACGGACGGACAGAAGGACGGACGGACAGACAGACGGACGGAGTGCAAACCTATAGTCCCCTTCGGCTTTCGCCGGTAGGGGACTAAAAATATTCATTTAACAAACAGAAATATGGTGGCAATTCCTGTATTCTAAAAACTCATATGAATTATTGCAACCCTGTTTTATAAAATTGTATAGATTATCCCCAATATGATCCAAATCCGATTTTTTTCCAGTCAAACTTATTAAGTGGATGTGTAAAAATCTTGAATAAAATGTTAATCCACATGACACACATTGCTTAGCCCTTGATGAAGAGCTGAACATTTCATTGCCATGGTGAATATTGCCCTGAATTGGAAATTTGTTCAAATTTCTTTTACATTTATTATCTGATCCAGGATTTGACTAATTATCTCCACATAGAAGAAGCAATGAAAGTAATACCAATATTCTTATACTTTTACTAGTCAAAGTCAATACTAAGAAGAAGTATTTTCCCGTACAATAGCTGTAGCTTTTTTTATGAATACTGTACCGTTTAAGTTTCTTCCAGGAGTGAAACATTCTATTTCTATTTTTCCATTGAGATATTTCGATCTCCATTTCAGGTTATTCTCCTTGCATATGGTCTTACTTAGTAGAAAATTATTTTTTGTACAAAATAATATATAAACCTGTTAAGACAACAAACCTTTCAGGCCTTTTCCACGGGACTGCTTTTCTAGATCAAGATTCAGATTGAACTATCCGGTGAACTATCAATTATGACAAAACTGCCAAAATGACAGATCGTTAAATGAAATCCCCAGCTACAGCATTTATCACCTTGAGTAGAATTCTTTCAAAGTCCACTCCAGAATGTTACAAATAAATCCATTTCAGTTTCCAAAACAGTTTCTGTTATTGTCAGAAAATTGTCGAAAACAAAAGCGGAAACTCAAAACCGAGATCGCGCATGCGTGGTACTACTGTATAGGCCATTCGGAACACCACTCGGCCAATCTAACGCATTCGTCACAACTCGGCCGATTCCGTAACCTACATTTATCTGAGACTTCGGAGATCGCCCGATGATTGCCGAGTGAATATCACGAAAACGATCTGTTACCGTTTACGGATATGACCGAGTGATGTTCTAAATGCTGTACAATATGGATAGACAAAACAAGCCTAATAATAAAGTAATTTGATAAGCCATCGAAATTTCTCCGTAAATCCAAGTAAAAATTCAAACCTAGGAAATTCCAAGGGTTTACGAGTTTATTCAAATAGCCTTGTGCTATTTTAGTTTTTATCCATTTACACTATGACAGGCCCGGCCGACGGATAAATAAAGCAACCTAAAGGACACACAAACACACAATTTTACGAGAAATATGGAGTCTAAAATGGGGAACTGAAAATAGCTTGCCAATGTTATGTAAAACTAGAAAGCCATGAATGGCTTGAGTCGCTCCACAGGCTTGAAATTCTTCTAACAGCAAATAAATATTTGGGGTTCTACTGATGTTGAAAATGATTTTTGAAGTTTGAACTATATAACAGATAGAGAAATGAACTTCGCTCATACCAAAAATCTGATTGACATAGTTTCCACTATTTAACTCATTGAGAAATGACCTCCACCCATAAAATGCATATTTTTCATCCAATCAAAATAATTTTTGGTCACATAGAATCATTCCAGTGAAATTTGGTTGATATCCAAAAATTAGATTCTCAGAAAATGATTTTCAAATTTTCCACTTTATAACATATAGAGAAATGACCTCTGCCCATAAAATGCATATTTTTCATCTGATCACAATGATTTTGTGTAGACTGATAAAGGGTCACTCAAGGACCATTCCAGAGAAATTTGGTTGATATCCATCTGTTACATTTAGAGAAAATGATTTTCAAAGTTTCCACTATATAACATATAGAGAAATGACCTCTGCCCATAAAATGCATATTTTCCATCAGATCACAATGACTTTTTGTAGACTGATAAAAGGTCACCCAAGGATCATTCAAGTGAAATTTGGTTGATATCCATCCATTACATTCTGAGAAAATGATTTTCAAAGTTTCCACTATATAACATATAGAGAAATGACCTCTGCCCATAAAATGCATATTTTCCAACCGATCACAATGATTTTTTGTAGACTGATAAAGGGTCACCCAAGGATCATTCATGTAAAATTTAATTGGTATCCATTGATTAGAATCTGAGAAAACTCACTTTTTACCATATTTGGAAATAAGCCACGCCCATTAAATCCTTGTTTTTCATTGGATCAAAATTTCTTGAACAACTTTGAAAGAGGGTCACCCAAGGATCATTCCTGTGAAGTTTGGTTGAAATCCATCCAGTAGTTTCTGAGGAGAAGATTTTTAAAGAAAAGTTTACGACCGGACGCACGCACGCACGCACGCACGGACGGACGCACGACGGACACAACGCCATGACAATAGCCCCAGTGGCTTTCAGCCAGTGGAGCTAAAAACAGTTGTAGGATGCAATTGAAAATTTGGAGCAAATGCAAAAGATTGCAGCCGAAAACGTCTAAAACAGCACCATTTACGAATGTAAAACACGTTTCTGCAGGCAACTTCTGCATAGATCACGTGTTCACTCCCCTGAGGTCCCGGCCAGAATTTAGGTCAGCACCAAAATTTTACGGTATATTGCTACACTATTGATTATTTTTGCCGCGTTTATTTTTATGAATGGGTCTACTTTTTTGAGCGTAATGACACATGTAGGTTTGTTATCAGAATCCGATGGCGACGATCCCTATATTGAAAGACAGGTAAACCTGTCTTCAATAAAAATCAGCTTCCATAAGCCAACATTCTTAAAATATATAATTTGACAATTGATTCAACATGTGAAATTAAGAATATTGCATAATTTAAGTATAGAAATATGGGGCAAATATTACTCTCTAGCTACGATTTCATTGGCTCATTGCAAAACAGTTGTAACTGCCTATAAACATATAGGCAGTTACAACTGCTTCCCACTGAGCATGAAATTATGATCTTGCCAATACCTGCCAGACCTATATAAAGATGTGAAAATAGACCAACACGAAAATTACCATATTTACAGTAAAAGGTTCATATGACCTGATTTTTACTCAACAGTTCTGTCTATGGTAAAAGGATTGCTAAAAGATAAGTTGCGTGATCTATCATATTCTTCTGACCGCTGACAATCTAATATATCTAGACATATTTGAAGAATGACCCCTCAGACACCATACTGCAAAACTCAGCAAGAATTTCCTGGTTATGCATTAGTCTGCGGTCATTTGTTGTCTTTTCTCAAAGACAATATTTCATCTTTGCTTCACCTTTTTTATCAAAATCAGTAATATCCGAAGGAATCAAAAATAAGACCAAGTCCATTGTGTCCATGACTATATAGGCATTTATGATAGTTTTGTACCATAGCCTCTAAGTTGTTTGTATGTATCAACAAATTGCAAGGGGGTAACTCCTAATATGCAATTTATGTAAATGCGTAAAAGATATAATCATCAGCATTCTGTTAAAAAATATCGTTGATGAATGATCAAAACATCGAGTTACAATGTTTTGATTATTCACCAACGCTCTACTCATAAAATGAAAACGGGTGGAGGGCATTGATCTTTTGTCACAATCCAAATATGGCCTTAATTCTATATATTCATTGCTTGTTGCCTTCTGAGAGCATAAAAATTTTAAAGTCCTAGATACGCCTATGATTATAAATGCCTTTATTGATATAGGCTTGCTTAATTTCAATCCTATTCTAGACTCGGTCTCAAACAAAATCTCAAGACAGATCCTAATTACATTACAAGAAAATATCATGTTTAGAAAATCAAAACAATAAATGACAGAAATTTAAAGTCAAACAAGACGCCAAATGCTTGTTTTTAAAACCATCCTATGTAAAGAATTTACAGTATATTATAATTTTATTAGTCTGGGCAAGATGAAATACAGAAATTCATATCTTTGATTGGCCATTGAGCAGAAAATTCAAACAGAATTCAAATTATACATTCTCTAATTTTGACAAAACAACCTCACCCGTCACATTGAAATTGATACAAAATTACCCATTGCTTATCTTTAAAAGCTTTAAGTCTGGCATCATAATTATAAACCAAAGCACACTGATGTTCAGAAATTTGAATTGAGGATGGGTAGGGATGGGTCTATGGTATCATTTTGCATTATTATCTAGAATATTATTTAAACTTAATATGTCTGCAAAAAAAGTGAATTATGACAATATCTGTTCTAAGGATGGAATTATGAGCTATTGACATATCACTTATGGTAAAATCTTTCAATTCAAAACCCACATTCTCTATGAAGCAATTTCATTTCAATTTCTCACACAGTTCCCGTGTTTTCTACATCAAACAGCCATCTTCAAAACCATCAAGTCAGTTTTTATCATATATTTCATGAAAGCCCCAAAAGATGAACTTCAAATGAAACAAATAAAAAATTAATTCCGGAGACACAATGTCAATCGGAGATTAAATTCTACACAAAAGCTCATTTGCATATCTAAAACAATTACAGAGAATCAGTAGTCAGACAATCAGGCTGCATCATCAAAGAATTGTCAGGGACATTTTCCGTTTTTAGGGACAAGACCATCAGATCAAAATATTTCATCAAAGCGTGTAAAAAGTGGTCTTTGAAATTGCTATCTGTTGCATTGATAAGGTCAAAGTAGGCAATTTCATTTCATTATGAAACAAAGATAAGTTTAAATACAATGGAGGTTCAGCTGGCCAGGCAATTCAAACAAAGCCCCTCTGTACCTTGATTATTTCCTTTCATGGGAAAACTCAAACAAATTTTTATAATAATAGCTAAACCAAACTCCTTTATCGTAGCTTTAAACTACCTTAATAGAAATTCTGGATTTGGGCAAAGGCATCTATCAAGTTGATGTAATAAGGCTATGAGCAATTCAGTTAATCAGTCAATTTTTGTAAGTATTCTAGATTGTAATTCTATTTATGAAACCATTTCATTTTCGCTATGCTGTGTCGATGAATAAAGTCTGATGGTGAAGGAGTTATATGGAAAAGGTAAAATCCGAGGGCAAAGCATATAAATTTATTGGGAATAGAGTTCTAGGATATTTCTTCTTATTTCATATATGCATTTTACGCCATCATGTTATAATAATTATTATCATTAAAGCCCGTCATATGTTAATTATTATATGAAAGCAACTAAATTTTTTCGAATATTTCCAATGTGTAATTTTTACTTTTGATTACCAAAAAGTACCTGTATCAGCAGAAAAAGTAACTTTTTAATCTAGACATGATGAATGAACTCTCTTATCATGAAAATCACATTAAGTCTACATCAATAATGACCAATCAAAAGCTTTCTAACAGTTTGAGCTCTCTTATCATGGAGATCATGTTTAGTCTACATCATAAATGACCAATGAAAAGCTCTTTTAACAGCTGGAACTAAGCACCTTTTGTCTACCATTTATTGTTTTAAATTACATGTGTTTTATCAGTGTTTATTATTACAATTTCCGAGTTTTTTAAAGAACAAACAGAAGATATGAAACATCTGCTCTAGACAGCAAGACTGTGAGGAAATGAACATAATTTAGAACCATTTCAAGTCTGAATATAAAAATTTTGACACTTTTGTATACTTTCATCAGTTTAATGTCTAAATTTATTCATTTAGGGGTTTTGACAGAGTTATAAATTTAAAACAACATACCAACTAATAGATAGTTCAATTAATATATTTTGTTATATAATTGTTTTTTAAACAAGTCATGAAAAATCATTGACAATGATATAAACTGATATTAATGTTTCAAGCATTTCTTATTAGAAATCTTTCATGTTTTGGCAATAAACTGTTCTACAGAATTTTTTCTCTCATTTTCCCAAGAATTTAACTTAACTAAGTGTATGCCTATTCTAAAATTTGGAGACAACTAATTCAAAGACCCTCATGATAAAATTCTCAAGAAAGTATTAAAACATTAATCATAACACATCCATTTCAGTTAAAAATCGAGAAGTTTATTTCTGCTTAAATTTGATAAATCAAGTAAATTTATTGGCTTGGATGATTTAATTTTGCACAACTTGGGAAATTACTCTACAAATTCGACAGCATGCATGAAATGCACATCTGCACATTTTTGGACAAATCTTTACACTATTCATTCAAGGTGCTTTAAATGATTTTTTCCACTCAAAATTTTTTGCAAAATTAAACCTGAAACCTGTAAGAATCTCACACAAACAACACATATATAGTTGAGTATCATAAGGCCTTCAGATTGAAGGAAACTGTGATATTCTAACAAAATGATATCATAAATTGAGCCTGTTCATGTCATTAATAATTTCCAAAAAATTTTCATGTGCATGAGGCACAAAAAACTGCTTGAACAACCACAAAGTGCAATGAGATGATTGCCTGAGAGTCTGAATATTCTTTGACACCTCATCTATCTATCTTACAAACTAATCACACACAGTGAAGCCTTTGGTCAGACTGTGCAGATGCACAGGCTGGCCATAGTCTTTGCTTTGTGCATAATATGAAATTGTTTGAAATGATATGCACATGCTCTTATTGCTGCAGTCTCATCATTATATGCTCAGCCAGGGAAAGGAATCAGTCTACAATTCTAGAAAAGGTTCCCAGATATTTTGCATATTACTTTCTGTGATAAATGTGTAAATGAATAATTCTGAATTTAATTGAAATGTTTCTCCAATGATTCATTATAGGTTCTTCAAGATTGTTTTCCCCTTAATCTTGGCTCAACCAATTTTGGTGATCTAAATATGCATAATCTTTTATTGTTCAATAACATAACATTGACATGGACTTATCTTTCCACATAAATATTTTAGAGACCAAATTTTCAAAATTAAGTGTCCAAAAAATCAAATTCTTGTAATGCAAAGTACAGATAGTACTAACATTTCTTTATTCTTATCAATGACTTTGATAATATTTCCATTTATCAAAACATGTTTCATACCAGAAAACAGCTCATTTTTCGGAAAATTAATTACAACAATTTTTCAAAACACATAATTGAGGAGAATTATATAAATGTTGCCATAGCAACTCTCATTTATCATGAACATTTCAGATTTAGATGGTAACTAATTTACTGATGATCATCATTTGATCTGTCATGCTACAGATAGATGGCTTATTTTGAATTTTCAATTAAAATATTTCAAAAACTAGTACATACCGTATATTTTGGGTATTCATTAGAATCATCTCATGGAGACGATTCAAATGAGAACACACAAACATAGAGTTTCATTGAGAAATTAAGCTTGTAGACTCTAGTTAACCCTCTTATCTGTACCTCTGATTTGATGAATTATCCGTGATAGGAATCAGAAATAGAAATGCGAAGAAAAAAAAGTAATTTGAAAAGAAAACTCGTCAGGGCGATCGCCGTCTGTAACCATCAATGGCACCATCTAGTGGCATCTCACCAGTCATGTGACAAAACATTTTCAAATCATCCAATCAGAATTAAGTATCTTGGGACTGGTATAATTAGGAATTCCTGAATACTTTTTGATTATGGGAAAGGTCAACTAGTGTAAATTAATCAATTTGTGTAAAAAATTTAAGATTGTGATTGGTTTGGATAAATATGATTAATTGATTCAAATTATCAGATCAGATCAAATAACATCACAACACAAGCTTATCTCTTATTCAGTAGACAGAAAACTTTTCCTCAAGAAAATCAACACCATTTTTAATGGTAGACTATGAATTGAACAATCAATTAAGAGAAAAAGTTAGACTAGAATTTCAAAGATTTAATTGAGACTGCATTAGGGTCCAGAAATTGATTTCAGTACGACAACCACTTACTCTGAGCTCATTTGTATAGTTATTCCACTAGTGTAATAACACCTGTGTAATATAAAAAATATTCAACGGGGTTATTTCACTCCTGCGATGTAAGTCATATTATAATCATTTATATATAGCTGTTGTTAGTTTAAAACTTGTGTTAAGAGATTCAGCACAAATCAAACAAACATCCACTTAATAAGTCAATTGTTTTGTTTTGATTTTTCAAACATTTGCTTCCTCTGTAACACTTACATCAGTGTAAAACTTGACAGTCCTTACAACTAATTTGAGTAAATTTTCAAAACCCAACAACATATTCCAATGAGCCATTCACAACATGGCATGGACTTTTGCGACATGTGGAATTCTGTGCCAAAGTAATATTTGGGTTTTTTTTAATAGGTAATTTGGTTTCTGGTAATACTTCCTTCAATACACTTGAACAGAAACATATTTCTTCAATGCTTTTTGAATTGTCTATGGGAGATCTTTTGGGCATATGATAATTTAACCCTTTCCTGTTTTACAAAATTTTGGACCTGTCCAAATTCAAAGGTTTTGCAGACGAAAATTTAAAATGGATTTAATAAAAAAGTAACCATTCAGCAGGGTAGAAAATAGTGTGGAAAAAGAAGAAATTGCTTGTCAGAAGCAATTTCTTCTTTTTTCACAATGTTTTCTCAATCATAAAATTACAGGCACGTAAAAAGCAGGGATTAAACAGCAAAGGGTTAATAACAATAGCCTACAGGTGCCTACACCTCTTGAGTGCTGGATGGTGGTTAAAAAATCTTAGTCAAAAAGGGGGCATAATTTGTCCAGTATGTCTCTAGATATCTCCCTTGATAATATTGGTTGCTCTTTTGATGGTGAACATGTAACAAGTTTCCAGTGAATACCTTCAGTAAAACCAGAGCAAAAATGTCAAAAGTTTTCCATGACAACAATGACAATGCCAATATTATAGAAATAGCTCTGAAAAACAGCCTAGCTAATAAAATGTAGCTATACGTGTTTTGTTATCAAATTATTATATTTAATATTAAGAACAAGTTGATTTTTACCCATTCTTGATGTGTTTGTGACATAATGTTAAAGGCAATTCTTTCATGGTTTTGCCCTAATTATTCCTGTGTAGTATTGCCGAAGGTTCCTGGTTTACTCCAAGCCTCTTGTTGCGGATACCACTAAGGTGCCTAAGGTCAGAAACAAAAGGCCAAAAAATTTGGGTCAACATTAATTTTGTTGCCTTACTATTCCCAGTCAATAACCTTGACCCTTTGCTGTTTAATCCCTGCTTATTACGTGCCTATGATTTTATGATTGAGAAAACATTGTGAAAAAAGAAGAAATTGCTTTCCACACTATTTTCTACCCTACTGAATGGTTATTTTTCACATTAAATCCACGTTAAATTTTTGTCTGCAAAACCTTTGGATTTGGACAGGTCCAAAATTTCGTAAAACAGGAAAGTGTTAAGGAATGCACTAAAGCATCTATATAAATTGAAAGAGACAAACTTCCAAGCAAAAAAAAAAAGAAAGGAAAGGGGTATATTAAACTGACAGAAGCTCCTAAAGCTCTCGACTGAGTCACTAACTAATAAATTAGAAAACAAAGAGCTTGTCAGCAGAGAAAAATACCAACTCTTTATTGAACTGACAGCGGAAAAAATAACTATAACAAATGTAATGCCTCTGGAACAGTTTATTTTATTTGAGTGCTATAATATACTACATGTTTCTACATTTTACAGGAAGGTAGGATAGTATAGCTTTTGTCTTACCACAAGTTCCATCATGTCTCTCAGATTATATACCCAAATAAGGTTATGTGAATTAAGGCAAAGGTTTTCTCCAAAAATATTTTTTTTGAAGTATGATCATGTATAGATTATTGCTAAACAATTTAGTGTCCATTTTTTAAAGCAGTGTTACAGTAAAGTGTATATAAGATGAAGTGTGTGCATGTGTGCACCAGTCTAAAATTTTATGTCCATTCTTACTTAACCCTTGTCATGCTGAACCTGGAATATTGCTGCTTTGGCAGGAGCTATAGACTAACACCAGCCTGCACATAATGTGCAGTCTGATGTTAGTCTTCACCACCTGTTTCTCACTTTCAAACCAGAATTGTCAATTGATTTAGTTTTTCAATTAAAAAATGACCTACAATTGGTACTTTCAGTTCTTTTTGCCCTTTGATTTTGATGAAAATTTTTAGCAAAAAATTATTCAGCATGACATGGATTAATTATTTGAGCTTGCAGACTACTTGTAACTTATAATGGAATAATGAATTTTAGAGGTTTTTGGGCGCCTGATTTGCTCGAGAAGTCCTGAAGACTTAAACATTTACAGTTGGAAAGTTCATACATGGATGGACACAACTTCATGACAAATTATTAGCCCACTTGCTCTAAGCTAGTGAAACTTGCTGCACATCGATGGCTCAGTGCAAAACAGTTGAAACTGCCTATATGTTTATGGTCCATTTGAAACCAAGTTTTTCCAGAGACATTTAACCCTAGTTGAATAACTATAGAAATAATATACAAAAACAAAACAAAAGTAAACTAAAAATTGTTAGGAATTGTCTTGTTTTCCATTTCAATGATTTCCTCAGCATTTTGGAGTACAACTATAAAAGATAATAAGCCAAGTGACTCCTTTGAGAGAGAATCATATAAAGTTCAATGATTCCTGGCAAATTTGAAGAATTTTATTGCTCAACATCTCACAAAGGAACTATAGAAAGCCATGGCCTAAACTAATATACCACAAATTTTTTCGAATCGCAATGCTTATATTTCCATATTAAACTTGCAAATGAAACATGATATATTGTGGCTTATTCATAAAAGTTTTCTATTGCGCAATATTAAATGGAAAATCTATTCAAACATGGCAATTTCTTTGGAGCATTCAAAGATGAATGTTTTATTAATTTACCTCAAAAAAGTTTTATCTGTATCTTGTTTTAATAAGCAGTTACAGAGTTAGGGAAGCAAAATTTTGATTTACTCATGTGAAAGATTAATGTTTTTGTCAGCCTATATCAAATTTATCCAGTAACATTTCCTTTCATTTCTCAGACACCAAGATCAATTTTTATTTTCTGTATGATGTAATTTTAAATTGAAACATGGCTTATTTCTTATTTACATCCTTCATTTGTGTTTGGGAGATCCAAACAAGATATTGTTCGATTAATGTTCCTAGCAGAACAAATTCTAATCCTCGTGGGAAGTCATAACAGACAGAAACAAGTGCTCCTATTGATACATTTTCCATATAAAATAGCAAATTATGAAAATTTCATGATCCATTTAACTTAATATTGGCTAAATACACTGGTAGTCCATTTAAAATGTTACTTGTTCAAATTCATATGATTGCTCAAAGAATCTTTAGTGAAAATATCTTTTAACTTCCTTAAATGAGAAAATAAAGTAGACACAACAGAAAATATATCTATCTTATATTGGATGTAACTTAAGACATGAATATCATCCCACAATATTGTAACCTGAACCTTAAATTCATTGCAGACCTAAAATTTTCATGACCTTGTTTGAAAGACGGATAGATGTCTATCACTATTTCATGTACAACAATATCAGGTATGAATACTATATACTATACTGCAATCATGCAAGTCAATGCAAGAGCCAATTTTTGGTGAACGAACGTCGTTCACCAGTGTTATATACCATGTCAGGAAAATCCTGTTGGATGTTAATACATTTTAAAAAAAGTAGCGCCTCTTAAAATTCAATTTAATATCTTTAAATATTTTTATCCGCAAAATCACTGATATTTTCTTTAATGGCATGATACTAGTAATCTTTATCAAGTGAAAATAATGAAAATTCGCCTTGAAAAACACAAAATGATCTTGCAATGTTTATCAAGGGAATTTTTGATCGGCGTAAGCTTGTCGAGAGTTTAAAGCAAAAACAAAGTTTGTGTCTAGACACCGTAGAGACAGATACTATGTTTTTGACCCAAGCCTTCGCTGGTGCAATTTGTAGTAATTAGCCGGAAATACGTGTTTATTTGGGTCATGTCCTCTTGAACTTACATTCGGCAATACTCGGGCGATCTCCGACGGCTCCGATTTAAATGTAGGTTAGAGGAATCGGCCGAGTTGAGACGAATGACACATCAAGACACCTTGTGTCATTAGAAACGGTAACGCGGTTTTACATAACTTTTCAACTAGCGACAGTCTGTCTCGAGACGGGTTTTAAGAATGCTTCGACATGTGTTTTACATGTACAACCTTTCTTGTACTTTTATTTGAATAGGGATGAACGCCGCTATTAAAATTTTTATGTAAGATTGCATTGGCTAAAGTAGGGCTTGTACGGATACACTCGAATATTCGGTGAACTTATTCCCAGCGAAAACGTTTCGTATTCGCCTGTCACAGAAGCGAATATTGCCGAATACCAAATGCGACAGGCACGGAAGATATTTCATTGGGGCCATTCTACTTTGCATTTTTTCAATCTGTAAAACCATATCAATTCAAAATTCTATTTGAAAATTAAATAAATGATAGCTAAATATTCAACCCTAGATACCACTCCAATTGACGAGTAGATATTGTCGTGGTCAAGGGGGACCAGATCCGTCATGCTCTTGTTTACAATTCGACAGGCGGGTTTAGTTATTAAATTATTCTGGAAAAGTCATTGCGTTTTTTTACAGAAATCATAAAAATCTTAATCGATGAATAAAAACTGGCTCCATCCTTCCCAAAATACGTTTAGAATTGGTTAACTACAGTTTAAGCAAAAACTAGCTCCAAGCAGAAAGTCTAATATCAGCCGCAATAGGCCTACTGTAATAAGATATCGATAGTGAGTGATTTTACAAGCATCGAAACTCTTGAAGGTAAACAATAGGTTCTCGTGCAAAAAATAAACCGACAATTGTAAGGATTCTCAATTGGAAAGAAAGTCGGAAGGAAAAAAACATTGTATTATACTTAAACATAGTCATAGACATAGTCATGCAATTATTACCTCCCTTTAAAAAATAAACTTCTTAAATAAGATTCTTATTCGCTTTTGATGTAGAAATTACGTTACAAAAATAATATTTATAAAGACTTTTAGTATGCAATTTACTATGGAGCAATTATTTAATATAAAAAGTTTTACTTTAATTTCTAAACCTTAAACAGAAATTATCTATGAATTATACTAATAGGGCACTAGACCTCCTTCAACCTATACCTAAATATTTCTCATCCTGCAGTGTTATGAAATTGATTAGACCACGCTTGAAGCGAATTGGCCAATCAGAGAACAGTATTTCAAAAGTATAAATCACTGATACAACTCCGAGCCTTGTATTTACAGATATACGGTGGTAGTATGTCGTGCATGTGAATCTCGACTGGTTTTGCGTGCCGCATCATTGCAAAAAGATATCGTCCATTTTATATTAGCGCCTTTTCCAAAACACTTTTTACAGTCGCGAAAAATGCAAAAGATCTACAAAAGTAACGACAAGAGATTCATAAGTTATTTCAGCATTATTACACACATTTTTAGTAATATCAAAGCGAGCTTTACCCTTTTTTTATTGTAAAGAGGTTCGGGTAAAAAATACAGACACTGATAGAAAAGCGTGGTCTAAGTCAGATAGAAAATCACGTGCCGCGGTTAAAGACAGTTTTAGATAGGATTTAATCGTTTTCTCCATTTATGTTTAATTAATAAATGTACCTATTTCAAGTGTGTAAAAGAAATTTTCACAGAGTAGCATCTCATATTCTAACAAATATTTTTCTAACAGGATTTTTCCTCTCTTTCCCTTTCTTTGAATTTGCAGTGAAATTTCCGAATAACGGAAATTTTGTCGAGACAATTCTTCCCAATTTTTTTTACATTCGTAATTTCTCTTTTCTAATTGAATTCAATATATCACTCTAGAATGCCATCAGGTTCGTTCACCATCAGTACTTTCAGTGCTTTGATTTCAATTCTTTGTGTATTCAAGCCAGTTTTTGCAGACAAATACAGTTGTGTCAAGCATTAAAACAGTAAGCATGTGGTTTACATATAATCAAACATTTTATGTTCATGATAATACAAACATTAAAATCTGAACACCTATCTTCAGGATTTATTAGAAAACACGTACTCAGGAAAAAGCCTCAAGTTACTTCATTATACAATTTAAAGAATAACACTAAAATTTAGAGGATTTAAGTAAACTCTAAGTAAATAATTAAACACATCCCCTGTTCAAGAACATCAAAAAGGTGTTCAAGAATCGGTTCAAGAACTAGTTCTTTAGCCTGAGTTCTAGGAATAGGAGTCCTTGAAAAGTGAATTAACATACTAGGTCTTTCTTAACTTTTCTGCAAGGGAAAAGGCTTTATTAGTTGCCTTTTTCTTATAGGGGAACATGGTTGATTCTCCCAAATTGCCATTCTTCCTGGACATCATGATACATCAAAAGTTAGAACTCGGGCACTCCATCTCATCATGTGTGATTGGAGGATTTAGATCCCTCCCTGATCCAGGCATTTATGGTATGGCCACCATGAGGAAGAATTTGTTGCAAAAAGAGATCCTGGTTCATAATATGCACCTAGCTCTTCTACAAATTAATGTCCTTGGTTCTTTAACGGTCCCAGTGTAAAGCATTGATACATGCAGAGTTTCTTCTGGGTTCACACCAGCTCACTTCTCCTTAGGTGAAAGATAGCAAGAATCCCTGAAAATTCCTAACGTATTCAGGATCCAAACCATGGACCTCAGGATAAGCAGTCTGGTGTCTTACCCATAAATCTCTGGGCAGCCCATTTTCCATCCTAGTCTTAGGATTAATTTTAATACATTTTATTATGTTATTTTGTATCAGATATTTCAGTATGACTTAGATTAAACAGGAGATGTTTGTAAAACATTTATGCCCCCCATAAAAGCAGATCAATAGCCTATTCTTTGTCAATCAACAAAGGGTAATAACTTACAAAATACGATGAGAAGAGTTATGGTTCTTATGCACTGCACTTCTCCTTATTGATATATATCCACCTGTGAAGTTTCATGATTCTAGCTTGCAACATTTTGAGATATGCTCCGGACAAAAAACGGTCTACGGAAGGACCAACCGATCAGTGGACCCGCCAGCAAGTGCAAAGCAATATATCCCCTCTTTTTTGAAAAGGGGGAAGGGGGGGGGGCATAATAATCTATTACTTGATAAGGCTTGAAAGAGTTTTCCTAAACACCTACCTTTTATAATTATACTATCCACAAGGAAGCCAGGTCAGTTACAAAACTCTATTAAGTGATCCTCAATTAAACACACCTGAGAGGAATATGTCAAATAAAGGGAGGTAATTAAGATGTAGAGATATCATAAACTGTTATTTTAGCTGAAAGACAAGCACTATCAGCTATCTTTTGATTTCCTAGGCCCTGAATATACATCAGTATGGGTCCAGCTATAAATCAATCAATCTTGCAGTGTTGTCAGATGGAAAGATTGTGGGAATATCAAAAGATGAAACTTATCTGATCCCATACAGGCATGCACATGTCTTACAATAATGGTGGTGCTAAAAGCGTCTTTTATAAAATACTGGCTTTATATTTCTCACTTCATTTAACTGAATATCTTTGATGTTTCTTCTTAAATCTCGTAACTACAGCTTGAATAAAGCTGTAGTTACAAGGTTTTGGAATTAAAATGCCGATATTCACATCCCTATCCTTGCTGGTGATAAAACAATCCTAAAACAGATCAATCATAAATCTCCATTTTCATATGAACAGAACTGACTTCAAACCATCTGAACAGCCTCAAAGACAACTAAACATATGTTTCTGAATGACTTAATTCAATAAAATGGCATTTTTTAAAAGTACTACCTTGTTAGATGACATTGACCTTCTCAGAAGGTTTGATTGAGAGGAGTTGAATCCCTTGGACCTTAAAGATTGTAGTGCATTACTCATGGTTCTTGAATATTCCAGAATGTTTAATGGCAGTTCAAAAACTCCTAGCTCTAGAACTGTTTCAAGAACTAGTTCTTGAACTTCAAAAACAAGTTCTTGATTCAGTTCTTGAATTTAGTACTTGTCCTTTTCAATTTTTTGGAACTTGAGTTCAAGATCTAGCTATAGAATTGATTCAAGAGCTATTTGAAGAAAATACAGAATTAGTTCTTGAAGTTCAAGAACTAATTCTTGAACCAGTTCTTAATTAGATGTTCTTAAACTACCATTTAACATTCTAGAAAGTTCAAGAACCAGTTATTAAACTTTTTCATAGGGGCAAGCCAGTTCCATAATACTTGACCAAATGTTTTCTAGGTTACACAGAGAGGCAAACAAAGATAAAACAATGATGCTTCTAATTTACCACACAAGAATGTAAGACTATAAGGAAAAGACATATAACATTCCAGTGAGGAAGGCCTCATCCCATAAATCACTCCAATCTGCAATGTTTAGCCTGGGCATGTCATAATCATTTAATCATTTGTATATCAAAGGGAAAGCAAAACTGATAAGCCCATGTTAGCAATATGATTTATGAAGAATATAATTTTTTTGATATCATGCTGTCATTTAACACTCCTTGAGAATTCCAGCTCATCCTTTTTAAAGTTTACTATCCTGCTATCATTCTGAGGTGCCAAAATACAACAAAGGAAAAATTACCTTGCATATTTTGGTCCGACTGTTTCGTCATCGTAAGAAGAGCTAGCTGTGATGGCACTATCTGGAATTTCTCCCGACTGCATTCCTAGGGAGTCCCGACATTGTACTGAAAATAGAAAATGCCCATTTGAAAATATTTTCCATCTTTAAATTGTAAAAAAGAAATTTAATATAATGGCATCTCATATCTTTTCGGACAATAATTTCATTGTTGGGCAACCACAATGTGGTAATAAAGCTGTAGTTACATTTTGGTTACCAAACAAAATTCATAATGATGCGTTTAAGGAAACAACTAATCTCTAAGCCTTGTTGCAATTTAAATAAACAATTTAAGCAGTCTATATCATTTTTGTAACAATACAAATTTATAGTACTAATTAAGACACAAAATACATAAGACAAGTAACAGATTCTTTAACAACATTAGTGCATACAACTGTCATTTGAATAGTGTGCACCTGCCATTGCATTTAGTGACAGATACAGATGCAAAATCTAAATGTCTGCATTCCGATTAGTCTGGGAAGATAATCCAAACCAGACCCTATAGGTAATGTCAGAGATGTACAATCAAGGGGGACTGCTGCAAATCTATTGTTAGTAAATATATAACTAGGCACTGATACAAGTTCAAGGTGATGTCCATGATCGAAAGGTAGAGTGTCGGCCTCTTGATCAAGAGGTTTTGAGTTTAATCTATGTTCTTTTCTTGGTACACACATTTGGCAAAAGTACAGGTTCATTCTAAATGCAGAAATTTAAAAGGGATAGATTCTAAGAACTTGATAATGTATCACAATCAATGTACACATGTGCAGGATGATCTTTAACTTTACCTCCTGTAAAAGCACAGAGATATACTAAGTCCAGCATAACAAAGGTAAATTATAAAGATGATTAATTTGGTGTAATGATGGTTCAGTTAAATTTTGTCATCTGTATAAAAGATAACTCTTGGTTAATTCTAACCCAACTATATTTTCAGCCAATCAGGGATGTTGTTTAAATAGTTCCAATGAAAACAAGAATCCTGATTTGCTGAAATTAACTTGTAAACTTTTATGCAACTTGGCCCTGGTGAAGGTATATGAAGTGTCAAAATGTATCCAGCTCAACCCTTTGCTGTTTAATCCCTGCTTTTTACGTGACTGTGATTTTATGATTGAGAAAACATTGTGAAAAAAGAAGAAATTGCTTCTGACAAGCAATTTCTTCTTTTTACACACTATTTTCTACCCTACTGAATGGTTATTTTTCAAATTAAATCCACTTTAAATTTTCATCTGCAAAACCTTTGAATTTGGACAGGTCCAAAATTTTGTAAAACAGGAAAGGGTTAAAGCCATTGTCAACAAATGTAAACAAGGTTAGGTGACTTGTCTTGCTACAGTTACAAAAGCAACAAATAACAAAATTCCAGTCCCAAGCTAGGACAACAAAAATGCTATGGTCAAATGATAAATATCCAATGATATCAATCAGATTGTTTTAATGCTTTTAGTTGTTCACAATTCTTTCAAAACAGTGTTGCATTTAGATTAAACAAGAAGGTGGTGCACCTACCTATATGGTTTCCTGTCATTTTACACACAAGTACAACTAGATTTTTTTTTTTATCTCAGCCATCATTACCCATCTAACTCAATGTGTACTACTTATCATTTGGTTTGGTTTAAACCTATTTAATTTACATCAATTGGGAAACAAGTTCTTACAACTTAGATAAATCCCTCTCGATTCTGCTTCCTGGAAAATACACCAGTTCTTGAGCCAAATGTGTGGGCCAATGATAGAACCAAGATCGATAGCCGCTCCCAGTAATCGAACTCGGGAGCTTTGGGTCCAAAGGCAGAAGCTCTACCTCTAGACCACTACCACGGTACATTAAAATTCCATGTCTTGGAAATTTAAAATTTAAAGAATTTTTAGATCATTTTTTCCTCAAATGGCTCACATTTTTTTTCAAACAACCACATCTAAGCTTGGTTTAAATGTCACATCTGGAGAATGAAAAGTCAAGTGAAGAAATCCTTTAATTAAACTGCCTATCCTTCAATCGTCTTATTTTCCAAATTAGGTAAAAAATCTCTTTCAATATTTTTCTGTAAGTATCAGTTTCACCTTCCTCGAGCAGTTGATGTTACCATTCTGTTATCATAAGGATTTTTGTTACAGAGAACTTCTTTGCAATTACACAGGCTTGATTTTAAGGTGTCAAAATTTCATTCTGATACAAAATTAGTGTGGAAATAACTTTCTACAGGCTAAGAAGGATTGATTTTAGGGTTTAGAAAACCACCTTTTTTTCAAATGATTCTGAACTTTGTGTGGAAATTAACTTCCTTAAGGCTATACAGTGAGGCTTGACTTTAGATTGCAAAATCTTCTTTTTCTTTCGAATATCTCTAAATTTTCCATGGAAATAACTTTATAAATGCTCATTGTACTAAAGATTTTTGTCTGTGTTTAGGTTTCTAGTTTATAATACTTGCTTGGAGACATTGCTGCCACTACAACAAGTTTAAAACGGGTTCTCTAACATTCTAGAACTTTAAATGACAGTTCAAGAACTCCTAGTTCTATAATTGGTTCTAGAACTAGTTCTTGAACTAAAGATCAAAAGCTTTGAATGGGCGTTCAATAACTTAAATATTAAAGAACTGGTTCAAGAACTAATTCTAAAAGTTCAAGAACTAGTTCTAGAAGTTCAAAAACTAACTTCTAGAAGTTAAGAAGCTCTAGAACATTCAAGAACCTTTTTTCCGCAGGGGCTTTTTTCTGAAAGTAGACATTGCTAGGGATAAGTGCAAGACTTCATAATTTCCCATAAATTTACTGCCACATAAATAGATTTGCACTCCCCCCTTGATTTGTCCCAAAAGAAATGATCTCATGAAGCTGCACATGATATTTCTAATCATTTCAGATTTGTACAAAGATTAGACACTGATCAGCCCAGTGGCAACCTATAAGAGTGACTAATGAATATATTATAGATTATCATTGTTTATGCATGATTTTATTGCATGCTGTTCATGTCTTATCATTGTTGCATACAAATCTTTGACGGACAGTATAGACTAAGGTCAGTTTGCACAGACTTTCACTGTCTACAAAAAGCTGTGGAACACAGTAGAGACTTAGATCAGCCTGCACAGATGTGCAGTCTGATCTAAGCCTAGACTGCAAGCTATCTCCATAATTACTGTGGGAAAAACTTGAGAAAGAGTATTTGAAATCACAAAATTGGAAGTATGTTGGAAACTAAATTTAAAATCAGCAGAAAAAGGGACAATACTTCTGTGGATCAAGGGATAGAATAATGATACATCATGTACCAGAAAGGAGCTTCAATAAAATTGGGGCTTCAAATATCGAATCATATTTCAAGGGTCATCTGTTTCCCAATTAAAAATGAAAAACACACAAGTGTCAAATCACTGTGAAATTAACAACCCCAAACAAAGGAACTTCAATATTTAAAGCCAGGTTTGGACAAGTGGTCAGCGGCTGTCCTGACCATTGGTCAGACTATAGTCAAGGGCTAAATTTGGTCAAAAGTGGACACAGTGTGATTAAACCCATAGAAAGATGACTACTCATTATCATTCAGGCAAATAATTCATGGAGACTTAAAATTTATATCTTGCATTAATCACAATGCATTAAATTTGTATGTTTTCTTTTGTGGTTTGAATGGCTTTGGCCTTAAAAGTTGCCATTAAGAGCTGGAAGAAATATTATCTTATTTACAGTAAAATTTTAATAGAGGCCCATGCCACTTCTTACGAAAAATTGATCATAATTCAAATTCACAAATCATATCTGGTGTTTTTATTCATTGTTAGAGTCTGCCTTGCAATATCTCACTGAAATCGTCTTCTAAAGACAATTCCAATGTTACAATTCATTGCCGAATTCCATATTTAGTAACTAGTGTAGATGCAACTTTAATTTTTGACTTACGCAAAAAATGATCGTAAGATGTTTAGTTAAACAGGCCCCTGGTTCTAAGAGTTTTTACTATAATATGAAATTTTGCAAATAAAGTCAACAGTGCTAAAAAACAGCCCAAGTTCAAATGCTCAAAGACTTAGGTACAATTCCAACCTGAAAGGACCTGACTGCTGGTGTGCTATCATTGTTACTCAGAGGAAACATGGTTGGAAAAGAGGAAATTCTTCAATTACAACTAATTTTGCTTTCCCATTTTTACAAAGTGATAACTTTGATACATCTAGGATGAGAAAAGATAAATTTCTTAAACAAAAGACCGAATAAATCTTTTTAAGCTTGAATTTGACACGCTTTCCTTGCATTTCTCTAAAACATGTATCAAAATCTGCCAATGACCATATAAGGTCATGACAAATGGTATGCGGGTGGTCGGCACACGACCCTGACCGTTAATCAGCGTGGTCATGTGGGTAGCAGATCATTTGTCGGATTATTAGCCCCAGTTTTATTATCACCGTGTCCAAATGAGACATTTAATGATCTCACTTTCCAGTTAGTCTTTGGCAATGTCACAATCTCTAAATTTTAATTCAGTTTGAATGTAATAAAATAGTTCCAGCTTTAACAGACTTATTTTATCAAACACCATGTGATCAGTTGCTTTTCACACAAAAATATACCATTTTTCTTCTCATAAACACTCCACATGGTTGGGGAGCTTTCATAAGTGTGCATTTTCTGATTTAAAAAAAATTAAATTGATGTTTTCTATGCCTTTTTCCCTTTCATTTGAGGTGAATTTCAACCAAATAATCATATAATTGATTGTTTAGAGGAAATGCACATCCAATTAGAGAAGAAATCTAATTATTTCTAACAAGGTGCCAAATTGTCACAAGATACGCCCGTCACACTGCTTAGTATTAACTGGGGGTTTGAATAGAACTGAGGTTATTTTGAATGAATATTTTTTGCACCCATGAAGTTTCATCTGAAAAACAACAAAGGGCAATAACTCAAAAGATAGGCCAGGTAGAGTTGTGGTTCTTGTGCACAGCACTCCCCCTTTGTGAGATCTATACACCCATGAAGTTTCATGATCCTAGCTATTATACTTTAAGAGATATACTCCGGACAAGATTCAAGTCTGAAAAACAACAAAGGGCAATAACTCAAAAAATAGGCCAGGTAGAGTTGTGGTTCTTGTGCACTGCACTCCCCCTTGATGAGATCTATACACCCATGAAGTTTCATGATCCTAGCTATTATACTTTTAGAGATATACTCCGGACATGATTCAAGTCTGAAAAAACAACAAAGGGCAATAACTCAGAAAATAGGCCAGGTAGAGTTATGAATCTTGTGCACTGCACTCCCCCTTGTTGAGATCTATACACCCATGAAGTTTCATGATCCTAGCTATTATACTTTAAGAGGTATACTTTGGACAAGATTCAAGTCTGAAAAAAAAACAAAGGGCAATAACTCAAAAAATAGGCCAGGTAGAGTTGTGGTTCTTGTGCACTGCACTCCCCCTTGGTGAGATCTATACACCCATGAAGTTTCATGATCCTAGCTATTATACTTTTAGAGATATACTCAGGACAAGATTCTAGTATGAAAAACAAGAAAGGGCAATAACTCAAAAAATAGGCAAGGTAGAGTTGTGGTTCTTGTGCACTGCACTCCCCCTTGGTGAGAACTATACACCCATAAAGTTTCATGATCCTAGCTATGATACTTTAAGAGATATACTCCGGACAAGATTCAAGTCTGAAAAACAACAAAGGGCAATAACTCAAAAAATAGGCCAGGTAGAGTTATGGTTCTTGTGCACTGCACTCCCCCTTTGTGAGATCTATACACCCATGAAGTTTCATGATCCTAGCTATTATACTTTAAGAGATATACTCCGGACAAGATTCAAGTCTGAAAAACAACAAAGGGCAATAACTCAAAAAATAGGCCAGGTAGAGTTATGGTTCTTGTGCAATGCACTCCCCCTTGGTGAGATCTATACACCCATGAAGTTTCATGATCCTAGCTATAATACTTTTAGAGATATACTCCGGACAAGATTCTAGTCTGAAAAAAAACAAAGGGCAATAACTCAAAAAATAGGCCAGGTAGAGTTGTGGTTCTTGTGCACTGCACTCCACAATGATGAGAAGAATACAATTGCCAAGTTTGAAGTCGATCGGACTTCAAGTGACAGAGTTATGCTCCGGACAAAGAAGTGGACGCCGCCGGACGCCGGACGTCACGGGTGATCCCATAATACGTCCCGTCTTCGACGGGCGTCGCCCGGACGCCGGACGTCACGGGTGATCCCATAATACGTCCCGTCTTCGACGGGCGTATAAAAATCTAGGCCGTTGAAGAGTTTTTTCTAAGTAAAAAATGTAGGGGTGCTACTATTAGGGAGGGAGCTTTTATTAGGGGAAAATTATAATGTTGACACATTAGTAAATTATGAATAATGCTGAAGTTCCAAGTAATTTCATCACAGTGCAAAGGTCCATTTTACATAAACTTTATAGATTCTAAAGAAAGGTTCCTGCAAAGTCTCCAGTAGTAAAAATTCTAAAATACTGTATTTCTCCTAATAAAGGCTCTCGGGAGCTAGCCATACTTAACATGGTATGGGAGCTTTTATTAAGTATGCATTAATTGAAAAAAATCCTTAATTTTAGAGAAAATATGGTATGTGCATTTAAAGTCCATTGTCCTATTTACAAATGTATCTTTCATTGAATAAATCTTTAACCTAAAATCTGTTCTCAAAGTCATGATGTTTCAACAAGTTTTCCAACATAGAACTCTCTCAATCATTATCATTTTTTTTTTTTGGACAACTAAGTAAACTTTTGCATCAATACTTCGAATAAGACCTTGAGTGAAGGTCAAGGGACGTCCTTATGATGTCAAGAGTCTCAGACAAAAGGATTTAAAGTATCGATTCCAACATCACATTAATAACAGCAATGTTCAATTAGGCAACCATTAACGAGACACTTAATTGTCAGAGTTATTAACTTCACTGCAATCTATTGATTTGTGCAAAGCAAAATGTAACCACTTATGATAAAACATTTTAACCTACTAAATAAAAATACCTGTTTCTCCTAATAAATGCTCCCTAAAGCTATTCAAAACATGAACAGAGATTTTTTATTTAAAAGGACACATTTTCAGATGAAATATGCTCATTAAATCGATATCTTTGAGGCTCTTTTCCTCTTAATTTGAGGTTGATTTCCTCTAGTCAGTACTTTATAGTAATATTCATGGAAATTTACCTCAATATAAGACAATAAGTCTCAGGAAAATTTTCAAAATTTCGGCATTTTTTTTTTTTAATCAACAGCCTAAGGTGGGCTGGCTTCCATGTAGCAAAAAGTGTAGGGGAGTATATACACGTACATGGAGCTACTATAAGGGAGGCAGAGGGTACCATTATTACAGGAAATATGGTAATGATTTATGAATTCGTTTCTCATTGAAATTCTATCACAAATTGACATGTTCACTTATAAATGCAATGAGTATCATAATCATAAAAACACAAAGTTTATGTGTATTACACATGGAAGTTCTGCAAAGTTTCTCAAATGCACATCCAAGATATAAAATGTTGATTTGAACATTTCAAGCAGATAAATTCATTGTTTTTAATTGAACTTTAATTTCAACAATATAATATTTTGCTGAATTTTTCACATAAAAATTATACATGTATTAATTTCTATGTTCATACATGTGTATGAATATACCACAAAGTTTTATTTCATCCCGCTCTTTTTTCCAAAGTATCTGGGCACAGGTCATTTAAGGTAAAGACTAATAGTAAACCCAAAAAGTGGAAATAGAGGACATTTTGAAGAAACCACAGTCTAATATCCAATAAAAAGTTTTATCTTTCAACAATAAAATTTGTTACTATTCAACATGGTTTCAACAGGGCTGTTTATTTATGCTAAATTACTTTTAATGTACATTTTTTGTCCTGTTTCAGTTTCCCCACAAAGATGAGCACTTAATGGTCACTTAAAGATTTCAAATGTCTTAAATTTGAGGGGTTTTTATACCCTTAAAAGCATCTTAAAAGAATCATAACGATCTACACCTTAAACTTTTTTTTTTCTTTTAATAAATCTTTTTTTTCTATAAATTTTAATTTAATATTTAATTTTCTATAAAATTAATCTGATATTTTTGTGAACTTTTTTAAGTTAAAGGTATGAACATGACAGTTTGAGTCCACATGATTTTTTGTCAATATTTGTAAGCAAGTCAGAATTGATCTTTTGTTCAAGTGTTCCTTAAAGTGAATATAGGTGCATTATTGGTTGCAAACACAGAACTAGGTTGTAATGGCAATCTGCCTGCCCCTGTGAATTATTTGATGTAAGAATTAATAATTAACCCAAGCTTTTGGAAAAGGTGGCATCTTAAAATTTGGACAAGTATTTTGAATAGCATTTTAAATTCAAATTTATGTAAAAAATTGTTAATCTTTGAAAAAGGATAATCTATGAAAACATGTATTTTAACACATTGAAGACCTGCACATCAACCGGTCATCTACAAAGTATAATGGTCACAGCTTGAAGCATCATCATTCAATGCTAATACAACAATTTTCTCACATAAAACTCATATTAAATACACATTAAATCAAACATTTGATTCTACAACTTTATTTGACCATAAATTCTGATTAATCATGCATTGATAGTTTTAGCAACAAAGAAAAGCTTATAATAGCAACAATAGTTCAGTTTATAAAAGAAAAATTTATAAAAGAAAAAAATTCATTTGGGAAATAAAGACTTGATAACCTGAAAGTGTCTTAATAATTTTTTTCCCTGTTTTTCTTCTTTTCTTTTTTCAATTGAAACCATTTTTTTTCCATTTTAAACCAAATAATAAAGTTAGAAGCCATCTCGTTCAGAGAAAGACGATTAATTAAAGAAGAACTCCTCTATGATTTCCAGAAGAAGCCTCCAAGAAAACGGGAACAAAACAAGGATACCAGACAGAAAATCAATATTTCCCCATAATTCCCTTCCTATCTTTACTGCAAATCTTGTCATCAACGGAAATACAATCTGATGTACAATCAACCAACATTTAGTGTAATGTCACAAAGTAACTGTAGTACACATGACGAGTTGCAGTTTCTACTAAAATGTCCACTTAAATCTAGAATCTTGTATCTGCAGCTTTACAAGTTTCAGTTAAGAGATTTTAGAAGTAAATCAAAGAAAAATTCTGTGAAGAAAGCTTGTCACAAGCGCCATAAATAATTCCTCGATCAAAATTTCCATTGAACTTTGCGTTGTGAGCAGTCGTCAGCTCTGAAAACTGTCAGCTGACATGCACATTCTTCTTTAGTGTCATAATTACAACGTCTACAAAATGTTTTATGGCTTCTTGCTGGATGTTACCAAATATATCTGCATGCATGCAACAAACATATCAAGCCATTGATTTTTACTTACATTGCATGGCACTTTCCTGCTTGCAATAAGTAGGATTTTAGGAGAATAGCTGAAACCAATGGCATTTAAGTTTCAAAATGTATGATTTTTTTTCAATCAATCTAAAGATCATCAGATGCATTTTAAGGAAAATGTTGGAGGATCAAGAAATTCAATAAGGTAATATGAGCATTACACTTATAATTGTTAAAATGTGCTTTATGAACTCAATTGGTTTTGAGCTAATACATGTCTTTAACAATCATGGAGTGGAAGAATTGTTAGTGTTTTTTTTACCAGAATTGTTTCTAGGCTTGAATACCTATTTGTCTATATTTTATTGAATTTTTCTTGTCTCAAACTTATTTCAGAATGAGTCTATAACAATTCTCTCATCATCTTAATTACCAACTCAGAACTACCCATTGTGACATTGCCTAAACAGTAAACAGCCAGTGGCATAAGCTTCAGTGTCACTTTAAAATTCAGCAATTAATCCCTAATTGTCTTGCTGCCTTGGCAAGATTGCATTTAAATCAAAGTGCTGAAAGAACTAAATACACTAAATGTGAGTTGGTATTTATGATACAACATAAAATTAAAACTTTTCTTGTTTAAAAGGGAAAATCAGGTGTTACTGACTAAGATAAGACTGCACTTTTGTGCAGACCGATCTTTGTCCATACCTCAAGCCAAAGCCTAAATATTCCAGGTTCAGTATGACAATGTGTTCAATTAAAATGTTCTCCATTCTGACCTTAAGGTGCATGAAATAGGTTCAAACCTGTAATGTGGACAAAACACTACCATTAAGGTCAATTTTAAACGGCCGACAGTAAGTGATCGTTTGACATATACGACCATTTCCGAAATGCAAATTACATCACTTATGACAATCTAACTGAAATTTATGACTACTTTGCATCGACAAACATCATATTTTACATGGGAACTTTTGAAAGAAGACAATATTGGAGTCTGGGAAAATGCTTTTTAACTGTCAAACGACCGTTTTAAGTCCGTTTTAAGTTACAGAAATTTCATACAAATACCCGTCCTTTAGCGTCATTTTACATTCCAGGAGACAGAAAATAAAGATTTTTAGACATTTTAACATCTGTAAGGATTGATTGCAGTATGAAAAATTTGATTTTCTGGTAAACAATCCTTCAAGTTGGTTTTAAAGACAACTTGATATTTATGTTTGTTACACAATATGTATCATAATTTCTCTGAAAATGCTATCTCAAATGTCCTTTACCCATTCACCAGCAATATCAATGCACTCTGAGAAATAAATTGAACCCATGCAATTGATCTTCAATTGTTTTGGTGTTCGGTGCTCTACCGACTGAGCTAATCAGGCTAAAATAAACGAGTTTTGCAGAGGCTGCTTTTCTATCATAGAAGCTAGACATGTCAATATCACTTTGACCTTGCATCAGCTTTAACCTAATCAGTCTAGTCCCATGCTGAATCAACCAATGCAAACCAGAAAATGACAAACTTTTTAACTTTGATTGAAGTTGAGTGGCACCCGAATTCTGACTTCGTCCACTGTAACCTAAGTGTGGTCCCCAGCTGGGTCCAGTAATCCAGAATGCTGTCCGACATGTGCCGGGTCAAACCAAAACAAAGCCCAAGCATCAGGTTACTTCATTAACTTTGACATTTGTTTTTAAATTATAAATTGAACTATTTTCTTCTCACTTTCTTTTATTGGCCATAGCTTGGCTATACTAACAAGAGGACCAAGATGGTCCTAGATCGCTCCCCTGAGTCTTTTTGACCGACATCTCATCAATTAAATAGGCAGATGTCATAAAGGAGATAATTTCTACAACAAGAGGACCATGATGGTCCTATATCGCTCACCTGTGTATCTTTGTCTAAATAAACTATTATCAAATTTTCCAGCAAATCGTAATTGTAATTTTAAAACTAGTGGTCTCTAGAGTATCAACAAGGCCCCTTTTCCCATTATATGGCACAGAGCCTTCAAATTTTCAAAAGGGCTCATCCTTGTGACCTGGCTAACATTCTGTCCAAGTTTCATAAAAGATTTTGTAGCCTCTAGAGTGTAAACCAGAAAATTGTCATTAAGGCCCCTTTTTCCGTGATATGGCATGGATATTTCCCATTTTTGATACGGTTCATCTTTGTGACCTAGCCATCATTCTGACCAAGTTTCATGAAGATTGGACTATATTTATGACCTCTAGAGCGTAAACAAGAAAATTGTTATTAAGGCCCCTTTTCCTGTGATTTGGCCTTGATCCTTCTCATTTTCATTAGAGTTCATCCTTATGACCTGACAAACATTCTGACCAAGTTTCATAAAGATTGGACAATATTTGTTTCCTCTAGAGGGTAAGCAAGAAAAATGTCTTAAAGGCTCCTTTTCCCGTGATATGGCACAGATCCTACCCATTTTTAATAGGGTTCATCCTTGTGACCTGACAATCATTCTGTCCAAGTTTCATAAAGATTGGACAATATTTGTGGCCTCTAGAGTGTAAACAAGAAAATTGTCATTAAGGCTCCTTTTCCCGTGATATGGCACAGATCATTCCCATTTTCAATAGGGTTCATCCTTGTGACCTGGCCAACATTCTGACCAAGTTTCATGAAGATTGGGCCTTATTTGTGGCCTCTAGAGTGTAAACAAGAAAAATGTCATTAAGGCTCCTTTTCCCGTGATATGGCACGGATCCTTCCCATTTTCAATAGGGTTCATCCTTGTGACCTGACAATCATTCTGTCCAAGTTTCATAAAGATTGGACAATATTTGTGGCCTCTAGAGTGTAAACAAGAAAATTGTCATTAAGGCTCCTTTTCCCGTGATATGGCACAGATCATTCCCATTTTCAATAGGGTTCATCCTTGTGACCTGGCCAACATTCTGACCAAGTTTCATGAAGATTGGGCCTTATTTGTGGCCTCTAGAGTGTAAACAAGAAAAATGTCATTAAGGCTCCTTTTCCCGTGACATGGCACGGATCCTTCCCATTTTCAATAGGGTTCATCCTTGTGACATGACAATCATTCTGACCAAGTTTCATTATGATTGGTTCATATTTGTGGCCTCTAGAGTGTAAACACTTAAATTGTTGACGCCTGACGACGGACGACGGACGACGCACGACGCACGACACACGACGGACGACGGACATTCAATGATCACAAAAGCTCACCTTGAGCACGATGTGCTCAGGTGAGCTAAAAAACCAAGTTTCTTGAAGTTTAGACCAAATTTGTAGCCTCTAGAGTTACAACAAGAAAATTATCATAAAGACCCCTTTTCCTGTGATATAACATGGATATTTCCCATTTTCGATAGGGTTCATCCTTATGATCTGACCAAAATTCTGACCATGTTTCATGAAGATTGGGCCATATTTGTGGCCTCTAGCAAGTAAACAATAAAATTGTCATTAAGGCTCCTTTTCCCGTGAAATGGCATGGATCCTTCCCATTTTCAATAGGTTTTATCCTTGTGACCTGTCCAACATTCACACCAAGTTTCATGAAGATTGGGCCATATTTGTGGTCTCTAGAGTGTTAACAAGAAAATTGGTCATAAGGCTCCTTTTCCTGTGATATGGCATGGATCCTTCCCATTTTCGATAGGGTTCATCCTTGTGACTTGGCCAACATTCTGACCAAGTTTCGTGAAGATTGGGCCACATTTGTGGCCTTTAGTGCGTAAACAAGAAAATTGTCAATAAGGCTCCTTTTCCCGTGATATGGCATGGATCCTTCCCATTTTCGATAGGGTACATACTTGTGACCTGGCCAACATTCAGACCAAGTTTCATGAAGATTGGGCCATATTTGTGGTCTCTAGAGTGTAAACAAGAAAATTGGTCATAAGGCTCCTTTTCCAGTGATATGGCATGGATCCTTCCCATTGTAGATAGGGTTCATCCTTGCGACCTGACCAACATTCTGACCAAGTTTCATAAAGATTGGATCATATTTGTGGCCTCTAGAGTGTAAACACTTAAATTGTTGACGCATGACGACGCACGACGGACGACGGATGATGGACGACGGACGACGCACACCGCACGACGGACGACGGACATTCAATGATCACAAAAGCTCACCTTGAGCATGATGTGCTCAGGTGAGCTAAAAAGTTGGCATTCTTTGGTCATTTGGCTGGATTAACTTGTATTACTTGATAACAAAAAGACATGTTACTCTTGGTTTAGAAAATTGATATTGAAAGTAAAAGGTATATTCACTAATATAGAACTAAATCCCCTTATTATATTGACAAGATGAAAAAATTATATGTGTTATAATTACAAATGAAGTAAATTATGTAATTCAAAGAATTCATTCAATAATTTACTCATCACACTTTTGTTAAGTTATAGCCATAAGAAGGTTAAAGAAAAACACAGATAAAATTGTTTAAAAAAATCGATTTTTCCAAACAACGTTCTATGTGTCAGGGCAGATAAAATTGTTTCAAAAAATCGATTTTTTCCAAACAATGTTCAATGTGTCAGGGCAAATCTATTGTTATTGCCTATATAGGCACTTACAATAGTTTTGTTCTGATTCATAAATCTCAAGAAGGTTTGCTTTTTATAAGGGTCGACCTTTGACATATTGTTTGCATAGTAAATGAAGCCAGTTGGGAGAATATAATTAAAAGTAAACAGAACTATAGGGGCCCCCACAGAGACCCCTAATGATGCAATCTTGGATTGAAATTTGCCACAAGACCCTTTGAAATATTGTCTGATCTTTGAAGTTGATCGAGTCAAAGTGTGCCAGAGATAACTTGTTTGTTTTTCCAACATGTTTCTTCACTTTCATGAATTTTCTCTCCAAAATAATTTGAGGGAATCATTACAGTATTCTAATATCTCATCCTTAGATTCAAAGTTTTAACATTAATATTTTGTTAAGGATTATGTTTATATTTGGCCATTTTTTTTCACTGTCTTAACAAATATTGATGGCTCAGCGAGAAACTGTTGAAACTGCCTATAAACATAATTATAGGCTGTTATGACTAATAAGCACTGAGCCATGGATGTGTAGCATAGCCTCTTAGCAAAGCCTGTTCCCTTCTTATGGATATGTGATGATTCTAATAGAACCCCAGGGTTCTTTTAGAGATTTTATGGTACTTATATGTTTGCACATGCACTTTTCATAAAGCCCTTTGACACGTTGAAAAGTCAATATATTAGGTTGAAAACATTTGGTATTTATGATTTTTAACCCTTGTCTTGCTGAACACAGAATATTCCTGCTTTGGCATGAGGTATAGACAAAGATCAGTCTCCACATAAGTGCAGTCTGATCTTAGTCTTTACCACATGATTTTACTTTTAAGGCGAGAAAAGTTTCAAGATTGTATTTTCAAAATAAATAAAAGTGACTGGCAATAAGTTTCCAGCACTTTCAGTACTTTGATTTTATTGCGATTTTGCCAAGGTTCTTATTCATCATGACAAGAACTGAAGTCATTGTTAGTTGGTACTTTATTATCAATTGAGGCTTTCTGAAGTTGTTCATAAAAATGACAAATTTGGGTATCTGAAAACAGGAATAAGCGCATGTTCATTTGATCAAATTTTTAATGGTGTAAGAACTCATTACATCCTACTTGCTTAAGGTAGTGGAACCGTAATAGTCCCACAACATTTCGGACCTCATGTTCTTTCACAATGTTGACTAAGGTTTCAAAATGAAAATCATAAGGAAACCTTGGTTAACTCTTTTAAAGTTCATTACTTCCCAAACATTGCGGAACTATTAAGGGTCCACTACCTTAGGGTTCTTATATTCTCTTAAACTTTATGCATGGTCTTTACCTGATCATTTGAAACTGATACCATCATATTGAATATCCTTCTAAAACTACAAGAATCATAAATTGTCTGTGTACCTGACATTTACAGTAAAGAACCGATAAGCCCTCTTATCTAATTACACTTTATTCTAACAGGTTGTTGAGTTCTTTTGAAATTTTAGATTATTTAGATTTTGTGATAGTAAGTTACAAGTGGCTTTAACAAGTGGGTGCTTTTTGAATTAGATCATGCACACTGATCATATAGAGGATAATCGTTTGTTTAAGTGTAAGATCAATTTTTATTCATTGAGTGAACAACAAAAGCTATATTATCACGAGTGGAAAAACAAACGATAATTCTATTTCTTTATTGCAAAAATGAGACAAAAAGTGAAATTTCTAGGATATATTTTCGTAAAGCCTGTTATTTTGCGCGTGAATGCTATGCAACGTTCATTGTGACATCACTTATTTCGCCCTGCATAGATGACGTCTGCAGATAGGATGAAATGCACAAAAGCGGGGTATAAGTTTTTGATAATTTCACTGCTTTTGCGGTGAGATTATCAAGTGATAATATACCGTTATTTCACGATAAACCACCGAAAAAGATTAAAGAAAACACATTATTTTTTTAATTGATAGCTATTGCACAATCAGTGTGCCAAGTGAAGACCCTGATCAGCCTACCTATTGCAGGCTGATAAGCATCTTCACTTTACTCAATGACAAGAAAGCTTGTACATTAAAAAGTTATACTTAAATAGACAAATAACCCAAAACTTTTTAACTCTTTAGCTATCAGCAATCTTGTATTAAATTGGCTTTAAGCACAAATTACATTTCAAGTATAATATGAGCCTGTGTGTCATTTCCATCAATTTCAAATATGCCCTTAGCAAAGTCTCTGGACAGCCAGTGCATCTGTACAGTCTGCTCAAAGTCTTTGCAATGTGCTTTGCACAGTCTAGACTGTCAGGCTAGCTTCTAAATGTATTTTTGAAATGTCAAGGCTGCTCAAAGATTGGGTGTCGCTCAGATATCCGATTGTTGGAAATATCTAGCACAGGCTCATTTGTCAGTAAAAGTTACAAGAATACAGTTTCAAGGAAAGACATGTACAAACATGTAGCTATTAAATTGCCATGTGTTGAGTTTTTCAACATGTTGCGATTTGTAACAGCTTACACTTTCCACTTCATTTTAACTCCATAAAACATTAATTAGCAATCTCCTTTGATGGTATATTGTCTCAAAGGAATGTATGCAAATATTGACACAAAGTTCATAGAAGGAAAAAGATTCAAAGATAAAATAGTGCATCCAATTAGGTAGTGTGTAACTTAAGCGTAACAATTTGCATATTTCTTTGAAAAATGTTATTGGACTTCCTAATCTATTCATTCATATCTAAATGCATTTTGCCACATCATATATTTATTCCTTATCCCTTATCCTGCTGAATTATATAGAGGATAATCGTTTGTTTCAGTGTAAGATCGATTTATATTTCATTGAGTGAACAACAAAATCTTTATTTTCACGAGTGGCAGAGCCACAAGTGAAAATATAGCTTTTGTTGTTCACGAAATGAAATATTAATCGATCTTACACGAAAAGCAAACGATTATTCTATTTCTTTATTGCACAAATGAGAGAAAATGGGAAAATTCTAGGACATATTTTTGTAAAGCGCGTCATTATGCGCCTGATTACTATGCAACGTTCATTGTGACGTCATTTATTTCGCCTCGCATAGATGATGTCAGATAGGATGAAATGCACCAAAGCAGGGTATAAGTTTTTGATAATTTCACTGCTTTTGCGGTGAGATTAGCAAGTGATAATCTACCGTTATTTCTCGATAAACCACCGAAAAGAATTAAAGAAAATGTTTTATCTAAACAAATTGCCATGGCAATCACAGGATCATGGAAATTACTCTTGTTAAAGTTTTTGCAATAATAATTACCGTATTTCTCCTAATAAATGCTTCCATAAGCTATACATAACATATGGTTAGGGAGCTTTTATTTGGTATGCATTTTCCAATTTGAAAAAATCAATAAAAGTGGTGTTTTTTATGTCTTTTTCCTTTACACTTCAGATGAATTTCCTCTAAACAATCATATAAATGATTGTTTAGATGAAATTCATCTCGAGTTAAAGAAGAAGTCTCAAAAAGTTCCTCAAATTTAGGCATTTGAAGTGGGTTTTCTTAGTAAAAAATATAGGGGTGTTACTATTAAGGAGGGCGCTATTTTTAGAGAAAACACAGTAAGTAGAAAGCAAGAAGTGTAGGATAGGATCAGACCGCATGTATGTGCAGGCTGATCTTAGTCTGTGCTGTCTATTGTCTGCAAGACCAATTTTTTTCAGCAGAAATATGTTGTGATGTTAACCCTTGTCATGCTGAATCTGAATAAAAATCTTGGCAAAATTGCAACAAAATCAAAGTGCTCAAAGCTCTGGATGCACTAAATGTAATGAGGTATTCATTTTGAAAATTAAAAATTCTCTAACTTACCCCATGGTTTCAAAAAAGGAAAAACAGGTGGTATGGACAAAGATCAGAGTGCACATAATGTGCAGACTGATGGTTGTCTATAGCTTCTGCCAAGGTAGGAATTATACAGGTTCAGCATGACAAGAGTTAAAACTGTTGTTACTTGTAAATACCAGTCAGAGCCATGCTAAAATTTGTATCTGATGATGCTGTACAAATTTGAAGGATTTTTTTTGTTTGAATGGGGTTTTACGCTGCTTTCAGCATTTTTTCAGTTATATTGATGTGTTTGGAGCACCTTACAATGGATTACTGGCATTTTTCACACCAGTACTACCATTTTATCCTTTCCTAGCCTCCAGCTGCTATCTCACATAGGTCTATGATTATCAACCCATTGGTGAGAGGCATATATATAATCAGAAAGAATTAGTGCCTTTATTGGGGATCCAACCCGGGTGTATGAAGTAGGCTGAAGCATTAAGTAAGCTAAAAATAAGTATAGTACATTAATTATCATTTAAATTCAATGTTGAAAGAGGATAAATTAAATTAGCATAAGCAATTATGATTTACTTGGCACATAGGCAAAACAGTTGGAAATATTGCTTACATGTTCAATTTTGTTTGGTATGAACTTCAAAAGCTGTCAATTAGTAACCATTCTTTTAATCTTTTAAGCCTAGTAAATAATTAATTGAAGGTTCCATTAAGGGCTGCACTGTGTCCCTGTTATTTCTAAGCAAAGTTCACAAAAGGGGTTTTACATTTCTAAGGGACCTATAATCCACACCACTTTGCAGGGTTCATAGAGTACAAATATTAATATTTGATAAGATTGATAATTAGCTCAAACTATAATCAATGATGAGGTCCTTTCATCTTGCAAATAGTCCTCAATTCAATTTCAGTTGAAAATGTAATGTTATGGAAACATTTAAGTTGCTTTCTTGGTACCAACTTAACTTTGTTATCATTTCAATTAGGTCTTAGGTCCATGATTCATGAAATGAAGATTCACACCTCTGGTTCACCTATGCTCGACCCAATCTTTCAAATATTCATTTTAAAGAGTATCCAGATGGTCCCTTTTTGTGTGACAGGTCACATATAAATTAATCTTTTTTATAATGTAGCGTTTACACTGTATGTTTAAGCAGATGTGAAAAAGCACATGTGTAAAAGCGTATCTGTCTTTTTGCGTTTACACTGTATGCTTTTACATATCTGCTTCAGTTGACCTCGGTCATTGCTGTCAGTCATTTGCAAGATCAAATAGTGTATTGTATTACTGGAATGATGAAGGAATATTCTATGGCTTACCGAAACCAAATGTATATTTAAATATTTGATTTTATTTGTGTATATTAATATTCGTATGTTCTGATTGGCTTAAAGTTGGTTTCATTGTGCAATGAAAGGAATTTTGGGGATGCAGCTGTTATGCAAGCTTCTGCGAAGAGAATATCTCTCAATTTCATGGCGGTATGAAACAAAAAAGTTCATAATCACACTCATACATGAATCCGCTTTGCGTTTTTATACAGTGTGATTATGTTTTTAGTTTCACAATTCAATGAAATCAACAAATAATCTCTTCATCACTTAAATAATAATAAAGACATTGAAATAAAGCTCAATTAATTTATTTGAATCCTTTTCTCCTGTTTAAATTGTCTTAAACCTGGAAAATTGTCACAGATTTTCTGTTTCTCATTCAATCTCTTTTCTGAACATTTGTTCCTCAAAATATTTTATTTCTAATTTAATTCGAGACTTAAAGTGACAATGAAAACGAATTACCCTTCACAATTTAATACTTGATATATAACCAACAAACTTTCATCGCGTCGCTGAGCAACGGTCTCTCAATTGAGAGGAGCCAGGAGAAATTTGATTCCTGAAAATGCCATTGGTCTAGCTTCATTCTATTACTTATCCATAACATCTGGTGTTAGTATTTGAGGTTTTCACAAGAAGTAGAATCGAGAGGGAGTTATAAGAACTTGAACCTCGATTGATGTTAATCATGTAAATTGAATAGGCGTAAACAAACTAATTCAAAGGTAGAGAATATTTTTTTTGGTGATCAGACTAGACAATTAAGTACAGTAGAATGACAATTCTAATTAAGTTGGGTCACCAATATTCCTGACATATAGACTGACTCTGCAATTTCCTGAAAGGTCAGTAAATTGCAATGGGTATTTAAACATATTATTATTCAGTTTTATTATTATAATTATTTTTCAATATACCAAGTACCACTGGAAGAATTTATCTATTATATGGTACATGTAGTAGGTTAAATTTTCTCCCTGGTCTTTGAAGGAATTATATTTCACAAAATATGCCTATTTGACAGGCTACTTGAAAGAGCTGACCAGTAATTGTTTGTTTTATCAGCTTATCAGTAGGCCATCAGCGGTATCAATGGTCATTTTGGTATTGAAAAGCAGACGGAAATAGAACATGTTCTATTCCGTATGTTTTGCAGATCTGTTAACAGAACGCTCATTATCTGGGGGTTTACACTGCATGTTTTGACATATATGAAAAAGCATATATGAAAAAACATACAGTCTAAACCCCCTCTTAGAGCGGCTTCACAGAGATAACGTAGCTTGCCAGCAGGTATCAGAACGAGGCTGCCACTTGCAGGGACAACAGCCAGGTGTATTTAGGTTCCATTAAATAAATTTAATTTCACCCACATTTGTTTTACCATTATTAATCTTGAGTGATATTTCAAAAATTGTCACATTAATAGGGGTCTAGATGAGACAGGATATAGTCTGTCTAAAATTGTTATTTTCCAATGAAACCCATTGTTGTGGGTACTATAACTCATTTGAATCATGTTGATGAGACAATTCCAATGAACACCAACAATAATGATCTTGATGAAAAATTCAAATATAAATAATCTCTCGCTCTTTATTTATTAGATGGTAGTTATTGTCACTCTAATCCATTGTTGTAAAGCAGCGTCACAAGCCTGCATCCAAACCTAGATTCTTACAAACTCCTGCATAGATACTATAAGCTCATATGGAGTTATAATATATATATATCTAGTCGACTTAATCATGTAAAATATTCATATAATACAGTAAAAGGGTTGGAGCCTTGATGGAAGGAGAATCGGAGTATCTATTAAGCTTAATGACACCAAAATCTGCATCCGATGATTGGGAAGCCCGTCACAAATTACTTCTGTCGAATTGATTGGCGTGAAGGTTTTTTTTTTCTCCTTCACTAATGAAGAATTAATGTGGTCTGTATTTCTACTTTTTTTACTCATGAACATTGCTTAGAAACAGTGATTGAAAAAATTTCAAGTGAGACTTAAAGCTTAGAGCTCTTTGGATTGGATCAGCACATGAATCATCTATGTAAATAACTTTGCTTTGGCAAGAATATTTTTAAGTTTACAGAAGCGGCTGCACATAACAATGGATTCCTGGTATTACTCTCACCAGTACAACCATCACAGCCTTTCCTGGCCTTCAGCTGCTATCTCACATAGGTCTACAATTATCAACCCATTGGTGAGAGATAAATAGTCAGAAAGAATGAGTACCACAATATCTTGAAACTAAAGAATATAAATGCAATAAGCCTGGTACCAAAGAATGACCAAGAACCACTAGTAAGCCTGTCACCAAATATTGATAAAGAACCACTTGTAAGCCTGACACCAAATAATGGTAACCATGAAGCTTCACACCAAAGAATGGTAAAGAAACTCTGGTAAGATTGACAACTGAAGAATGGTAAATAACTCAAAGTAAGCCTGACACTAAACAAGAGGACCAAGATGGTCCTAGATCGCTCACCTGAGTCTCTATGACCCCTGGGACATCACATTAATAAGATAGGCAGATGTCAAAAAGAAGGTAATTGCCTAAGATCAATACCATGGAACGTTTTCAGCGAAGAGCAAGACAGATATGCCTTTTTGCTCTTTGATTCTATGTAAAAAGGGATGCATCCTGGTGGAGCCCAAATATGATCCTATGGTCTTGATATGAACAAACTTGGTAGAGGTCCATAAAATGATGCTACATTCTAAATGTGAAAGCTGTCTGCCTTCTGGTTTCAGAGAAGAAGATTTTTGAAGGTGTTCCCATTTTCACCCATCTTGCTCAAATTAGCTGAAAGGGATGCGCCCGGGTGGAGCCCAAAATATGACCCAAGGGTCTTGATATGAACAAACTTGGTAGGGGCCCACAAGATGATGCTACATACCAAAAATGAAAGCAGTGTGCCTTCTGGTTAAAGAAGATTTTAAAAGATTTTCGCTCTTTGATTCTATGTAAAAAGGGTTGCGCCCTGGTGGAGCCCAAATTGATCCTAGGGTCTTGATATGAACAAACTTGGTAGAGGTCCACTAGATGATGCTACATACCAAATATGAAAGCTGTCTGCCTTCTGGTTTCAGAGAAGAAGATTTTTGAAGATTTCCATTTGTTTACCCTTTGTGCTCATAAGAGATAAAGGGATGAACCCATGCAAAGCCCAAATATAACCCAAGGGTCTTGTTATGAACAAACTTGGTAGAGGCCCACTAGTTGATGCTACACACCAAATATTTAAGCTGTCTGCAATCTGGTTATAGAGAAGAAGATTTTTAAAGATTTTCGCTCTTTGATTCTATGTAAAAAGGGTTGCGCCCGGGCAAAGCCCAAATATGACCCCAGGGTCTTGATATGAACAAACTTGGTAGAGGTCCACTAGATGATGCTACATACCAAATATGAAAGCTGTTTGCCTTCTGGTTTCAGAGAAGAAGATTTTTAAAGATTTTCATATTTTCACCCTTTTTGTTAAGGGTAAAGGGAAAGTTAAGGGTGGATTTCATTTATTTGAACAACTTTGGTAGAGCTTGACCCAAGGAACATTCCTGCCAAGTTTCATCAAGATTGGCCCACTGGTTTAGGAGGAGAAGATGTTTAAAGAAATTGTGGACGACGCACGACACACGACGGACGAGGCACGACGCACGACTTACGACGGACGAAGGACATTCTACGATCCCAATAGCTCACCTTGAGCATTTCACAGTAGTTTAGCTTGACACCAAAGAATGGTGAGTAACCAGGCAGGCTTACTGGTACTAGAATTCTTTCTCAATTCTGTGGTAATCTGGCCAAACATTGTATCTGTGTTCATTAAATTTTCTATAATCCTTAAATAACTGAGGCTTAAACTTGTTTCTATTGTCAGCTGTATGTCCATAACTAGCTAGAAAAAAGGCCTTCAATGTGGATGTGACAGTTAAATCAACTGTTAAACATATAACAGTTAAAACGTCTGTTAGTGGATCTAACTTGTTTGAACAATATTCAGTGTTAAGGATGGATATCAAAATTTTCACATGATTATGAGAGACTGGATTAAATACCCTGACTAGGGCTCATAAATTCACCTCCCTAAACATAAAATTCATATATTTATGAGTTGACATACAAGTTCATAATCATATAGGTTTACAAAAGGCCTGTTTAGCACATGTCATATGAAAACCCTGTATACTATAAAACAAGAGGACCCTGAGGGCCCTAAATCGCTCACCTGATATTTCAAGTATATTATCATTAAGATTCCATTTCCTATGATATGGCATGAACCTTCCCATTTTCAACAGAGTTCATTCTTGTGACCTGGCAAACATTTTGATCAAGTTTCAAGAAGATTGGACTATATTTGTGGCATTTGGAGCTCTTACGAGAAAATTGTCATTAAGGCCTCTTTTCCCGTGATATGGCACGTATACTTCCCATTTTCAAATGAGTTCATCCTCATGACATAACAAACATTCTGACAAAGTTTCATGATGATTGGACCGTATTTGTGGCTTCTAGAGAGTAAACAAAAAATTGTCATTAAGACACCTTTTCCTGTGATATGGCACCGATCCTTCCCATTTTCAATAGACTTCATCCTCATGACCTAACAAACATTCTGACCAAGTTTCATGAAGATTGGACCATATTTGTGGCTTCTAGAGTGAAAACAAGATATTTGTCATGATGTCGTTTAAAGATATTGTAGACAAAATTGTCATTAAGGCGGCTTTTTCTGTGAAATGGCACAGATCCTTCCCATTTTCAATAGACTCCATCCTCATGACCTAACAAACATTCTGACCAAGTTTCATGAAGATTGGACCGTATTTGTGGCTTCTAGAGTGAAAACAAAATATTTGTCATTAAGGCCCCTTTTCCCGTGATATGGCACGGATCCTTTCAATTTGAGCAATTTTCATAAGGGACCACCCAAGGAATATTTCTGCCAAGTTTGGTTGATTTTAACCCATAAGTTTAGGAGGAGATGTCGTTTAAAGATATTGTTGACAAAATTGTCATTAAGGCGGCTTTTTCTGTGAAATGGCACAGATCCTTCCCATTTTCAAGAGACTTCATCCTCATGACCTAACATACATTCTGACCAAGTTTCATGAAGATTGGACCACTTTTGTGGCTTCTAGAGTGAAAACAAGAAATTTGTCATTAAGGCCCCTTTTCCCGTGATATGGCACGGATCCTTTCCATTTGAGCAATTTTCATAAGGGACCACCCAAGGAATATTTCTGCCAAGTTTGGTTGATTTTGACCCATAAGTTTAGGAGGAGATGTCGTTTAAAGAAAAAGTTGACGCCATGACGGACAGACGGACAGATGGACAGACGGACGCCGGACAACGATCGATCACAATAGCTCCCTTGAGCACTTCGTGCTCAGGTGAGCTAAAAAACTACCAATTTTTAGAAATATACAGACGTTTTATAAAGAATTTATACAGGGTTCAACTTTTTAACAATTAATAATGAAAGTAGCCATAAATATCTGTATTGTGGAGAAAATGCTGTTGCACATTTGCTTCATAATGAATATGATTAGTAAAAGTGTAACAAAATTTTCTCAATAACGCTTGCAATTGGCATTTATGTTAATGTTCTTTGTCTAAACTGTCTAAGAAGGTTTGGTTTTTTTAGCAAGAAGATGTCGTTTATAGCAGAATATGGAGAAAATCAATCTCCTTCCACATATTAATGAACAAATGTAAAAAAGTTGCTTATCATCTAGAAATAGACAAGCTAATAAAAGAACAAGTAATCCCAGATATTGTGCCTGGAAGTTTATCTAGTCATAACAATAATCAGAAGAGAATCCAATCAAAAAGTATTACATAAAACGACATAACAAACTTTCATGAATGAAAAGAATTACTTGGCAAACAAACCATCTCATTCTTGCTCCCAAAGACCTGGTGCCAATAGGAAAAGCAGACCAAGAAAAAACACTGGTTTCTGTGATCTGGTACATTTAATTCATCTACAAATCCAAAATGTTTGTTTGAAGTTCATCTCAAAGGGTTTTAACCTCTGCACCTTGCTTTTAGCATGCAATGATAACATAGTTTATCATTATAATGATTTCTCCCTTCACTTTTATTACATGGTAATAACAATTTCTCCCTTTATTGCAAGTAGCTTAACCTTTCTCATCCTTTTCAAATAAACCTACTTCATAAACTAATTCTAATTACATCACAGGGTCATCATGCATGTTTCAGTGGGAAAGGTTGGCAGTTTTGTGTCCTGTTTTGAATTAAAACAGTGCCACTGCATGTTCATAATTGGTTTACTAAATGTCCTTGAGCAAAGCATTACAAAAACCTTGCTGTATTCTTTCACTATTGGTGATGCCTATGATCCATATGTTAACAATAGTGTTTCTCATAACATTTTGTACATAATTCTCATGCCATGAAGTTTTAACAAAGTACTGAAGAACCTAATGGCTAAGGTGTAGACTATAATTATAGTGCAAGGCAATGCCCTTCAAAAGACTTTTTTTTTCTCAAAATATGCTGAGCGAGCAAGATAGAAAAGTTTGATATTTCATATTCATAGTTTTAATTACAAAACAATTATTATTATGAAACATAGAACATGTTTCCAGATACAACAAACAATTAACCCTTTCCTGTTTTACAAAATTTTGGACCTGTCCAAATTCAAAGGTTTTGCAGACGAAAATTTTAAGTGGATTTAATTTGAAAAATAACCATTCAGTAGGGTAGAAAATAGTGTGGAAAAAGAAGAAATTGCTTGTCAGAAGCAATTTCTTCTTTTTCACAATGTTTTCTCAATCATAAAATCATGGGCACGTAAAAAGCAGGGATTAAACAACAAACAATTAAATGCCAGGTAGCTGCAAATCAATTTCCTACCAACTAATTTACCTACACCATAAAGTAACATCTTTGATGTTGTTAAACAATGATTATCTGAATTCATGTTTTGCTGTACTACCAGTAAGCATGCAGAGTTGCATTTACTTAATCAATGCAATTAAAGCTTAAGGTAGTGGACCCTTAATAGTTATGCAACATTTCAGAAGTCACGAAGTTTAACAGTATTTACCGAGGTGTCCTAATGATTCATTAGGAAACCTTTGTTAACATTGTGAAAGATAATGTGTTCCAAAATGTTGTGGAACTATTACGGGTCAACAACCTTATCACTAGCATCTATATAAGCAATTAATCTGAATGGAATTATATTTTGGCAACCCTTTTTATTTTTCATTTAATAAAACACTCTGTATTCAAAATTTCAGCAAAAATTGCCTTTTTCAAGAAAACGAAAAATATTTCTAACACTACTACATCAAAAAATAATAAATAAAATAAAACAATAAAATTCTCATTACTTTTTATTTTTTGTTTGTTTGAATGCGGTTCATTTTCAACAACCTTTCAGTTATACCATGGCTGCACTTAGCGATGGATTCCTGGTATTTCTCACGCCACGACCATTACATTTCCTAGCCTCAAGCTGCTACCCCACCTTGGTCTTCTATTACTAACCAATTTTGAGGAGACAAATTGTCCGAAAGGATGAGTTTCCCTGTTTGGGATCAAACCAGTGCCATTTTGATTGGGAGGCCGAAGCCCTACCGATTGCACCATGAAAGCGGGTTTATCAGAAATTGGTGTGCAAATGATAGATTTTGCAAGCCCAGTATTCTGGTCAAAAAGTAATTAATAATATCATTAATCTTAATAATTAGTTGACCATGACATTGGAGCATTAATCATCAGGGAAGAACGTAGTTGACAAAATTTGGACAGATTCGCAATCTGTTAGGATTTAAGTCTGTTAATGCCAATACCACTACACCATGAAAAATGTCCTAGAGAAAAGGGTTTTGAGCTCATCAAAATTTCTGAGGTCAATAAAAGCTCAAGTCACCCAGTCCCCTGCACCATATACAACAGCTGTGTGGTGGGGTGTTTAGCATTCCAAAACAATAAAATACTCATTACTTACCATCGCCCTAAACTAACTGGGTGGGGTTAATTAATACAAACAGGTTTCAATGTATATTTTCAATGGTTCTATGTGAATCTCATTTGCAATTCAGAATTTCGTCTTCTCAAACTAGAAGCAACCTGTGACTTTAAAACAGAGTTTACAATTTACAATTCCAAAGCAGGAGTTAATGGTTATGGAAGCACATAACAAATTCCATGGAGAAAACTTCTAAGATACATTTGAAATTATTTATAGCAACTTTGAAGGATTAGCCCAAACAGAACAAAGTCATGAATCAAACAACAAATGGAAGGGCAATGGATCTAAAAATAATGCTTGGTCTGTACAGAGATGTGAACCATACAATAATACCAACAGACAAGCCCTGGATTGGAACCCTTACATGTGGCCTTTCAATGTTTCTTTAAGCTAAAAGCAGTCACACTTCCATAAGATGAAGCAAATTTGAGAAAATTTAGATAAACAAAAGATGTTTGTAAAACATTTCTGCCCCCCCCCCCCATAAAGCAGGTCATTAGCCTTTTCTTTGTCAATCAACAAAGGGCAATCACTCACAAAATATGATGAGTAGAGTTATGGTTCTTGTGCACTGCACTTCTCCTAAATGAGATCTATCCACCTGTGAAGTCTCATGATTATAGCTTGCATAATTTATGAGATATGATCCAGACAAAAAAATAGTCTACAGACAGACCGACCGACCTAGAGACCCACAAGTGCAAAGTAATATACCCCCTCTTTTTCATCAATGGAGAGCCTATAGTGAAGGCATAGCTAGACTGAAAACAGAGCCAAAAGGAGAAAGAAAGCAAGTTCCAAAATGGTGATGCTGAGATTCAAAAATTATATGTTTACTATTTTCTTCCTTGCTATCCAAGATCGTGGGGTTAAACGAATTAGCACAAAATAACATCAGGTAGTATCATTTTTCCAAATGTGATTCATGGAAAGAAAACATTCATTAGAACTCAATTACGCTGATCTAAACTGAATCTTTGCTTCTGTCAGTCTGTGTAAGAAAGCAAGTAATCAGAGATTAATAGAGTATTAATCCATTCCAACAAAATTCCATTTTATAATTTCTCTGAAAAAAATCTTTGGAACACATTGTTGGAATTAATGCCAAACATTTTGCAGATGTCCAAAATGAGATGTTATCTACAACATTTTTATATCGAACCAATAGAAAATTTGTAAGTGGATAAGTCTGCTTTGATCTGAAATTGCATTTATAACATCTATTTTAACATTGTTTAAGAAATATTAAAGTTCACTTATTTGTGCGCAACCGGGGTATTGCCTGTACTACACTGCGGCTCTGAAATACTTTGCCAGAAGACAATTCCAATGAGATAATGCATGGCTGTATTCCAAATATAGTTACTACTGTAGATTTTTTTTTAAATTTTGACTTACGCAAAAGATGATCATAAGATGTTTAGTAAAACATGCTCCAGGCCCCACTCCCTTACCACTGAGCCATGCAGGACTTCTGGTCAAGGAAGGGGGGAGGGGGCATACTAAAATGGAATGTCCCAGAAACCATCGCTTGCTGACATTAATTATAATTCTACAAGAAGATTTCTAGCAAGTACCAACATTTAAGCTCCTCAAAATTAGGATTCACAGTGCAAATTGTTTTGGTCTTGTAAATCAGTAATAGTCCAATTGATCCCAATTGGCAAAAGTTTTTGACAGAAAATAACCTTCAAATTGATAAAGTTAGAACTTAGCATATTCAGCTGTCTCAGCCAGACTCTCAGCACAGTCATTTAATTTGTAGGAATTTATGCTTTAACTCTGCAATGGTCAAGAATTTTTTGCCCTATTTGACATCTGTTTGATTAATGAGACCAAAGGAATTTCTTTGTCTGCTTATGTTTCTTTGAATTGTTTGCTTGTTCAGTTATTCAGCATTATGTGCCACTTTCAATTGTATTTAGATTACTACTCCGAATTAAGTTTATAAGTTTAAAAATTGATGTTCTTCTCACAATCGTTGGCCAATATTACCAATGTATATCTGTGGATTTGAACTTGGGACCTTTAACACATAAGTATTGATGCTTCATCACAGGTTTGGAATTCCCATGACCGGCTTGTCCGACGCGGGCTTTTCCACTTACAGACAAGTACATTTTTCTAGGCAACTTGTCCGTGGATAAGTAAATACCAGAGCAAATCTTGATACAGTACTTGATCCTCGACATGTAGGAAATTGACTTTTACTTGTCCATGGACAAATGGAGAAAAGTTGTATTTCCACACCCCTGTACTCCATTATTTGTCTTTCCACACACTAGTATTTCCCATTCAACCCTGAAAAATTCAAAGCTTACCAGAAGAGTTTAATCAGGGTTAAGCATTATTAATGTTCTAATTTCTGTGAGAGCCCAGCTGTTAATTGCTCCATTGGGGTCATGATTTCTGCGATTACACAGGTAAATAGACTTGTACTAATGGGTTTTTGCACTTGTTCTATAATGTGAAGGTTCAGAATAATTTGTGTTCATTTGTCAGATTAATTTTTCTCATTTCTCTGATAAACTGAATAGTATGTGAGGTGTTCCAACACTTATTTCTGAATATGGCATGGGGTTTTTCTTGAACAGATTTCTGAATCTGATGCATGTTTCTAGCACAGATTTCTCAATATGGTTTATGATATTCTAGCAGAGATTCCTGAATTTGATGTACAGTTTTCAGGCCGCCGTCATAGCGCATCGGACTGTCATTCTAGAGGTCCCGGGTTCAATCCCCGACAGCGGCACTCATTCTTTCCGACTATTTGTCTCTCACCAATGGGTTGATAATCGTAGACCTATGTGAGATAGCAGCTGGAGGCTAAGAAAGAATGTGATGGTTGTACTGGTGAGAGAAATACCAGGGATCCATTGTTAGGTGCTCCAGCTGCCGCGATATAACTGAAATAATGTTGAAAGCGGCGTTAAACTCCATTAAATCAATCAATCCACAGTTTTCAGATTGTTGATCTATTAGTATGGTATTTTAGCTGATTGCTTAATCTGGTGTTGATATTCTAGCACAAATTCCTCATATGGAGTATGGTATTGTAGCAAAGATATCTTAATTTAGTATAAGGTAACAAAAAAGATAACTGAATTTTAAAGTAAGGCAATTTATAGCAAAGATTTCTGAATCTTGTGTATGGTATTCAAGCACAAATGCCTAAATCTGGTTCATGGTACATCATTGTCTGGCTGCCAGACTCTTCTTTACAGTAGTTTTTCAAAGGGAATTAAATCATTACAAATCATACAATTGAGTCCCCTATCTCTAAAAAGAAAGATTTTGTTCAGCACTTGTTAATATTAATTTGGATTAAAGAGGCTTGTAAAAGAACTACAAAGAAAACATTTCTGAAAGAGCTAACAAAAACGACTACAGCCAGTCTAGGTACATCAGCACAGATATTATTATTATTATCATTATTATTATTACAGATGTCTGGTGTATGGTAATTTAGCACAGATTAACGAGTCTAGCGAACTGTGTTCTAACAAGAGGGCCATAGTGGCCCTAAATCGCTCACCTGAATGAACTGTCGAAAATAGTTTAAAATAGATTTAGAAAGGATGAAGAATTCTTACCAAATTTCAGGTCGATTGGGCAAAAATGATGCCTCTACACTGCTTACAAGGTTTTTCTAAGATTTGACCCCGTGACCTCATTTTTGACCCCACTTGACCCAATTTCAAAATTGACCTAGATTTTATCAAGATGATCATTCTGACCAATTTTCAGGTTGATCAGGCAAAAAATATGGCTTCTAGAGTGTCTACAAGGTTTTTCTAAGAATTGACCCCGTGACCTCATTTTTGACCCCACTTGACCCAATTTCGAACTTGTCCGAGATTTCATCAAAACAATAATTCTGACCAAATTTCAGGTTGATTGGGCAAAAAATATGGCTTCTAGAGTGTCTACAAGGTTTTTCTAAAATTTGACCCCGTGACCTCTTTTTTGACCCCACTTGAGCCAATTTCGAACCTGTCCCAGATTTCATCAAGATGATCATACTGACCAAATTTCAGGTTGATTGGGCAAAAAATGTGGCCTCTAGAGTGTCTACAAGGTTTTTCTAAGAATTGTCCCTGTGACCTCATTTTTGACCCCACTTGACCCAATTTCGAACTTGTCGGAGATTTCATCAAGACAATCATTCTGACCAAATTTCAGGTTGATTGGGCAAAAAAAGTGGCCTCTAGAGTGTCTACAAGGTTTTTCTAAGATTTGACCCTGTGACCTCATTTTTGACCCCACTTGACCCAATTTCAAACTTGTCCAAGATTTCATCAAGACAATCATTCTGGCCAAATTTCAGGTTGATTGGGCACAAAATATGGCTTCTAGAGTGTCTACAAGGTTTTTCTAATATTTGACCCCATGACCTCATTTTTGACCCCACTTGACCCAATTTCAAACTTGTCCAAGATTTTATCAAGACAATCATTCTGACCAAATTTCAGGCTGATTGGGCAAAAAATGTGGCCTCTAGAGTGTCTACAAGGTTTTTCTAAGAATTGACCCTGTGACCTCATTTTTGACCCCACTTGACCCAATTTCGAACTTGTCCAAGATTTCATCAAGACAATCATTCTGGCCAAATTTCAGGTTGATTGGGCAAAAAATATGGCTTCTAGAGTGTCTACAAGGTTTTTCTAATATTTGACCCCATGACCTCATTTTTGACCCCACTTGACCCAATTTCGAACTTGTCGGAGATTTTTCAAGACAATCATTCTGACCAAATTTCAGGTTGATTGGGCACAAAATATGGCTTCTAGAGTGTCTACAAGGTTTTTCTAAGAATTGACCCTGTGACCTCATTTTTGACCCCACTTGACCCAATTTCGAACTTGTCCAAGATTTTATAAAGACAATCATTCTTACCAATTTTCAGGTTGATTGGGCAAAAAATATGGCTTCTAGAGTGTCTACAAGGTTTTTCTAAGATTTGACCCCGTGACCTCATTTTTGACCCCTTTTGACCCAATTTCGAACTTGTCCGAGATTTCATCAAAACAATCAATTGGACCAAATTTCAGGTTGATTGGGCAAAAAATATGGCTTCTAGAGTGTCTACAAAGTTTTTATAAGATTTGACCCCGTGACCTTATTTTTGACCCCACTTGACCCAATTTCGAACTTGTCCGAGATTTCATCAAGACAATCATTCTGACCAAATTTCAGGTTGATTGGGCAAAAAATGTGGCCTCTAGAGTGTCTACAAGGTAAATGTTGACGACACACGACACACGACACACGACGGACGACGGACGACGGACATCACGCGACCACAAAAGCTCACCTTGAGCACTTCGTGCTCAGGTGAGCTAAAAATAGAGAATATTGAATGAGTGGTCATTGAATACCGAATTCATTAAACAAGTCATCTATAAACAGATAAAAATGAGGCCGCGCCTAGTTTTTATCTGTTTTAGATGACAAGTTTTTTTAGATAAATTTCGGTATTTAATGAGCACAAATTGGATATTCTTTTTATATTATGACCTGAAGTTTTGCGAAGAATCGTCCAAATCCTCAAAATTCAACATTTTAATTTTCCGCAAAAGTTATAACGCCGTTTAAACTTACGGCACATAATATAGATTATGACGTCATTTTTGCGGTTACAAAATAGCTACCATTTGCTCTAAGCTAATTTGCATAGTTATTCCACTAGTGTAATAACACCCGTGTAATATAAAAAATATTCAACGGGGTTATTTCATTCCTGCGACGTAGGTCATATTATAAATTAGAATCTGGTTGCTGTTACAGCACAGATGTCTGAATCTTGTGAATGGTGTTCGAGACTAGCACAGAATCGAGCCTCTTATTTTAGTGCTGGACTGTCCTTTATAAATTGCCGGGTTGTTATGCAGAAACTATTGTTTTTGAAGTAAGTACATTACCATTTCATTGCAAAACAAAGGAACGAATGAGATTTTCTGCAAAAACAATTTTTCTTGTATTTTGTAAGTTTTATGCCCCAATGGGATATGTCTACGGCTGTTTTCTTGATGCACAAATTGAAATGTTTTCTCAGGTAATGCTGATAGAAATCATAATGCGTTATTAATGTGGTTTTGGGGAGGTTCCCATCCAAAAATTAACACCGCAGACTTATATTGTTATTTCTCCATTTTGTAAAGAAATTGTTTCATTTTCTTTAAACAAGGGTCTTATTGGTTGTGATAGATTGATTTATTTTTTTGGAAGTCTGTTTTTTGTCAGATTGAAGTATCTCTATCATTTGCATCATTTATATCATTGGCTCAGCACAAAGCAGTTGTAACTGCCTATAAACTTATAGGCAGTTACAACTGTTTTGTACTAAGCAAGTGCTGTACTTGTTTCTTGATATTCTAACTGCCTATAAACTTATAGGCAGTTACAACTGTTTTGTACTAAGCCATTGCTGTACTTGTTTCTTGATATTCTAACTGCCTATAAACTTATAGGCAGTTACAACTGTTTTGTACTAAGCCATTGCTGTACTTGTTTCTTGATATTCTAACTGCCTATAAATTTATAGGCAGTTACAACTGTTTTGTACTAAGCCAATGCTGTACTTGTTTCTTGATATTCTAACTGCCTATAAACTTATAGGCAGTTACAACTGTTTTGTACTAAACCAATGCTGTACTTGTTTCTTGATATTCTGCTTTCAGATCACAGTGAAGGACACCTTGATAAATCGGTTGCATCCTCCGCAGCATTTTTACTTTCCTTTTTATGGGGGGGGGGGGGGGAGGGGGGACGGAGGGGGGGAAGGGATCAAATAACTCAAAAGGTTGGTGCAAAAACATAATATGTATCTATTGTAGCAAACAGTTTTTCAGTTTTTTAGCATTTAAAAGCTGCTGTACTATATTGACATTTTTCAGTCTCTAAAGGGGCTCAAAAATGGCATCTGAGATTCCTCAAACTTGATTAATTTTCAATGTCGCCTTGATTCCGAAACCGCTTCTAATGGCATTTGGTATCTGTGCTAAAAAAAACGTTAGTCATCAATTGATGGGGAAATCGCATTTCTCAAATCCTAACAATCTAATGCCCAAGGGTATAAAGATGTCACAGCCTTAAAGCTTTAGAGACAAAAAGACACAAATCCCATCATTCCTAGTTGAACACGACAGTCGAAAAAATCTCATTTTCTCCGAATTAATGCCAACAAGTCATCAGCAAAGAACTCACTTGTCATCGTACGACTAAACCTTGACAATGGACTCATGCATACAAATAAGTTGATAGAGGAAAATTATAGTGGTCCCTTTTGCACTTAATGTCGACAATGGTTTTAACGTATGATTTATGGCAATCTACCATGATTAACATGAAGATCTTGGAAAATTGAAAGCAATTCATGAAATTGATGTATAATCTATTTGGCAGAATGAGAATTCAATGAAATTGTTACTTCACCAACAATATTTTTCAGGTTTATCAGAAATTATATGATATGTTTTACCTCAAGTTTACCACTAAAATTTTGATATGCAATTGGCATTTTAAATTTGGGATAAACAGCCAAGCTTTTGAGTCAGACTGGTAAGGTATTGTTAATAGGTGGTCTTTAGGTCAAACCAATCTTTTTCAATTACATAATGGCGTAATTTGATTGCCTTACATATTGTTCCAGTTATTATACATGCTCAGCTGTCATTTCTCCAAGAAATTCTTTGATGTAATAATTTCGTTAATCTGTCGAAACAGTTCCGCGACTTTACCCAGTTTATCCATGGCTTAAGGATTATTAATTTTCATCCGCAATTCAAAGTAATCATTAATGTGTAATATCCATTGATTGTATGAAAGATTCCAAAAATACTCTGCTTTCATTACCCGTCTCTCTGCATCATTTTTCAATCTTGCCTTATATCGTACCGCTCCGACTGATCTAAAACTGTACACTTATATTTCCTAATTTTAAAATGCTCCTTGAAAAAATTAACAAGTGCATGTCGTATTGCGATGCAATACAGGAGTCCCCCACCGGATAAAAAAAAATCCTCTCTTATAATATATCTCCTACATACTAGATCTATAACTGTAAAAGTTTAAAGTTGCTAGCACTTATAGTTTAGGAGATATGATCCGGACAAGAATGTAAGACTAAAAACAACAAAGGACAATAACTCAAAAAGTGGACATGGCAGAGTAACAGTTCTTGTACATGACATGTGTCCTCGATAAGATCTATCAGTGTACAAAGTTTGAAGTTGCTAGCTCTTATGGTTTAGGAGATATGATCTGGACAAAAATGTAAGGGTAAAAACAACAAAGGGCAATAACTCAAAAAGTGGGCGTGGCAGAATAACAGTTCTTGAACATGGCACTTGTCCTCAATAAGATCTATAAGTGTACAAAGTTTTAAGTTGCTAGCACTTATAGTTTAGGAGATATGATCCCGACAATAATGTAAGGGTAAAAACAACAAAGGGCAATAACTCAAAAAGTGGGTGTGGCAGAGTTATGGATCTTGAACATAACACTTCGCCTCAATGAGATCTATAAGTGTACAAAGTTTGAAGTTGCTAGCACTAATGGTTTAGGAGATATGATCCGGACAAAAATGTAAGGCTAAAAACAACAAAGGGCAATAACTCAAAAAGTGGGTGTGGCAGAGTTATGGATCTTGAACATGACACTTGGCCTCAATGAGATCTATAAGTGTACAAAGTTTGAAGTTGCTAGCACTTATGGTTTAGGAGATATGATCCGGACAAGAATGTAAGGGTAAAAACAACAAAGGGCAATAACTCAAAAAGTGGGTGTGGCAGAGTAACGGTTCTTGAACATGACACTTCTCCTGAATGAGATCTATAAGTGTATCAAGTTTGAAGTTGCTAGCACACATAGTTTAGGAGATATGATCCGGACAAGAATGTAAGGCTAAAAACAACAAAGGGCAATAACTCAAAAAGTGGGCATGGCAGAGTAACGGTTCTTGAACATGACACTTCTCCTCAATGAGATCTATAAGTGTACCAAGTTTGAAGTTGCTAGCACATATGGTTTAGAAGATATAGCCCGGACAAAAGCGTGACGGACAGACGGACGGATGGACGGACGGACAGACAGACGGACGGACAGACAGACGGACAGACGGAATCGAGCAAACCTATAGTCCCCCAACCGGTAACCGGTGGGGGACTAATAAGCATGTGCCAGACATTTCTTTTTATTACTTATGAGTGCATTAAGATTTGGATGAGACAGGTAGTCTCACTAAATCTGTTTGTTTGTTTTTTTCTGTATGGGGTTTAACGTCACTTTCAAAATTATTGCAGCTATATTATGAAGGCTGGTAAACCTACCCATGGTTTCCTGAAATTTCTCAGACCTGTAAAAACACAACATTTTATCAGAGGCACAAGCTGCTCAACCAACTTAGATGCACTGCTTATCATAATACCCAATGGTAGGAGACATGATTGACTTGTATCACATTAACTTTGTCAAATGAGGGATGAAAGTTGGCCAAGCCAGAGTTTGAACACACAACCCCTTGATATATCAGTGATAGTGAAGCTTGATCAATAGATTTAGTCAATGTCATTGTCAATAGTTATTGTACTTTTAAAACCTCTTTAGTATGCCCATTATTTTGAGACTGGAGTGCAAAAGAACATTTTGTAAACTGCAAATTTGAAAAGGCTGTAGTTACAAGGTTTCTGCTGTGCATGTTAATATAGAGTTCTAGAAATCACTCATTCGGTTGCTTTAATTTTTGCTGAACGAACGTTTCGTTCACAAGTGTTACTACATACGGAACAGTCCCTGTGGGTTCTTAATAGATTCAAAATAAAGTAGTGCCCTTTAACCCTTTGCTGTTTAATCCCTGCTTTTTATGTGCCTGTGATTTTATGATTGAGAAAACATTGTGAAAAAAGAAGAAATTGCTTCTGACAAGCAATTTCTTCTTTTTCCACACTCTTTTCTAACCTACTGAATGGTTATTTTCCAAATTAAATCCACTTTAAATTTTCGTCTGCAAAACCTTTGAATTTGGACAGGTCCAAAATTTTGTAAAACAGGAAAGTCTAATGGTTCAATTTTTATATGTTGGATTTTGCAGTCTGGAAGTTTTACTTCTAACACACTGGGTCTGAATGAACTTATCAGATTATAGTATGAAATAGACAGGCTGCAGTTGACAGTTCATTAACTGATAAGCAAGATCAAAGGCTTTCTATAAATAGCATCTAAGATTTTTAATCAATTATTGCTAATAAGGCTGAAATACATACTAAGTTTATTGATGTTTTACTTGAATGAATATCACTGAACTTACTAAATGAGATTACAAGACATCAACAATGCAAAGTATATAACTGTGAAAACAGGGGTGTTGAATTCCAATGCCCAACTTGTCCAACATGGGCTTTTCTACCTTTGGACAAGTACAAATAAATACCAGGGCAAATCTTGGTATGGCACTATATGGATCAAGAAGCTTATCGTTTGTACCAAAGGATTTCATAGGATTCACCTGATGAAGGCGGCTGTGATGCTGAAAGCTAGTGTATAAATATAATATCATTATTTGTACCAAAGAGTAGAAAACACTGTATTTAATGAAGACAAGAGGACCATGATGGTCCTATATCGCTCACCTGAGTTAGTCACTCATAACTTGTCAACCATGTTGTGAATACCAGAATTTGTTTGATGTACATTTAGGGTGGTTAAATTTTGCTCTTCTGCAATTTGATTTTTTTTGATTTTCGTAAATTTTCAACTTTTCTCTTATCATGGCAAATTCTTTTAACAACTTTAGTAGACCTACACATTAAGAACATCCATGCTAAGTTTAAAATTGATTGGCCTCGTGGTTAAGGAGGAAAAGAATTTTTTCTAAGATTTTGGTAATTTATGCCATTTTTAAGCATTTCCTTTTCCATGGAAACAAGAATTTTTGAAGAAATGAAATTATTTTAACAACTTTTGAAGAGCTTCACCCAAGGATCATCCCTGCAAAGTTTTATCTTGATTGGCCTAGTGGTTTGGGAGGAGAAGACTTTTTCTAAGATTTTCAGCCACTTTCGGCCATTTTTCAGACATTCCGATACCATGGCAACCAGAGTTTTAATTGACTTTAAATTATTTTAATAACTTATGAAGAGCTTCACCCAAGGATCATCCCTCCCAAGTTTCAGTTTGATTGGCCTAGTGGTTTGGGAGAAGAAGAATTTTTTCTAAGATTTTCAGCCATTTTCGGCCATTTTTCAACCTTTCCATTACCATGGAAACCAGATTTTTTAATGAAATTAAATTATTTTAACAACTTTTGAAGAGCTTCATCTAAGAATCATCCCTGCAAAGTTTCAGCTTGATTGGCCCAGTTGTTTAGGAGAAGAAGATTTTTTTCTACGATTTTCAGCCATTTTTGGCCATTTTTCAACCTTTCCGTTACCATGGAAACCAGAGTTTTTGATGAAATTGAATTCTTTTAACAACTTTTGAAGAGCTTCACCCAAGGAACATCTCTGCCAAGTTTCAGCTTGATTGGCCTTGTTGTTTAGGAGGAGAAGAATTTTTTCTAAGATTTTCGGCCATTTTCGGCCATTTTTCAACCTTTCCGTTACCATGGAAACCAGAGTTTTTGATGAAATTAATTTTTTTTAACAACTTTTGAAGAGCTTCACCCAAGGAACATCTCTGCCATGTTTCAGCTTAATTGGCCTTGTGTTTTAGGAGGAGAAGAATTTTTTCTTAGATTTTTGCAATTTTCAGCCTTTCTGTTGCCATGGCAACAAGAGTTATTTATAGATTTAAATTCTTTTAACAACTTTTGAAGAGCTTAACCCAAGGAACATCCCTGCCAAGTTTCAGCTTGATTGGCCCAGTGGTTTAGGAGGAGAAGATGTTTAAAGAAATTGTTGACGGACGGACGGACAGACATTTCAACATTTTCTTCTTTTAAATCAAAACCTTTCTATTCTATTTTTTGCAGACAAGTTTATTTTAATCCTGGACAAGTAGAAAATCACATTTTACTTGTCCATGAACAAGTGGAGAGAATTCATATTTCCACACCCCTGGTGAAAGGGGTCATAAATTAGCTGCTTATGTATATAGCCCTCTCTGTGAAAAGCTGATGGTTAGTTTGTTTGAATGGGGTTTCACTGCTTCCAACAATCTTCCAGTTATGGCAGCTGGAGCACCTAACAATGGAATCCTGGTATTTCTCACACCAGTGCCACCATTTAAACCTTTCCTAGCCTCCAGCTGCTATCCCACATACATTTATGATTTTTAACCCATTGGTGAAAGAAAAATATTCAGAAATTTGAACCCAGGACCTTTTAAATTATAAGCCAATTGCTAGGACAATGACATAATGAAAAATGACCAGGGTCACAAACTATTTGTTTCTAAGTGGGTGTTTAATAGCATAGTAAAACATGTATAAAATCATCATTTTTGCCCTAACTATGACATAAATGTCAAATTAAATATGTCAGAGTTAAAATTTCAAACCTTTTAATTATGTTGAACTTCTAAAGCATTTCGCATTCTGAGCCAATATGTTTAGCATTTTAATCTTATTCTACTCAGCCTACTTTTAAATTGGTGATCAGACTGGTTGAAGTTGATTAACAGCCATCACCTTGCATTTCTTACATGTTTATTTCATAATTAGCTTAAAGGACATGTACATTGGGTCTTTTATGCTATTAAATACCATTCATACACACTTCTTTCAAAATGATTCATTGAACCATTTCCAAAATTATGATATGCATCAAATTCTTTGACATTTTATGAGTTCAATGGAAAAATAACAGAAAAGACCAGCATTAGCAATCTATGTAACACAAAGGACAAAATTTCTATTAGCTATGTATAAATTAATCAAAAGTTTATATACTTATTGCTTATTTCCATAATGTGCTTGTATATGTCCGCAAAACTATTTTCTCTATAAAATTGTTTTCTCAGAGCACTGATCCCTCAATTTGAAAAAAATATACTAAAGGAAAAGTAACGGAAATGTAACAGAAAGGACCAAAAAATCTGTTCGCTATACATTTATCAAAAGTTTATATACTTATTGCTCATTACCATAATTATGCATTTACAAGCCTTAACCAGACACTTTCATAGCCAATGTGTCTGCCAAAGTATTTCTTATTCGATCTCTCCTATTTTTTCTCATTGGATTTTCTTTTTTCATCCATTTTTATTCTCGAATTCATGACGCTTTATCAACAAAAAGAACCAAGAAACTTTAAGCTCTGAAAAATTAGGTAAGTATTAACATCATCAGTAAAAGATAAGGAATGTCTTGAAAGATGTAAATCAAATTTTATATAATACAATGTTTTTTAAATTCCAAAACCTTACAAGTAAAGCTTGATTCAAGCTGTAGTTACAACAGTTTTGAAGTTAAGCAACAATATGAGTTTTATTATCTTGACACTTAATTTATTCAAGACAAACAAACACAACAAAAAATCTGTAGAACTTTAATCAACATAATTTATTTTTTCAAGGGTCTTTAATTTAAGAATGCATTTTTTGACATAACTTCAAGTGTTTGCCAAGCATTTTTGTCACGTTTTCAAAAGATTTAGAGTTTTAATAACTTTTAAAATTCCTCATCAGTTATTGTTTGCTTGATAAATTTGCTTGATAATTTTTGAACAATTTTTCCAGACATGCTTACTCAATGCATTGACAAGGTTTCAGTGATTCATAAAGAACAATGCAGGTTTTTGTGACAAATCAAGTGCACTTGTATTTGAGGGCTGCTTGATTGGATCTTTTTAAAAAGGTTTGGCAATATAAATTAAATGTTCTTTGACAATAAAAATAAAGATGTATGATTTTCTTTTGTTTAAATGATGCTATTTTTTTTTTTTTTCTCAAGGATAACATGATAAAAGGTCAAATGACTCTTATTTCCAATGTGGTCCTAACTCCTTCCAGATCTTATCCTACACATTGACAGAGAGGCAATGGGTTCTAACAACCTCTACCCACTTATACAGCTGGGTGGATTGGAGCCTTGTCTGTAAAGTGTCCTACCCAAATACATATTATCCACCTCCGGTGGGGCTCCAACCCCCAAACCACCAGGTTACAAGTCGAGCATGTTCACCACTGGGCCAACGAGCCAGACATAAACTTAACATCTCTTTTTACAGTTTTTCAGTTATATCGCATTAGCTGAAGCACCCAACCAATGGATCCCTGGTATTTCTCACACTATATTCTGCGTAATTAATGAACTGGCAGGGCGGGGCTTAGCCGTGACGTAATTTGACGAGTTTACTTTTCAATAGTTTGGGTTCTTTCAAATTTTAGTCAGTAATCATGGCTAACGCGTGCAAATAACTGTATCCTAAAACATAAAGGATTCTCGTGCTTTGAGAGAGTGAACACATTTCATCATTTGGTTACCAAGGCCTCGTAACTTCAGCTTAATCAAGCTGAAGTTACCAGGATTTGGTTACAAATCTACGAGTTAAGGTCTCGAGTTATTTATGTCAACTCTCTTTAGAAGAAGGTTATTTCAGATGAAAGCTGATTTCCCTAAACCTTAAGTGCAACGACCTGTTACTTAGGCTCAGCCCTGCCCGGGCATTTATCATGTATAATACACCACTATAACTTTTCAGAGATGGGAACCAGCTGGTCATCCCATTAGGTTTACAATTCAAGGGGTCAGCGCAACACTATTGTAAGTGCCTATATATCTATAGGCACTTACAATAGTGTTGCACTGACCCATTGAATTGTATCCAGCTATTGGTGGGAGGCATATTGGTGGGAGACAAGTGTCACAAAAAAACCTCTCCATGACCATGCAAGGATCAAACCCTGGAACCCATGTTTGGGGGAGCCCATTGCTCTAACCATCTACTCCAATTGTACTGAGTCTCTCTCCATATTTGAAACTGGAAATAGAATTTTTTATATTTTATTTGTGTTTGTTTTCCAACTATTTCAAAAGCTTTGAAAATAACCTAGGCAAAATGTATGTAAAAATCACTGAGGTATTTAATAGCTGACCATGGTAAATCATGGTCAACAATAAAATACAATGGTCCACAATGGTGAAATCATCACAAAAATATTTAGTTTATACCATGGTCACCATGGTATTCCATTGTATATTTTTGCCAACTATGATCAACTAGAAAGCCATGAATGGCTTGAGTCGCTCCACAGGCATGAAATTCTTGTAAAAGCAAATAAATGTTTTGACTAGATTTTAAGATATTTGGGGTTCAACTGATGTTGAAAATGATTCCATCAGTTACATTCTGAGAAAATGATTTTCATAGTTTCCACTATTTAACATATTGAGAAATGACCTCCACCCATAAAATGCATATTTTTCATCCAATGAAAATAATTTTTGGTACACTGATAAAGGGTCACTCAAGGATCATTCCAGTGAAATTTGGTTGATATCCAAAAATTAGATTCTGAGAAAATGATTTTCAAATATTCCACTATATAACATATAGAGAAATGACCTCTGCCCATAAAATGCATATTTTTCATCCAATCAAAATAATTTTTGGTACACTGATAAAGGGTCACTCAAGGATCATTCCTGTGAAGTTTGGTTGATATCCATCAATTACATTCTGAGAAAATGATTTTCAAAGTTTCCACTATATAACATATTGAGAATTGACCTCCGCCCATAAAATGCATATTTTCCATCCGATCACAATGATTTTTTGTAGACTAATAAAGGGTCACTTAAGGATCATTCCAGTGAAATTTGGTTGATATCCATCTGTAACATTCTGAGAAAATGATTTTCAAAGTTTCCACTATATAACATAAAGAGAATTGACCTCCGCCCATAAAATGCATATTTTCCTTCCGATCACAATGATTTTTTGTAGACTGATAAAGGGTCACCCAAGGATCATTCATGTAAAATTTAATTGGTATCAATGGATTAGAATCTGAGAAAACTCACTTTTTACCATATTTGGAAATTAGCCACGCCCATTAAATCCATGTTTTTCATTGGATCAAAATTTCTTGAACAACTTTGAAAGAGGATCACCCAAGGATCATTCCTGTGAAGTTTGGTTGAAATTCATCCAGTAGTTTCTGAGGAGAAGATTTTTAAAGAAAAGTTTACGACCGGACGCACAGACGGACGGACGGACGGACGCACGACGGACACAACGCCATGACAATAGCCCCAGTGGCTTTCAGCCAGTGGAGCTAAAAATCAAGTACAATGGTCCACCATGGTGAAATTGTCACAAAAATCTATAGTATACCATGGCCACCATGGTATTCCATTGTTTATTTTTGCCAACCATGATCAACAGTATTCCATGGCCACCACAGTATTCCATTGTATATTTTTGCCAACCATGATCAAAAATCAAGAACAATGGTCCACCATGGTGAAATTGTCACAAAAATCTATAGTATACCATGGCCACCATGGTATTCCATTGTTTATTTTTGCCAACCATGATCAACAGTATACCATGGCCACCATGGTATTCCATTGTTTATTTTTGCCAACCATGATCAACAATCAAGTATAATGATCCACAATGGTGAAATTGTCACAAAAATCTATAGTATAAAATGGCCACCATGGTATTCTATTGTATAATTTAGCCAACCATGATCAGCAATCAAGTACAATGGTCCAGCATGGTGATATTGTCACAAAAATCTATAGTATACCACAGCCACCACGGTTTTCATTTGTATATTTTTACCAACCATGAGTTTCTTTCTGCAAGAAAAATCACAAGTTGACAACAATTTTATTGTTCAATGAAATGTCATAGTATTTGCTTGTAAATCATGCAGATTCATGGTATATAATGAAAATATCAAAAATTAACTTAAGTAGTAGACACTTTCTTTTTGTAGGATGGAACTTTCTTGATTTATTTAATTTTGCTTTGTGAAGGGACATTTATGCTATGATGTTATTTCTTGTTATTTCGAACATCAATTTTTGAAAATCTGCCTGTCCCATGTGATTGATAACACCCAGACAGACGGATAAACACATTGTCATACACAACAAATTGCCATAATCTGTCAAAAGTATGGAGATATCACTTCATTTACATAATTCTATTAAATATTGTCTGCCATCCAGGGATATTTTGTCTTTCCTTTTCCACAAGAAGTACAAATACTTTGTGATGAAAATGAAATGATTTTTCTGTTCTTTCAAAGATACATTATAAACTTTTGTATGGAATACCATATTTCCTCTAATAATAGTACCCTCCCTAATAGTAGCACCCATAAATTTTTTACTAAGAAAACTCACTTCAAATGCTTAAATTTTAGGAACTTTTTGAGACTTCTTCTCTAATTTGAAATAAATTTCCTCTAAACAATCATTTATAGCGTTTATTAGGAGAATTAGCAGTGCTTTGACTGTCACAGACCTTTTCTACTTGAGCCAGAGATTTATACATTATGAAGAGAGAAGAACATGAACAATTAGCCCAAAAGAGGCTTTAGCTTTTTAACCCTTTCCTGTTTAACAAAATTTTGGACCTGTCCAAATTCAAAGGTTTTGCAGACGATAATTTAAAGTGGATTTAATTTGGAAAAATAACCATTCAGTGGGGTAGAAAATAGTGTGGAAAAAGAAGAAATTGCTGGTCAGAAGCAATTTCTTCTTTTTTCACAATGTTTTCTCAATCATAAAATCGATGGCACGACTAAAAAGCGGGGATTAAACAGCAAAGGGTTAAATCAGCTTTATACAGTAAGTAACAGTAAGTACAACTCCAGTACAATTAAGTAAGGTTATAAATGTGACTCGTCACACTAAAAGGAACCATCTGGGTAAAGTGTGACGAGTCAAATATTTCATACATTGTTCATAGATTTTATTCTTTCAATTCTACAATCAATTTCTTATGCTTTAATTACAGGTTTAATCTTAGGCAAGAGCTAGAAAACGTGATCCATGTCATAAAATAATTTAACTGCATGTAGGATGACACTTCGTAACCTTTGATGTCATCGTAACTTCTACCTCCACTTTTATTCTATATCATTACTAAATAAAAACGCTGAGATAAGTTATACACTCCGCCAACTATAAATCTTGTTTACTGTATTTTAATGTGCCATTGACTAAAATCAAATGAGTAAAAAAAATTATGGTAGAATAAAAAGTCTAGATGCATAAATCTCTAATGACCATTAAAATTATACTCTAGAGACAGAATTGCTACTTATTGTGTTATAATTTGACTTCATTAGAGTTTTTATGTGTCACAATCTGTCTATGCATGAGAATGTTTTTTTTTTTTTTGAGCCACCATAGAAGCATGAAATCAGACATAAAGTTACTCACAAGACAGTAACAAAGTACCATTCTAATCTATGCTAATTAATCAATTAATATATTACATAAATATAGAGAAATGACCTCCGCCAATAAAAGACATAATTTTCATCCGATCACGATCATTTTTGGCTGCATGATAATGGATCACCCAAGGATCATACTTATGAGGTTTGATGGATATCCATCTATTACATTCTGAGAAAATGATTTTCAAAGTTTCCACTATATAACAAATAGAGAAATGACCTCCGCCCATAAAATACACATTTTTCATTAGATCACAATAATTTTTGGTAGACTGATAAAGGGTCACTCAAGGGTCATTCATGTAAAATTTAGTTGATATCTATCAATTAGTTTTTGAGAAAATGATTTTCAAAGTTTCCACTAAATAACATATAGAGAAATGACCTCCGCCCATAAAATACATATTTTTCATCCGATTACAATGATTTTTTGTAGATTGATAAAGGGTCACCCAAGGATCATTCATGTAAAATTTGGTTGATATCTATCATTTAGTTTTTAAGAAAATGATTTTCAAAGTTTCCACTATATAACATATAGAGAAATGACCTCCGCCCATTAAATACATATTTTTCACAATAATTTTTGGTAGACTGATAAATGGTCACCCAAGGATCAATCATGTAAAATTTGGTTGATATCTATTAGTTAGTTTCTGAGAAAATGATTTTCAAAGTTTCCACTATATAACATATAGAGAAATGACCTCCGCCCAAAATTTCTTGAACAACTTTGAAAGAGGGTCACCCAAGGATCATTCCTGTTAAGTTTGGTTGAAATCCATCCAGTAGTTTCTGAGGAGAAGATTTTTAAAGAAAAAGTTTACGACCGGACGCACGGACGGACGCACGACGGACACAACGCCATGACAATAGCCCCAGTGGCTTTCAGCCAGTGGAGCTAATAAAATGATTAATATCTTGTTTCTAGTATTTATATGGCGCATCAAATCGTGCATCAAATGCATATAGAGCACTCAAATTGCACAAGTCAATAATGGCTGTGAGGTCCCGAATCAAATTCCCAGCATTAACGATGGATCTTTGTTTTTTTCATTGGCATTCTACTTGAGTACCAACCAGTTCATTTCCAGTAAACAGAATTGAGAGGGATTATAAATAATCAAAGTTGTAAGAACTTGTGTCCCAAATGACATTAAAATAAATAGGCTTAAACCAATAGCAACTTTTACATTACAAATTCTATTGACAATAAACATTGAAATCACTATAATTATTGACCAATCTTCAATATCACCCATATACAATCAATAATATTATTAATTAACCATTTGCTGTTTAATCCCTGCTTTTTACGTGCCTGTGATTTTATGATTGAGAAAACATTGTGTAAAAGGAAGAAATTGCTTCTGACAAGCAATTTCTTCTTTTCCACACTATTTTCTATACCCTACTGAATGGTTATTTTTCAAATTAAATCCACTTTAAAATATGATTTACAAAACAATATTGACAATGTATTTTGTTTTCATCATTTTTTCAGTTATTGGTGGCGGCTGGAGCACCTAACAATGGATTCCTGGTATTTCTCACACCAGTACTTCCATTACATTCTTTCCTAGCCTCCAGCTGCTATCTCACATAGGTCTACGATTATCTCCCCATTGAGAGAGACAAATAGTCAGAAAGAATGAGTGCCGCCGTCCAGGATCGTACCCGGGACCTCTAGATTGACAGTCTGACGCGCTACCAACTGGGCTATGACATGGCTGTTTATAGTGCAAGACTGTAGTAAGTGTCTTTACATTGTATAGACGCTTAGTAAAGTCTTGCACTGATCTCTCAAATGTTCTAAAACATGAAAAGTGACATTAAATGAAGAATGTTATTGCCATAGCTGCATTTTCTAATCTGCATAAGCCCATGTACCAGTGTAAACTCATTTCTTACTTATTTTTCATCAAAATTCTTCTAAGCTAATCCAACACAAACATTTGCAATATTCTGCAAAATAAGCCTTTTGAAATAACACCCAGTAATAGTGACTTAAGGAACCATTTGCACTTAATGATAGGCATAAATGTGTCAAAAAAACGAAAACTGTAAGACATCTTTAAATTTTTTTTGTTAATTCTGTCTGAAAGAATGAATGGATGAAACAAATAGTTTTAAAATTTATGCCTCTTGGTCTTAGAGGTGTTAGTAGAATGACGTTTTTTGTTGTATAATTTTTAAAAGAGCATGACTTCATGTGGTAGTCTTGTGTTGGTAGCCTTAACGCAAGGCTTTTGAGTGCTGTATAGCCAACAAGGTGGAAAATTGTCACAAGATAATGCCTGTCACAATGCTGGATTAACACTTTCCTGTTTTACAAAATTTTGGACCTGTCCATATTCAAAGGTTTTGCAGACGAAAATTTGAAGTGAATTCAATTTGAAAAATAACCATTCAGTAGGGTAGAAAATAGTGTGGAAAAAGAAGGAATTGCTTGTCAGAAGCAATTTCTTCTTTTTTCACAATGTTTTCTAAATCATAAAATCACAGGCATGTGAAAAGCAAGGATTAAACAGCAAAGGGTTAAGATATAGGCAGTTAAAACAGTTACTGTTTTATGCTGAGCCATTGATTTAAAAGAACAGCTTCACATAGTCACTTAAATTTCTTGGGGTCTTTTGGGTCTCTGCAAATGAAGTTTTTGAAATGTATCATGTCAGATTATCTCTAATAATCATCCAATTTCCTAGAAGTTAATCACAACTATTCCAGAATAAATATGGTAATTCATCAATTCCTGCCCTTGACTGAAGCTCTTAATAGACTAAAAGCTGTTAAATACTGCAGTGACATTTATTACCCAATTTAATTTCAACTTTTTCTGCATTTCATAATTAACTGAAAGACTTTATCCCCCTATAAAAACTCCACCCTCCTGCACTAAATAACTGCATTCCTTGAAAAATAATGCACTGAATGGCAGTTTCATGTCTTGTACTTCCTAAGATAGAAGTTTGTAAAACGTTTTCTTATATATTAAGCACATGTAATAACAAAGTGAAATTCTAGTCTTTAGTCTCTAGTCCTAACGCTTGTAGGATTAAATTTAAAGTAAGGTAAATCTTCAAAATAAATAAATCTCCATAGTTTACTTGTTTGGAGCTATAAAATTGGCAGGTTAAATAAAAAGCTAAATAGTGCATAGTAATCAACCTGCTAAAAGCATTTTTCAGCAAATATTAATCTTTCTTTTTGTTTGTTTGTTTGTTTCAAAATCATGATCAGGTGGTAAAGACAAAGATCTGGCTGCACATATGTGCAGCCTGATCTTTATTTATGCCTCCAACAACAGTAGGAATATTCTAGGCTCTTAGTATGACAAGGGAAAATAACAATATCAATTGTTTGAGTCATTTATCCAAGTAGTCAAGTGTTATAGCAAGGTAACTTTAGGTGGCAAATTGTCACAATGTATGTATTTCCATTTATTTATCATTGCTACCGTAGCACATACCCATATGAGCAAGGCCCCCAGAAGACGGATAGTTGTTATTGGGGATAGTGCAAGGATACATGATGAAACTACTGCTGAGATCCGCCATGGTTCTTTAACGTGCTCAGTGTAAAGCACCGTCTTATGGGGCCTCGGTTTAACATCTCTCATCCGAAAGACAATTAGTTTTTGTTAGTGTACCAGCCCGGGAATCGAACCCAAGCGGTCGAACTTCAATGGTTTTGAAGTCTGGTGCTCTACCAGCTGAGCTAATTGGGCTGGTTAAATTGTCACAAGATATGCCTTTAACAATTACTGCTGGATCTCAGTATGAAGTATGAAAAATATGAAAGTATAACTCAAAATAACTCAAAAATAAAGCTAGGTAGAGTTACAGTTCTTGCATAATCATGAGAGGAAAATAACTGCAAAGTTTCAAGTCAATCAGACATAAGGCAGAGTTATGGTCCAGATAAAGAAGTGGCTGGCTCCTGCCTGTAACCTGGACACAAGACCCATGGACACCTGATGCCATGGATGATCACATATGTTCTGTCTTAAAAGCACATTCAGTCATGCTGACATCGAGGGTGGGCAAGTTCTTGCTCTTTTTCATTTGAAATGTGATGCATTAACAATTGTCTGTTTATTTGAAATTATCATCTTGAAACTGCTACCATACTGAAGACAAAACATGCAAAGGGGGTTATAATTTCTAGACTTTCTATTATAATATGACCTACGTTACGGGTGTGAAAGCCTCGTTTTTATCTGTTTATAGATGACTCGTTTAATAAATTCAGTATTCAATGACCACTCATTCAATATCCTCTATTTATCGCATCCAAAATGCATGTCTGATTGACCTGTGGTGCTGAGTAGACTGACGTTATTTCTTTTACAAATTGATGGCTCATTGCAAAATAGTTGTAACTGCCTATAACTAGAGCTTGTCACTGAATGTGACTTAATACCCCCGCAAGTGCTTTCAGAGAATGAGATACTTTGACAGAAGAGGCAAAACATGCTTCAAATATTAAGATAACTCTTGGATTTGAGACCTCTAAATTGCGTCTTTCAAAACTTAAACATGTGATAAATGTTTTCAAGCTATTGAAGGAAAACTGAAGGAGATGTTTGTAACACAAAATTACTAGTATATGTGAACGAAAAAGAAAACAAGGAGGAGTTTGCAACACAAGATTTTTACTTGTGTACAAAAAAGCTAGAGTTCTAATTCTTGAAGCAGGGCAGTTAAGACTTGAAAATTGCGTATTGCAAAACTTCAACTTTTGTTCAATGTTTGTATTAAGTTTCATTACTATTGATTGAAACTCATGGAGGAGTTTGCAACACAAAATTATGAGTACACGGTAACAATCAGCAAAAAAGGTGTAAGTTCAAGGGGACATAATTCATGCACCTTGGGGAGTTGAGAGTTGAAAATTGTGTCTTGCAAAACTTCAACTTATCATCAATATTTGTATTAAAAACCATAACTATTGAATGAAAACTAAAGGAGGAGTTTGCGACACAAAATTATCAGTACATAGCAACAAATAGAAAACAAGAGGACCAAGATGGTCCTAGATCGCTCACCTGAGTCTCTTTGACCCCTGGGATAACACATTAATTAGATAGGCAGATGTCAAAAAGAAGATAATTGCCCAAGATCAATACCATGGAACGTTTTCAGCAAAGAGCAAGACAGATATGCCTTTTTGCTCTTTGATTCTATGTAAAAAGGGATGCACCTGGGTGGAGCCCAAAAAGTGACCCCAGGGTCTTGACATGAACAAACTTGGAAGAGGTCAATAAGATGATGCTACATTCTAAATATGGAAGCTGTCTGCCTTCTAGTTTCAGAGAAGAAGATTTTTGAAGGTTTTCCCATTTTCACCCATCGTGCTCAGATGAGCTGAAAGGGATGCCCCCGGGTGGAGCCCAAATATGACCCAAGGGTCTTGATATGAACAAACTTGGTAGGGGCCAACAAGATGATGCTACATACCAAAAATGGAAGCAGTGTGCCCTCTGGTTTCGATTAACTAAAGAAGATTTTAAAAGATTTTCGCTCTTTGATTCTTTGTAAAAAAGGGTTGCGCCCGGGGAAAGTCCAAATATGATCCTAGGGTCTTGATATGAACAAACTTGGTAATGGTCCACTAGATGATGCTACATACCAAATATGAAAGCTGTCTGCCTTCTGCTTTCATAGAAGAAGATTTTTGAAGATTTTCATTTTCTTACCCTTCTTGCTCATTAGAGATAAAGGGATGCACCCGTGCAAAGTCCAAATATGACCCAAGGGTCTTGATATGAACAAACTTGGTAGGGGCCCACTAGGTGATACTAAACACCAAATATTAAAAGCTGTCTGCCATCTGGTTACAGAGAAGAAGATTTTTAAAGATTTTCGCTCTTTGATTCTATGTAAAAAGGGTTGGGCCTGGGCAAAGCCCAAACATGACCCCAGGGTCTTGATATGAACAAACTTGGTAGAGGTCCACTAGATGATGCTACATACCAAATATGAAAGCTGTCTGCCATCTGGTTACAGAGAAGAAGATTTTTGAAGATTTTCATTTTTTTACCCTTTGTGCTCATAAGAGATAAAGGGATGCACCCGTGCAAAGCCCAAATATGACCCAAGGGTCTTGTTATGAACAAACTTGGTAGAGGCCCATTAGGTGATGCTACACACCAAATATTTAAGCTGTCTGCCATCTGGTTACAGAGAAGAAGATTTTTAAAGATTTTCGCTCTTTGATTCTATGTAAAAAGGGTTGGGCCTGGGCAAAGCCCAAATATGACCCAAGGGTCTTGATATGAACAAACTTGGTAGAGGTCCACTAGATGATGCTACATACCAAATATGAAAGCTGTCTGCCTTCTGGTTTCAGAGAAGAAGATTTTTAAAGATTTTCATTTTTTCACCCTTTTTGTTAAGGGTAAAGGGAAAGTTAAGGGTGGATTTCATTTATTTGAACAACTTTGGTAGAGCTTGACCCAAGGAACATCCCTGCCAAGTTTCATCAAAATTGGCCCACTGGTTTAGGAGGAGAAGATGTTTAAAGAAATTGTGGACGACGCACGACGGACGACGCACGACTGACGACGGACGACGGACATTCTACGATCCCAATAGCTCACCTTGAGCACTTTGTGCTCAGGTGAGCTAAAAATGTATAAGTTCAAGGGGAGATAATTCATGAACCAGGGGGGGGAGTTGAGACTTGAAAATTGCTTCTTGCAAAACTTCAACTTATGATCAATATTTGTATTAAGAATCATAACTTTTGAATGAAAACCAAAGGAGGAGTTTGCGACACAAAATTATAAGTACATGGTAACAAATAGGAAAAAATGTCTAAGTTCAAGGGGAGATAATTAATGAACCAGGGGGAGTTGAGACTTGAAAATTGTGTCTTGCAAAACTTCAACTTGTGCTCAATGTTTGTATAAAGATTAATTTCTAATGAATGCAAACTGAAAGAGGAGTTTGAGACACAAACTTATCAGTACATAGTAGTATATAGGAAAAAAAGTCTAAGTTCAAGGGGAGATAATTCATGAACCAGGGGGAGTTGAGACTTGAAAATTGCGTCTTGCAAAACTTCAACTTATGATCGTTGTTTGTATGAAGTTTCATCACTATTGAATGAAAACTAAAGGAGGAGTTTGCGACACAAAATTATCAGTACATAGTAACAAATAGAAAAAAAATGTCTAAGTTCAAGGGGAGATAATTCATGAACCAGGGGGAGTTGAGACTTGAAAATAGCGTCTTGCAAAACTTTAACTTATGATCAATGTTTGTATGAAGTTTCATTACTATTGAATGAAAACTAAAGGAGGAGTTCGCGACACAAAATTATCAGTACATAGTTACAAATAGAATTGATTGATTGAATGGGGTTTTACGCCGCTTTCAACATTATTTCAGTTATATCGCGGCGGCCGGAGCACCTAACAATGGATTCCTGGTATTTCTCACGCCAGTACTACCATTACATCCTTTCCTAGCCTCCGACTGCTATTTCACATAGGTTTACGATTATCTACCCATTGGTGAAAGACAAACGTCGGAAAGGATATTTGCCGCCACCGGGGATCGAACCCACGACTTCCAGATTGGAAGTCTTATGCCTAACCAACTGCGCTATGGTGGCGGCAGTTACAAATAGAAAAAAATGTCTAAGTTCAAGGGGAGATAATTCATGAACCAGGGGGAGTTGAGACTTGAAAATTGTGTCTTGCAAAGCTTCAACTTGTGATCATTGTTTGTATGAAGTTTCATTACTATTGAATGAAAACTGAAGGAGGAGTTTGCGACACAAAATTGCTAGTAAAAATGTCCACAGACGGACAGACGGACGGACAGACAGGCTGATTCCAGTATACCCCCGAAAACATTCGTTTTGCGGGAGTAAAGATTTGAAAATTGTGTCTTGCAAAGCTGCAACTTGTGATCATTGTTTGTATGAAGTTTCATTACTATTGAATGAAAACTGAAGGAGGAGTTTGCGACACAAAATTGCTAGTAAAAATGTCCAAGGACGGACAGACAGACGGACGGACAGACGGACGGACAGACGGACAGACAGGCTGATTCCAGTATACCCCCGAAAACATTCGTTTTGCGGGGGTTAAGATTTGAAAATTGTGTCTTGCAAAGCTGCAACTTGTGATCATTGTTTGTATGAAGTTTCATTACTATTGAATGAAAACTGAAGGAGGAGTTTGCGACACAAAATTGCTAGTAAAAATGTCCACGGACGGACAGACAGACGGACAGACAGACGGACAGACGGACGGACAGACGGACAGACAGGCTGATTCCAGTTTACCCCCGAAAACATTTGTTTTGCTGGGGTATAAATATATAGGTAGTTACAACTGCTTTGTGCTGTCAGCCATCAAAATATTTGTCTAAGTTCAAGGGGAGATAATTCATGAACCAGGGGGAGTTGAGACTTGAAAATTGCGTCTTGCAAAACTTTAACTTATGATCAATGTTTGCATGAAGTTTCATTACTATTGAATGAAAACTGAAGGAGGAGTTCGCAACACAAAATTATCAGTACATAGTTACAAATAGAAAAACATGTCTAAGTTCAAGGGGAGATAATTTATGAACCAGGGGGAGTAAAGATTTGAAAATTGTGTCTTGCAAAGCTTCAACTTGTGATCATTGTTTGTATGAAGTTTCATTACTATTGAATGAAAACTGAAGGAGGAGTTTGCGACACAAAATTGCTAGTAAAAATGTCCACGGACGGACAGACGGACGGACGGACAGACAGGCTGATTCTAGTATACCCCCGAAAACATTCGTTTTGCGGGGGTATAAATATATAGGTAGTTACAACTGCTTTGTGCTGTCAGCCATCAAAATATTTGTGACATTACGTGTAGTCTCTAAATGATCCTTTTTTCGCATGACACTTCCATGAGCTTAGTAAATAATCATTTTTTACGAATTCAAAATGCTGTTCAATTTGTACAGCTCCCATGTTCCTACAAAAAATATACGGAAATAAAACATTTATTCAGAATAACCATTAATGGCGCTCCTGGGGGAAACGTGATCACCTTATGTAACGCGGGGAAGTAAGATAAATATGATTATCCGAGAAATAACGGTGACAAAAACTGCAAATCTTCCGAGACCCTGTCGTCATCTTGTCTGGTAACAGTCTTAATTAAGAGTATATCTTTGCTTTTTCTAAAAACAAATGAGATTTGAATAATATCAATATATTTTCAGAAAACTTAGTGTTCTAAAATTATTAGTCTCTGGTGCAAATTGGAATTATAGTCAATCACATTTGACACTGCTTTCTGCAAATAATGATTTGTAATGTATTCTTACCCCTTGTCATGCTAAAGTGTATGGGAATATTCTTGCAAAATTGACAAGAGGCAAAGACAAAGATCAGTCTGCACATAAGTGCAGTCTGATCTTTGTTCATACCATCTGATTCTCATTTTCAAACCAGAAAAGTTTGAAAGTAATATTTTGAAATAAATACTTATTCACAATAAGCCTGCTTTCAGTGCTTTGAGCCCTTTGATTCAATTCAATTTTTCAAAGGTTTTTATTCAGCATGACAAGGGGTGACATGTCAAACTAAATTAATGAATTAAAAAAAATGTGCATTGATTGTTTTATTCTTTATAAATTTTAACCATGTGAATCAATGCATTGATAAATTGATACAGTTAATTTGTATTCGAAAATGTTCTCTGGTTCAGATTGGATTTATATGTCTATCACATATAAGCCAACAATTCCTGAAGTTATAATTAATAATTTATCATACAAATCTGTTCTAAATGTCATACAAAATTAAACAATTCCAATAAAAGTTTGTTTTACAAAATAGAATAGATGACTTTCTTTGTAGTACAATTTACATTATGAGGTCAAACTAAGCCTATCCAAATGTAGCAAGTACTAGATGGTTGCCCCAGAAAAAATTCCTGTCAACCCCACAAAATTTTGACCATAAGCTTGACCTTGACCTTGAACTTGGCATGATGGAGAAATTATTGCACTGTTACCAAGAAAAATAACAGAAAATGTGTAAGGGAAAGGAAAAAAATTCTCCTTTTGTCACAATTTTTTCTTATTTTCATTTTATATATGTATATATATTTTATAATTTCAGAGCTCTTTGAAAAGTTACCTTCAACTTCTTCAATTGTTGACCAATTTACATAATTTTGTCATGTGATGTAATATTCTGTTGAGCAAGGAAAAATATAAGAATCCCCAATAGTCTGTGTCCAAGAAAGCCGAGCAATCTTAAATGTACTTCTAGCATGCAATAGTTGACTCCATCAGATATCAGCTTTTTTCTCTGACGCCATCAAGTTGCATCTCTTGTCATTCATTTCACATTTATTTTCGGATTACAAATGATCTCTAAACATGCACTTCACGCTGAAGAAAATGTTTTGAAAGCTAAAAGCTTCTAGTTTCATTAGCTGGCATTTCAAGAATGATACCATGTTTTTCTATTCAGCCCTTTTCATAATCCACATAAACAAACAAGAATTTCTATAGTTAGGTTAGGAAAAATTTCACAACTCGACCTATTGCTTATGCTTTATACTACAGCCTTAACATAAAACCATTCCACCTATGTGGGGAAAAATGCATAAGTTCATTTCTTTCATTTTTGTCATAAATGTATATATCTTCAATGATGGGCAACTCTGAGGTCGGCCTTGTCAAGTCAAAGAGCAAGGCCAGGAATTGGTTGACACATACCTATATTCGAACGCTTTTGTATCAGATAGACTAGCAGAAGCATACTGAGCCACAGATAGGGGGGATATTGTGGATTTAAAGAAACAAGAGTACCATGATGGTCCTATAACACTCACCTTTATCTTTTTGACTCCTCCCTTAGCAAAATTAAATGCTTTATAGATCATTAAACGACCATAGGTTTTTCAGAGAAACGCATTATTCTATTCCCATGATCCCTGTATAACTTTCTAGCCTTTTCTGAACAAGTTTCATGTGACCTGGCCATCTTTCTGCCCAAGTTTCATGACTATTGAACCAAATTAATGGCCTGTAGGGACTAGAGTGTAAACATAAATTGTTAGGTCTCTTTTCCCATGATATGGCATGTATCCTTCCCATTTTCAAAAGGGTTCATCCTTGAGACCTGACCATCATTCTGACCAAGTTTCATGAAGATTGGGCCATATTTGTGGCCTCTAGAGTGTAAACAAGAAAAGTGTCGTTAAGACCCCATTTCCCGTGATATAGCATGGATCCTTCTTGGTTTCAAAAGGGTTCATCCTTGTGACCAAGCCATCAATTTGACCAGTTTCATGAATATTGTGAATTATATTTGTGGCTCCATGAGTATAAACAAGAAAATTGTCATTAAGGCCACTTTTCCATTGATATGGCATGAATTTTTTCCCATTTTCAAAAGGGTTCATCCTTGTGATCTGGCCAACATTCTGAAGACGAGTCTAGAGTGTTAACAAGAAAATTGTCATTAAGGCCCCTTTTCCCTTGATTTTGCATGATTCCTCCCCATTTTCAAAAGGCTTCATCCTTGTGACCTGGCTTACATTCTGACCAATATTCATGAAGATTGGGCCATTTTGAGGCTCCTAGAGTGTAAACAAGAAAATTGTTATTAAGGCCCCTTTTCCCGTGATATGGCATGGATCCATTTTCAAAAGGGTTTATCCTTGTGACCTGGTCAACATTCTGGCAAGTCTCATCAAGATCGGGTCATATTTGTGGCCTCTAGAGTGTAAACACTAAGATTGTTGACGCTGGACAACGGACGACAGACGACAGACATTCAACGATCACAAAACTTGAGCACAAAATTGCTCAGGTGAGCTAAACAAGAGGGCCATAGTGGCCCTAAATCGCTCACCTGAATGAACTGTCGAAAATAGTTTAAAGTACATTTAGAAAGGATGACAATCATTCTGACCAAATTTCAGATCGATTGGGCAAAAATGAAGCCTCTACACTGCTTACAAGGTTTTTCTAAGATTTGACCCCGTGACCTCATTTTTAACCCCACTTGACCCAATTTCAAAATTGACCTACATTTCATCAAGATGCCATTTTGACCAATTTTCAGGTTGATCAGGCACAAAATATGGCTTCTAGAGTGTCTACAAGGTTTTTCCAATATTTGACCCTGTGACCTCATTTTTGACCCCACTTGACCCAATTTAAAACTTGTCAGAGATTTCATCAAGACAATCATTCTGACCAAATTTCAGGTTGATTGGGCAATAAATGTGGCCTCTAGAGTGTCTACAAGGATTTCTAACAATTGACCCCATGACCTCATTTTTGACCCCACTTGACCCAATTTCAAACTTGTGCGAGATTTCATAAAACCAATCATTCTGGCCAAATTTCAGGTTGATTGGGCAAAAAATATGGCTTCTAGAGTGTCTACAAGGTTTTTCTAATATTTGACCCTGTGACCTCATTTTTGACCCCACTTGACCCAATTTTGAACTTGTCAGAGATTTCATCAAGATGATCATTCTGACCAAATTTCAGGCTGATAGGGCAATAAATGTGGCCTCTAGAGTGTTTACAAGGTTTTTCTAAGAATTGACCCTGTGACCTCATTTTTGACCCCACTTGACCCAATTTTGAACTTGTCCGAGATTTTATCAAGACAATCATTCTGACCAATTTTCAGGTTGATTGGGCAAAAAATATGGCCTCTAGAGTGTCTACAAGGTTTTTCTTAGAATTGACACTGTGACCTCATTTTTGACCCCACTTGTCCCAATTTAGAACTTGTCCGAGATTTCATCATGACAATCATTCTGACCAAATTTCAGGTTGATTGGGCACAAAATATGGCTTCTAGAGAATCTACAAGGTTTTCCTAAGATTTGACCCGTGACCTCATTTTTGACCCCACTTGACCCAATTTCAAACTTGTCAGAGATTTCATCAAGACAATCATTCTGACCAAATTTCAGGTTGATTGGGCAATAAATGTGGCCTCTAGAGTGTCTACAATGTTTTTCTATCAATTGACCCCATGACCTCATTTTTGACCCCACTTGACCCAATTTCAAACTTGTGCGAGAGTTCATCAAGACAATCATTCTGGCCAAATTTCAGGTTGATTGGGCAAAAAATATGGCTTCTAGAGTGTCTACAAGGTTTATCTAATATTTGACCCTGTGACCTCATTTTTGACCCCACTTGACCCAATTTCGAACTTCTCTGAGATTTCATCAAGAAAATCATTCTGACCGAATTTCAGGTTGATTGGGTAAAAAATATGGCTTCTAGAGTGTCTACAAGGTTTTTCTTAGAATTGACACTGTGACCTCATTTTTGACCCCACTTGTCCCAATTTAAAACTTGTCCGAGATTTCATCAAGACAATCATTCTGACCAAATTTCAGGTTGATTTGGCACAAAATATGGCTTCTAGAGTGTCTACAAGGTTTTTCTAAGATTTGTCCCCGTGACCTCATTTTGACCCCACTTGACCCAATTTAAAACTTGTCAGAGATTTCATAAAGACAATCATTCTGACCAAATTTCAGGTTGATTGGGCAATAAATGTGGCCTCTAGAGTGTCTACAAGGTTTTTCTAAGAATTGACCCCATGACCTCATTTTTGACCCCACTTGACCCAATTTCAAACTCGTGGGAGATTTCATCAAGACAATCATTCTGGCCAAATTTCAGGTTGATTGGGCAAAAAATATGGCTTCTAGAGTGTCTACAAGGTTTTTCTAATATTTGACCGTGTGACCTCATTTTTGACCCCACTTGACCAAATTTCGAACTTCTCTGAGATTTCATCAAAACAATCAATTTGACCAAATTTCAGGTTGATTGGGCACAAAATATGGCTTCTAGAGTGTCTACAAGGTTTTTCCAATATTTGACCCCGTGACCTCATTTTTGACCCCACTTGACCCAATTTCGAACTTGTCCAAGATTTCATCAAGACAATCATTCTGACCAAATTTCAGGTTGATTGGGCAAAAAATGTGGCCTCTAGAGTGTCTACAAGGTAAATTTTGACGACACACGATGCACGACGCACGACACACGACGGACGACGGACGACGGACATCACACGACCACAAAAGCTCACCTTGAGCACTTCGTGCTCAGGTGAGCTAAAAAGAAAATACTTGCACAATTCCTATTTTGTGAGTACTCGTTGAGACAATTCAAATGAATACCCACACTATTTTTGAGAATTTTACATTAGTATACATATTCAACAAGAATAATTCTTATTTGTAAACGAAATGCGTTTCTAGCAACCATTTTTAATAATTAAACAACCACTTTTTGGTTGTCCTGTTCGTGGTTGCTTGATACAAGTTCTACTGTAATTGGATATGAGTCAGTGACAGTTATATTTCCATGGTTACTTTTTTAATCATCAAAAACAATCTCTTTGTAATTAGGGTTTTCACTAATTGCTATCTTCCTCTAAATTGTTTTCATGCCAGGCAACTGTTTTTGTCAGAAATTTCAGATTAAAATTGATCAAAAAGAAGATTGCTTCCTTCCCTGCATCAAAAAAGTATTCATTGATTTTGTTTTAAAACTGTGTTTCTATCTTCAACAATTTGGCAAATTGTCACAACATACGCCTGTCATGAAAACATCAAAGGGCAATAGCTCAAACAATACGATAGGTATAGCTATGATTCTTTTGCACTGCACTCCATATCATGAGAGAAATATACTTGCCAAGTTTAAAGTCACTATAGGACTTATGATGACAGTCATGCTTCAGACAAAGAAATGGATGTCATCTGGATGGGGGACACCAGACACAGTAGTGATCTTATTATAAGTCCCCTTTTCAATGTGTATGATTTTTTTTCAGTCAACAATATATTTATACCCGAAACTTGACCATTTTACAATTGTGATAATACAGGGAAGAAAATTTATTACCTGAAATTTTCTTGATAAAATTGTATCAAAACAAAGTTCCTTGACCAAAATTCCTTAGTGTCATTGATCTTCATTATGCCCAAAAATGGCTCTTCCATCATGTGTCCTATTTATAAGGACAATGTTTATATCTAGTTTCAAAATTCTAGCTCAATGCTGATTCTGGGCCAATTTCATGATCCAATGTCAAATGGCCTTAGTATGATCTTCAGGTATAAGCAAGATGTTGGAAGAAGCAATTTGGTTAGCCACAAATTTAGTGATCGGTCTTTGATACGTAACTGTAAAACAGCAGGAACAGCCAAAAAAGGCGTAATGATCATGCCAGATTGCATGAATTTCTGTTTAAGGAGTCAGAAATGCTACAGAAAATGAGAGTAATGTGTTATTAGCAAAAAAAACATCTAACTTTTAATGAAAATATTTTTGTCATGTTCCAATGTTCCATTAAGGACAAAAAATGCTCCACAATTTTCCAGGAAATTACAAAACTGTTAAAAAGAAAGTGTTTGGCCAAACCCTTGATTGTTTTATAAGGTCTGTTTATTTATTACCTAGCTGAAACCATGCTTTAAGTCAAGTAAAAAAATTGTGGATCAGCACCAAAAATCAGATGCTACATTTTGGTCATCTAACAAAATATGCATTAAGACTTCATTGATTGATGTCTATTTTAATGTCAGCCCAGCTTCACAGTCAGTGGTAGTGAGAAGAGCTAGAGCATGGTTCAAATTGACCACTGGCTTGACTCAGTGGGTGGCACACTAACAAACTGGTTGTCTTTTGGATGAGACATTAAACTGGGAACCCTTGTTTGTGCTTAGCATCAAGCACATTAAGGAATCAGATGGCAACTAAAAGTCTTCTATCTGGGGGCATTGATCACATTTGCAAAAGGTAAGGTAGCAAGGATAAATAAATGAAATTTCAAACAGATCCAATGTGTTTTAACTTAGTAAACATTCTACATCATGGTGATATGGGTAAATATGTAGTAGATGAGTTTCATTCACTCAATAAATGTATTCTGCTACCAGTTTTGCAAAAAGCACCAAGAATATTAATTTGCTTTCAAGCTCTAGATAAAGGCATCCTCAATTTTTTGCTCTGTAATGTATTTTACATCATTATTCAGTTCTAGGGTAAACAAAAGATTGAGTACATACTTGTTATAGCTTTGGTATACGTTTGTATCAAGTTATTAAAAAAATTTTGTAACTTACATATTATTCTTTTATTTTTGACTCTGAAGTCAAACAGACTAAAACATATCAATTGCTCAATGTGTAACAGTTGTTACTGCCTATAAACATATAGGCAGTTACAACTTTTCGTGCTGAGACATGAACTAAGATTTTATAATTATGAGACAAGCTTTGTCTATGATTGTATAAATATCCTCAAGCACTTGACCATTTAAGAAGCAACTGTTTTTGTTTTTTACTTATATCACTCATATTATATCAATATTCTTCATAGAGTTAAACCAGAATCTTGCAAGGCAAGCTTATATTTGTCATAAAGATCTCACTTGCAAATGCACAGAAAATGCAAGTTAATTTGCAGTTATCTATCCTGTTGCACCCATTAATGTCTTTGCACTGATAGAAGATATCATCCTGGCTTATTATCTCTAATATTTTATTCTTCTTAGCTTTATTCAACTCCTTCATGTAGTGTTATAAATTACTTGTATTTTCTCAGATGAGAGCAAGCTTAACATTTATTCAAGATATAGGTTCATCATGCTTTTGCAATACATTATCTGACATTTTCCTTTAAGAAACTAGGGTTAATTTGCAGTTGTCTTCAATGTCATTAGCCATTAAGGTGTGTTGATAATTTCATGCCAACTTTTGTACTAAATACTGATTCTGAACCTTACTTTGAAGCTGAAAAGCCAATTAATATATTAGAACATAATTCTTATGCAGACATAACTATAAATGCATTTTTTTTATATTTGCTTCCAAGATCTGTTGAAGGAAACATCTTTTCTACAAAAAAGAAAAAGCAACTGGTCAGACACATAAAATTTCATCAAGTGTCAATAATTGGTCCATAAGTCATCTATGGGGTAGTTTAACTAATGTGGCTAGCCACATAAACATTTGAAATAGGTATTCTTCTACCAAGGAAATATGGACACCAGACATCAACAATTAAAGGTCTATCATTATATAGTCATACCCCTAAGTCCATAGAGTTAAGACCTTGTTAATCTGCAGAGTGCTGGCCTAAGAGTATTTTCTTTGCATTGGTGTATGCTTAAAGTCTAATTCAGTCATCAATAAGTCAGTGTGGTCAACAACAATGCAGCAACAACTATTTTAGAGGTCATTTGCTTATATAATTATGAATTTTTTTTTTCTTTGCTTTGCTCCATGACCATTCTTATACATCTTGTATTAATACTCTTAAGTATTCATCTGACAAGATACAATAATTTCTAGAACAAAATTCTCCTATGTGGCAAATACTTTATAAGACACCATAATTTGACCATAAGCACAAATTTTCCTCCATTTTGCAGACAAACCCTAAAGAATGCTTCTAAGTAATTCATGTTCTTATGTCTGCTGTTCCAATAAATCATCATATTCTGCTTAAGATTTCTTTCTCAAATGGTCTCTTGTTTCCTTCCATCTGTACATAAATAAAGTTTCCTCCATTATTATAGAGAATTACAGGCTTGGTGAGAACTGTTAAATGACAATTTTTGTTGTGAAACATTATTAATGTGTCTGGATATTTTTTCCACAACTATTATTTACCAGAATGGACTTAACCTTTTTGTGGCTTTTAGATTTTGGACTGGCCCAAACTGAAAGAGATGCAGATGACAAGAGGACCCTGAGGGCCCTAAATCGCTCACCTGATATTTCAAGTAAATTATCATTTAGACTCCATTTCCTATGATATGGCATGAACCTTCCCATTTTCAACAGAGTTCATTCTTGTGACCTGGCAAACATTTTGATCAAGTTTCATGAAGATGGGACTATATTTGTGGCGTTTGGAGCTCTTACGAGAAAATTAATATTAAGGCCCCTTTTCCCGTGATATGGCATGTATACTTCCCATTTTCAAATGAGTTCATCCTCATGACATAACAAACATTCTGACAAAGTTTCATGATGATTGGACCATATTTGTGGCTTCTAGAGAGTAAACAAAAAAATTGTCATTAAGATGCCTTTTCCTGTGATATGGCACCGATCCTTCCCATTTTCAATAGACTTCATCCTCATGACCTAACAAACATTCTGACCAAGTTTCATGAAAATTCGACAATATTTGTGGCTTCCAGAGTGAAAACAAGAAATTTGTCATTAAGGCCCCTTTTCCCGTGATATGGCACAGATCCTTTCCATTTGAGCAATTTCCATAAGGGACAAACCAAGGAATATTTCTGCCAAGTTTGGTTGATTTTGACCCATAAGTTTAGGAGGAGATGTCGTTTAAAGATATTGTTGACAAAATTGTCATTAAGGCGCCTTTTTCTGTGATATGGCATGGATCCTTCCCATTTTCAATAGACTTCATCCTCATGACCTAACAAACATTCTGACCAAGTTTCATGAAGATTGGACCGTATTTGTGGCTTCCAGAGTGTAAACAAGAAATTTGACATTAAGGCCCCTTTTCCCCTGATATGGTATGGATCCTTTCCATTTGAGCAATTTTCATAAGGGACCACCCAAGGAATATTTCTGCCAAGTTTGGTTGAATTTAACCCATAAGTTTAGGAGGAGATGTCGTTTAAAGATATTGTTGACAAAATTGTCATTAAGGCGGCTTTTTCTGTGAAATGGCACCAATCCTTCCCATTTTCAAAAGACTTCATCCTCATGACCTAACAAACATTCTGACCAAGTTTCATGAAGATTGGACCGTATTTGTGGCTTCTAGAGTGAAAACAAGAAATTTGTCATTAAGGCCCCTTTTCCCCTGATATGGCACGGATCCTTTCCATTTGAGCAATTTTTATAAGGGACCACCCAAGGAATATTTCTGCTAAGTTTGGTTGATTTTAACCCATAAGTTTAGGAGGAGATGTCGTTTAAAGATATCGTTGACAAAATTGTCATTAAGGCGGCTTTTTCTGTGAAATGGCACGGATCCTTCCCACTTTCAATAGACTTCATCCTCATGACCTAACAAACATTCTGACCAAGTTTCATGAAGATTGGACCATATTTGTGGCTTCTAGAGTGAAAACAAGAAATTTGTCATTAAGGCCCCTTTTCCCGTGATATGGCACGGATCCTTTCCATTTGAGCAATTTTCATAAGGGACCACCCAAGGAATATTTCTGCCAAGTTTGGTTGATTTTAACCCATAAGTTTAGGAGGAGATGTCGTTTAAAGATATTGTTGACAAAATTGTCATTAAGGCGGCTTTTTCTGTGAAATGGCACGGATCCTTCCCATTTTCAATAGACTTCATCCTCATGACCTAACAAACATTCTGACAAAGTTTCATGAAGATTGGACCATATTTGTGGCTTCTAGAGTGAAAACAAGAAATTTGTCATTAAGGCCCCTTTTCCCCTGATATGGTACGGATCCTTTCCATTTGAGCAATTTTCATAAGGGACCACCCAAGGAATATTTCTGCCAAGTTTGGTTGATTTTGACCCATAAGTTTAGGAGGAGATGTCGTTTAAAGAAAAAGTTGACGCCGTGACGGACAGACGGACAGATGGACAGATGGACAGACGGACGCCGGACAACGATCGATCACAACAGCTCCCTTGAGCACTTCGTGCTCAGGTGAGCTAACAATGAAAAGGGGGAGGGTTGAAAAGAAATATCCAATGTGGTAGAGAATGTTAAAGCAAAAGTAGAAATTGCGTGTGAACAAGTAATTTCTATTTTTGCCATAATTATTTCCTAAGTGTAAAACAAGAGGGCCATTGGCCCTTAAATGCTCACCTGATGCATGGCTTAACAAAAGTCAAAGATTTCAAGAAGTTAACATTTCAGACAAATATGTTGCCTCTAAAGTACTTAAAAAAGTGTTTGACCCTCTATCAAACTCGTGTAAGATTTCAAGACAAACATACTGACCAAAATACATAATTTTCAATCAAAGAGTGCACACAAGGATTTTATTAAATTTGACCCCCTGATCTCATTTTGGGCCCAACTTGACCCAATTTCAAACTAAACCTAGGTTTCATTCAAACATTCTGACGAAGTTTCAAGATATTTGAGTCAACAAGGTTTTTCTAAGATTTGACCCCTTGACCCCATTTTTTACCCCACTTGACCCAATTTCAAACTTGACTGAAATTCGATGGAGACAAACATTCTGACCAAGTTTCAAGACATTTGGGCCAAAAATGTGGCCTCTAGAGTGCACAAAAGGTTTTTCTAAGATTTGACCTCATTTATGACCCAACTTGACCCAATTTCATACTTAACCAAGATATGATGTTGACACACATTCTGACCAAGTTTTAAGACATTTGAGCCAAAAATATGGTTTCTAGAGTGCACACATGGTTTTTCTAAGATTTGACCCCTTGACCCCATTTTTGACCCCACTTGACCTAATTTCGAACTTGACTGAGATTTGATGGAGACAAACATTGTGACCAAGATTCAAGCCATTTGAGCCAAAAATGTGGCTTCTAAAGTGCACACAGGTTTTTCTAGAATTTGACCCCTTGACCCCAATTTTGACCCCACTTGACCCATTTCCGAACTTGATCGAGATTTGATGGAGACAAACATTCTGACAAAGTTTCAAGACAATTGGATCAAAAATGTGGTTTCTAGAATGCACACAAAAGTTTTTCTAAGATTTGAACCCTTGACCCCATTTTTGACTCCACTTGACCCAAATCCGAACTTGATCGAGATTTGATGAACACAAATATTCTGACCAAGTTTTATGACATTTGGGCCAAAAATGTGGCCTCTAGAGTGTACACAAGGTTTTTCTAAGATTTGACCCCTTGACCCCATTTTTGACCCCACGTGACCTAATTTCGAACTTGACTGAGATTTGATGGAGACAAACATTGTGACCAAGTTTCAAGACATTTGGGCCAAAAATGTGGCTTCTAGAGTGCACACAATGTTTTTCTAAGATTTGACCCCTTGACCCCAATTTTGACCCCACTTGACCCATTTTCGAACTTGATCGAGATTTGATGGAGACAAACATTCTGACAAAGTTTCAAGACAATTGGACCAAAAATGTGTTTTCTAGAGTGCACACAAGGTTTTTCTAAGATTTGACCCCTTGAACCCATTTTTGACCCCACTTGACCCAAATCCGAACTTGATCGAGATTTGATGAAGACAAATATTCTGACCAAGTTTAATGACATTTGGGCCAAAAATGTTGCCTCTAGAGTGTACACAAGGTTTTTATAAGATTTGACCCCTTGACCCCATTTTTGACCCCACTTGACCCAATTTTGAACTTGACTGAATTTTGATGGAGACAAACATTGTGACCAAGTTTCAAGACATTTGGGCCAAAAATGTGGCTTCTAGAGTGCACACAAGGTTTTTCTAAGATTTGACCCCTTGACCCCAATTTTGACCCCACTTGACCCAATTTCGAACTTGATCAAGATTAAATGGAGACAAACATTCTGACAAAGTTTCAAGACAATTGGACCAAAAATGTGGTTTCTAGAGTGCACACATGGTTTTTCTAAGATTTGACCCCTTGACCCCATTTTTGACCCCACTTGACCCAATTCCGAACTTGATCGAGATTTGATGGAGGCAAACATTCTGACCAAGTTTCAAAGCATTTGGACCAAAAATGTGGCCTCTAGAGTGCACACAAGGTTTTTCTAAGATTTGACCCCTTGACCCCATTTTTGACCCAACTTGACCCAATTTCGAACTTGACCGAGAGTTGATGGAGACAAACATTGTGACCAAGTTTCAAGACATTTGGGCCAAAACTATGGCCTCTAGAGTGCACACAAGATGTTGACGGACGACCGGACGACCGGACGACCGGACGACCGGACGACGGACGACGGACACAGCGCGATCACAATAGCTCACCTTGAGCACTTCATGCTCAGGTGAGCTAAAAACAGGTCACAAATTCTCAGGTCCTGGACTGTACTGAAAAGAATATGTTCCATTAATTAAATGAACTTTGTAATACTACCATTGCCAGAACAAGAGGTTTATACTTAATTTGTTTGAGTACAATTCCCAAAAATATTTTATGCTAAAACTTAATAATCAAAGTCAGGAATTTCTTATCAGCATCAAAAAAAACAGTGCCAAGGTACTGACAGTTAGGGGATAAATTATTTCCAGGCCAGTAAATCCTTCCTATCAAGAATTATCTTAGAACCAGTCTAAAAAACAATCTCCAACAATGACTAGAATACACAGTCTAACGATTCTCTAATGTTTTTACGGCTGATAAATGTTATGCAACCTTATCAATGTCATCGGAGCCATAGCCTTTATGTCAGACCTTCTATTTATGTTCCAGAAAAAACAAACAGCATCAGACATTCCACACATTCATTGAGAAAGTATCATCCTTTTTTTCCTATTTACACTAAAGGGAGATAATTATGTTAATTCTCAGCTTTCATTGTTCAAAACTGAGGGAATCCCACAAAATTTGCACATAAACTCATGGTTATTTCTTGACTGTCATTCTACCTGGTAATATGCCTAATATGTTAGACATAGAAACTGATAGGGTCTCTTTTAACCCTTTGCTGTTTAATCCCTGCTTTTTACGTGCCTGTCATTTTATAATTGAGAAAACATTGTGAAAAAAGAAGAAATTGCTTATGACAAGCAATTTCTTCTTTTTCCACTCTATTTTCTACCCTACTGAATGGTTATTTTTCAAATTAAATGCACTTTAAATTTTCGTCTGCAAAACCTTTGAATTTGGACAAGTCCAAAATTTTGTAAAACAGGAAAGGGTTAAATGCTGCATAATTATTATTAATTAGTTATGCAAAGGCTTTTTTTTGTCTAAGATTTCACCAACTTCTTTACAGAGTAATTCATAATCAGTAATAATGGCTTGTCTACAAGAAGAATGATGTTGATAGATAAATGCCATTTTCATTGAAAATTAGTGGTCTATCAGCATCCACACAAGGAGAGGACTGGACTTTAGGATAGGGGTCCTGTATTAGTTCCGCAATGTTTTAGAAGTCATTTACTTTAACAGTGTTAACCAAGGTTTCCTAATGATTTCATTAGGAGGCCTTGGTTAACATTCTGAAAGGTCACAAGTTCTGAAATGTTGCAAAACTATTATTGGTCCACTACCTAAATTACTAATACATGTATCACTAAACACCAAAAATTAAAAGATGGGGCGCAATCTGTGAAATCTGATTATCATTTTCATCTTTTTTCCCAGAATTGTCTACAATCCAACAACATAAACCATATGTATCTAGGAAAGTACCATTCATGCATAGAATATCCATTAATTTTATCAGAATTAAGTATTTTTATCGCACAAATCCATCTAAATTCTAATACCTTGGAGATATTGGGGAACATCATGATCCATAAATAATATCTGCAGTTTTAACCAAATTTTTGTGGTGACAAATGCTGTATTTGATATTCAAGATTACATGAAAAATGGTGTATGTTTCTATGAAATGTATAAACACTTGCATTCATTTTGCAGCACAACATTGATATGACTGCATAAAAAATACCTGTATTCACTTGAGAAATGGAATTGTAATCACTTACACTGAGAACGTCTTCGCCAAAATATTTTCACACATTTATCTGCGCTAAACAGTTCATAATAGTGTTGATAGATAAATATGTAATCGGTATTATCAGACAAAATCATCGATGTATATATCTGTTGACAATAGGTTCATCTCGACAGAAAGTTTGGAAAATACATCTGTGGTAATATCTTGGAATCGCACTTCCTTTGAAGTGTAATCAGTTTACATAATATTTTGTGCAGATTTCATAGATTTCATATCAGAGGATCGTCTTTCTATCTGTAAAAGTTCCAGTGGAAAGGAACAGTCAATTTACAAAATCAGAAGAAATGATTTACCTTCTGTTAGAATCTGATATCATTTGAACATTGCAATGGCTCAATGTAAAACAGTTACAACTGTTTCAAGTTAGGCATTGAAGATTTGATTAAGCTTGTATTCTTTTCCTAAAGGCATACAATTCTCTGTAAGCCCAGTGGAAAAAAAAAAAACTCATTACCAAAAATAAGTTGTGTACCAAAAATAATTTGATAGTTTGATCAGATACCCTTTAAAATCATTACGATATATAGCAATTAATTCATACAAGGGATACTACTCTCATTTGCACAAGACAAGTTGTCTAACTTTGCAAAGAGTCATGGCTCTAATTGGCTAGAAAGTTGACAAAATCAATCAAAGCTACTTATCCTAGATTTTAATGAGACTGCACATCAGTACTAGAAATGCATCATGGCATTATTTTCTGTGGAAAAGTGTTATCATTTTCCTGTTTTGAAGTATTCCTGAAGGTAAAAGTGTTAACAAATAAACTTTCTCAGAAAATTCAAAAACTTCAAAAGAAATCCAACACTCATCACTTTCATATTAGACAGAATAAATACAACAGTTTATTCTTTGAGTTGTTAGGATTCCAATAAACTTCAAATTCTTGTAATTTTTTCCCATATTTTCTCTCTTTTGTGTCATATAAAATTTCTGTAATTTTCAAATTTTAATCACTTCATAGACATCTTATCAAAAATTCCAGATATAATACAGTGTTTAGGTAAGGTACAAAGAGTTTTTGTTGTTATTAGAAATCGAAAATTTCATAATATCAAACAAGAGGGCCGTTGGCCCTGGGTCGCTCACCTGAGAAAAAAGCTTCATTACCTAGGTATGTCCATGCAACCACAGAAAAAGAGATTTTCACTTATTCAATCAGATAACGTTTGAATAATCCTCCCCCCCCCCTCTGCTCCTCCCCTGGTCATTATTTATTTAAGCTTTTTTCATAAAAGGTCTGTGATCAGCTAATCTATGCCAGATATACAGACTGCGTCTGAGACTTTCAAAGTTTTCTTTAATGAGTTGATCAATCCATGTCAAATATAAAGGCTGTAGGGATTCAAAATTCTCAACAAAGCACTCCCCCTCCCCCAAGATGCTCTGCACCTGGTGAATCTACAGTCATGATTTTAGCTAATTCAATTAATGCCATATGCTGATCATTCATACCAATATTCAAGTCTGTAGGACTCCTGGTTCATTAGAAGAAGTTTAAAGATTTCAAAAATGATCCAAAGTACTACCCCCTCCCCAAGACACTCAGCACCTGGTGAACCTACAGTCATGATTTTAGCTATTTTTATTAATGTCAATATATTGATCACCCATTACAATTTTCAAGTCTGTAGGGTTCCTGATCCAGGAGAAGAATAAGGTTAAAGATTTCTAAATTGATCCAAAGTACTACCCCCTCCCCGCTAATGCTCCGCATCTGGTGGCCCTACATTCATGCTTTTAGCTATTTTATTTAAGATCCATATGCTTATCATCCATGCAAATATTGAAGTCTGTAGGGCTCCTGGTTCATTAGAAGATGAAGGTTAAAGTTACAAAATTTTCACAAAAGTACTACCCTCTCCCCCCTGGTGCTCCGCCCCTGGTAGCATTACAGTCATGATTTTAGCTATTTTTATTAACATCTATGAGCTGATCCTCCATGCCAATTTTCAAGTCTGTAGGGCTTGTGGTTCAGAAGAAGATGAAGGTTAAAGATTACAAAATTTTCACAAAAGTACTACCCTCTCCCCCCTGGTGCTCCGCACCTGGTGAATCTACAGTCATGGTTCTAGCTATTTTTATAAAGGTCCATATGCTGATCATCCATGCCAATATTCAAATCTGTCAGGCTCCTAGTTCATCAGAAGAAGAAGGTTAAAGATTACAAAATTTTCACAAAAGTACTACCCCCTCCCCCCTGGTGCTCCGCACCTGGCAGCCCAACAGATATGGTTTTAGCTAGTTTTATAAAGGTCCATATGCTGATCATCCATGCCAATTTTCAAGTCTGTAGGGCTCCTAGTTCCAAAGAAGAAGAAGATTAAAGATTACAAAATTTACCCAAAGTACTACCCCCTACCCCCTGGTGCTCCGCACCTGGTGGCCCAAAAGATATGATTTAAGCTATTTTAATTCAGGTCTATGAACTGATCATCCATGCCAAGTTTTAAGTCTGTAGGACTACTGGTTGAGAAGAAAAGATTTTCTTAAAATTTCACTGTTTGTTGCCATAGCAACCAGAGTTTTTCATGGATTTCAATTCTTTTTGCTATTTTTGAAGGGGACCACCTAAGCAACATTTCTGTAAAATTTGGTGTAAATTGGCCAAGTAGTTTAGGAGGAGATGTCGTTTAAAGAAATTGTTGACGGACGCCGGACGCCGGACGCCGGACGACGACCGACGACCGGACGACCGACGGACGGACGCCGGATGAAAGGTGATCACAATAGCTCACATGAGCACTATGTGCTCAGGTGAGCTAAAAACATTAAATAGCCAAATTACTGACAAAATTGAAATATCACTTAAAACAATCCATGATGTTTATCATTAAACACGCTTCATTTTTTCTTTCTCTTTTAGCTTATACATAAACAAATAAGCAGTTACAACTGTTTCACACTGTGCTATCAATATATTTGTTAGAGAATCTCAGGCTGGAGCATCTAACAATGGATTTCTGGTATTTCTCACACCAGTACTACCATTACATCCTTTCCTAGCCTCTAGCTGCCAATTGTGGGAGACAAACAGTCAGAAAGGATAAGTTCTGCCGTTGGGGATCAAACCTCAAATCTCAAGATTGACATTCTGACGAGCTATCAAATGCACTATGACTGCGGCTAAATGAACTAAACAAAGCAAAAGAAATAATGACAGAGCATTATTGTTTCTAGACCCCTGTCATGTTTAACATGGAATATCCCTGTTTTGAGCAATGGGTAAAGTTCAGTGAAGCCCCTTTTGGGCAAAATGATTCTGGAAATACAATAATCATCACTCTTCATCAGTTTATCATACATAGAGGATATTGAATGCGGGGTCATGGAATACTGAATTTATTAAACGATTCATCTATAAACAGATAAAAACAAGGCTAAGCTTAGTTTTTATCTGTTTTAGATGACAAGTTTAATAAATTCAGTATGTTATGAGCACAAATTTTATATTCTATTTATAATTTGACCCAAATTTTGCGAAAAATCGATGAAATTCTTGATATTCAATATTTCAATTTTCCGCAAAAATTATAACGCCATTTAAAACTGACATCACAATATATAGATAATATGACGTCATTTTCGTGGTTACAAAATAGCGTTGCTATTAGTTCTGAGCTCATTTGCATATAGTTATTCAACTAGTGTAATAACACCTGTGTGATAACAAAAATATTCAATGGGGGTTATTTCTCTCCAACGACATAGATAATATTATAACTAATTTAATTTTGTCTCAGTCATTAATTACTGAGTGGAATCATGTATTCATGTATGGTACAAATGAGGCATTATACAAATTGATTTTCCAAAATCGCTTTTACTTTCATATCCTATTAAATTCAATTATGTTTCAAACTAATTTTCAGCCAGGTCTAGCTAAAGCTTTTTGTTTAGCAATTATAAAGAAGATTTCAAGTAGTGTAGGCTAAGATCAGACTGCACTTTTGTGCAGGCTGATCTTAATCTATACTGTCTGCTGTTTTAAGCTCTGAGACGGGCAAGATAATGTTGTGTACGAAGATTGCTTAAAGTTTGAATCTTGGACAAAACAATATTTAACACTATCAGAATTCACACTGCATATTCATCTCAACTACATAATTGGCTGTTTTAGACAATTCCCCGGCTTGAATTAGAGCAGAAACTTATTCTTGAGGAAATGTGCAAGTGTTAATGAAAATGTGCTAATTAATTTTCCAACCACGTATTCATGTAGGGTTGCTCTATAATCATCTCTCTACATCCTTTTTTATACTTTCCTGTACTCTAAATAGTTGATTCCAATAAACAATTTCTTGCCATGAAAATTCAAATGTGTACCATACAAATCATACCATTTGACAGCAGATATTTTAATAGACTTTTATTCGTTACCAAACAAAACAACCATTTTATCTGCAGCTCCAAGTAATTAATTTTCCAAACTCTGAATGCACAATCCTGTAGGTGCACTATATATCATAAGGATTACTCAAGAATCTACCGCATACTTTTTTAACGCTAATATTGTTAGGTTTTTTGTTGCGCTAGTTGATGGGTTTATTATGAATTAGACCCAAACTTGTCAGCACAGCAATTTGTTAGTGCTCTGCATAAATCATTGTAGCATGATTCCCACAAAAACCAGGCTTTGCGAGCATAATACATGAATATTGCAAGAAAAAGATGGAGAATTCAGGATTCACAGATTTATATTGTTGTTGGGCAACAAAAATTTAATTTCTTCAGGTTGCTTAAAACTGCATAGGCCATAATTATCCTACTAAATGCCTCAAACATAAACAGGGAGCGTTAATTTAGTACCCATTTTGTGATGAAAAATATCCAATTAATTGTTGTCTTTTAGAGTTTTTTCTCTTTTATTTGAAATAAATGATTGTTTAGTGTAAATTTATCTCAATTTAAAGAATAGGCCTAACAGATTCTCCAAATCTAGTCATCTTTTATCAAATGAAGTGAGTTTTTTACATAACAAGGAGGGTGCTGTAAGTAGAAAATATGGTACAACATATTGGTCACACACCTTGAGCATTTTATGGTTTGTAGCTTAACAATGGTGGAAACTAAGATCACAACACAGCTCTTTAAAGCTTGTGCTAGCTCTTTGTCTATGCAACTTGCAAAAAATATTCCTTAGAAAAATAATCCAGAAAAGTTTGAAAATAATTTTCCAAAAGAAACACTGATCCAGACATAGCGCACTTAAAGCTTTCAGCACTTTGATTTTATTGCAATATTAACAAGGTATTTATTCAGCATATTAAGGGCTAAAAGAAAATGAAGGTTTTTCGAAGAAAGTCATAAGATGTATCTATTTTTTGCCTGCTGTGACATATACTTCATGAGATTCTTACCCAATTTTCCTATAAGGGGTGAAAATATTGTCCCCAGCCAATGACGGACACCTGCTAAGGGGCATTACACAATAATTATCTTAACTTAAGGGCCGTTACATAATGATTATCCAAACTTCAAAGGAGAAACAATAGGGTGAATTTCAGAATGAAATTAACAGATTTGGAACACGCCTCCGCCTTCAAAGTTACTCAATGGAAAAATGTTAAATAATTTTAGTCATGTGTTTATGACATTAAATTTTAAGCAGCAATACAAAGAAGCACTGAACTGTTTCTGTTACGAATAGATTAACCTTCTCCTAGTCTTTAAAATATTTACTATCACTTTGATATAATAGAAATCTTTGGGCTTTGGACTAAAGTTCTTCTCTTTTGGTTCGCATTGTCATGCTGATTGCACTGGTTAGTTGTATTCTGGTTGAATATCTCTATTTTTGTTTGTATTTTGATCTTTGCTATTAGCATATGACTAGTATGAGTCTATTTCTTATTTATTCCAGAAGATTGTCTAACAGATACAGAATAACCTCTCTCTCAGGTTTGATAAGTTTGATAAGTTTCAGGGCTCAGTTTAAAGCACTACAGTAGTCTGTCAAATTAAAAGTTTTACAGCTACAGAAACACCTCAAACTTTTGTATTCTTGGTGATTGGTTTGAGCCTTCCCTTGAAAACAACCCCATATAACTCTTCTTGACCTTAACTTTGATGACAAATTAACTCCATAAATTCTGCACAATCAGCATAAACCTATCATTATCACACTCCCCCTTCAAACATCATATGGTCTATTGTTTTCTGACCAGAAAACTTTCTCACATACATCATCACCAGAATTTTGTCCTTGGGCGACCAAAACGTGGTATCTATAGCTTGAATAAAGCTGTAGCTACGACATTTTGGTTACCCAGAAATTATATTATAGATCACACATCTAAATGACCAAGACGAACATCAAGCTTCTGACAGGACTGAGATTAGGGGAAAATTGGCCATGATTGATTATGGGTTTTCAGTCTTGGTTCCTGCCAAACCAGTGGCAACTCCACTGATCCTTCACAATTTTGTGTATATAGGCTTATAGCCTCTGAAACAACCACTCATTATTATTTCAATTTGTAACAAAAATATGTTAAAAGAGAGAAGACAATTGCCATAACTCCGGGATTTCAGATTTAACAAGATGTGTTTGTGAAACACGAATGCCCCCGAAATGGCATTTTTTTCAAAGTTTGACCTTGAAAGATGACCTTGACCTTGTAACATGACCTTGACTTTGGTACCAGCAGATGCGGATCATTGAGATCTATCATCATGCCAAATATTAGCTTTGTATCTTGAATAGGCTTGAAGATATTGGCAAGGTTAAGTTTTTGGGTTAAGTTTTTTCAAAGTTTGACCTTGACAGATGACCTTGACCTTGTCATCTGACCTTGACTTTGGTACCAGCGGATGCGGATCATTGAGATCTATCATCATGCCAAATATTAGCTTTGTATCTTGAATAGGCTTGAAGATATTGGCAAGGTTAAGTTTTCAGGTTAAGTTTTCGGACAGACGGACGGACAGACGGACAGACAGACAGATGGACAGAAGGACAGACAGACGGACAGACGGACATGAGTAAAACAATATGCCCCCGATCTCTCGATACGGGGGCATAAAAATCAGCAAAGGAAACTTATTGATAACGAGTGCCAGAAACATTTATACTTTGTGACAGTTTTTGAGAATGTTGAAAGCTTTGTTTCTTTGTATGTTTGGATGGGGTTTAAGGCCATTTTTAACACTCTTCAGTCATATCGATGTGGCTAGAGCATCTTGCAATGGATTGCTGGTATTTCTCAAAACAGTACAACCGTTACATTCTTTCCTATCCTCCCACACAGGTCTACAATTATCAACTCATTGGTGCAATACAAATAGTCAGAAAGGATGAATTTGCCGCTGTTGGGGATTAAGCCTAGGACCTTTTGAAAAATAGCCTGACTGTGCTGACGACATCTCTAGAATGTTGTAAGCTCTTTCAAATATTTCAACACTTCAGCTAATAGATCTTATTTCAGTATGACAAGGGTTAACACAGAAACATCTCCCAAACTAGTTGTAGTATTATAAATCCCGGTTCAGCTAGTTGTCAGGGGAATCCTCAAGTCTCATCAATGGCTTTACAAATGATCCATGTAAAAATAGGCAGGTATCATTAAAACCAGTCACATTTTATCCAGAATTTATTGCCACATAGAGGGTAATCTAAAACATGGAAGAATTTCAATAGACAAAACATCTGAATTAAAAAAATCTTTATCTTGGATACTTTCTACGGAATTTCTAATAAAAACAAATTTTAAAAGCCGAATAGCACTCATTCTTTAATGCTTTTTAGCCGATTTTTGAGAAATATTTGTGCTTGATCTACATGAGTGAAAATATGGCTTATGTTGTTTAATTTGTCAATGATGAATCAATCTTATCCCTTGTCATGCTGAACTGGAATATTCCTGCTTTGGCAGGAGTCATAGACAAACATCAGCCTGCACATATGTGCACAAATGTATTCAGCATGACAAGGGTTAAACTGAATAAAATTGGATCTGTTGCAAAGCAGACTCATACCCCCCACAGGCACTTTGTCCAAGATCCTTAGGTGTTTATGGACAAAGTTCAATTGTGACCAGTAGACCTTTGACCTTTGTGACCCCAAAACAATATGGCACCTCTTTGGATCATGGGCAACATTTGTGCAAAGTTACATGATTCTAGGTCTGGAAACGAAAAAGGTTACAGATGTACCAACAGATGGACAGTCAGATAGATGGGGTGAAACCAATATAACCCCCATCTTTCATAGGTGGGGTATGAAATAAGCTTCCATATATTCCGACTGAACAAAGTAAGACTGAGTGGAGGAAAATGAAATATCATCTGGAAAACTAGGTGATGGTGAACTGCACATTTGTTTTTCTTAATCATCTGCAAGAATTGTTTCTCCCACTGGGACATCAGCATTTTCCAGTACATGGGTTAGCAACTTCTGTTTCTTTTGTCAATTCTTAACCTTTATCGCTGAAGGTCAAACCCCAAAGGTCATCCATGTCTGATATGACTGATGGAGTGCATAAAAACATCTGTATCAAGCTCCTGGAAGACCTGAATATGTTCCCCATGCTCTAGTTCACCAGATGCTTGTCTTTGACCAATAGACTGTGCCTCATTGTGTGTCATTTATCAAAATGTTTCAGGGTAATTGATTGGTGTACCAGTCTTTTCAACTGGGAGTATCATCTTTCATTTGAAATCAAAAATCATTCCCTTATTTTTTTCTCTTTTTTTTTTGTCCCAGAATAGGGAATGGGTAAAAAGATATCCATGCCTAATTTCCAAATTGATTGCAATGTTCAAAATAGTTGTAACTGCTTATATATGTTTATAGGCAGTTACAGCTATTTTGAGCTTAGCCACTAAAGTCCACCAAAATTTCTCATAGATATTGTAGATAACCATGAAATATAATAACTAATCAAAAGTGGTTTTGTAGTTTTTTGGGGTTTTTTTATCCATAAGTAACAGTTTCTTGAACCTGAATCTCAAAGGTCCATCTTATACTTCAGAAATGAGGCTTGTATAGCTTGGACAAGTGATTAATTGATAAACAGAACACCCAACATATACAAAACTACAGTGTATTATGAAAATAAAGCACTTACCTAATAGAATATACAGGGAACAGCACATGAAAATAGAAAAGGAAAAAATCATGTAATATTTTGAATCATTCAAAGACAAAGCAATGTGGGATATCAGGAAAGTATTATTGATCTACAATGACCTGGCACTCATTAAATATTCCTATTGACCCCTATTGATAGTCGGATGTTATGTTTCTTAATATAGACTGAAACTAGCGAAGTTTAGGTCCAATAAAATGTTTCACATCTCATCACGTATACGGAAATTTAGCGCAGGTGGTATGGCTGTTGTCCCAATACCGAAATGCCATGAGTTCAAGCCGGGACATGATCAATTATGAGTCCATTTTTTACGGTAACACTGTTTTACCTATTTTGAGACAATATTGTAGCAGACTTTTTTTTTTTTAAAAAGATTTGTTCATTGCAAAGTGCTGTCCATTCAGCACTGTCAATAGCGATAGAGAAACATGGAAACAAAAACAATTATTTATCTCGATTTGTAGTTCAAAATACATCGCAAGCCAAACTGAACAATTGAAATGTATTTTTTTTCCTTGTTCATTTTACAATTAATGACGGTATGAAAAAATATGAAATAAAGCCTATACTTGGTTTGATTGCGTTAATCGAAACTTTTTTAAGCGTGATTACGTTATGAATGTAAAAAAAAACTTATAAAAATATCATAAAGCAAACAAGATTTTTATATGCGACTAACTTTTAGTGCAAGTGTTCTGAATACTAAATTTATTTTCATTGGGGTATGAAAATCTTTCTCTCTGGCGATCAGAATACAATAGTCTTGGTTTGTGCAACAACCAAAATTGAATTATATGAGAGTAAAAAAAATAATAATAATAACTGCAACTGGCAAAAAAAAATAACAAAGGAATAATTGAAAGGGTTAATGTAAAAAATAAATGTATAAATATATTAATTAACAATAATCGCAAGGATTAAAGAAAAAAGTTGTATCACTGTCGGGTATCGAACTCGACCCGACATGTGAACGCATCTCGGGAAGGCGTCTGTAACCAATGTACTACAGAGACTTATGTAGCTAAAGTGAGATAGTATGAATAAATCGGTAAAACGTAATTTTCGCTACGAATAAACTCGAGCACTGACGGAAGTTAATGAGTGCCAGGTCATTTTAGATAAATAATACAATGATTAAGTATACATAAGACAAAATCATGATTATTTATTATATGCCAATCATTGTCATCAAGACTATTTTTATCATAATTTATCCGTCAATAACTATCATCAAAAATTCAGAGGAGTGGGAAGCCATGTTTCTCCTAATAAACGCTTCAGGGAGCTATACATAACACGGTAAGGGAGCCTATTTTAGTATGCATTTTCTGATGCATTTTCTGATTTAAAAATTCAATTAAATTAATGTCTTTTAGGCCCTTTTTGCTTTAATTTGAGGTGAATTTCCTCTTACCAATCTTATAAATAATTGTTTAGAGGAATTCATCTCAAATTAGAGAAAAAGTTCCTTACATTTAGGCTTTTGAAGTGGGGTAAAAAATGTAGGGGTACTACTATTAGGGAGGGTGCTAGTATTAGAGGAAAAATGGATATAACAATTTAAGGAAACCCATACTTTTGCCTCTAAGACAACATTCTATAGCCATTGCATCAAGTTTAATATGATAATGTATTCCGAAAGTTGATACCAGTAATCATTGTATCAACTTTAGCAGGAAAATATCCAACAGCTACCTCTGTAAGGTCATCAATTATAATATGTTTCTTCACAATGACAGAAATAAAGGCTTCTTAAAATGGTTCTTCTTCCTTTTAACCCTTGTCATGCTGAACCCGAAGACAACAAAATCATTATTATTTCTTACATATATTATACTTAAGTTTGCATCAAGTTTAGTATGATAATGTATTCGGAAAGTTGATACCAGTAATCATAGTATCACCTTTAGCAGGAAAATATCTAACAGCTACCTCTGTAAGGACATCAATTATAATATGTACCTTAAGAATTCATTACTGTCAGATATAAAGGCTACTTAAAACAATTCTTCTTCCTTTTAACTCCATGGTGGTGGCACTCATTCTTTCCCACTATTTGTCTCTCACAAATGAGTTGATAATCAGAGACCTATGTGAGATTGAAGCTCGAGACTAGGAATGGATGTAATAGTTGTACTTGTGTGAGAAATACCAGAAAGCCATTATTAGGTGCTCCAGTCACCGCTATATAACTGAAAGATTGTTGATATCCACTTAAAAACCTTATTCAAACAAACAAATCTTTCTTGTTATACTGAGCACCAAATTTTCCTGCTAAAGCAATCAGCCCTTGAAACAATTGTGACAGAAAACTGAACCATTTTTTTAAGGAGATAGAAAACAACATGGAACATTAAGAAACAGTGAATCTGCATGATGTTTAAAATATTTGTAATTTTTATATCACACAATGTTTTGACTCCTAAAAAATTGTATCATAAACAGAATCCAACTATAATATTCATGTTTTATATTACCAAATGTAAAAAGACTTTTTTTTTCATTATGTATATCATTGAAGTTGTTACATTCATTTAATTTCCAAAAGGAACCTATTTTCATTCTCAAATTACAAATAAAAAACAGTTGAAGTAAAAACAAGATAATGACAAGTTAAAACCGCCTGGCAGCCAGGTAAAACAACACATACTGTGTTGGTGACAAGGCCTTTATAATGTAAGGTCCTCACAATGATAAATTGCCGTCATCAAGGATTCACCACTGCCTCCCTGCAGGGATATCTGATCTGTGAACGGAAGCAAGGTGATCGATAATGTAGGAGGGAAGCCAAAATTGTCCCAGAAAGAGAAGGTTAAAAAGTGATTTGTTTGTTTGAATGGGTTTTACGCCGCTTTCAACAATTTTGTAGTTATATCGCGGCGGCCGGAGCACCTAACAATGGATTCCTGGTATTTCTTTCACCTGTACTACCATTACACCCTTTCCTATAATTTCCGATTATCTACCCATTGGTGAGAGACAAACGCCGGGAAGGATATTTGCCGCCATCGGGGATCAAACCCACAACTTCCAGATTGGAAGTCTTATGCCTAACCAACTGCGCTATGGTGGCGGCCAGGTTAAAAAGTGAAAGAGTATGTTTGATTCAGAATATTTCATACAGGAAGGATTTTTTACTGGGAGACTTGTTTCAACAAACTGGATTCAAGAACTAGTTCTTAAAGTTCAGCTACAAGTTCTAGAAATTCAAGAACTAGTTCTAGATGTTCAAGAACCGAGTTCTAGTTCTTGATTTTTTCACATGGGTAATACCATGATAATAGTAGATCTGATAGGGAATCAAGTGATCATTGAGGCGCAGTGTTTGAACAACATGACTGTTATGCTGTCTTTCAGTGGAATGACCTTTTTCCGATTGGTTAGTCCGTTTGTTTAAATGGGATTTTATGTCACTTTCAACAATCTTTAAGTTATATAGCGGCACCTGGAGCACCTAACAATGGATTCCTTGTATTTCTCTCACCAGTACTAAAATCAAATCTTTTCCTAGCCATCAGCTGCTATCTCACATAGGTCTATGATTACCAAGCTTTATGGTAAGAGACATATAGGTGGAAAGGATAAGTGCCGCTGTTGGGGATTGAACCCAGGATCTCTAGATTGACAGTCCATCTCACTACCAACTGCGCTATGAAGGCAGCTTGGTAAGTCAACGCCTGCAGCATGATATAGGGATATTCCATGGTAAATGAAGAAGGGGTTAGAAAATTTACATCAGGAAAGGATACATCCTTTCAGACAGGCTCAGACACAAAAAAGCCATTTTTGAAAATTAAAACATATAAAGAGTCCCATCAGGGAGCAAGCCTCATGGCACCAGGCCTTGAAAAACTTGATGCAAACTGTGCAAGCACTGCATTCCAATTATGCATAAAATATTCAAATTAGATTTAAATGCGATTCACATTCCCCCTTTTAAGTGTTTTCACTAATTAAAAAGCAATCAATCAGGATTGAAACATTTCCATACTAATTTGATGAAAATTGAAGATTCATAATGGGCCAAAAGGAGATTACTATTGGCAAATGATAATTTATAAATGAAAGGAAGAACAAATTTTCAATGTAGTTAATATTCTGATTGAATTTTATGTCAACTCTGTTCTTTTTTTATGATCCTATCCTTCTGCCAAATAATTTTGTAGATATTTTTTATTATTCATTGTTTCTACTCATTACAGGCTCAATAAGGTTTTTTAAAAGTAAAACAAGATGTGTTTGTGAAACACTAATGCCCCAGTAACAGCAATTGTTTTTCAAAGTTTGACCTTGACAGATGACCTTGACCTTGTCACATGACCTTGACTTTGGTACCAGCGGATGCGGATCACTGAGATCTATCATCATGCCAAATTTGAGCTTTATGTGTCAAATGCTTTTGGAGAAAAGTCAAAGGTTAAGTTTTCGGAGAGACAGACGGACAGACAGACGGACAGACAGACAGACGGACATGAGTAAAACAATATGCCCCCGATCTCTCGATACGGGGGCATAAAAACATGATTCAAGTTCGAGCCATGATTAACAGGAAGTCTAACTTTTCATATTTGACGACTAATATCTTCAATTGTTATGGTTTTTATGCCCCCGTATCAAGAGATCGGGGGCATATTGTTTTACTCATGTCCGTCTGTCTGTCTGTCAGTCTGTCTGTCTTTTTTTTTTTTTTCATAAATATTCACTTTTGAATTGGCCTCAATTCATTTAAAACTGCTTTGATTTTTGGACAATATCTTTTGAAAATAGGTTAAAATATTTGTCTTTTAACCATTTTCTGTAGGCTTTTTCAGTACAGGACTTTTGTACATACCTTTGCTAATATAAAGGAATTTTGATTTATTTTTGTTGATATTTCTGATGTTTATGGCTCAGTGCAAAACAGTAGTGTTTACTGCCTATAAGGTTATAGGCAGTTACAACTGTTATGCACTGAGCCATGGATGTGAAACCTACAGATTCAAAACTCACTTAGAGGAATGCAAACAATTTGATTCATGCACCCAGCTGAGAGCACCAATCCTTCAACCAGACTGCAGCCGTAGTGTCCCGTTTGAAAAATAAATAGACATCATTAACTGCAAACTAAATCCCCGAAAATCATTCACAAAATACTTTAAATCCAAATCACCTTGATACCCGTTCCTTACAAGCTTTTAAATCGAATTCAGTTGGCGACAAAAACTTGCTTTACAGCTGTTGTTAGGTTTAAACTTTGCCGTTTAATCCCTGCTTTTTACGTGCCTATGATTTTATGATTGAGAAAAACATTGCGAAAAAAGAAAAAATTGCTTCTGACAAGCAATTTCTTCTTTTTCCACACTTTTTTCTACCCTAAAGAATGGTTATTTTTCAAATTAAATCAACTTTAAATTTTCGTCTGCAAAACCTTTGAATTTGGACAGGTCCAAAATTTTGTAAAACAGGAAAGTGTTAAACTACCCACTGATGATAATAAAGAGTTTTCTTTTTTGTAACTTTTAAGAATATGTGACCTGTCACGCGAAAAGAGACCATCTGGGAATTTTCATAAAATGAATTTATGAAGAGATTGGTTCTAGAACAGGCCAACCAGAGGTCACATTTCAAAAATTCTCTCACAGGAAGGTATATTGATTATTTTAGATTCAGAAATTAGCATGTGAAAAGTTTTGACCCTAGTTAGTCTGTGCGTTCCGCGCAGTCTGACAATGATTGACACTTTACCCCTTCCCAGATGGTCTCTTTTTGTGTGACAGGGCACATATGAATCCTTATACTTATTATTTTCATACCATTTGGATTGTTTCAAGACTTTTGAAGATTTGAAGACAAGTGACATTTGTTCCTATGAGGCATGCTTGTGTTTTTTAATTGAACAGTTTTTAATCTAAAAATTATTTTTCAAGATATATCAAATTCAGGCGTTTCACAGTTACTTTCTGAGTCTTGCAAATTTAACCCTTGTCATGCTGAATAAAAACTTTGGCAAAAAATGCAGAAATATCAAAGTCCTGAAGCACTGCATGCACAGAAATGAGGTTCAGAATTATTTTTGAAAATATAATTTTCAAATTTCTCAGGTTTGAAAAGGAATATCAGGTGGTAAAGTCTAAGATCAGACTGCACATACGTGCAGGCTGATCTTTGTCTATACCTCCTACAAAAGTAGGACTATTCTAAGTTCAGCATGACAAGGGGTAAGAAATATTATCATTTTTTTCACTGAAAAGTTACTGAGGCTGCAGGCTACAACTTTAATTAATTTTTCTCTCAATATTTAAAACTTATATAAATGATAATAACTTTTTTTTTAACAACATTATAAGAACAAAGAGTTGGACATCAATTTTCATATTTAAATACATCAACACTTAATATCACTGTCGATCTAACCCTAAAGAAGTAAGCATCAGCGATTAAATAACAAACTATTTATCACCAAAAAGCCATATCAGAGCTTTTTGGGAAGATTAGATTTAAATCCAATCTAAAATATTGTTTATTTTGTCTAATCTTTTCCAAATGCCAAATCAAGGCTAGAAAAGCCTTCTAGTTTACGCACTTACAAACTCTATTCTTGATCTTATAACCTAGAAGTAATTTGTTGCGAATGTCAAAATACACATGTTGGCATATTTATCAGCTTTCAAAGAGCAATCCCTGTCATTATTTGGGACATGTGAAGACATTCTGCAAAATAAAGTTGATATGCTTATCCAGATTATGCATTAATCAGTGAAAAGCTTGATAGGTAAGTTTTAAAACCTAAAAGAATATTTTAAATGCTTGAATTGTTAAGGACAGGAAATTTGTTCTAGAATTATTGTTGAATTAAAACATAAAATGTCCCAACATAAGAGCTTCAAATTTGAAATCCAGTAATTGCTGTACTTAAAATAAGATCAATATCTCAAAATAGCAATTTCAAATAAGTTTGACCTTGATGGATGACCATATCATTACAGATGACCTTCAATTTGACCTTGCTAAGATATGATGAAAGAGATTGATCAGTATGCCAATTATGAGCATTTTATATTCAATATGTTTGCCACATTGTCGGACAATTGGGTTTCAAGTATTGCAAAGTTTGGCCTTTCACAGATAACCTTAACCTTGAATAAAAACCTTAGCTTTAGTATTACATATAGTAGATTCCTGTTTATACTGTATTTTCTAATAATAGTGCCCTCCCTAAAAGTAGCACCCCTACTTTTTTACTAAGAAAACCGTCACTTCAAAAGCCTACATTTCAAGAACTTGTTGAGACTTCTTCTCTAATTTGGTGTGTATTTACCTTAAATTAAAGTGAAAAAGCCTAAAAGAAAGAAGTTTTATGGGCCTTTTTAAATCAGAAAATGCATACTAAATATAAGCTTCCTGACCATGTTATGTATAGCTCTCAGGAGTGTTTATTAGGACAAATTCTGTAATTGAGATAGATTGATTTAATGGGGTTTTATGCCGCTTTCAACAATCTCGCAGTTATATCGCGGCGGTGGGAGCACCTAACAATGGATTCCTGGTTTTTCTTTCACCTGTACTACCATTACACCCTTTCCTAGCCTCCGACTGCTATTTCACATAGATTTACGATTCTGTAATTGAGAGACAGATAGATGGATTATAAGACTGACATGTAAAACAATATGCCCCCTATCTAAATGATGCAGGGGGGGGGGGGGGAATTCTTTATTCAGTTTGTGATAACAAAATAAACACCACATGTATAACCAAACTTGTAAAAATTTCAAACTAAGTTTTCTAATCCTGTATCCTTTTTTGCAGTATGAAGTAGATAATTCAGAAAACATTGTAAGTTTTTTTAAGTTGACAAATCAGTCTACGTTGTTATGTTTTGATACAGTATCTATGATGTAAAGGCATCCGGCAGGCTCATCCGTCAAAATGTTTTTGCACAAAAAGCTTATCATTACACTTCAGAGACAAACTGTTTAATCATTCGAATTGAATAACGAAAACACTAAGGATTTGTTTCACTTAATTGATGGATTTTCTGATGGTATTTGGCTACGCTGTAATGCATACCTTGTGAACCCATGCAACATAATGCAAACTTAATGCAAATCGTTATACAAATTAAATCAACAGTTTTGCTTTTGGCCTACGGCAAGCATAATTTATGTTCCAAATACAAGATTGGTCGCATTTTTGTTCATTAAAGAATGTCATCTTTTCTACTAACCTCTTTTGTCAAAATAAAATGTAAAATGATATTTATGCATTTTTTCCCTGTATATTTCTTCCATGGCTTTGACCCATCATCAATAGACTGTAAATTTGAAAGACATGTTGCCACACATTTAACGTTTATTGGTTCAATAATATTTAGTGCACTCTAAAGCTTATACTTAGTTGCATAAATAGTATTAAGGAGTTAAACGATATAAGACAAAAGCTTCATGTGAACTGCTCATTTCGGAGAAAAGAGATAATTGCCAGGTCTGAGTGGCACTCTATTCCATTTATGGTAAAAACTAGTAATAAACGTGTCTGGTTAGACTCTAATTGGGCAAGAGAGGTTCAGCTGCTCTCACTATACCATGATTATCTTTGAGAACTTTTTGGACTGAATTTCACTAAAATATTTACTAACTTCAGTGGTTTTATTTACCATTTTAGTGACTTAATGTATTAACTCTCCCGATACTTATTTGTTGACAGGTGACCAAAATATTTTTTTGATATAGCTTGAACAAATTGATATAACCAGCTACAGTCTATCTTGGCCAAACAACAAGGTCTATTTAGGGACCAGTTTAATTAAGCGACTGTTTTTGAAATCCCTATTCTTAAAGTTAAAATATATTAAAAAACATATATCATTAGTCAAAAATATATTGTAAATGAATCTAATGTTATTATAGCTCATTAGAATGGTCTTAACCCTTGTCATGCTCAATAAATTTTTGCTAAAACGCAAATTGCACTGAAATTACCATCTAAAGGTCAATTTTTGTTGAAAAACTAAATCTATTGACAATTCTGGTTTGAAAGTGAGAAACAGGTGGTGTAGACTAGCATCACACTGCACATATGTGCAGGCTGATGTTTGTCTATAGCTCCTGCCAAAGCAGGAATATTCCGGGTTCAGCATGACAAGGGTTAATAAGAGGATTCTATTGTGTTCTAAAGACATATCATTTTTTTGAGAATCACGCAAAAATTTACATATTCAATAAAAATAGGTTTCTAATTTCTAAACAAAACGTGGAATAACATACCTTAGTGGTCGCTCAATACACAATTTACTTTAGTTTGGTCATAACTGATGAGATAAGTAAGTATCTGGATGCTCATGTTTAGTGCTTTGCATGAATCATCACTCGAAGAGTCAGCAATCCTTGTTTGTGCCGTGGTATGTCACTATAGGGCTAATCAGTTTAAAAGTCATGATCTCTCCACGTCTCAGGATCAGAAATTGAATTACCGCAGTGTGGATCTAGATTAGAGATGTCTTGGCAAGATTAATAAATCGAATTATCAGCAATGACCAACACATCTTCTGTACTGGACATGACAGAACTCATTAATGCTTTTTCTTGCCTTCCAAATGATATTTCGAGGGCTGAATATAGCAAAAACATAGTATGCTTCTTCACACTGTTTAGACACATGTGGGGTTTTTGCTCTAGGCCCTCAATTTTAAATTCCACTGGTCATTTTCCCCAATGATCTGCTTGTAGTAGACACAAAACTTCCCTCAATCCCCCCTCCCCTCTATCCCACTGAATTTAATTTTGTTTCAAACCATTCACCAATTTTGGACATTTCAGCGCGTCTGGCTAAGGCTTTTCCTTCAATAAGAAGAAACCATGCAGTGAAGGCTTAAAGATTTGAGCTTTGTTTGTTTTCATAGAGTTTCACACCGCTTTCAACAATTTTTCAGTTAAACTGCGGCATCTGGAGCACCTAACAATGGATTCCTGGCATTTCTCTCACCAGGACTACCATCACATCCTTTCCTATAGCCTCCAGCTCACATAGGTTTTGTGGCTGGAGTACCTAGCAATACATTCCTAGTATTATCAGTGGACTTGAGCAACCAAAACTACATTAAAGTGATATCCACAGCTTTGTCTGATCCACAAATGAAAAGAAAGGGTTTGAGAATGTGCACAGAATTTTCAATGGCATGACTCAGCCTTGTGGTAGCAATGTCAAATCTAAAAGACTTCAAGTCATGCAATAATTTCTATCTTATCAGCCCAAGGCCTTCTGTCATCAAAGGACCCAAAAATGTCATAAAAAAGTTTATCTCCGAGACCCAATCTGTTATCTGATTCATTATTAATTAAACTAATGAAATAAAAAGACACTGAGTTGATTGTACAATAAATGCTTCAACAATTGGAATTTTCATTCCTCTGTTGTACATTGCAAAAAATTCCTTAAAGTAACATAACATACATTTAACATAACATATATTCTATTGCATGAAAACATAACAAGTTTTTTAGCAATTACAAATTAATTAGATCATAACATATCAACGTTCTGAAATGCATTTAAGGAAGAGCACATGATGTTAATAAATTCCTTAAAGTACATAATCTGAGCATCCATTTTTTTTGTATTAACAGAGCTGCTAATCAAGGCTTAATAATCTTACACTGCCTAATTGCCTATAATCATATAGGCCCTAACGACAGTATTGTACGGAGCTCTATCTAGCTATCACTCAATTGTTAAATAATCTATATACAATCAATCAGGGGTGTGGAAATACAGATTTTCTCCACTTGTCCCTGGACAAGTAAAAAATGATTTTATACCTGTCCATGATCAAATGGATTTGTCCAGAAAATAGAGAATAGTTGAATTTCATGAAAACATCTATTCTTAAAGAAGAAAATGCTGGGACCCAGCATTTTCTTATTAAAAGCAAAGTTTTCTAAACCCTTTGATACAAGTATTAGACTAATTTATCTCTTAAGCTTTTCAGTACCATTCCAAAATTTGCCCTTGAATTTATTTGTCCATGGACAAGTGGCCCCATCAAATGTCAGGCAAGTGGAGCATAGGAATTCCACTCATGGATATGTTGGTTACCAGTAGTCAAGTACATCATCTGTTTTCTTTCAAATATATAATGCCATATTAGTCTATTCCGTATCATAATGTCTCAATTTTGGATTTTTCATATTTCATCACATGTGCCCAGTTTTAGTTGTCAAAAGCATAACATTCCAAGAAAAGAAATATGGTCTAATTCCCTGACTGTTAAAGAATTGATATACAACAAATTGCAATACAATATCTCAAAATTGAAATCCCAATATAAAAACTGAAATCTATTGAAATCAGATTGTCTGCGTAATTCATCTAGACTCATGTCAACGTCAAATCTATCTCCAATTCTATCTTTTTGGAAATTTATTGCTACACAAGAGGAATTGAAATAGATTTTAGATCCATGGTAGCCTAAACAAGAGCTGTCACTGTAAGATGACAATGCCCCCGACACCGCTTTGATTTAGAAGTTATGGCCAATGTTAAAGTTTTTGGACGGAATGACGGACGAACGGACAGACGGACGGACGGACAGACGGGCGGACAGACGGACGGACGGACAAGTCAAATTTATGATGCCTCCCTATCGGGGGCATAATAAAATATAAAGTGGCCGAAGAACTAAGATCTGTGTTCAGGATGTAAATGACCACAAGACGTAAAGGAAATGTTATCCCGCTTAAATTGCATCTCTACAAATGTGCAAAGTAGGGTACAATTTCTAAACATTTGCAAACATTTTTGTATCTTACATGCAAGGCCTTTTAAACTAACTTTTAGTGCTTTGTCATTGATTGATTGAATGGAGTTTAACGCCACTTTCAACATTTTTTCAGTTATATCGAGGTGGCTGGAGCACCTAACAATAATGTCCTGGTATTTCTCACACCAGTACTTCCATCACATCCTAAATTCCTAGCGTCCAGCTGCTATCTCACATAGGTCTACGATTTTCAACCCATTGGTGAGAGATAAATAGTCGGAAAGAATGAGTGCTCCTGTCGGGGATCGAACCAGGGTCCTCTAGATTGACAGTCCGACACACTACCACTGTGCTATGACGGCAGCTTAGTGCTTTGACAATCTGTTAACAATTGAATCGGGGTATCATCAGTACTTCAAAAAGTCAAGCAATTGTGTTGGTTTTTTTTTGTTTTTTTATTTCTTTGTGAATGGCCTTGGTGGAAATCGTCTCAGACATATAAAAGTCACATTAAACGTAAGGACTGGTATTTTTGACAGCAGAAAATAAACAGATTGGTTTGATTTATGTAGATTGAACATGTCTTTTCTGTCTTTGTTTATCTTTCAAAGATAAACATACATGTTCAGTCCCAAAGAGTTCAAGTGTCTTTGCCCTTGACTTTTTGTAAGTAATTTAACCCTTTCAAATGCTACTTAGTATAATTTTCAGTAACAGTATGCATTTAAATGAAAACATTAAATTGATAAATCAAAGCAACTCTTTTCTTATAATTCCCTATTTCTTTCTTATTCTTGCAATAAAATTGATTTCTGACATTTCCAACAATACCCAAACCTTCCCCCAAAAAACCAGGGACCCGTTTTACTAAACATCTTACAATCATTTATTGCGCAAGTCAAAAATTAAAGTTGCTTCTACAGTGGCATCTAAATATGGAATTCTACCATGCATCTTCTCATTGGAATCATCTTTTGAGATATTGCAAAGCAGAATCTAACAATGAATGAAAACACCAGGTACGATTTGTGATTTTGATTTACGATTATTTATTTTTGTAAGATGTTTAGTAAAGTGGGCTCCAAGTGTTTATATCATTTCTTGAAATCAATTTGAAAACTTATTTCAATCTGGACAGTTCATAACTTTGTGGTCTGGTAATAATTAGTAACCTACATCATGCTGAATAAAAACTTTGGCAAAGTTGCATTGAAATTAAAGTGATGTCTCTGGATGAACTTCATGACAGTTAGTGTTTATTATGAAAATATTTAACCTCTCTCATTTTAAGAAAAAATATCAGGTGGTATGAAGAAAGATCAGACTGCACATATGTGCAGGCTGATCTTTGTTTATACCTCCTGCAATTTCAGGAATATTCCAAACTCAGCATGGCCAGCATTAACTAATTCCTCAACAGGAAGGCTGAACAATATTTTTTTATCTCATAACAAGAAACCGTCACCACTTTTTCGGCTTATTTAAGAAATCTATTTTTTTTAATGAAAAATGTAAAAGGATAATCAATTAAATGTCTTAAAATACATTTGGATGAGGTGTAGCAGACTTCACTTGAGAGTCAATTACATCGCAGAATAGAACAATTTTACAAGTGCCAGAAACTTGACATAGCGTTTAAATCCTGCAACTTTTGGACTAACTCCAACCGAATTATACGAAATGCTCCGAAATCTTATAATCTTCTTCTCTTATCAAAAACTCCTTAAAATTTTATAGATATTTCCCCAAGAGTATTTGAAATTATATTACTGAAATATACACAGCATGCACTGAAAGTAAAATGAGGAAAACATAAGAACTAAAACCCTTTTTTCAAATGTTGCATAATGACACATCTTGGCTAAAGTACATTAAATTGCTTAGTTGTACTTTCTTATATCAAGGGTTTACTGCAAGACTGTGCTAAGTGTATATACATTGTATATACACTTAGTTTCGTCTTGCACCAAACCCCCGATATGTATCATTTACCAGTACTTGTGTTAGGAGACTCAATATTGTCTTCTGAGTCTTACTGTCTTACTTAGTTAACCTAGTTTTCATAGCAAGCAGCTATCAAAGAAGTTATTGCCTTACATCATGTGTAGAGTAACTGGTAAATGACATCATCATGATGTCATAAGAATTAAACTGCATCATCATTACATCATCATTATTGACACATGCCAATGTGGTATTTCTTTGATACAGGTGTTCTGAGAGTGGGTAACATAATTTGCTTTTGTGAGAAAAAGGATCTTTGACTTATCTGTTCTGCAATGGATCACAGGCAGACAGATGAAGTTATTCTGGCCAAGAAAGTATATGTCACACCTCTGGTAACATTAACACAGGCTGGAAATAGCCCTGAGAGCATGATAAGCTCTACTTACTAAATCAATTACTTGAGACAATCTCTTGTATTAACCCTTGTCATGCTGAACCCAGAATATTCCTGCTTTGGCAGGAGCTATAGACAAACATCAGCCTGCACATATGTGCAGTCCGATGTAAGTCTATACCACCTTTATCTCACTTTCAAATCAGAATTGTAAATATATTTAGTTATTCAAATAAAATTTGACCTAGTTGGTACTTTCAGTACTTTTTGCCCTTTGATTTTGATGCAAATTTGTAGCCAAAATTTATTCAGCATGACAAGGGTTAAATAACCCACCTAACAGGACTTGAATGGTTGAGCAATTGCAATGGAGAAAATGGGGAAAAGAATAAATAAATTCCAGACCATACTGATTAGCTAACTCTAATAAATGAGTTGTTTGTAATGCATTTAATTACAAATTCTACATTGTAAATTGTTAAGTTACTGCCTACACAATGCATATTAATACAACTTCGCTAATTGAAAACATTATGTAATTAAGCCCTACACCACTAAATGAGAAGACTAGATTACCAGCTTAAACTGTCAAAAAAAATGTTGCTTCAACTATTTTCTTTCAGATGAATTCAAAATGATGGGTCATGTGAAACAGATATAAATAACTGCCCATATGTCTATAGACATTTACAACTGTTCACTCAGCCTTGGCCATGATGCTAGTCAATACAGTGATTATTGCCTCTTGGAAGAAGATCCCTTTTTATAATATGACCTACATCACGGGAATGAATTGAATATTTTTGATATTACGCAAGTGATATTACACTGGTGGAATAACTATGTAAATGAGCTAGGAACAGAGAGCAACGCTATATTTTCGTTGTGAAAATGACGTCATATTGCATTTATTGACGTCATTTCACAAACGAAGTTATAAGTTTCACGGAATGACTTGAAATGATAAATTTCCAGAATTTCCTTGATTTATCACAAAAATTTGAGTCATATCATAAAAAGGATATCAAATTTTGTGTTCATAAAATACTGAATTTATTAAACTTATCATCTAAAACAGATAAAAACTTGGCGCAGCTTTATCTGTTTTAGATGACTTGTTTAATCAGTATTCAATGACCACTCATTCAATATCCTCTGTATATGTTTTTTTGAGTTGAAAAAGATTTTCAAAATGTGGCCCATTAAAAAGTACTCTATGCAACTTTTGTCATCTGGTACAGTGAGTCAAGTAACAAATCTTTTGCTTAGCCTCTTGATGTAGTCTCCAACATTTATGTATATGTCATTCTGTAAATTGAATAAATTCTTGTCTGATCCTGAACACAGTTCATGTGGAGATTTATTTAGCACTTTCACAATAATCTTGAGAAATGTTGTACATTTTTTGCAAGTTTCTTTCAAAATTTTAATGGAACCAAGGCGGTCTAGTGGAAAACCTAGCAGGATAAATTAAGCCAATCATTTAAGAATCCATTAGTCCATGCTGTAACAATTTAAAACATCATTAGGAACAATGTATACTAATGTGGGTGGGGTTAATCATATTTGTTATTTTAAAATAAGGGGTTCCTTGGTAAAAAAAAGAATAGATGTTCAAATACACTGCCCAATCAGAGGTAGATATCCACTAAATACTCAGTTCAAAGAACATCTCTTATAGTTTTAATTCGTAGTCATAAAAAGGTCAAGGGGCCATTACCTATGTGACATTGGCCATGCTATAATAAAGCTGTAAGCCCAATCTAATTATTTTTTTTAAACACACTATAAATTCTGTCATATCTGAGTATGGTGTTACTTTATATGAAAATAAGAAGGTTCTCTATGTTTCCAGTTGTTATAGTCTAATTTAAAACTTTTTAAAAGAATTTCCTTTTTTCAAAATTTGAAGATTGTAAATTTTCTATTACATAACATCTGCATAGCTTGGTTATCCCTAAATCAAAACCAAGCAAACTAAAAATTTCGAGGGGTCAGTGCAACACTATTGTAAGTGCTTATAATGAATAGACACTTACAATAGTGTTGCAGTGACCCCTCGATTTCTCCGAACAAAAATGTATTTGGAATGTTTTGGTTTTCAATCAGGTTTATAATTTTCAAACTTAGATTTTGAAATTTCCCTTTTTATGATCCATGTTTATCAATTTTTTGAAAAAAAAACAATTCTTTGGAAGAGAGAAAGCATCCTGATAACATTTTCTTGGCACAAAAAGCCATGAATCATCCAAAAGGTCTAAAACATATGGAATCTTTATAGAGGGCTTGAGATTATAGAAGGAAAAGCTATAGTTTTGATACGATCACCTGTTGGGTGTAATAATGTTTTATATTTTATAACAAATTTGATCCAAGGTTAAAGAAACAGAGGCAAACCGTAAGTTAGATTTATGACTTCCTAAATATCAAAATGATCTGGGTATCAAAGTGTTGTCTTTTACTGAATACTCTTCAAAGGAGGTTTTTGTTTTCAATTTATTGACAGTTGGGTTCCTGGGTGTTTTTAGTACTCTAATTCAAGATATCATACACTATGCTTTTGAGATATATGTGAAAGAGTCAGCCCAAATCTTTTTTTCTAGATGCAAATAAATATATACAAGCTCCTTTATATTTTCAGACAATTTCAAAAGATTTATGATGATCCCATGTACACATACGAAAGTTTTGTACTGACAGCTCATCATAGCTAAGTATGATAAAGAAAAATCCTGAACGCTAAATAAGAATTGCTTGCATGGAGCCAAGATTGATTTTCAGAACAATTAAAGGAAGATCCCAACAACTTGCTGATTTGAATATAACATATTATGGAACTGAAAGCATATTTCTTAGGCATTGGGTTCAAATTTCAGCGATTTTAAGAAAAACATAAGAAATCTATTCCGCATCTAAATTTCCTGTAGTCTACGCAGAACCTATATGCACCATCAATATTCTTTACCATAACAACCTGTAACTTGGCCATTGAAGGTTCAAGGCTGCATACCATCTTTGCATATTCAATACTTCAATATTTCCTCTAAATAAAATTATTTATGCTGAAGCCTTGTATTGTACTTCTGTTACATGCAGGGGTATCCTAGCAGACACAAACTCAGCTGGTGGGTTCCTTAAGTTGAGAAATATTTGATTATGTTAGAATGTGGGGCAAAATTTTCTTTATTAATTTTTAAAACATTTAAAATTAACTATAAGTTAGTTAATTATTTTAAGTATACAAGAGGGCCGTTGGCCCTGGGTCGCTCACCTGAGAAAAAAGCTTCATTACCTAGGTATGTCCATGCAACCACAGAAAAAGAGATTTTCACTTATTCAATCAGATAACATTTGAAATAATCCTCCCCCCTTCTGCTCCTTCCCTGGTCATTATTTATTTCAGCTTTTTTCATAAAAGGTCTGTGATCAGCTAATCTATGCCAGATATACAGGCTGAGTGTGAGACTTTTTAAGTTTTCTTTAATGAGTTGATCAATCCATGTCAAATATAAAGGCTGTAGGGATCAAAATTCTCAACAAAGCACTCCCCCCTCCCCAAAGATGCTCTGCACCTGGTGAATCTACAGTCATGATTTTAGCTAATTCAATTAATGTCCATATGCTGATCATCCATACCAATTTTCAAGTCTGTAGGACTCTTGGTTCATTATAAGAAGTTTAAAGATTTCAAAAATGATCCAAAGTACTACCCCCTCCCCAAGACACTCAGCACCTTGTGACCCTACAGTCATGATTTTAGCTATTTTTTTAAGGTCAATATATTGATCACCAAAGACAATTTTCAAGTCTGTAGGGTTCCTGATCCAGGAGAAGAATAAGGTTAAAGATTTCAAAATTGGTCCAAAGTACTACCCCCTGCCCCCTAATGCTCTGCATCTGGTGGCCCTACATTCATGATTTTAGCTTTTTTATTTAGAATCCATATGCTTATGATCCATGCCAATATTGAAGTCTGTAGGGCTCCTGGTTCATTAGAAGATGAAGATTAAAGTTACAAAATTTTCACAAAAGTACTACCCCCTCCCCCCTGGTGCTCTGCACCTGGTGGCCCAACAGATATGATTTTAGCTATTTTTATCTAGGTTTATGAGCTGATCCTCCATGCCAATTTTTAAGTCTGTAGGGCTTGTGGTTCAGAAGAAGAAGAAGGTTAAAGATTACAATATTTTCACAAAAGTACTACCCTCTCCCCCTGGTGCTACGCACCTGGTGAATCTACAGTCATGATTTTAGCTATTTTTATAAAGGTCCATATGCTGATCATCCATTCCAATATTCAAGTCTGTAGGACTCCTGGTTCAGAAGAAGAAAAAGGTTAAAGATAACAAATTTTTTTTCAAAGTACTACCCCCTACCCCTGGTGCTCCTCACCTGGTGGCCCTACAGATAAGATTTTAGCTTTTTTTATAAAGGTCTATGAGCTGATCATCCATGCAAAATTTTAAGGCTATAGGCCTTCATGTTCAGAAAAAGAAGAAGGTTAAAGATAACAAAATTTACCCAAAGTACTACCCCCTCCCCCCTGGTGCTCTGCACCAGGTGGCCCAACAGATATGATTTGAGCTATTTTTATTAAGGTCTATGAGCTGATCATCCATGCCAAATTTCAAGGCTGTAGGGCTGCTTGTTCAGAAGAAGAAGAATTTTAAAGATTTTCTTAAATTTTTAACTTTGGTTGCCATAGCAACCAGAGTTTTTCACAGATTTCAATTCTTTTAGCAATTCTTAAAGGGGACCACCTAAGGAACATTTCTGCCAAGTTTGATTAAAATTGGCCAAGTAGTTTAGGAGGAGATGTTGTTTAAAGAAATTGTTGACGGACGACAGACAACAGATGACGCACAGACGCCGGACAAAAGGTGATCTCAATAGCTCACTTGAGCATGTTGTGCTCAAGTGAGCTAATAAAACATCAAACCAAGAAAAAGTATATAAAACCTCAAACCTAAAAAACTATGTGTAAAATCACTTAAAAACAGGGCCACCAAAGCAGAGAAAATCCAAAAACAAAACAAGCATTTTGCATTACTTTGAATTACGTCAATATGTAGGGTATTACATTCAAAACATGCAATTACAATTTTGATTGACTTTATCTATATTAAACAGACCAGGTTTCAGACTTTTTCGTAGACACTATCAAAATGATCTGACCTGCTTTCTTTCGATTTATATTAATTCCAAAGAATTTGATTGACTTGCTAAGACACAAAGACCTAATTCATCAAACAACAAGATTATGTGTGTGGTATTAATGTAACTGACCTAATCTTCCTTCATATATATCATCACAAATTTCTGTCTGTCATCAAATTTTGTTATTCTGTTGGAATACAAACATGGCATATGAGGAAATGAAATCTCTAAAGTTATCTTTATTGCTTATAATTTTTATTTGAACATATATTACTTCCTTACAGCAATAATCTCCTGGAAACAATGCAAATCACAAATACATGACTTGTGAACACCAGACTTTTAAAATAGTTCTGAATTCACAGTGCACACAGAATAGAAACCCCTCTTTAGGTTCAAATTTGTGCTATGGCTAATGAGGCGAAGAAAAAAAGTCCCTTAAAAGTGGCATGATGTGTCATTAAGAATAGTCATTTGCCAAGACTGAATAATCCAACCCCAGTTCTCAACTGTCCTAAAATGACAGTGAAATAGTAGTAAACAGACTTAGTATTTGCATTTGTGATATAAATCTTCATAATGTTTGATACATTGGCAGTAGTATACCAAGATACAACTAAAAGCTGCATTTCTTTTTTCAGAAAATTGATCTAATTTTATGTGTTTTGTAGAACCCCACCCTCAAGATGTTTCATGTTATTGAGTCTGTTTTATCACTATTAGTTAAGATCTATGTTTCCAAGGTGCAAATCTTTTGTATAGACCTGCAATTTCAAGTGAGTGATCAAAGATCAATTTTACATTGAAAATGATAGGAGATAACGGTTTCTCGGACCTCACTCTTTCTTGCGGAACTATAGCTGTTTGAAATTACTCTTAACCCCCTTGTCAAAACATGAATACTCTCTAAAATGATATTGAATTAGGCTGACTTCAAAAAAGGTCAATATAATATGTGAGCTTATAATATATGATTTATTATTATTATTATGATTTAACCCTTTGCTGTTTAATCCCTGCTTTTTACGTATCTGTGATTTTATGATTGAGAAAACATTGTGAAAAAAGAAGAAATTGCTTCTGACAAGCAATTTCTTCTTTTTCCACACTATTTTCTACCCTACTGAATGGTTATTTTTCAAATTGAATCCACTTTAAGTTTTTGTCTGCAAAACCTTTGAATTTGGACAGGTCCAAAATTTTGTAAAACAGGAAAGGGTTAAAATGGGCTACTGAAACATAACTTGTATTTGTTCTGTGTATTTAAGTTCCCTTTTCATATTTATCTTAGTATATTTTCAATATTGTCTGTAGGAAGAGTCTGAGCTCTTTTAAAATGTTTTTACATGATTTGAAATGTGATTTCAGCTGCAGAGCAGATAATTATCAGATGGAGAAAGTTGTAGATAACCACCCCATCTTATTTCTCTCCTTGTGATTATCTACCGAAACTTTATTACATCAAAATTCATTCTTCGTTAGTTTTCTATAATGTACAGTCACACTTGTATTAAGCAAGCACCCACGGGGCATTCAAAAAAGGCTTGCTAAAGACAAGTTTTTACTTAATGCAGATTAATTTATGTGCAATTGCTTTATTTCGGAACTCTGTGGTCACCTGCTTTATACAGTCTGCTTGCTGAATACAGGTGACCACAAAAACTGACTGTATTGTAAAATAAAATAAAGCTTTCACCATACTAATCTTGAATTCATATCTGCCCAGTTGTCCAGGTCAAGATGTCGTTCAAAGATTGAACGGCTCAATATAAGGCCCACCCTGTCTTGCCTATATTTATGGGCCACTCAAAATTTCATGAACTATTCTATGGAATATTCTGGTAAAGTTTCATTGAAATCAGCCCAGTGCTTCAGGAGATGTTGTTCAAAGATTTCAGGCTCAAAATAAAACCTGCCCTCACGGGCCCACATTTATAGGCTAATAAAAATTTCGCAAACACTTTTCCTAAAAAGTCACCTAAGGATAATTGTGGTAAAGTTTCATTGAAATCAGCCAAATGTTCAGGAGGAGATGTCAATCAAAGATTTTGGGTTCCAAATAAGCCCTCCCACGTCAATATTTATGGGCCAATCAAAATTTCGCGAACAATTTTAGGAATGGGTTGCCCAAGGAACATTCTGGTAAAGTTTCATTGAAATTGGCCCAGTGGTTCAGGAGAAGATGAAGTTTTTAAGATTGTTGACGATGGACAAGGCACGATGGAAAACAGACTCAGAGTGATCCTAAAAGCTCCCCTTGAGCATGTTATGCTCAGTTGAGCTAACAAGAGGGCCATAGTGGCCCTTAATCGCTCACCTGAATGAACTGTCTAAATTTTTTCAATATTCTTCTGCCTCTTTACAACCTGATAATACCTTTTATACAATTTTCAGGTTGACTTACAAGGATTTTTCTATTATTTGACTCTGTGACCTAGTTTTTTACCCCTTTTGACCCAATTTCATACTCATCAAAAATTACATCAATTCAATCATCCTGACAAAATTTCGTGTTGATTGAACAAAAAAATGTGGCCTCTAGAGTGCATACAAGGTTTTTTAATGATTTGACCCCAAGACATAGTTTTTGACCCCAGTTGACCCAATTTCGAACTCGTCTGAGATTTCATCAAAATCATTCTGATCAAATTTCAGGTTGATCCAGCAAAAAATGTTGCCTCTAAGAGTGCATACAAGGTTTTTCTAAGATTTGACTATGTGTCCTAGTTTTTTACCCTAGTTGACCCAATTTGGAAATCTTGCGAGATTTCATCGAGACATTCATTCTGACCAAATTTCAGGTTGATTGGGCAAAAAATGTTGCCTCTAGAGTGCATACAAGGTTTTTCTAAGATTTGACCCTGTGTCCTAGTTTTTGACCCAAGTTGACCTGATTTCGAACTCTCAGAGATTTCATCAAGACAATCATTCTGATCGAATTTCAGGTTGATCCAGCAAAAAATGTGGCCTCTAGAGTGCATACAAGGTTTTTCTAAGATTTGACCCTGTGACCTAGGTTTTGACCCCAGTTGACCAAATTTCTAACTAGTTCAAGATTTCATCAATACATTCATTCTGACCAAATTAAAGGTTGATTGGGCAAAAAATGTGGCCTCTAGAGTGCATACAAGGTGTTTCTATGATTTGACCCTGTGACCTAGTTTTTGACCCCAGTTGACCCAATTTCGAACTCATCTGAGATTTAATCAAGACAATCATTCTGACCAAAATTCAGGTTGAATTGGCAAAAAATGTGGCCTCTAGAGTGCATACAAGGCTTTTCTATGATTTGACCCTGTGACCTAGTTTTTGACCCCAGTTGATCCAGTTTCGAACTTGTCCAAGATTTGATCAAGACAATCATTCTGACCAAGATTCAGGTTAATAGGACGAAAAATGTGGCCTCTAGAGTGCATACAAGGTATTTCTATGATTTGACCCCGTGACCGTCCGAGATTTCATCAAGACATTCATTCTGACCTAATTTCAGGTTGATTGGGCAAAAAATGTGGCCTCTAAAGTGCACACAAGGTTTTTCTATGATTTGACTATGTGTCCTAGTTTTTGACCCCAGTTGACCCAATTTTGAACTCGACTGAGATTTAATCAAGACAATCATTCTGACCAAAATTCAGGTTGATTGGGCAAAAAATGTGGCCTCTAGAGTGCATACAAGGTTTTTCTATGATTTGATCCTGTGACCTATTTTTTGACCCCAGTTGACCCAATTTCGAACATGTCCTAAATTTGATCAAGACAATCATTCTGACCAAATTTTAAGTCAATCGGGCAAAAAATGTGGCCTCTACGCATACAAGGCAAATGTTGACGACGGACGACGCACGACGGACATCCACCTAACCACAAAAGGGCAGGTCCACTGCAAAAAAGTTCAAGAATTGTTTCTTGAATGTTCTAGAATGTTAAATGGAAGTTCTTGAACTTCAAGAACTAGTTCTTAAACTTCTAGAACTGGTTCTGAACTAGTTATAGAAGTTAAAGAACTACCTTTTAACATTCAAAATGTTTGCAGCTGATGTTCAAATATTCTTAAAGAGTGGAATGTAAAATTGTTGTAGATGAATGATCATAACATCACAATTTCAGCTTATTCAAGCTGTAGTTACAATGTTCTGATAATTCACCAATGCTCAAATCATAGAAAAGGGGAGCAGACAGAGGACATTCATCTTTTGTCACAGTCCACATATTGCCTTTATCCTATAATTATATTCTATGTTGGTCATCTTCTGAGTGCATATAAATTTCAAAAACCTAGGTACGCCTATGGTTAAGGTGCATATGTTCTAGGAATTTGGCATATCATATCACTTGTAACACCTGTATGTTTTATCAGTTTATATTCAAAAATGTCAAAACAAATTTATAAAAGAAGGCATCGAGAAATACCGGAAATATCTTCAAAAATTATCATCGAGAATAAGTTTGAAGATATTGCAAAAACAACCATTCATATAGATATTCTGCATATCTATGTGACAGTTTAACTGCACTTGTCTGATCCAGCAACGTAAACATAACAGCTAACGGAAGATCAAATCCAGCTCTCAATATGTAAAATGAGACAAATATCTGAAAGAAAAGACAGTCTGCAGATTTCTTAAATATTCTATTTCTTTACTCCTGTGATAAATCGTGTTTTATTGCAAATAAACATTATGTAACACTTTCAAATGACGTTTACGATTAAAGAAAAAAAGGCTCTTAAATCTGTCTGTTTTTCTTGTGCTTGATTTAAATGACATAAGAAATGCATTGGCCCAGACTTCAAGAAAAAGATATGGTCATATTTCAACATTATCTTCATTCTTTGAATTTCTCAAGCCAAGAAGCTTTACGAGACACAGCTCAAAGAGATTTCTATATTTCAAATTAAGATAGGGTAAATGTATTTATTAAATTTCATAGAGAGCTGTTTTAAAACTATGTAACATAAATTCATATGCAGGAAAATCTGACAAAACCCAACAAGCTCTCTAGCCAATCCTGTTCATATTTGTCATATCTTGGTTAATAATTTCTTTCCTAAAATGGCCAAATGTCACTGTGTCATTTTATTTGGTCATTGAGCTTATCAGGTTATACACAATTTGTTGTCTCAGCGTGAAACAGTAGTAACTCCCTATAAACATTATTATAGGGAGTTACAACTGTTTCGCACTGAGCCATCCAATTGGACTTATCATCTTGAGTAATGTCTATTTTTTCAAGGTTTCATAAAACATATTGTTACTGACCTTGACAAAAAATACGTAGATAATCGTTTGTTTCAGTGTAAGATTGATTTATATTTCATTGAGTGATAAACAATTATATTTCATGGATTGTGAGGCCACAATTGAAAATATAGCCCTGTTGATCACTCAATGAAATATAAATCAATCTTACTAGAAAATTAAATGATAAGTCTATTTCTTTTGGCAAAAATGAGACAACATGTGAAAATTTTAAGACAATTTTCTTAAAGCGTGTCATTTTACTCATGATTGCTAAACAATGTTCATGGTAATGTCACTTGTTTGGTTTGCTTAGATGACACCAGATAGCATGAAATGAACAAAACCCGGATGTAAAGTTTTGATAATTTAACTGTTAATTTAACTGCAGTTAGGATATCAAATGATAATCTACCATTATATTTCTCCATAATCCACTAAAAGCATTAAAGATTAGGGAATATCATTTCACAATATTTGGAATGCAAAATGTCTGTTGGGTCTCCAAAGAATTATTTTTTAGGAAATCTCACTGTTTATTACTATCCTATTTTTCATATAGAATGGTAATCTTGACAGATGTTTAAATCTTACAGCTGCGGAAATATCACTTTTCAACTTTCTGTAATCCTTCCTGATTTTACAGCCCCTTAAACATATGTTCTGCAATTCTATTCACAAATATATTTTATGACTGACAGTGTGATTCTAAGAGAAGGTGCTTGACTGTAATCAAGATCAAAAGTCTGTGTCAGTTGGATGCTCTATCAATTAATACATGAAAACAGCAGGTGATGTTCTTAATAACTGCAGACCAGTCTAAAATTTCAAACAATCTCTGTCAGTTAGAAGCTTATCCAATTTCTGGCATAATAAGGAAATCAACCCTGATGCTTTAGCAGAAGGTATAAACAAAGATCAGCCTGCACATCATATTTAAAGTCTTATTTTAATTTTTTTCTACATAAAATACTGATCCCCAATTGGTGCATCCAATGCTTTCAGCACTTTGATTGTAATGCAATTTTACCAAGATTTTCATTCAGCATAACTAGGATCAAAGTAATGAAGAGGAATAAAGCTATCTGACAGCAAATTTAGACAGGGATAAAGCAAAGCTATGACCAGCCCCTGTGTTCATGATGTAAAAACATTTCACGAGCGCCTTGAGATGATACCCCCCTTTGCATGTGCACATACATGCAAAGTGAGATATCATTTCGAAAGCGCTTTGCTAACATTTTCATCCCGAATGCAGGGCTGAACTCAAGTCCATTTATCAAAATAAAGAATTAGTAAACAACTACCAATCATTCAAGCACATATCTGTATACAGAAATTGAAATATTTCAGAGAAAATTATTTAGATTTTAATTCTTAAGCTTCTATATTACATATCAATTCTCCTGAAAAAATAATAAGGCAGACAGACACTTAAGATTACATTTACTTTGTTTCATATGAAAATATAACATTTTATAATAACTTGTAAATTATTTTGTTACTCTCTCTCTGGAGAACTGGCGCCATTGTCAATTTTTAACAAGGTTCTTCTTCAAACCCTATTTTGTCTGTCTGTAATATTTACACATTCATAAATTTTATACTTTTCTGTGCTTCTGTAATACTCAAATTATCATAAATCTTACACATCTTTGTCTGGAATATTTTGATATTCATAAATTTCAACACCTAGGGTGGCTGACAAAATATATCTTTATCAAGCTTACAACTGTTTTAACTTCTTTAGGCAATTTTTTAGAAAACTTTATCACAAAGGATAGTTGTTTAAAAAATTTTCAAAGTGATTATAACATAAATGGTAACGAAGGTAATATGAAATCCAGGATTTTATTTGTTCTTAGTTCAATTTAAATCTGCATTTTTTTACAGGGCTCTTATTATTTCTGTGTTTTTATTCTTGAGAGCAAACATATAACATGATATGTAGGTTCAAATCTGTCATAAAAGGGAACTTGCAGTTTTCAAATGAAGACCTTTGGAATTTTATAAAGCATTCTTTTAGTTTCTAAATACTTATGCAATTGTACTGTACAAAGGCATATTTTGGTTTTGAAATTTATACGCACTCAGAAGGCAACCAACAAAGAATTTATTGGATAGAGGCAATATGTGGACTGTGACAAAAGTTGAATGTCCTCCATACCTTCCCCTTTTTTGTGATTTGAGCATTGAATAAACTGTAGTTTCTATGTTTTGATCATTCATCAACAACATTTTAAGAAAGAGGATTTATTTCTATTAGAATATGCATGGTGTGTGTAATGATAGTTACGCCTTTGCTGTAAGTGCTTATAGATATGCTCTGCCAATATGCTGGCTTGGCAAAGCATAGTATACTCAGGGGGGAATGCAGAGTAATTTTGATTATACTGTCATTTAATGTTGCTGTAGTAGTAAGGTTTTATTAGAAAAACAGTGATTGGCTGAAAAGTTCTGATACACAAGAATTATTAAATGTATTGAGGATAAAGGTTTTAATTCATGAAAATTTATTGGCGCCATTGTTTCAGGATTCCTATTGAGTTTTCCAGTATTTCACGATATAATTATACCTGAACCGACATTTATTTCAGAAAATTTCGGTAAATCCATAAGTTTTATGAAAGTCAGGAATATAAACTTTCAATATACCTAGCAAGCTCTTTGGGGAGTAAGAGAATTAATTCCTGATGTTGGAAACAATCAAATATACTTTTATACAGTTGTAAATTTTTCCCTTTATTGTGCTCTCTGTATGAATTATTTTCACATTTTCTTGATCTTCTTTTTCATCGCTTTTGACGTGGATGTATCATCCCAAGTTTTGCAGATATATCAAGAGGACAGTTGTTTGTTTTTCGAGTAAGATTCAATTTTTATTTCATTAAGCGATTAACAAAAGCTTCATTTTCATGAGTGGCAGAGTTAAAAATTTGTATGTCCACAACTGAATGCAAGGGATAAAAGAATGCATAAACTATCCCTGCGTTCTGATGACAAAACCTGGCAAACTGTTTGAAAATTATACCCTTCTTTGCAATTGCAAACATTTTGCACTGTATTGTCATCCTGAATGCAGGGTATATCCTTCGGAGAAATGTTACTAAGAATTGGGACAGACAGGATGAAACAAACATTGTTGACCCATATCAAATGCTCCTTAAGGAGCAGTTAAGCCTAATCTTAAGGCATTTAGATATTTTGATTACTTTCTTTGAAAAAAATTGAAATAAAAAAAATGAATGTCCAAAACCTTAGGGTAACAATTACTATACTGTACAAGAAGAGCAAAGCAAAATACTAAGAATATTTCTAAAGACACTGCAATTCAAACAGTATGACTTACAAGTTCATACCAATGGGTAACCAGCCAATAATTGAGTCCAATTATCACATTTATTGCAATATTTATAGTTACTTCAAAGTCATTCTTCAGTACACAAGACTCCATCTTTTATTAGAAATGTCTCTTTCCTAAATTTTGTAACTGCAACAAACAGGTAGAAAAATGTCATGGGAAGGTGCAAGATATTTGCATACTTTGGATTAGATGTTTAAATCTTAACAAATAGTGACTAATTCCTTTTATTTTGATTCCGGACTTTTTGTCATGCCCTGTTGGCTCAGTAAACAAATTAGGCTCTTCATGTCTTATTCCTTAAGTTAACTTTGTGAAACATGAATGCCCTAAACAGCATTTTTTTAAACTATGACCTTTAGACAAATGCAATGTCCTTGACTGTCACATGACCTTATAGTTGGTATCTGTAGACACACACAATCGAGACCTATCATCATACCAAATTTGAGCATTGTATCTTGAATAGCCTTAAAGTAATTGTTAAGTTTTTTGGTTAAGTTTTGTGGAAAGACAGACTGATCAACAGACAGACTGACAGCAGTACAATAATATGCCCCTGATCTTTTGATCTTATGTGGGGGCATGAAAATATTGTCACAAGTTAATGTAAGTACCAATTGAAAATTTTACATCTTTAAGGCTTATTAGTACAGCAATACTAACCAAAATCACTGCCAAATTGGCCCAAATTCCATTTAACTGTCCATACGTAACCTTGAAAAAGATCAGACCCATCATACAAAAGGGGACATCTTGGAAGTGTGAAAAGTGTCAATCTTTGACCTGCGCCAACTGATCCTGGTTGAAATTTTTTACATGTAGCTGATTTTCTGAACCTAGAATGACCATTCTACCCTCCTTTGTAATTATATCTGACATACACGGTCTGGTTGACCTATGCTGGATTCAATCCTTTTCCAAATATTTATTGTACAAAGTTCCCAGATGGACCCTTTTTGCAAGACAGGTCAAAAATAGTTACTTTGATGAAGTTCATAAGTGCACACACTGATAGGCCATTATCCCAGTTTATGATACTCATGCTAATACTTCAAAATGAATTATCCTTCATTTGTATCCGCAATCTAATAAGAAGAAATTGATGGCTCTGTGTGAAACGGTTGTAACTCCCTATAAACATATAGGGAGTTACAACTGTTTCGCACTGAGCCAACAAAATTATCCTTGATTTAACTGAATCCACAATTTTAAATGTATGGATATACGCCAATTGTGAAATATCTTGAATGTCTTTTGTCTTTTTTTGTTCCTTGAAAGGCTCTTCAATTCTGATGTGATTGTTATTCATTCAAGAAATGTTTATATCAATATGTTAATTGTAGTAGTTTTTTTTTTTTCTCTCCAGTTAAGTTATCAAAGAATAAGTGATGTTTGTAAGCAAATGACTTAACATGTACTTGATGCCAAATACATAGTTTGTATGGGTTTTCATAAATCCTTCAAAGAAATTTTATAGCTCTTCAAGATTTAAGGGTCAAAAGAATGGGCAGGGATATGTAAGAAGTAGGAGGCCATTAAAGGTTTCAAAACATATTCCTAAATCCCATAATCTCCCCATGGCCTATAAAAAGTTTCAAAGAATATATATTTCATAATGTTCTGTTGTACCAAAGTCTACTGAAAAAATAATTTTTTTTTTACCAGAAATCAATCCTAAAACAGAATCAACATTTAACTAAAGTTATCACAATATAATACATGTTTGCTTTTAACTAATGACTTCTTGTTGCAATGACCTTTGTTCAGAAAAGTGTAAATAAGTACCATAATAATAATAATGTATCGGTACTATTTAATACATGTACAAGACAAAACATAATGAAGCTTTTATATGATACATTTTTCATTCATTCACTGATAGATCTACTTGTTAATTTATGTTGTTTGTGTAAATGATTTTGTAAATATTTGAAGAGGCCCACAGGGAAGACTGGGTTTACCCAACTGTGTTGCCTCATTAAATAAAGACTTTATTATTATTATTAATATTATTATTATTACACAAAATGCAAGAAGCACAAAGCGGTTTTGTCCAGCCCTGCGTTCAGAATTAATGAGAAAGATTTCATTCTTGAAATACTCCCCATTATCTGTACCTCTGTCAAAGATTTAATTTCTCTGATTTGAACATTTACTTCTAAGGAATGTATTTGACATGCAACTCCTAGAAGCTGTCTGGAATTAGAAACATGAAACTTTGACACAATTAAGAGACAAAAATCAATGACACAGAACTATCATATACCAAATTCCTGTCAATTTACTGTGTTTTTACATGCTCATGGTATTGCCAGACACTCTATGAGCGGCAAGAGACTTTCGGGGCAATAAACCTTGTCCATTATGGATGAAAATGGCCTTCAGATCTGGCAAAACTTGATTATCAAAACTTTTATGTTAGGAATGTAGTATTGACTAGAATCCTCATGTCTTTGAAAATACTTATGAATGCAGTTTGAATTTCCTTGTCCTTTTTTATAATTGCTTCAATTGCATTTGACTTTTCTTTTTTATCAGGCAAATAGAAGAATGTCAAGGGGTCTGAAACCAGATTACTGAGTTTTCTTACTGGTGATGTAACAAAAGAAATCATGTTTAAGGTCGAGGACCTGTAAAAGTTGGTGTAATAGTCGGTGCGGCACTTTGAAATTCATAATCTTTCACAATGTTAACCCAAGTTTCCTAATGAAACCATTAGGAAAGCTTGGTTAACACTGTTAAAATTCATGACTTTGAGACCATTAGGAAACCACGTTTAACACTGTCAAAGTTCATAACTTCCGAAAAATTGCAGAACTATTACGAGTCCACTACCTTAAATTTGTATAGCATCACATTTTCAATTGTTGATACCAAGGTTAAGTGTACTTTTTATTGTCATCAATTGTACCCTCAAATACAAAATTAACCAATAATTTGCCCAACAAGTTATGGTACATCATGTTTTGGACAGACATATGGATGGATTACATGGTGAAAAGAAACTATATTTAACTTAAAATGAAGCTATTGCTTAATCAAACTTCACAGATACAAGTAGGGAACATTTATTTGTATGTAATGTATCAATATTTTTGTATTACTGTGTTATATGAAGATACAATATTTCCCACAATCACATTCCAGGCATTATAAGCAGGGAGGATGTCCCTCAAGGGACCAGAGAAGGTGTTGCCCTTCCATTATTTACTCACTCTGGCACTTTCTCAGAATCTTTGTTGTGTATCATATCAATGATCCTTTACTGCACCCCGTACAAACCTGGGATTCAGGCCCTGTTTTTAGAGGTTTTGCAACAAGGTGAACCATACATAACTTACAATGGATTAACTTCTCTTGTTCAAGGAATCAGCTTTGAAAAACTAGACATTGACATTACATCATAGATGTTCAATAATGTACCTCTATTAAAGAGACGGCTATCTACACCCTGTCCAAGAGCAACACAACTAGAGGGGGGATTTAGGATTTCATATTAGATCATTTCCACTAAACTTGCAGAAATTCTATGTTAAGGGTACTCATTTGAATTGTCTTGTCAAGACAATTAAAACTAGAAAGCCATGAATGGCTTGAGTCGCTCCACAGGCTTGAAATTCTTGTTAAGTAGTAATAGTTTTGACTAGATTTTTAAATATTTTGGATTCTACTGATGTTGAAAATGATTTTCAAAGTTTCCCCTATATAACACATAGAGAAATGACCTCCGCCCATAAAATGCATATTTTTCATCCAATCACAATAATTTTTGGTAGACTGATAGAGGGTCACTCAAGAAAGATTCCAGTGAAATTTGGTTGATATCCATCATTTAGTTTCGGAGAAAATGATTTTCAAAGTTTCCACTATATAACATATAGAGAAATGACCTCTGCCCATAAAATACATATTTTTCATCCGATCACTATAATTTTTGGTAGACTGATAAAGGGTCACTCAAGGATCATTCCAGTGGAATTTGGTTGATATCCATTCCTTACATTCTGAGAAAATTATTTTGAAAGTTTCTACTATATAACATATAGAGAAATGACCTCCGCCCATAAAATGCATATTTTTCATCCGATTTCAATAATCTTTTGTAGACTGATAGAGGGTCACACAAGGATCATTCATGTAAAATTTCATTGGTATCCATCCATTAGAATCTGAGAAAGCTCACTTTTTACCATATTTGGAAATTAGCCACGCCCATTAAATCCATGTTTTTCATTGGATCAAAATTTCTTGAACAACTTTGAAAGAGGGTCACCCAAGGATCATTCCTGTGAAGTTTGGTTGAAATTCATCCAGTAGTTTCTGAGGAGAAGATTTTTAAAGTAAAAGTTTACGAACGGACGCACGGACGCACTGACGCATGGACGGACGCACGAAGGACACAACACCATGACAATAGCCCCAGTGGCTTTCAGCCAGTGGAGCTAACTAGAAAGCCATGAATGGCTTGAGTCGCTCCACAGGCTTGAAATTCTTGTAAAACCAAATAAATATCTTGACTAGATTTTTAAATATTTTGGGTTCTACTGATGATGAAAATGATTTTCAAAGTTTCAACTATATAACAGATAGAGAAATGACCTCTGATATTAAAAGACATACTTTTCATCAAATAAAAATAATTTTTGGCTGTATGATAATGAGTCACCCAAAGATCATACCAAAAATGTTTGATTGATTTCCATCAGTTACATTCTGAGAAAATGTTTTTCATAGTTTCAACTATTTAACATATTGAGAATTGACCTCCACCCATAAAATGTATATTTTTCATCCAATCAAAATAATTTTTTGTAGACTGATAAAGGGTCACTCAAGGATTATTCCATTGAAAATTGGTTGATATCCATTAGTTACATTCTGAGAAAATGATTTTCAAAGTTTCCACTATATAACATATAGAGAAATGACCTCCGCCCATAAAATGCATATTTTCCATCCGATCACAATGATTTTTTGTAGACTGATAATTGGTCACCCAAGGATCATTCATGTAAAATTTCATTGGTATCCATCAATTACATTCTGAGAAAACTCACTTTTTACCATATTTGGAAATTAGCCACGCCCATTAAATCCATGTTTTTCATTGGATCAAAATTTCTTGAACAACTTTGAAAGAGGGTCACCCAAGGATCATTCCTGTGAAGTTTGATTGAAATCCATCCAATAGTTTCTGAGGAGAAGATTTTTAAAGAAAAGTTTACGACGGGACGCACGCACGCACGGACGGACGCACGAAGGACACAACGCCATGACAATAGCCCCAGTGGCTTTCAGCCAGTGGAGCTAATGAGTACCCACAACAAAGGGTTTCAATGAGAAACAAGGGTTTTAGACTGGCAAAACCACTCTTATCTGTACTTTCGCCCTGCCCTTAAAGACAAGAAAAATTAAAGAAACTTCATTCAGGCTGCATATAGGAAGAAAATTAAGGAAACTTCATTCAAGCTGCATATAGGAAGAAAATTCAGGAAACTTCATTCAGACTGCATATAGGAAGAAAAGCGCAAGATTAATTTTGAATCGCTGATTAAAGTAATATGCATTTATTCTGCCATTTCAAATCAACATTTTTCAATACTTTCATTCAATTTCTATGTTTGAATTTTCTTACTAAAGTCTTCCTATTTTTTTTTATTTATATCAACATGTAGCAATATATAATAAATGAAATAACAATTAGACACTTGCTATTAGCTTTAAGTCTAATTATGCCTCATTTAATTAAATTTCCAAAGATTGCAGGCACGACTAGGGTAGACAGTAAACCAAGAACGAAGTATAAGTAAGAGCAATGACCATCACTGACACTAAATTAACCCTAATGACTTCTTAATGACCAAAGTGATGAAAGATGATTAGAATCAGAACCTCAAGGGTTTGGACTAGACAACCAATTTCTGGATTTTCCATTTCATTAATTTTTTTCCCTTGTGATCATTTTGATGAAGTTCAATCTCCACAGGAGGAGTTAATTTCGGTTAAATTAAAACAAGAAGACTAACTAATTGTATCATTATCATCTGATAAGCTGGACAAAATCTTAGATACACATCACAAGTAATATTTTGTATAATAAAAAAAAGAAACTTTGAAAAAGATGTGCACAGTTTGGCAGCATAGCATCTTCAAAAGTTAAACTTTTGATCTATTTTCATACAAAAGCAGCTAAATAGAGTTGGAAGTGCATTGGTTAGTCTTATTTCATGGTTTTCTATAATATTCATACCAATATTCATTACAATATCTTTTAATATAGTATGATGATGAAAGTTGTTTAAAGTTGACAGTGACAACTTCTATTGTATTTCTCTTGCTTAACTCATCCTTATTGACTATTTGTCTCCAATCAATGGGTCAATAATCGTAGACCTATGTGGGATAGCTGCTGTGTGGAGGGTAAGAATGGATGTAATGGTAGTACATGTGTGTGTAATACAAGGAATCAATGGTAAAGTGGTCCAGCCACCTCATTACAACTGTATAATGTAAGAATTTTGAAAGTTGCATCAAACCCCATACAAACAAACAAAGCTATTGTGAAATGATAATATTCTAAGAAAACCTATTAACAATCTAACTAGATAAATGAGCAGGCAATACAATAAAGATTATAATAAGATGTGACTTGAGCGGCTTTCTTAAACCACTGCTATTGTCAATTGGTCAGTCAACAGTGCTTTTATCAGATCTGATAATCTTAATGGAGCGAAATTGGGACTGCCATTGGCAATAGATATCACCCATTCTAAATCATTTGACCACTAATGATCCGAAAATAAAATGTTTTCAGAGATGAAGAGAGTATTTGTTGATTTCATTGAGGTATGAGCTTAAAATCCCAATCACACTGTATGAATTTGCAAATAGAGCAGATTCATATGCGAGTGTGGTAAGGTGTTTAGTTTCATACCTCAATGAATTCGACAAATATTTTCTTCATGTCTTATAATTCAATATTATGAAGCAAAATTGTGAAGGTTTGTCAACATTGGGGCAGTTTTCTTTGGAAACTACTTTTTGCGGAAGCTTACAAAATAGCTGCATAATCAAAAATATTTTCAAAGAGAAATAAAAGCAATTTTCCTCCAATCAGAATGTGTGAAATCTGATTGAATCAACTAGAAATAAATTATTATGATATGAGTGAGGTTCTATTTTTGTTCAACTACTTCTCAAAATAAAGCATTGATTACAAAATCTTATAACAAAGAAAAATTATTGGATTTAGAAATAGATCTTATTTTAATTCAAGTGATAAAGACCTTATAACCAATCAAAATTTTGACACATGACAAGGCCAAGGGGTCGTTAAATTTTACAAACTGTTGTAACCAATCAACATCAATGTTACAAAAGCAGGGGAGACCACTTTATTAGAATCCATCTGGCCCCAATTTATCACATTTAACCAGTCTGTCAAAATCTTGGTCAGGACCTAAGACAAGGGGATAAGGTTACAGACCTTATGGTGCCATGTTGTCTGGGAGTAAATTGGCTTGCCCCTGGTCAGTCTCAATCAAGGTTTACAGGAGCTCCTTGAAGAGAGTTACATATGTTAAAAGCTCATTAAAAACTTGCTTGGTTGGAATCATCTAACAATTTGAATATAAACAATTATATTTTGTCTAACAAACGCATGAACACCTCTGTGGGAAAATGTTCCTTGTCCATCAGCCACAATTCTTTGAATGCAAAGTCTGAAGATTGGTGAATGAATGTTAGACAGCGTTTACACTGTATGTTTAAGCAGATGTGAAAAAGCACATGTGTAAAAGCGTATCTGTCTTTTTGCGTTTACACTGTATGCTTTTACATATCTGCTTCAGTTGACCTCGGTCATGACTGTCAGTCATTTTCAAGATCAAATAGTGTATTGTATTACTGGAATGATGAGGGAATATTTTATCGCTAACCGAAACCAAATTTATTTTGAATAATTTAATTTTATTTGTGTCCATCAATATTCGTATGCTCTGGTTGGCTTAAAATTGGTTTCATTGTGCAATGAAAGCAATTTTGAGTATGCAGCTATTTTGTAAGCTTCCGCGAAAAGTAGTTCAATTGAAAATAAATATTATTATTGACTAATTTTGACGATTGTTGCTTCACGATATTAAGATATGAAGAGAATATTTCTTAATTTCATGGAGGTATGAAACAAAAAAAATTCTATCACACTCATACATGATTCCGCTTTGCGTATTTATGCAGTGTGATTATGTTTCTAGTTCACATCCTAATGAAATCAACAAATAGGCTCTTCATCCCTTAAATGATAATAAAGACATTGAAATATAGCTCAATTAATTCATCTGAATCCTTTTCTCCAGCTTAAGTTGTTTCTTAACCTTGAAAATGGTCGCAGCATTTTCTGTTTCTGTAATAAATCATTTGATCTCTTTTCTGAACATTTGTTTCACAAAATATTTTATTTCTAATTTAATTCGAGACTGAATGGAGAGGGAGTTATAAGAACTTGATCTTTGATTGCTATTATTCATATAAATTGTATAGGCACGAACAAACTAATTAAAAGGTATAGAATTATTTTATAGGTGATGAGACTATACAATTAAGTACAGTAGAAAGACAATTCTTTATTAAGTTGCACCACCAATATTCCTGACAAATAGACTGACTAGGGTCAATATGTTCTGCAATAAAATTATCCTGATAGGTCAGTAAATTGCAATGGGTATTTAAACATTTTTTTTCAGTTTTATTATTACAATTATTTTTCAATATGCTAAGTACCACTGAAAGAACTTATTTATCATATGGCAATAGGTTAAATTTTCTCCCTGGTCATTGATGGAATTATATTTCACAAAATGTGGGTATTTGACAGGCTTTCTGAGAGAGCCGACCAGTAATTGTTTATTTTATCAGCTTATCAGCAGGTCATCAGAGGTATCAATGGTCATTTCGGTATTGAAAAGCAGACGGAAATAGAACATGTTCTATTCCGTATGTTTTGCAGATCTGTTAACAGAACGCTCATTATCTGGGGGTTTACACTGCATGTTTTGACATATATGAAAAAGCAGATGTGAAAAAACATACAGTCTAAACCCCCTCTTATGAGCGTGGTCACTAGCTTCTGTCTCAACCATAATCTCTAATGATTAATACTGCAAAAGTTTGTGAGGCTTAAATATTTTAGCGACAACATTTTGGGTTCTGTTTTCAGAAGAGTTCAAATAATTTGGCAAAAACTATTTAAAAACACTGTATCAGTCCAGAAAATCAAATTACCGAATGGAACCAGTCTGAAAACTTAATGGACTGTGTCTCTGTAGATGGATATGTGGCAACAATTTGTCGGTGAAATATTCATGCCCAGTCAAAATGAAATTGAAACCAATGCAAGTGTATCAAGGAGAAAGCTAGGCGAGCCCTTTCTGATGAGTTTTTCATCATTTAATGCATTGAACTTTAAATTTTATTGAACTTTCTATATTTGACTACATTCAGGACAGCATCTCTTGTACTGGTCCTTACCTCTATCATTGCTCTTTTGTATAATTTTTACCAACACAGGTTATACAGGGGTGTCAATGCAACACTATTGTAAATGCCTATAAATATATAGGCACTTACAAAAGTATTGCACTGACCCCTCAATAAAATTATGTGCTCTGAATTTCTAGGCATAAGGAGTCAACCTATTTGTCCAGTCTTCCATTTTGCTGAGCTTTGACTAAATTTGTTTCAACTTTTTTTTTTCTTGTGCATTTTGGTAGATATATTGGCCTATTGAGTAACTATAATATTAAATTCTGCGAACTTATCATGGCAAAAGGAACATTGTGAAAGTTTTTTTTTTATATTCTAATAACAAGTCAACAAAGCCTACAACTAAAACATACAATACTGTAAAGGTTTTGCAAGTCAGGTTAAATTTGAATTCAAGTACAGCTATAAAACTTAAAATCCAATGACAAATTGAGACACTCACTGTGATATAAGACCATAATTAGAAAGGAAGGAAATTGTAACCTGAAGTAACAATCTATTAAAGTAGTTAAAACTAAACATAGATAATTATTATTTGGTGCTAAATCAAAACTTCTATTTTACAACTTCAATTACAATGACCTAGATTTAAATCTTTAATCTATTTTAGGGCAAGATAATGAGACTCTTCAAAGAATGGAGGAGAGAAAAGTCATTAATCAAAGTACCACCATAAATTTTCTGGTTTTGGTCCATCTACACTAAATCACATTGGACACCCCAGGCGTGAAGTACTAAATTCATGTCCTCTGGACATTTGACCAGTATATTAGTGGTCAGTATATTAGCCTGACCACTTGTGGCCACCCTCAATGGTCACAGTAAATCAAACCTTAACTGTTTTTGTGTAAAGCTTATACATTTGTTCAAATTTGTTTTTCATTCTTATAATAGCTTTCTTCGTCGTAAACCTTGAATCTATGCTGAAATAAGTCTATTTGTTTGTATATGCATCTGTCTTCTTCTGCCTTGACCAAGCTGCAAGTGATGCGCTGGCTTTTCCCTTAGTGCCATTAAGGCATGCACTATTTTTGAGAATGTGTCAAGGAACTAATTGTTGTTTCACATTACAGTTTCATCTTATAACAGGCAAGAATTGCACTGAAGATAAGAAAGAGTAAAAATACTTGAAAGTCCTTCTTCGTGAAGACTGAGTTAGATAAATAACAAATTTGTAATGATTAAGCCCCAAACAATGCCATCATTTTCATTATATCTCACTTACCTAACCAAGATTTGACTTTGATGGGTGTAATTTGAGAGCCCATAAAACAGGTAGCCCCAAATACAGGGCTACAAATATCATCCCCATACCTTCAAGGTATCATTAATCATGGGACATTGATACCATTACAAAACAACCTCTTTTGTGAAATAATTTTGATTTTTTTTATTTTCATGAAATTTTCAAAACAGTTTTCTTTTTCATTTACCAGTAGATTGAAGATACTCTATGTGTCCTAAAAATTGAAAAAAGTTTGAAATTGAATTGAAACAGAGAATTACAAATCAGCAAGCCATAAAGTATGATACACACAGACCAACCAGATATTGTTAAAGGGACTTCAAAAGCAACAAGATGTGTTTGTTTAAACACCAATACCCTCATCAACTGCCATTTTCAGAAATGTTCAACACATTTGACCTTGAAAAATGAACTAATCCTTGACTAGATGACCTTGAAAGTGGTATCAAGAGAAATGCCTTGTCACAAGCAATACTCATTTGAAATATGGAGCTCTATCCCTCTTTCTAGACCAATTAAAAGTTATGGCTAATGTTAAAAATTTTAAGGGAAAAACAGACAAACAGACAGGTCAAAAACAATAAGCCTCGGATCTATTTATTAGGGCTGGCTAAAAATGATGTAGCATACTGAACTACGGGGTAAGAAACTTTCAAAAGAGATGGAAAATGCCCCAAAAATAAGGCACAATAGGGATATATCCTTTAAAGGAATAAATGAGCTGATAGAAGTCCAAAATAATGGATATTAATCAAACAGCAGTCTGTCGTCACCAACACAGAGTCACCTTTCATGAGACTCCGAGGGGTTTGATAAGATTCTGGCTATTGGATTTCTAGGTGGTTGGACCTCTTTTGCAATCATCGTTGAGCTACCAAACCTTCGTAACTAAAGCTTGAATAAGCTGTAGGTATGAGGTTTTGGTCACCCAATGCCAATAAGGTGTTTGTTACCATTGACAGGTTTATTTTGCTTGGGAATTGAATAATATGAAAAAGCCTGATTCTAAAACTGTATAAAGAAATCAATAGACCAAGATTGAAGTGCCATTGGGACAATTTTTAATTGTTTCATTTTTCTGCTGTAAATCTGCGTGCTTATACCTTATGTTTTAAATTTATGTATAAAATATTACTTCAGCAATTCACGTGAGAGTTGCTGTCTCAAAATGATGAAAGCATTCATGTAAGGGTATCATCACCCTGAGTGTTAAAAGCATTAAAACCATCAGATCCATATAAGGTAACATTATCCTTCCCATAGTTCACCCTGGCTGCACGCTGGGTCAGACCAGGCGGGTCGTCATAAATCAGTCGTCACCAGCAGAAGACAATGTGCCATGTACAAATAAATACACAATTAGAGGACAGTTCAGGACTTTGTCAGGGGTCAACAGTCACAGATTTATGCCCCAATAAATTAGGGATCAGGTCATAAATTTTAGTTTTTGGGGCAAGCTGTGATTTATTAATGCTCATATTTCAGAAATCTTGATCCTTGTCTAGAAAATTAAGGTATTACTTTTTTCTTTGAAAAAAATCAAAATTATTCTGAAGTGAATAGAAACAAACATTTAATAAACATTTAATAAAAACCACGACAAATACAAAGAGTCTTTATTAAATGTGTACAGCAACATTTATTTCCTGATTTTAATTGGAGGTATAGATTGATTGATTGATTGATTGATTGAATGGGGTTTTATGCCTCTTTCAACAATCTTTCAGTTATATCCTGGCAGCTGGAGCACCTAACAATGGATTCCTGGTATTCACCAGTACCACCATCGCATCTTTATCTAGCCTCCAGCTGCTATCCAACAAAGGTCTATGATTAACGACCATCAGAAGGAGACAAATATTTGGAAAGGATGTCAGTGCCGCCCTCAGGGATAAACCCAGGATCTCTAGATTATCAGTCAAACATGCTACCAACTGAGCTATGACTGAGTGTCCTTTGGAGGTACAGATAAGACGGGGTAAAGCCAGTCTAAAATCTTTAGTTTTTGATGAAATCTCATGTTGGACATATACTTGAATCGTCTTATTGAGGTGATTCCAATGAGTACTACATTAATAGAGTTTGAAGTATATACATTGAAATACTTTGATCCAAGATACCTTTACTATCTGTAGCTATGATCAGTCCACTATTTTTGTTCATTATGTATAAATTACTGCAGAAGAATATTTACCTAAGTCTAGGTGTCCAAGTCACTGCCTTTATTAATTACTATTTCTCAGACATAACATATTTCCTCTAATAATAGCACCCTCCTTAATAGTAGCACCCCTAGTTTTTTTACTAAGAAAACCCAATTAAAATGCCTAAATTTTAGGAACCTTTAGGAACCTTTTGAGACTTCTTCTCTAATTTGAGATGAATTTCCTCTAAACAATCATTGAAAAAAGCATAAGCATTGATACTCTGTAGGAGGAATGACCAACAGTGATGATCTAATAAAATACCTGTGTGGTATAAAAAGTCACTCTATTAACTTTTTCCATGTGGTTACTTGTATTTTTTTGCCTGATTTGTCTGAATTTGATTCATTCCTGGTCTCAATTTGGAGTCTCCAAAAAGCCCTAAAACCAGTCTAAGTGTTTAGAAATTTAAATTTGTCTTGGTGATTATTGGTTGTTGTTAAACTAAATGCTTAAAGCCTTAAAACTGCATACAAGTTTCAATTTTTTTGTTCTTCATCCAAGGTTAATGACCGCAACTCCCACTGGACACTGGCTATATAGTAAGATAAGCCTTTGTTTCATCTAAACTTAATTGGAAGTTTCACTTGATTACTTTTCAATTAAAGTCCATCTTGGATGACCCTCCTTTGAGACCTCTAGCACACTCCTGTAATTAGCCCCTTCTCATACAATCTTGAATTGCATTTCATAGTAATTGTTTAGGACAGACTATACAGGAGAAGAAGAATTGAACATTGTCATATTTACTGAAAGACGAGACCAAGATAATTTCGACCTGGCTTTATAAGTAATATATAAAGTAATTAACTCTTTGCTATTACATGTATTCAAAAATATGCCCAAGAAGGTCTGGACTGAATTAAGTCTTGCCCAAAGGTTGAAGGTTTGATTCTTTGTTATATTTAACAGGTATGAATTAGAAGGGAGATAGCCAGTCTAAGGTCTTTACTTATCATCAACGCCAATGTTGTAGGATTTGTGCAAGTACTATCAAAATATTTGAATTTGAAATCTAAAATAGTATCCGTCCATTCTGTACAATACTCTGTATGATTCATTGAATATATTGAATTTCCATGAAATTGCAAAAATTAACTCCCTTTTTCTTGGAATACCCAATCTCTTGCATAAGCAATAGCCCACAACTGCTGTAAACAATTAAGTTTATCAAAATCATTCCCAGTTTATCAATGGTAAAACATAGTTTATCGATACAGTTCCTACTTTATCGTTGATAAAGGGGACTTAATCAGTGACATAATTACATCTTATCCCTGACAATTATGTTTATCAATGGCAGCATGTAAGAAACCAGAACACCACTTATGTTCTATTAATTGGCTTGAAATAGATTTATTTCCATTGCATATTTTCTTTTTCTATTCTTGCAAAAGGCTTTCATCTCTTTGTTATAAACTTAATCCTTTGCTGTTCATCCCTGCTTTTTACGTGCCTGTCATTTTATGACTGAGAAAACATTGTGAAAAAAGAAGAAATTGCTTCTGACAAGCAATTTCTTCTTTTTCCACACTATTTTCTACCCTACTGAATGGTTATTTTTCAAATTAAATCCACTTTGAATTTTTGTCTGCAAAACCTTTGAATTTGAACAGGTCCAAAATTTTGTAAAACAGGAAAGGGTTAATTGGCTTGAAATAGATTTATTTCCATTGCATATTTTCTTTTTTTTTTTTTTGCAAAAGGCTTTCATCTCTTTGTTATAAACTTAAATTGCCTGGATTGTCATTTTTATTTTATTTTTCCAACTGGAATTCTGTGTCATAGTTATTCAATATTACTTACTTTCTTGTTTTCTATGACACATTTTACAAAGAAATGAGCAGAAAAATATATTTCTAAGACAAAGAAATGTCAAATTTGCGAAGCAATTTCCAATCTACTTTAGAAAGAATATACAACATCTCATCTGCACAAGGCTATTACTCTTATAACACTACACTTTCACAGGTTTTTCTGTCAAATAGATGCAGGTTATTATCTTTCTTCCAGGAAATATCCATCTTTAATGATTTTCCTTTGTAAGTGATTTTGAAGCATAAATAATTCAAGAACTTCTCCCGAGTTTTCTAGATCTATTGTGTTAGCAAGGCCCCCAGGCACACACATGGCTCCAGAAAGAATTAGAATATTAGTTCAAATACCCCTTCAATTCAAAGTCTTTTAACTTAATATTGTTCCTTTGTTTCATTTTGATAACATAACTGGTTACTTTATTTAGGACAACAATAACAAAGACCAAGAAAATTAAAAAAAAAACATATGTCAGGTTCATATTAATCAAGCAGGAATTAGAAAGAAACTCAAGTCATTCTCTGTGGAACAGTTTTCTTTGTCAGAAATGTGTGATGATTGCATTGTAAGTAGGTCTTATCTAGACCAGATTACTTTTGAAAAATTCAGATGTTTTAGAAATTTGAATTCTTAAAATCTTTAATAGGAATCCCTCAGAATTTTGTTCTCTTCAGTACCTTGTATCTTTTGAAAGACTAACTTTAGTTCACAACTAGAGCTTGTCACTAAATGTGACTTAATACCCCCGCAAGTGCTTTCAGAGAATGAGATACTTTGACAGAAGAAGCAAAAAATGCTTCAAATATACAGTTAACTCTTGGATTTGAGACCTCTAAATTGCGTCTTGCAAAACTGACACATGTGATAGATGTTTTCAAGCTATTGAAGGAAAACTGAAGGAGGTGTTTTGGAAACAAAATTACAAGTATATGTGTTCAAAAAGAAAAATTGTCTTAAGTTCAAGAGGAGATAATTCATAAACCTGTGGGAGTTTACACTTGAAATTTGTGTCTTGCAAAACTTCAACATGTGATAAATGTCTGTATACTGTTTCATTACTATTGAATGGAAATTGCAGGAGGAGTTTGCGACACAAAATTATAAGTACATGGTAACAAATAGGAACAAGAGGACCAAGATGGTCCTAGATCGCTCACCTGAGTCTCTATGACCCCTGGGACATCACATTAATTAGATAGGCAGATTTCAAAAAGAAGATAATTGCCTAAGATCAATACCATGCAACGTTTTCAGCGAAGAGCAAGACAGATATGCCTTTTTGCTCTTTCATTCTATGTAAAAAGGGTTGCGCCCGGATGAAGCCCAAATATGATCCTAGGGTCTTGATATGAACAAACTTGGTAGAGGTCCACTAGATGATGCTACATACCAAATATGAAAGCTGTCTGCCTTCTGGTTACAGAGAAGAAGATTTTTGAAGGTTTTCATTTTTTTACCCTTCATGCTCATAAGAGATAAAGGGATGCATCCGTGCAAAGCCCAAATATGACCCAAGGGTCTTGATATGAACAAACTTGGTAGAGGCCCACTAGGTGATGCTACACACCAAATATTTAAGCTGTCTGCCATCTGGTTACAGAGAAGAAGATTTTTAAAGATTTTTGCTCTTTGATTCTATGTAAAAAGGGTTGGGCCCGGGCAAAGCCCAAACATGATCCTAGGGTCTTGATATGAACAAACTTGGTAGAGGTCCACTAGATGATGCTACATACCAAATATGAAAGCTGTCTGCCTTCTGGTTTCAGAGAAGAAGATTTTTGAAGATTTTCAATTTTTTACCCTTCGTGCTCATAAGAGATAAAGGGATGCACCCATGCAAAGCACAAATATGACCCAAGGGTCTTGTTATGAACAAACTTGGTAGAGGCCCACTAGGTGATGCTACACACCAAATATTTAAGCTGTCTGCCATCTGGTTACAGAGAAGAAGATTTTTAAAGATTTTCGCTCTTTGATTCTATGTAAAAAGGGTTGGGCCCGGGCTAAGCCCAAATATGACCCAAGGGTCTTGATATGAACAAACTTGGTAGAGGTCCACTAGATGATGCTACATACCAAATATGAAAGCTGTCTGCCTTCTGGTTTCAGAGAAGAAGATTTTTAAAGATTTTCATATTTCACCCTTTTTGTTAAGGGTAAAGGGAAAGTTAAGGGTGGATTTCATTTATTTGAACAACTTTGGTAGAGCTTGACCCAAGGAACATCCCTGCCAAGTTTCATCAAGATTGGCCCTCTGGTTTAGGAGGAGAAGATGTATAAAGAAATTGTGGACGACGCACGACGCACGACGCACGACGGACGACGCACGACTGACGACGGACGACGGACATTCTACGATCCCAAAAGCTCACCTTGAGCACTTCGTGCTCAGGTGAGCTAAAAAATGTCAAAGTTCAAGGGGAGATAACACATGGACCTGGGGGATTTGACACTTGAAATTTGTGTCTTGCAAAACTTCAACATGTGATAATTGTTTGTATAATGTTTCATAATATTGAATGAAAATTGAAGGAGGAGTTTGCATCACAAAATTATAAGTATATTGTAAAAAATAGAAAAAAAATGTCTTAAGATCAAGGGGATATTTTTCATGAACCTGGTGGAGTTGACACTTGAAATTAGCCTCTTGCAAAACTTCAACTTGTGATCAATATTTGCATAATGTTTCATTACAATTGAATGAAAATTGAAGGAGAAGTTTGCGACACAAAATGATAAGTACATGGTAACAAATAGAAAAAATGTCAAAGTTCAAGGGGAAATAATTCATGAACCAGGGGGAATTGAGACTTGCAATTTGCATCTTGCAAAACTTCAACTTGTGATGAATGTTTGTATAATATTTCATAACTTTTGAATGAAAATTGAAGGAGGAGTTTGCGACACAAAATTATTAGTAAATGGTACAAATAGAAAAAAATGTCTTAAATTCAAGGGGAGATAATTAGTGAACCTGGGAGAGTTGACACTTGAAATTTGCGTCTTGCAAAACTTCATTATGTGATGTATGTTTGTATAATATTTCATAACTTTTGAATGAAAATTGAAGTAGGAGTTTGCGACACAAAATGATAAGTACATGGTAACAAATAGAAAAAAATGTCTAAGTTCAAGGGGAGATAATTCATGAACCAGGGGAAGTTGGGACCTGAAAATTGCGTCTTGCAAAACTTCAACATGTGATGAATGTTTCTATAAAGTTTCAAGGCTTTTGAAGGAAAACTGAAGGAGGAGTTCGCGACACAAATTTACTACTATTTGTGTCCACAGACGGACGGACAGACGGACGGACAGACAGACAGGTTCATGAACCAGGGGGAATTGAGACTTGCAATTGGCGTCTTGCAAAACTTCAACTAGTGATGAATGTTTGTATAATATTTCATAACTTTTGAATGAAAATTGAAGGAGGAGTTTGCGACACAAAATTATAAGTAAATGGTAACAAATAGAAAAAAATGTCTTAAGTTCAAGGGGAGATAATTAGTGAACCTTGGAGAGTTGACACTTGAAATTTGCGTCTTGCAAAACTTCATTATGTGATGTATGTTTGTATAATATTTCATAACTTTTGAATGAAAATTGAAGTAGGAGTTTGCGACACAAAATGATAAGTACATGGTAACAAATAGAAAAAAATGTCTAAGTTCAAGGGGAGATAATTCATGAACCAGGGGAAGTTGGGACATGAAAATTGCGTCTTGCAAAACTTCAACATGTGATGAATGTTTCTATAAAGTTTCAAGGCTTTTGAAGGAAAACTGAAGGAGGAGTTCGCGACACAAATTTACTACTATTTGTGTCCACAGACGGACGGACAGACGGACAGACGGACAGACACACGGACGGACGGACAGACAGACAGGCTGATTCCAGTATACCCCCAAAAACATTCGTTTTGCGGGGGTATAATAACGAAAAAAAACAACAACCTTCAATTCCAATAAGTTGGGGAAGGGATAATTCTGGCTCAGAATACCATGTGCTAAAATATCTCATTAAGTTAAATCTAATGAGAAAGTAAGAATTTTTAGTGACAAATTTTAACAAATCAATGGCCCAGTGCAAAACAGTTGTAACTGCCTATATAATTATATAGGCATGCTGTTACAACTGATTTATACTGAGCCAACAAGTTCCTTCACTAAATTCAATTTGGCTTTTTGAGACTTTTCTCTCATTAAGAAAGATTCTGAATGAGATTTCTGGCAGAAAAATGAGAGAATCTCTCATTATCTTTCCAAAAAATGATCCCTGATTGAGCATACACATTTTTCGAAGAGCATGCAGGGAATATGTTTCATATTAAATGAACAAGCTGAAATCTATATCTATTCAGTTCATTGATCAACAAACAACATTTATTCTTCAAAAAGAAAATTGCTTTCAGGAGCTTTGAAATACCAGCATACAATATCCAAAATATGCAAAAGCAATCATTTATATAAGCCAAAATGTTCCATACTTGCCCATGCAATAGTAATTTCAAGGCAATAAAATTTCAGTTTAATGGTTTAATATTGGAAACACACCAGACAAATTGCTAGGTAAAATTATTTAAGTTTGAGACAGCACAGTTAATTGAATTTTTCATACAATTATTTCCAAGTCTCCATCTGTATAAAAATGGCATATTTTCCGGAAAGGTTTATTTCCAGTTAAACCTGTTTTGTTGCCTAGTTATGATTTTGAAAATTAATTCAATCTGCACAAAGAATTGATAGTTCTGCAACAATTTGCACTTATCTCGTGAAATCATATTTCCACTGGGTGACACTATTTTTGTAACAATGAATTAGGCAGTGAAAATTTTAAAAACTCTTAAATCATGCAACTGTTAATTTGAACATTATTTCTTAAGACTATTAAATCATTTTCTCTTTTGTTTAAAATAATCCAAAATTAAAACAAGTGTCACATAAGACTGCTAAAAGATTGTTATCAAAATAAGTCCTACAGAACCTTGTAAATTACTATGGGACTGCTTCAGAGATTCTTTCAGCAAAGGAAGTTCTTAATACAATATTAATTCCAAATTCTCTCAATGGCAGTCTGATAGGTATAAAATGTAAACATTACCACAGTCTTGAGACAATTAACTAAGACAGATTGAGACCTAAATAACAGATTTATGTTTCTGCAGTCAATTAACCAGGAACACATTTCTGTCTTACAAAAGTGATAGATTTATTCTGTTCTAGACTTTCTAGCTTTATCCCTTAGTATTAGGTAAGTCTGCATGAATCGTGGAATATCCAATTCTTGCTTTAACTAATTCCAATAAAGTTTAATACAATATTCTATATCCTAAAATTATTCCTCTTTTATGGCAGTAGGCATAGGTCATATGTAGTCTGATCTTATTCTACACTAACTGTTTGTGTTTTCCTCATAAATGAAGTGTAAGCTTTTTTTGTTGTCCCTTAAATCAATTTTCAAAAGAAATCCTGATTTAATCTACATGAAGCATTTCAGAACTTTCAGTACTTTGATTTTAATACTCTTTTAAGAAAGGATTTTATTTGACATGGAAACAGTTTAAGCTAAAACAAAATTTCTGGGAAAAAAATCAGAAAGAAAAAAAATCTTAATCAGAATGGAATAATGCAGATATATTACAAATGTTTTGTAAACTCCTCAATTCAAAACTTCAAGGAAACATGAACAAATTCCTCGGGAATTATTGACAAACTGGCAAAAACCAGAGCAACTCAAGTTGCACTATAAATGCTTGCAGAACTCATTGGAATGCCTATAGATTTCATTCTTGTGTATATTAAAGAGCCTTTGTAATCAAAGAAAGCACAGCATTGAAAACATTTGTATTTCATGAACTCTGCACTTGTTTCTGGCAAACTGTCTTTTCTGACACACATGTATGAAAATGGAGGGATTCCCCCTAAAAAGCAGTGAAAATGTTCAAGAACTGGTTCTCGAATGTCCTAGGATGTGAAAAAAGTTCGAGAACTGGATCTTGGGAACATTCTAGAATGTTGCACCTTAAAAACTTCTAGAACTAGTTATAACAGCGGTAAATAATTTATGTCATAATCAGTTTAATTCATACTTATATTTCTGACATTGGCCATGAATCTAATCATACACAACAAAAGTGTGATTCAGATTGCATTCCTATAATCTCTGACTTGAGAATTTTTCATGTATCCTTTGTCTTAATACTTATTGAGTGACAATTAACAACAACTTTTGATTTGACAAAGCATTCAAGGATAACTCAACTCAAAACTATTGTAAGAACCAAAAGAAACTTTTAAGCATCATTGTATCTTGAGCAGTGAAAGACAATCTTAACCCTTGTCGTGCTGAACCCGGAATGTTCCTGCTTTGGCAGGAGCTATATATAGACAAACATCAGCCTGCACATATGTGCAGTCTGATGTTAGTCTACACCACCTGTTACTCACTTCCATACCAGAATTGTCAAAAGACTTAGTTTTTCAAATGAAAATTGACCTAAAGTTGGTACTTTCAGTGCTTTTACCCAGTGACTTTGATGAAAATTTTTAGCCAAAATTTATTCAGCATGACAAGGGTTAATTTGTATGCAACTGGGAAAAAGCTCACAATGAGGCTCTTCCTGTCCTAACAAATTAAACACCCACCAATCAGCATGAGGGTCAACAGGTCATGTGATTCCATGAAGCCATTGATGTGAGTGTATTGACAGGATCTAATCAAACATCTTAATTAAGCTTGAAAATGACTTCCACTCTTATGTTGCAAATGTGCAAGGCATTTTTTGTGCATTGTGTTATACTAATCAACTTGCGTACTAAAACGCTTTTTCTGGGTTTCCATGGAATAATTTGGGTACTTGATGTTTTTTGTAATTTTTGTCTTCAAAGTACATTATTGTTAAGAATTTAAAAGCTGTTCAACACCATACATTTAGTATTTTTTCAGTTTTTAAAACATTGTCAAAATTGATATGAGCCCTTATCTTGATGTTCAAAACATATTCTTGCTGTAAACAAATTAATCCTTGGCAGACAGTACAGATTAAGATCAGCCTGTACAGACATGCAGTCAAATCTTAGCTTGCTCTATACTTGCTTAAAGTTACCACTTTCTTTTAGTGAAAACAAGCAAAAGTAACCAATATTAATGTATTTGGGATAAATGAAAATCTAGTATGACATTAAAGAGCTGAGGTGCCAAATATGTATTTTCCAAATTGGTAATTAGTTAATTAAATTTACTGGCTGAAAAACCCTAAAAGTCCCATATACTTATTCATATTTTCATGATTCTCTGAGAAAACAAGTGTTTTGTTAATGAAGCAAATCTGAAATTGGCAGTAGATCTAGTTCTTTCCACAGGGCTTCTTATCTTTCCTGTGTTGTTAGTTGAATAAGCAAGAAAAAAATATTTATAATTAGAATGCATTGAGATCACTGATTTTGCATTTTGCGATTGAAGTGGCTACATTGAAATTTGTTCAAGATTGGGGAGGAGGGGGAGAGAGGGGTTTAAATAAGTTAAAACTAATAAACTGCAAAGTGATTTTCATGTTTCTTCATAAATATTTAAAAAAAATTCTCAGGAATATTTTTGCTCATTTGTCCCTTCAATAAAGCACAATGCATGGTCCGAAAACCCAAAAGGGCACACTTCTTGATAATACCAAGTAGTTTTATACTTTTCTCTAAGCTTTCGATTTTAAAACTATTCAGATTAAACTTCAATATAAGCCATGATATACCTTGCATGATGATGCATAAAACTTTGGATATGCCATTGCACCCAAATTCATGAGGTTAAACCTGTTACACATAAATTTAATTTAGTAGATTTCCCATTGGACTAAGTAAAGGCCCCCAGTAACACTAAAATGCAGACAAAGCAATCAGAACAATGCAGTCCTTCTATAATTGTTTCTTGCAATTCAATCCATCACTTGTCTACTTTATTTTGTAATGAGGGACATATTATTTTGTACAAGTGGATGATACATTTTAGCAGTGAATCCATACAAATACCATATTCAGGGGTCAACACAAGAATTTTGAAAGTGCCTATAAATTCATAGGCACTTACTCCTGACCTAACTTGTGTTGACATTTTTTATATTACTATGAGGATCCCAAGTTTGATTTTAGAGAAGGCCAAATTCCAGAGAAAATTAGTTTCAAATAAGTGCATAAGCCTGTAATATAAGCTTAATATGGTATATTTTTGTGCTTGGCTCCAAATGAATCACAAGAAAAAAAGCTTTAAACTTAATAATGAGACAAAAATAGAAAGCCAAAATTGTGCAAATACATATTTTTTTATGACCCTCTTCAAAAATTATTCATGAAAATTTGGTTGGATAAGATCCACTGAATCAATAAAATTTAGGTGAGCAGTTTATTTTTGTCCAAAATGAACTTATAACAAACTAATCAATCAAGGATAAACTTATAGATGTCTAAGTAACATATATATCTCCAGCTTGCATTACCATTTGACCTTGCTCAGACTTCAGACTCCCAATACATCCATTGTTGGCAAATGAAGCGGACACAATTCATTGAGAATGTGGTCAAATAGCCAGCGACATTTGGTCCAGTCATGTATAAACACTGGTCAGTACAATTGTCCAAATATGGGCCTTTGTCAGAATGTGGAGTGATGTCCATTCATGTAATGGAATTAGTTTTTTTGTGAATTAATTAATTTAATAGTATGATTGCCATGCCAACAGACCAATTGAGGGAAGAATGTGGGTTTATGGAGGCCTGAAACAGATTTACAAAGAGTCTCAAGAATTTTCTCTATGAACTGAAATCTCCATTTAATACACATAACATGCATTTAATGAAGATTTTGTTTAATACAGCATCTGTAGAGATTTTATACTTTCAAATTGATTGTTCCTATTCTTGCAAAATAATCAATTCAATTTATAAGGCCCATTCATATTTAAAGCAAATCCTAAATTTGGTTTCATGATTCCATTTCATAATGTTATTATGATACCTGAAAAACTGAGATTAAAGTATTATAATCTAGCATAAAACTTAGTTCTAAAAAATATAAAGAATACCGTATTTCACCTTTTAGACGCGCCCTCCCTAATAAACGCGCTCCCCCATAAATACGATTCCCAGGCCCTTGACTATACGATCAACAACATCCAACCGTCCACGGTCCGTGGTTAAAAATCCGGTCTCGAATTTAATTTCATTACCTGCTCTTCCACGGCGTAATGTTCAATAGATTGTGGGTTAACTATCTTAAATTCCTATCAGGATAAGGCTGGTTGCGTCATTAAATGATCGTTCAACATCTGAAAAACTAGCGCGTCCTAAATCGCGCAGTTTTCCGGAAGCGCGAAAGGTTAAAATTTAACACAAAATTAAAACTATTTCTCGTCATTCTTCATAAGTCACATGCGAACAAAATCCCCTTTCTTCACGTTGTTAAGAAAATATTTCTGAAATCATGTTACCTTCTGCAGTTATAAAAAATATCCAAGTCAAATGATTAAATCCTAGTCACAATTCATACTGTTGAAATAGGAAAAACCCCGTAAAATCTCGTGTGTAACTTATTTCAAAAGCGACGTCGCCGCTTGCAAGAATCTGGGGACTTCAAAGGGTGCCGACACCCGGTGACCCAGCTAGCTCCAGACGTGTTGTGTTTTCACTCAAAACACTTCCATTTCATGTACCGGGTGCATTTACACATAACAAAATTTTAGGATTTAATACAGGATTATTTATTTCATACGTGAATAGGTAATGATTTAGCGCTTTGTCCATCGGTAGCGGAACATTGAATATTGCATCGTCTGGAATTTCCTATCTTGTACAAATAATAACAATAATAATAATTACGGCCTTTGCTAACACAATCATTTGGTTTTGAAAGCTGCATTAAGATGACTTTAAATGACAGAATTACAATTCATTAGCTAACATTTTATTGTATTTTTTAAAATTATAGCCTTAATAGATAAAAAGGACAGCGTATTGGGTAGCGCAAGTATTTCAATCGATAATTACGAACTTGTTAACAATTTGCTTCTCTTAGGTACCAAAATACGTAATTTCTTTTAATAAAGTAAAAGGGCCTGAAATAATAGCGCCCCCACGACGTTATGCATCGCGCCCGGGCGCGTTTAATAGGAGAAATACGGTAACAAAAATTTAATACGTCAAAAGAACACAGACATTAATGAAAATTATATTGTTCATTCCAATTTGATTACCACATGAGTTTTGTCAACTTAAGCAGCGCTTGAAAATTCTTGAAATTTCTACTTGTCCTGCTATACAAGAAAATACATTAATTTCATAAGTGAAATATTGCAAACTCCATTCATCCTACTTATGTAGACAAAGGAAAAAATCATGCAGGACGAGCGGACACATAGAATTTTCAAGCCCTGCTAAGATAAGATTAAAGATTCCATTTAAACTTTCCCCTGAAAAACAATGTTTTAGTAACTATGGTAATGATAATAAACCCCAATAAATTTTGAGTTGATAATTCCCCATGCCATCATAGATCTATCATCTGCTGCTTATAAACAATTTTGTGCCAGACATTTTTAGGGGGAAACAATATTACAAGACTGCTCATAAATAAAACGCTATCTATTTCACAAGTTGAAGATCAAATTCATGGGCTCATCGCTGCAAGGTCCTGTGTCTATACTTTGTATAGACACTTGGAATAGTCTTTCAATCAATCTTTGTATTTTAGGTTTGAAACAGAATTAATCATGGTAACCATGATCAGGGTTTTAAGGGACGCAGGTTTTGTGTATCTGAGATGCAAAAATAAGTAGCCAGGACCCACAGTCCTAAAGACTCTCTCGGGCTCAATTTAAAAAAAAATCTAAGACTGCTTTAAACAGTCTTCAGTTCTTTCCTGAAGTTGAGCCTCATATATATTATTCTACTTTTATCAATTTCTTTACCTATTACCAAGGAATAGCTCTTAATCTACAAAATACAAGATTATAGCCTAAAAGAAATAGTCTATACCTAAATCAGGGACGCCCAATATTTTACAAGGAAGACCTAAGATCCCAATGACTGAGTCCTTTGGACCCTATTTTGTTGTTGTTGTCAGACCCTGCATAATAATGTTACAATGCTTATTATAGACGTGAAGCCAGATGAATAAAATAATGTTAGTTTGGTAGACACAAATTGGATGGACAGACAGACACTGATATGTACATGAAGTTTTATGGGACAATATATTTGCACGATAGTGTATACTAGAGCTATTACTTTTATAATAATATGAGCTACAATTTACAGTTACTAAGTATGCAAGCATCATGATAAGGCTATTTAATAATATGTTGCCATGGAAACATAAAACAAAATATAAAGAACATATTTCTAATCTTTTTGGAATCTTTTCAATGAGATAACAGTTATTAGGTTTTGGGTCAAGTCAGGCCATTGATTAGGGAAGGGTTTTTCTAGGAACAGAAAAAAAACTTCTCTATTATTTATAACATTATGTACTGCTTTAATAATGAATTTCTCATTTAATTTTGAGTTTATACAGTGTGACAGAAGTTTGAAGGTTGTGGATCCGTAATAGCTCTGCAACCTTTCTGAAATATTAAACTTAACAATGTTAACCAAAGATTCCTAATGATGAATTCTGAAAAGTTGCAGAACTTTTTCCGGTCAAATACCTAAAGTGTGAAATTGTATAATGAAGGACTGTACTTCTAAATCTTTAACTTAGCCTACATACTAAGTTAAATTTTGATAGGAACTTTCTTATAATTCTATCAAAATTAGCCTACCTGATAGCGTTTAAATGATATCCAATCAATTTTGCAGTTGGTCATAGTTCAAAGGGTCAACATTACAAGTCTAGTGGCTTCTTGCGCTTGTGGCTCAGCACAAAAAAAAGTTGTAACTGCCTTTAAGAATATAGGCAGTTACAACTGTCTCACCCTTGTCCATTGAAATCATTACAATATATGCAGTCTCGTTATGAACTCTGGATAAAATTCTCTTTGCTGAAAGAAAGCTCTCAGAAAATGTCAATCAGCCCAAAGTCAAGGATAGCAAATCATTTGTGAATATTGCACAATGGTACCCCTCATTGCAAAATCATGTGCAAATTAATTAATAGCAGGGTACTATTAGTTAGAAATTCTTTTTGTTGAATGATTTCATCTCAAGCATGGAAGCAAGCTCTACTGCCCCAAAAAATGGAGGTGATGATAAATATGATATAAATATATTATAGATCATTCACCACTAACATCTTCCATATGGAATTTTGAGAGTCTTGATCGTAAATAATAACAATTTCTTTTTGTCCGTATTTTCAACACCTTTTGTCTAGCTACTTGTCTGTGGAATTTCTAGTAATTTACATTTAATGGTTCATAATTATACTTGCTTAAATCTATTGCAAAAGATACAGGCTGATCTTCAAACACAAAATATTATGTCAAACATTAGTTCGCTATGAGCAGAGGTAAAGATAAGAGGAGGTATGTGTTAAATTAAAGAAATTATAATTGTGCTAAATTCTGAGAATCATTAAGCAAATTTGAACTAGAACTGTCGCAGAGCGGACTAATACCCCCCACAAGCACTTTGTCAGAATGCAAGTGCTATTAGTGCAGGATGTGTTTGTAACAAATATTGAGGTCATATGCACCGTTTGCCTGAAGTTTCATGATTCTTAAGGTTTTTGAGTTAGAGTCCAGAAATGAAAATTTAACAAAGGCTGACTGTGACCTTGACCTTTGACATATATGACCCAAAAACAATAGGGCACTTCCTTGGATCATAAGCAACATTTCCATAAAGTTTCATGCTTGTAGGTCACTTGGTTCTCAAGTTAGAGTCCGGAAACGAAAATTGAACAAAGGCTGACTGTGACCTTGACCTTTGACCTATGTGACCCAAAAACGAAAGGGCACTTCCTTGGGCCATAAGGAACATTTGTATAAAGTTTCATGATTGTAGGTCATTTGGTTCTTGAGTTAGAGTCCAGAAACGAAAATTGAACAAAGGCTGACTGTGACCTTGACCTTTCACCTATGTGACCCGAAAACAATAGGGCACTTCCTTGGGTCATAAGGAACATTTGTATAAAGTTTCATGATTGTAGGTCATTTGGTTCTTGAGTTAGAGTCCGGAAACGAAAAGGTCTACGGACAGACGGACGGACAGATTGACGGACGGATGGACAGACAGACAGACATGGTGAAACCAATATACCCCCCTCTACTTCGTAGGTGGGGGGTATAATTACCATTTCAAAATAAATTCAATAGGTAGATTTTAACTTTCATACTTTGAATGATTCTAAAACACTATAAATATTGCCTGAAGTATGAATTTCCTTGTTGTTAAAAGGTTATTTTTGCTGGATTTCTTAAATTTGCAACCACAAATTGTGAAATGCAGTAGGATTATAATTCTCAGCTGCCGTGACATAAAGCGGCTTTTTTATTTTATTTTCCAATTTGAATTCAAATCCTAGAAAATCCTCTTGGAAATTAAATGGATTCAAAAAGACCTGGAAGTCGTGTAATGTCAAAGGTTTAACAAGAAACAGATATTTCCTTTGACTAGTGAAATACATAATTTTTAAAGGTGTCAAACAAAATTCACATTTCCAATGTGATTGAGAAAATATAGACATAGAGTCATGTCTTTTGGGAAACCCAATTACTGATACATATATTTCTTTGTTTGGGTACAATAAAAAGAGACTGGTACGCCAGCATTATTTCTAGACTTATTTTGGTCAATATATAAAACATGGGCTCAGATTTTTCACTCTTATCATTTTAACAATGTGGGAAAACAAGAGCATTACCCATTGGTGCCAATGCTTGGCTTCAGGTGCTAGATAGTGCAAAAAATTTAAGTCAAACAAGATGTGTTCGTGAAACACGAATGCCCCCGTAACAGCGATCTCTCGATAAGGTAAAGGTTAAGTTTGGTTAAGTTTTCGGACAGACGGACGGACGGACGGACAGACAAACAGAAAGACAGACGGACAGACAGACGGACATGAGTAAAATAATATGCCCCCAATCTCTCGATACGGGGGCATAAAAAAGGTGCATCTCGATACGGGGGCATAAAAAAGGTGCATTAATCTTTCAGTTACCCTGTTGATAGACTGGATAGCTCGTGGATGAAAAACACATATGCCAAGTTTCATGAAGATTTCTTCAATAACAACAAAAATATGACTTACACACCAATGCTAATGCCTACGCCAAGGTGATGACAATACCTCGGGTTTCCTCCAAAAACAGCCGAGCTAAATATGTATCCTATCAAATAGAGGACTGTTTTAGAGCAAGAGCTAATGATGTTAAAAGAACAAAGAAATAAAGGTCTAGCCACAATCAAATCTAATATAAAATATGTTATAATTGTTAGTAAAACAGTTACATTGTAATCCATACTACCAGAAATAGAGAGAGTCATATAAAGTTTATTTGAAAGAAAGAAAATTATTAGCAAACTCAACAATAGCCTGATACCCCTGTCCTCAGATAAGAGTGTATTTTATACTTTATCCTATTTTTTCTTACAAAAGGAAACGAAATTTTATCATTTTTGATAAGCCAAAGCCATTTTGTATATCATAAGTGTTTAACAATTTCAAGTAAATCTAATTTGAAATTCTACACTGCTTTTTTGGGGCATTTTTTTCTTTTCCAAACTACAAGTGACTTTAAGGCCGATATATATTGCAGTAAAGGAAAAGCTCAGTGTTGAGCTTATATCTGATAAGCAAGTGTTCAAAACATCTATGCAACTCATTTGAAACCAAGAATGACATATTTTTGTCAATCTATTTGAAGAATCTTAAAAACCCTTATCTGAAGCAAACTACAACATGTGTTAGCATTTTGATTATGGTTAATACTAAAGTTATGTTTTATTTCTATACATATATTGTTTGTACATACTGAATCTGGTTCCATTTAAAGTCTTCTCTCCGGGCACTATGAATAAAGCAAAGATTGTATGTGAAGCAAAGCATGTCATAATGCAAATCCGACTACCATAATTAAGTCATATAAGAAATATTCAAACTATAATTTCATCATAATTGATTCCAAAACAACACACAGCAATTAATTCATGTTTTAAAGTCTATTGCCAATTTGTATCCAGTTTTGAAGCCCCGAATTTCACAACAGCAACTTCAACTTTGCTTTGGAAGTTCTACCTAAACAGAGTGTTGACAACTATCATAAAAGCATCAAAATTAATGTGACAAAAAATACATCCCCAATGAAAATTACCATAACACAAATTACTTTTAAATGGTTTTGAAATCTATCTATAAATTTCAGAAACAAGTATAGTTTAACTTGTTTTATGTGACCTCAAACAGGACCACCAAAAAAGTGTCCGTAAAGAAAATGGTCACATAATAAATGTTATGTTTACAACAAGAGCTTCGCAGAGCGGCGCATATACGCCCGATGGGACTTGTCAGTAACCTTGGCTTGTCAGTAACGTAAGCTTGAATGATAGCTAAAAAATTGCAAACAGACAACCTTGTCAGATATTACAAATATCAATTACTCTTGTTTTGATAATGCAATTGAAACAATGTCAAACTAGGTGAAATTGAAGTTGAGATCAGCCAAATAATCAAACACAGAAAACGAAACAATTGTTATAATCCATGATTTTTCCCTGGCAGGGTGGAGCCTAAGTATAATGGGTCAATCACTTAAGATTAAGGTAAATCAGTTTTTTTTTCAATTATTTACTTCTAAAGATAGTCTACATAATAAACTTGAGACCGTAAAGCATAGGTTGAACGGGCAGGTAACCATTCCCTCGTAACTTCAGCTTATCCAAGCTGAAGTTACGAGGCTTTGGTAACCCAACGATGAAATGTCTTCACTTTCTCTTAGCATGTGTGTGAATCCTTTTGGTTTTAGGATACAGTTATTTGCAGGCTTTCATGATTATTGCCGACTACCTTTTCCTTGAACCCAAAATATTTAAAAGTTAACTCGCCAAAATACGTCTTGGCTAAGCCCCGCCCTGCAAATTCATTAATAACGCAGAATACAAGCACCACAAAACATACAGGTTCTCTGACCACATGGTTATAATTCTTAACGGTATTTAATTTGTGTAGAAGTGGAGAAAATGTTGATGTAAAGAATAAAGGGAGGTAATTTTTTTCAACATAGTTGTGAGTTATGATGGTGTATTGATATGAAAAGTCAAATAATTTCAATGTCAATATAGATAATTTTAGTTTGGACTATTTGGTTGTGTTAGCTTTAAGTGCAGTTGGTTTGATGGTAGAGTGAAATAAGGGGTTTTTCCACGCTAAATTATACCATAACCACCTACAAGTTGTGGTTTCTGGAGAAATGATGGTCCTTGCAGAAGTAGAAACAGTTATTGGCAGTCTTGTAGAAGTTGTCAATTGTTGTGTCACATTCAGATCTGGTTCTGCAGTTGTTGCTACGAAATACAAATCCAGTAATTACCAATTGATATCAGACACCCAAATTTGGATAATTATTGTTTGAAAATTCTTTGATATTGGAATCAAAACTAAACAAGATGTGTTTGTGAAACACGAATGCCCCCATAACAGCGATCTCTCGATAAGGCAAAGGTTAAGTTTTCGGTTAAGTTTTTGGACGGACAGACGGACGGACGGACAGACAGACAGACAGACTGACATGAGTAAAACAATATGCCCCCGATCTCTCGATACGGGGGCATAAAAATTCAAAATGCCTTCAAATGAGACTTAAGGTAATGGACCCGTAATAGATCTGCAACATTTCGGAAGTAATGAACTTTAACAGTGTTACCCAAGGTTTCCTCTTGATTTTCATCAGGAAACCTTGGTCAACATTGTGAAAGAGCATGAGTTCTGAAATGTTGCGGAACTATAATGGTTCCACTACCTTAATGAAAGGGATAACTGTAGGTCCAGATAAAACTGCTCCTTGCTCTGGATCTTTAATCTTTTAATCTGACCTAAATAATTTGGGCAAATACCATGATAGATTCTCTCATAAAATAAATAATAATACATCAATTTATATTTTTTATAAGCATTCCTTCAAAAGTCTAATCATACTTTTGTTAAAGGGTGAAACAAATGCTGTCATTTAACCCTTGTCATGCTGAATAAAAAATCTTGGCAAAATTATAATATATAAATCAAAGTGATGAAAGCTCTGCTTTTCCTAATTGTGAGTTGGCATTTGATTTTGAAAATATAATTTCTGAAATTTTTCTGGTTTAAAAAGGTGGTATGGAATAAGATCAGACTGCACATATGTGCAGTCTGATGTTTGTCCATACCTCCTGCCAATTCTAAAGCAGGAATATTCTGGGATCAGCATGAACGAACTTTTTTAGTATATCATTCATTATATTCTAGTGCACAAATACTTATGATGTGGAACAGACTAAGAAATTAAGCAGAAACTTAGTGTAACATAGACCCCAAATACTTTTTCTAACAGACAGTTACATTATTCTTCGATTTTCAGTCCATAAAATATAATGGATAAGGGATTTTTGAAATTTAATAAGGTCAAACATATTTGTTTTAACACTTCAGATAAGTCAGTTATCGTCTTTCAAACAAACTTACAAGATAAAGTATCTGTCTTAAATGTCAATTTGATAGACATTTTTCACAAGTTTAAGACTTAACTTTTTTCTATCTTTGTGAGAACAAGTTTTATTTAGCTTTGTTTCAATTAAATACACATAAATTATCTCATTTCATTTACTATGGGTAATTTAATGATTTGATAACCAATTGTGGTTTCTACCTTCATTTTGTTTCATTCAAATGGGAAGTACATAAGTAAAACTTGGTTTGTTTGTATGGGGTTTAAAGCCTCTTTCAACAATTATTCAATTATATTGCTGAAGCTGGAGCACCTAACAATGGATTCCTGGCATTTCTCACACCAGAACTACTGTCAATCCTTTCCTAGCCTGCAGCCTCCACTTAGGTCTACAATTTCAACTCATTGGTGGGAGACAAATAGTCGGAAAGGATGAGTGCCGCTGTCAGGAAATCTAATCCAGGACCTTTTGAATGATAGTCTGATGTGCTACCTAAGTCAAACTTGGTTCAAACTTGTATTTGTAACATTTGGACCCATCTTAACATAAACCTTTAAGTCTCAAAATGTCAGTAACAAGCTTATCTATCTCAAGCTCATATGAATCTGAATTTCACAGGCTTGTGTCAGAGGTTACTATTCTTGCTGTTCTAAACCAATTCACATTTAGTTTGCGAGAGATCTAGATTATGTATGATTTTTTTTATTCAGGAATTCTTGATTCATTCAACAGTCCTCAAACATTGCATACCAGTATCACAAAGCAAGAAATTACCCATTTCTTTTACCAACATAACCTTGTTATGCAAAAGGCATCAGAAACACAAACTGCAGTTATTAGGATTTATAAGCCAATTAATTCAATTACATACAATCAAAGACAATTGAGTGCACTTCAATCGAGCATCAAGGTACAAATGAGTCAATACATCAGTTAATAAAGGCCCATAGTATCTTATACTTGACATACCCTGAACATTTTATGATCCAGCAAAAATTTTGTACAATTTCCAAATTGCATGAAACGTTTTTTGTTTTATTTTTTTTTCCAAAATATTTTATAATTATTTCCTCAATCTGGGCAATCAAATTGCCATAACTACAGCTTTTTTCAAGCTGTAGTCATGGCATTTTGACTGCCCATCAACAATATACAGTATGAATAATTTGAATACACATCCACAGTAATCATAAATAGCATTAATAACAATATTCTTTTGGAATTCCAAAGACATGAAGTAAATACAATCAGAACCAGGAGTCTGGCCCATGATTCAATTAACCTTTATATATGATACAAAAATCTTAAAATACAATTGAACCAAACTTTCAAAAATATACCAATCAGAACATTCAGCCTTTAGTCTACAAACAAACAACTTGAAAGGAGGTGTTCCAAAAGTGCCCACGCATGGATTTTCATGAAACTTTGCAAATACATACTACACATTAAATATACCACAGAACAAACTTTCATTTGTCAAAATCTCAAATAGGGGTCAAATTACAGCCCCTTATCTTATTCCATATTGAGGTAGGTGGGTGGGGTAATTTAATATGCTATAATTTTTTTATACTTATCAATTTTTGAATAGTTTTTAATGTACTGTAAAGTCTATAGTAATTATTAAGATAATGTATATATAAATGACAAGTTTTACGTTGTTTGACAAATTTTTATACTCTTGAATATAAAAATTGCATATTTTTTTAAAAAAAATTGAGGTGAATATAAATTTTGAACGCATAGATAAGTACCTTCTGATGCTAGTCCAGTTTAGTTACTCTTCAGAAAATAAGCGCTACTATCCTTCTTCCTTGTGTAAAAATTTGAAGAAGATTGAAAACCGGTAACATTATTTTTTAAGCTTATAAATACATATCTTTAGTTTCAAAATTCATACAAAATCTTGTATTATGTCCTGAAATAGACATTATTTAAGTGTCAATGCATTGATATTTTTACAAATTTGCAAATAACAACTTGTCAATGCATATACTGCATAAGATATTTTGTGTATCACTAAACTGGGTCAAATTACAGCCCTTGCTTTACCCCAATTTTGAAAAAAGTGGGTGGGGTAAGATGAAAAATATATAATTTACTTGATTTTCTTTAATCCTTGCAAAATTTCAATAGTATCTTACAGTAAGTTTTACAGATTTTATTTCTTATTTGCCTGAGTTGAAAAAAATAGGAAAAATATTGTGTGCTAGTGACTGGCTATCTATCTGTCTGTCTGTCTGTCTCTTAGATATCTGTCTGCACATCGTAAAAAAATAATATTTGCCAATTACTTCAATCCTTTTCTAGATACACTACTCATATGTGACATCATAATGAATCAAATCACTTGAGATCTGTAATCTCTGAGGTCAAGGTCATCGGCCAAGATCAAGGTTATTCATCAAGGCCACACTTTGCAAAATTTAACAAAGATCTCAACTTTTTATGATTACAGCAAGTCCTTTCAAGATACATTGCTCTTATTTGGCATGATTATAGATCTTGTCAGTAAACATCTTTAAACTTCAAGATCAAGGTATTCTGTCATTTGCCAATATCTCATAAAGGGGTTTAATTAAACCCCCTTGCCTTAATCCATGTTCAGGTAAGTGGATGGGGTAGTTTGATATGCTATAATTTCTTTATACAATTAAGGCATAGCTTTCATGTACTGTAATGCCTATAAAAGTTTTTAAGATAATGAATATGTAAAATGAAAAGTTCTACGTTGTTTGACATTTTTTTACACACTCAAAAATAAAAATTGCTTAAATCTATGTATACACATTCAAGTTCTAGTTCCAATTTCACCTAAAATGTTAAACTTTGCAAAATTAGACAAAAATGCAAGCCTATTCAAGATATACAATGTTCATTTTTGGTTGGATATATGATCTCTTAGGTTAGAACAAACAGAAACTTGATGATTATCTTACATGTGTAAGGTCATTGTCACCAAACAAAGTCTAAAAAAAATAAAACACAAAACTATCATTTTTGTTTATTTTATGGGTTTTTTTGTTTGTGTTTTTTTAAGATACAATATTCCTATCAGAAATTATGAGAGATTTCAACAATATGTTAATGCAGAACCTTAGAACATGATATCATCGACTTGGCCAAGTATAAGTATCCTGGCTTGTTAAGAAATAAAGAATATAAACAAATTATTACAACAATAAATCATGTTTTTTTTTATTTGAATGGCAAGGGAAAAGGGGCCGGTAATATCCTCTAGGAGACATATTTGAGATTTTGCTGTTGTTTTGCACCACTCTCTGTCGGTCTGTTCATCCATTGGGGAGAGGTACAATTCACAAGAACCATAACTCTACTCATCATATTTTTTGAGTTATTGCCCTTTGTAAATTTACAAAGAATAGGTCATTTGCCTGCTCTTATGGGGGCATAAATGTTTTTTTTAAACATCTTTTGTTTCTTATAGGTTCAATGTCCTAAGCCTACCCCAAATGTCTGAAAGAATTACCATAAACTATTTGATTGAATTTGATTGAATAAACACAATTCTAGATCAGAAAGAAACAGAAAATATGTCAATTGTCGCAACTCGAGTTCAAATGTTAAAGTCTTACTTTCACTAAAATGGCTACACAGTATCTCTTAAACTTTTTTGTTTGATTATAAATATAATATTTAGATATAATTTAACATAACATAACTGTATCGTTTCTAGATTTCTAGCTCACAAGGGCAAAACATTCCCGACAGGAGCTTTTAGGATCCCTAGTCCGTCGCAGGTTGTGCTTTATGTGGCTTCCGTCTTCCAAATTTCTTAAAATTTCTTCTCCTCCTTAACCCTCGAGGCAATTTCAATGAAACTTTGCCAGATATTTCCTTGGGTGACCCCTCTCAAAGATTGTTGGCAAAATTCGGATTGGCCCATAAATATGACCATGGCATTTTTTCACTATAAAATCCTTGAACAGCATTTCCTCCTGAACCATCAAGCCAATTTCAATGCAACTTTTCCAGAATATTCCTATGAAAACCCATTTCAAAAATTGTTCGTGAAATTGGCATATAAATCTGTTTGACTTGGTGGATGAAAAAAACATTATATTCTTAACCAATATTCCAATTTTAATAATTTCTAAGCTGACCGTTTTCATTGAATTACATCTCAACAACTATGCTAATTTCAACAAATCTTTGCCAGAATGTCACTTCAGTGACCAATAAAACTCAGGTGAGTGATTTAGGTTCATTCTTTCCCCCTTGTTTACCACCAACATTTACCTTAAGACCTAGGAGAATCATTTATTCACGAAGGAAAAGGATTCTTTCAAATTGTATTATCGTTTTAAGAGTATTTCTGATTTGAATTAAGACTAGGGGTCAGCACAGACAATAACCCTCGGGCCGGAGGTAAGCATATTTTAGGAAGGACTAGTACATGTATCAGCAAAGCCGGAATGTTGCAGGTCCTTCAGGAATATAGTGATTGTTCATCTTCATTTGTAAACTAACAAATTTAAATATATAAATTGCATATCCAAAACTCAACATCTTCATTACCCAAAGGAAAACACTGTATTAAAAGAAGTAAGTGCTTGTAAAAAGAGATTCCTTCTTTTCTCACACTGGTTTTCCTTCCAAAGTTTTTTTCATTTCATAACTTATAATTCGATTAAATTTTGAATTATTGCTAAAAGCGTCTCACGTTTTCTCGGGAGGCATCTTATTTCTAAGACGGACATGTAAAACATAGAACAAGTAACTTCTACATGATTGTGACAGAACATACATAGTACCAATCCTAAACACCATCCTCATATGTGGCATTGACCTTCAAACATGACCTTGAGTAAGAAACTAACTGAAATGAGTTTGTTTAAAAGAAAATGTGACATTGACCTTCACAATGACTTTGAGTAAGGCACCAACTGAAATAAATTTGTTTAAAAGAAACTATATTTGAAAATCAAAATCACCATTTATTACTTTTGCAAATTATGCTCCCAAAGCTAAATGAAGTGGGTTTTTTTTATAACAATGACCTTAATAATCAACCTTGACCTTGACAGTTGATTTTGACCAATGTTCGTAGATAGGCTTTTTCACAAAGGATCCATGTGTGAAATATGAACATCCTGTCTACAGCCGTTGAAAAGTTATTAACACCTTAATATTCTCAGATGGATGAAAACTATATCTTACCCCACCCACTATCTTCTACACAAGGAGATTTTTGACTAACTTACCGGTTTTCGATTTCAATGAAACTTTCTGTAAACATTTAGGACATATGTATCTTAATTTCAAGAGAGTTTGGTAACTGGACTAGAGCTACAACTTAATAATATTAACCCTTTAACTCAGAACATAATTTCATTTTTTTGAAATTTTCATGAACTTTTCAAGAATTTTTTGGGCTATCTTTTAGGAGTAAACAGAAATAAGATCCCAACCTATATAAAAATATAAAGGTACCAATTGTCTTTTAAATCAGTAACAAATTCTTTTTACAGATTCAAAAATTTCCTGGCAAGGTGATTTTTTTCCTGACACCCCTTTGCATTAGATAATATGTGCTTTCGGGTACTTTATGGTCGACCCTCTTTACTCATTTTGGAAAAAAAGACATTTCGTAAATCAGTATACCCAGTACTACAATTATCCACAATACCATAAAAATCTAAGCGTGGGCACATTTTACTATACATTTGGAACACCCCCTTTCCAATTGTTCAGGTACCACAAGGTGATATCCTTAGACCAGATTATTAGTGCAAAGCCATACATAAATTGTCTTCGTATCAAATAACTTGGAAAGAAAAACAGGCCCGAAATAAAATTATGCATCAATGCCAAAAATTTAACAGGTTCTTAATGAAAATTTCTGAACTTGAGCCTAGACATGGAAAACTAATCCTGCTTTTCATTACACCTTCTGACTTTGATGTTTAAAGTAAACTCAGTGGCAGACTCTGCCACTTGGAGCCGGGATTCTAGACTTCCACCAAGGTTAATCTTTTCATCAAATTTCAGAAAAGAAAACTGGTTTCCTACTGTGGTTTCACATCCAGTTCTTATCATTTCCATCAAACTGGACACAGCACCACTGGAACCAGTCTGGATTTCAAACCCACCAATCATGACAGCTGTTACAAATCTTTATTAATCCAATGATTACTGATGACAGATGAGATTTTTTTTATCTTACCCCCTATAAATTTCAATGACCAATCATTTCAAAAATAAATGAGTCATGGCGATCACTTTTTTTGGCATTGACAGAAACTTTGAAAGGTTTCAAGATTACTAAAACTTCTATTTTAATGAAATTAAATGAAAAGGTTGATGTAGATTAACCGTAATTTTCATGTGACTTTGATGATTGATATTTGACCATTGCTGTTTAATTACAATTTAAATTGGGCACAATGGATTGATTGTGTGTTCTAGAACAATTATAAAATACTGCAATTTAACATAAATCAAATGAAAATAAATTTAACCCTCTATAACACTAAATTTTTTGCTAAAATGCATTTAAATCAAGGTGCTGAAACCACTGAGAATGAGGTAAGATTCAGTATTTCATTTGAAAGTATGATGTTAAAACCTTTCACACTTACAAATGACAAACATATGGTGCAGAATTAAAGATCAGACTGCACTCCAGTAACAAATTTTGTATACCAGGGGCTCACTAAACTTCTTCACTAAACTTCTTACGACAAAATTAATCGTAAGGCAAAACCACAATTTGTACCTGGTGTTTTGTTTATAGTTAGGTTCTGCCCTGCAATATCTCATTGGAATCGTCTTGAGGAGACGATTCCAATGAGATGATACATAGCAGAATTCCATATTTAGTTACTACTGTAGACGCAACTTTAATTTTTGAGCTACACAATAACTGACTGTAAGATGTTTAGTTATACAGGACCCAGTTTATTCTGAAATTCTTAGAAATGAAGGTGATATTGTTTTCTTGAAAAATCTACTTGCCTCCACATCAAAAACTGTTTGTATATGTTCGGGTGTCAAGGGTCTTCTATAGGGAACAAACCAACATGAAAATATGTTTATGATAAAAATGTACCAGGGTATGAACAGTGTGTTTCCAAGAAATATCTTTTCGTTAATCATCTGACAATCGCAAAATTCCATTTGTTGTTTGGAAGCAGGTTAAACAAAAATTATATCTTCTTGTTGACTGTAAAGGGTTTTCAAAATAATTCAGCTGGTGCACATCACCATGGTTTCCAACAACACATCATCACTGTGACTATAGAATTTCAATTCTTGTACCAAAGACATCATCTTTTTAGGTGAAGGAAAATCAACTAGCAAACCTTTGTCACTTGTCATTTTAAATAGTGAAGACCAGTTTGAATTTGAATTGGGGTTTTACGTCGCTTTCAACAATCTCTCAGTTATATCGCATCGGCTGGAGCACCTAACGATGGATTCCTAGTATTTCTCACACTAGTTCTACCACTACATCCCTTTCCTAGCCTCCAGTTGCTATTCCACATAGGTTTACGATTATCTACCCATTGGTGGAAGACAAATGTCGGAAAGGATTAAGTGCCACGGCCGGGGATCGAACCCGTGCGAATATAGACCCCTGGATTAAAAGTCTGGCGCGCTACCAACTGCGCTATTGCCGCGGCTAGAATGAGTGTCGCCGTCGGGGTAAGAACCAGTGAAGACAAAACCAATCCAACAAATCTGCAATGATTAAGTATTTCAGGCTACAGAGTTAACTGCAAAAAATTGTCTTGGAACATATTTCTGACCTGTCCTGTGTTCAGGATGACAAAACCCTGCAACCTGTTTGTAAATTATAGCCTGTTTTGCACATACACTTGTGTGCAAAGCAGGGTATAATTTTGCAAATGGTGTGCACTGTGTTGTCCTCTTAGGCATAGGACTGTACTCAGAGCCCCTAAAATGAAGAGTATTTTAAATCAAGGGCATGTATAAAACCTTTTACATATTTTCCCTTGAAATCTGAGAGTTGAAGGTGAAAAAATCCAACAACGATCATATAAACAATCTCCTGGAGGGATTTAGTCTGTTCTTAATGTAAAGCCAGACTTAAAGAACATAAAAACATTTACAGACCGAGTCAAAGTAAACATTCGTGTAATAAAAACTTACTCAAACCGAACTTAAACTGACCACTTTAATACCACTGGATCAAAATAACGGCCCAATCTGGCCATCTGTTCCCAGATAAAATGTGTCGGATAACCGAAACATACCTTCTGATAAAATTTGTTCTAGTACTAAGTTCCTCAGATGATGTTCAAGAATTTCAATAAATCTTACTATATTTTGAAAGTTAGTTTCAAGAATTTCAATAAATCTTACTATATTTTGAAAGTTAGTTCCAAGAATTTCAATATATCTTACTATATTTTGAAAGTGAGTTTCAAGAATTTAAATAAATCTTACTATATTTTGAAAGTTAGTTTTATCATGATTTCATAATATTATATTCCTTCCAGAGAGAACAACCACTCTATATGTATTTGGTTTATAATTGTTTGTATAGAGTTTAAATGCCCACCTCTTAAGAGTGAAAAGTAGTGGTCCTTGATACATTTGCGTATTGGGTTTTTAATTGTTTGTCTGTATGATCAGTTTAAATGCCCACCTCTTAAGAGTGAAAAGGAGTGGTCCTTGATACATTTGTGTATTGGGTTTTTAATTGTTTGTCTGTATGATCAGTTTAAATGCCCACCTCTTAAGAGTGAAAAGCAGTGGTCCTTGATACATTTCACTCCTATTGATAGGTGTGAAATGTGGTCAATGACCATTGCTTAGCACTTTGATATATGCAAGACACAGGACCCATTTTCAGTGTTCATTTGTTTTGGTCATTGATTACATTTCACTCCTCCTAGGAGTGCAAAGCAGTGATTGTAAACTACATATACATTTCACACCATCTAAGAGAGCGAAATTATAGATAGTTAGTTCACTACATTTCACACCTCTTAGGAGTGAAAAGCAGTGATCGTTGGTACATTTCACCCATATATGGAGGGGGAAATGTATCAAGGACCACTGCTTTTCACTATGACATCTCCAAGACACAGGACCCACTTTGAGTTAATGTTTGCCTCTCAAGCAGATTCTTCTTCAGAATTTCACTTGATACCTGAAGCCACAAAAACAGTCTCCAAACATAATATATCAATCTCTCACATGTTAACAGGAATTCTTCAAATGTAAAGAATTATGGGTATTAAGTTCTAGAACATACAAGGAATTATGGGAATGATGTTTATGTCCAATGAATGGTCAGAAGTTTTTAACATCTGATCAGGCAGCAAATTTATGACCAATAAACCAATTAGCAAACCACTGACTGGATCATAAACTACCTACTCACACATGCTACTGGTCAAGGCCTTTCTTATGATCATTCTGAGCTTTATATTACATTCTATCTTGTTATATCTTTGATATTTCAAGCTCCATCACGAATGTTACTTAAGTGTGTCAATTATTGCTCTGACCTGAATTAACCCTCTTCAGGCTGAATAAAAATCTTTGCAAAAAATGTAAAATCAAAGCGCTTAAAGTACTGGAAGCTACCAAATGTGAGTGAGCTTTGATTTTGGAAATGCATTAAAAATTGTATTACACCTTTGTGGTTCAAAAATGAAGTTCAGGTGGTATGAACTAAGATCAGTCTGCACATATGTGCAGGCTGGTCTTTGTCTATACCTCCTGGCAAAGCAGGAATACTCCGGGTTCAGCATGACAAGGGTTAACAATGTTATAGGGCTTCAGTGATCATACATCAATCTTAAGAAAAGTCTTAATTCAACAAAAAGACAAACAACTTGAAAAAAGTTTTTTGCAAGATAAACAAAATTGCCTAACTTCAAAAAGCAAGACATTTTGATTGAAGTTGGGAGTGACATTTTGAGATGTGCAAAATGCTTTATTACACCACTGTTAATTGAGAATACAATATCCTTGTCAGATTTATGTCAAAGTTTCATCTTTTGGACAAACCAATTAGTCGAGAGAAATTTTAAATGTGTGTAATAACAGTTTCTGCGTCTATTGAAGGAGAACAAAACATAATCTGCTTATGTGCAAAAAATGTGAGCCAAATGACATAGCTATTTAAGAGCACACATTTGGATGATTTAAACGGTGATAACATTATGAATAACCTGTGTGGTAATAATACTTATTACAGTCAGAACATTTTGGCGTCAATTTCCTAACTTCCAATGACATTTCATTCCTTTATTTGTGTGAATATTTTCTTTACAACAACCTTATTAAAATACAAATTTGATGCATTTTGCCCCGGAGAATAATTCACTTGTCAAAGTTAATAATAGATTGAATGGGGGCATCCTGTTCAATTTAAAAGACAACTTTTGAGTTTTCTGTGGTTACTTGTTTAAGGGTAAAAATAGAAGCTCCCCAACTGACAGAGATCTGCAAGTCATGTGACCTTCATCAGCCAATTTGATTGACACATGAAAGGAAGGTTATAATTCATGTTAATTCAACCATTTTCTGCCATTTTCCATGTTGATCTTAGATTATAATTAAAGGAAAAATATTTCAATAACTAATGATTGCACATTCTCCTATAACTATGTTTTATAAAAGTTCATCATAGATTTATTTTCAGATTTTCAAAGTAGTAGAGATTCTGATGTAGAGTGTAAAATGCATTCAATTAAAATTGAAAAAAAAAAATAGTTCACTTGCTTTAAGTATGTATACATTCATACTTTGTGAATTAAGTTGCCCGATCTTGATCTTTACTTAAATGACGAAGGCTGATGAGGCTTGACCAGTTTTAATTTCAAGCTATAAGCATCAACACGTCCAATTACACACCCCATTACACCCGTCAACAGTCGACAAGGGTGAACAACAATCGAAGATTAATGATTAATACATATTTCAACAGAACATACATACAATCCATGTATAAATATCTTTTAAATGTGTTGTATTTATGTACTTAAATTTTTTTCCTGATAATTAATACATATAGTCCGTTTGACATCTATATGGACCAACATTTCGCCAAAAATCTTAGAAATTAATTGATGAAACGCACATTTTTCTTGACATATCATATTTTCCAGCTAATACAATGACGAATTTTGTTTTTCAGAATTTTTGAATGTAAAATAATGATTTTGTCCGTCCGTCTACATGTTAACTTCCAGCCTTTCATACCTACTTGTGACTGTATTAAACGGAACAGCGAATTGTATAACCAAAATTAGTACTGATTTGCATAGAGGCCGAGTCAAAAGTGTCAGATTTTAAGAGAATTGTTTTAGTATAAAATCTAGTATTTCAATATAATAAAGTTTGTCGAAGATTTTTGCTACCGTTGGATATCAAATCTGAATATATTCCTTCTTTCTTCAGAAACCGTTTGACCAGATAATTGATTATTGTTTTTATTTATTCTGAAATGAACACTATATTTACATGTTAAGACCAATCAAAATGCATTATAAAACGAAGTAGCTGGGAATTTCACATGGAAAACTTGATGAGAAGGCGAGTTATAACGGTAAAAATCACGTGCTATTTAAGTTTAATACATACCATAAAAGCTCTAATATAACCCAGGGGTACTATTGTTATGATGTCAACAGTTGGCCAAAACTACCAAATGCTGGAGATTTAATATGATTCAAGAATTTTTTTGAGTTTAATTGATTTAATGGAGTTTAACGCCGCTTTCAACATTATTTCAGTTATATCGTGGCGGCTGGAGCACCTAACAATGGATCCCTGGTATTTCTCTCACCAGTACAACCATCACATTCTTTCCTAGCCTCCAGCTGCTATCTCACATAGTTCTACGATTATCAACCCATTGGTGAGAGACAAATAGTCGGAAAGAATGAGTGCTGCCGTCAGGGATCGAACCCGGGACCTCTAGAATGACAGTCCGACGCGCTACCAACTGCGCTATGACGGCGGCTAGAAGAATTTTTTTGAGACCAATTCTTATTTTCAGAGTAAATTTTTCTTACAAGTTTGATACCAAGCATTGTATATATTAATACAAACTGTCACTGAATCAATCTAGAAATTGATTTAAAACAATCAATTCATTCATTCATACTAACTCCAAGGTCAATGTAGACAGTTTGTTTCCTATGCATTTTAGATGCCATGATCACTAACATCTGTTTAAAGCTGTTGATAAGTTACAAAGCTCAGGTTGCCCACTAATGAATTGTCTTTTGCTTGTCATCTAGCCTGGCTCCCAGGCTGTCAGTTAGTTTTAAAATTAATAAGGTAGACCACTCATGTGTAATTATTTTATTTCAAATTACCTCCCATATTCTCAACTGACATTTTTGACACTGATCGGCCAGTCAGAGAATATAAGCTAGTAAGAAATTTTCTTTCTCTAGTTGAATTGGCTTATTTTTTCACAATACTTCAGATCAGTGGGACGGGAGCCAGTCTACTTGTCATCATACACTATGAATTTTGAAAAGTAATGAATGCTAAATCATGGGAAACGTGCTGTTAAGAATTGGTCTCCAAAAAAATCCTCAAATTCAACAAACCACATAAATTAACCCCCTTTAGGAGGAAGATTCTGTCCTTAAAGCTGTTGCTCAAGAATGATTAATGAGAGTTTTATTCAAGACGACATTTTGACTTTTTGTGGTGTGAGGTGTGCCCCAATTTTTTTTACGCATGCTAAAAAACAGTCTTTGTTAAAGAAATTTGGTTGACACTCTGCACTGACTTTTATTTGCATCTGGAAAAATTGCTTGAATGTACTATAATTTGAGATTTTTCGCCAACATTTATATATTAAGCCTAATCATGATGTTAATGACTTGTTCCAGTTGTATGCAAAGTTTTAGGCAGACAATTTAGACTAAGATCAGACTGCACATACATGCAGTCTGATCTTAGCCTTCACTGCCTACTTTCAACTGGAGTATAATAGGAAAAATTTAGTAGGGAGAGAACTTTTACCATTTCCTATACAGTTCCTTTATTTTATTTTGTTAAAGAAAATATTGTGGAAAAGGAAGAAATTGCTTGAAACAAACAATTTCACCTTTTCCCGCAATGTTATCAAACAAATAAGATGATTTCATATCAAACTGCAATCTTATATCATTGTCATAATCAAACTGTTATGAATTTGGACCAAGGTCTAAAATTTCGAAAAAAACAAGAGGGCCATAGTGGCCCTTAATCGCTCACCTGAATTAACAATCTAAAAAAGTTTGTCTAAGATTTGACCCAATGACCTAGTTTTGACCTAACTTGACCCAATTTCAAATTCGTCAAAGTTCTCATCAAATTATTCATTCTGTCCATTTTCAGGTTGATTGGGCTAAAAATATGGCCTCTAGAGTGTCCACAAGGTTTTTCTAAGAATTGACCCCTTGACCTAGTTTTTGACCCCACTTGACCCAATTTCGAACTTGTCCGAGATTTCATCAAGATAATCATTCTGACAAATTTTCAGGTTGATTGGACTAAAAATATGGCCTCTAGAGTGTCAACAAGGTTTTTCTAAGATTTGACCCCGTGACCTAGTTTTTGACCCCACTTGACCCAATTTCAAACTGGTCCGAGTATTTCATCAAGATAATCGTTCTGACCAATTCTGAGGTTGATTGGGCTTAAAAAATGGCCTCTAGAGTGTCAACAAGGTTTTTCTTAGATTTGACCCTGTGACCTAGTCTTTGACCCCACTTGACCCGATTTCGAACTTTTCAGAGATTTCATCAAGATATTCATTCTGACCAGTTTTCAGGTTGATTGGGCTAAAAATATGGCCTCTAGAGTGTCCACAAGGTTTTTCTAAGATTTGACCCCGTGACCTAGTTTTTGACCCCACTTGACCCAATTTCGAACTTGTCCAAGATTTCATCAAGATAATCATTCTGACCAATTTTCAGGTTGATTGGGCTTAAAATATGGCCTCTAGAGTGTCCACAAGGTTTTTCTAAGATTTGACCCCCTGACCTAGTTTTTGACCCCCATTGACCCAATTTAGAACTTGTCCGAGATTTTATCAAGATAAACATTCTGACCAATTTTGAGGTTGATTGGGCTAGAAATATGGCCTCTAGAGTGCCCACAAGGTTTTTCTAAGAATTGACCCTGTGACCTAGATTTTGAACCCAGTTGACCAAATTTCGAACTTGTCCGAGATTTCATCAAGATATTCATTCTGACCAATTTTCAGGTTGATTGGGCTAAAAATATGGCCTCTAGAGTGTCCACAAGGTTTTTCTAAGAATTGACCCCGTGACCTAGTTTTTGATCCCACTTGACCCAATTTCGAACTTGTCCGAGATTTCATCAAGATATTCATTCTGACCAATTTTCAGGTTGATTGGGCTAAAAATATGGCCTCTAGAGTGTCCACAAGGTTTTTCTAAGATTTGACCCTGTGACCTAGTTTTTGACCCCACTTGACCCAATTTCAAACTTGTCCGAGATTTTATCAAGATAATCATTCTGACCAATTTTCAGGTTGATTGGGCTAAAAATATGGCCTCTAGAGTGTCCACAAGGTAAATGTTGACGACGCACGACGCACGACGCACAACGCACAACGGACGACGGACGACGGACATCAAGTAACCCCAAAAGCTCACCTTGAGCACTTCGTGCTCAGGTGAGCTAAAAAGGGAAAGAGTTTAAACAGGATATAGGTGTCAAATACATTATATGACATGTTAACAGCATGTCATCGTAATGACCTTTGACCTTTGGGTACACACGACCATTATAAGGTCAACTGTTGTGTAATCACTGAAGTTCATTTGTTTAATGTCATTAAATGTGAGTAACTCTTGAATTTCTAAAACCATGTTATCTTTCAAAACAAATTCTAAAAAAAACATAAATGTACCAGTATTCAAGATATAGTTTTCTGTAAATATCATCTTTTTTATCTTTCTAGTCACTATTTTTGCTTTCAAAAGTGTTAAAACTTATACTTGCATGATCGAGCCAAGCGATTAATAACATTTTGATTATATCGATAAAATTTTTCAGTTCGCTGAATATTTACAAACTTCTGAATTAGTTCCAGTTCATATGTAAGTAAGATTGACTTTGTGCTTAAAATTACATGTATTAGCAAGATGGGTGCACCATTGGAAAAGAGGATCGATATAATTCCGTCTTTCTTTTAAAATTACACATGGTTGATTGACTTGTGTAATATATCTCTCATCAGAAATCATCTTAAGTAGTACTGAACATGGAATATTTCTGCTTTGACAGGTCAAGACAAAGAACAGCCTGCACCTCATGTGCAGTCTGATCTTAGTCTATGCCACATTATTTTTCTTTTTAACGCAGAAAAAAATTGAAAAAAAAACCCAACAGACTTACAATTAATGCTCCAGTGCTCAAATGAGTAGTTTGATTTTAATACAATTTTGCCATTGTTTTTATTCAGCATGCCCAATATCAGCAGATAATGAAGGTGTACCATGGCAATATTTATGTACATTTTATCAAATATTATTTGATCATATTTCACTGAATTCTTTCATCCCATTTTATTACGACACTGCCGGCTAAGATGAGTAACTCTATTGACACTATTGATGTACTCATGGTTCTTTGATTATATTAATATCGTCAGCTGATACTGGAAAATTCCTAGCTGAATAAACCTTCTCTTGATCAATTGAACTTAATGATTTCACACAGTTATCATTTCGCTTTGATGTCCATTCATAAAAAATTGATCTGCTTATATTTGTTTATTAACCCAAAACGATCTATTAGTGGACAGCAATTGAAATATGCAATATTTATGAACTGAAGAATTTCGAATATTGCATTGTTTTCTTTATTTTCAGTGACATTGTTAATGTCAATCCATTATCTAGCCATATAATTCATCTTTAACATTTGATAAGCTGAGAATGCCTTCTGAATTTCAAAATTCTAACTAAGTGGTCGCTTTAATTCAGCCCTTTGAAAGAAACTTTGATCAAGATTGAAGACGGAAAAAGAAAGTTCAAAGTTTGGAGGATCAAGAGACAGAACAAGGTAGTCAGGGAGTCTGGTTCACATGACATTGATGAAGGAAGAAAAACAATCAGTCATGAAAACTGAACCAGTCTGTAACTAATACATCACACCTTTTACAATCATCGATTGTAATGACATCCTTGTTTCTTTCTTCTTAACCATGCTTTTTAGCATGTAATTTGTACAAAAAATATTATATTGGTTTAAAAATAATTTTCCCAAATTATTTCAATTTTATCTAGGCTTCTGTTGCCCTTACCAAGAGCTTTCTGTCATTTCTCACTCCAGTAGCACAACCACCTTTCATTAAGACCAACATCCTTTCTAGCTATTTGTCTCCCACCAAAGGGTTAATTTTTGTAGACGTATGAGGGATAGCAGCTGGAGGCTAGGAAAGGATGTAATGGAATTAATGGTGTGAGAAATGTCAGAAATCCATTGTTAGGTGCTTCAGCCTCCACGATATAACTGAAAGATAGTTGATAGTCCCTTAAAACCCCTTTCAATCAATCAATCAGTTGATTAAAGCCAAACACCTGAGGCCAGTAACTACAACTATTGGTGGGACACAAATTTAACTGACTTGAACCCGCACAAAATTATGGGCAATTTAGCCAGATATTCCAATGTTTGGGCAGGAGGTATTAAGGTAATAAACCTGTATATATATATAAATATTTTGCAACATTTTGGAATTCTTAAGTTTTAACAGTGTTAACTAAGGTTTCCTAATCATGTCATTAGGAAACATTGGTTAATATCCTGAGAGATCATGCATCCCAAAATGTTGCAGAGCTTTTACAGGTCCACTCACTCAAACAAAGATCACTCCTACATGATTAAGTGAAGGTTAACCTTTGTCTATTATAACCTCTCCTTTAAGTATAGGAATATTCCAGGTTTGGTTGGCGTTGCTGTAACATAAGTCCACTATATAACATTGCAATTTTTCATGATTTGTTAGGAAAACAGGAGTCATTTTTACCACACCTATGCAACTTTCTTTCACCCATCAGCAATGAAAAATGGACGCCATGATAAGTCAGATTCCAAACTTCAGTTTTCCGAAATACTTCTCATTCCTTGATATGTTTTTGTTGGGAAAGTTTGGTCAGGGGTAGTCATTTATCATAGAATCATGTTCGGCAAACCTGTATTTATTTTTGTTATTGAAAAAGGAGCCACTAGATGATAATTGTAGAGTGTTCTATTTCTAAACAAAGAATCTGGTTCCATTCTCTAATAATGGATAACAAGCTGAGTAGGTCTGTTTATTTGGTATGTATCAAAGAATAATGTTCCTTGTTTCATAATGGTTGTCATGTTGCATAAAGACCTTGGCAAAATTTGCTTACAAACCAAACTGATGAAATGTGAATGCACTAATTGTTAGTCAATTTTTGTTTAATTTTTTTTTTTTTTTTAAAAGAAAAAAAAGAGACCAAACATAGTTTAAAGGAAAATCAGGTGGAATAGACTGAGATCAAGCTGCACATATGTGCAGATTGATCTTTGCCTATATCTCCTGTCAAAGCAGAAATAATACATGGTCAGCATGACAAGGGTTAATTATTGATATTGTAAATCTGCATTCTTAAAAAAAAATCAAAAATTGGGTCAATTCAATTTTTTGAATAATGGTATGATCTATATCTTTGATTATTCAATCTGTTAAAATTTCAGAGTTGACACAAAGGCAGGTTATAAGCTAATAATAAATGGGCTGAACTTGATTTACCAAAATAAAAGTTATCATAATGCAGGTTTAATTACTCTTATTAATGAAATGTGTCTTAAATCACAGCATTTTTATGAAAGAAATCTCTCCAGTATTTATTAGCTGTTATCATATGTAAATCATAATAGTAAGTTAATACAACATTTATTGGTCAGTTTGTGTGAAGAAATGTCAACAAAGTTGATAAATCGTAAACTTCCCTGGACACCAAGGCACCTGACCACCAGCGGTCATTTAATTACGAATGTCAAACTTTTTGATGTTGCTGTAAAAGTGGTCATTCTGGTCCAGCAACTTGCGGTCACTTGTCACAGTGCTGACCATAACTTTTGACTATTGCACTTACCTTTTGGGGCAACCTTTTGCTATGTAGTAGGTTGAAATTGAAAATACAATAGGATTACTCCTTGATTTGTGTCTGTGCCTTGTAAGGCTATAATTAAATGGGTCGGCAGACTGTATACTGTCTTAGTAACTATTATAAGTTCATAGGCACTTACAATGAATATGCTTTGACCCCCTGGTGAATTATTAGATAATCTCTTTAAATGTGTGAAGTCAACATCTTCAAAAATAATGACAAAAAATAGGTTTGGATGAGCATGTACCTTATATTTGGCTCGAATGAAATGTAGTTGCACCAGGTGTAAGGAATAGTAGGCAATTGTTTGGTGCATCAAACTCTGTGATATCGCAAAAATTTAGTGAAACTCGTGTTAAGCGACCACCTAAGGGACAACCAAAAAGCATTCGTTTATGGGAATGGTTGCTTGATACAAAATATTATTATAAATGTGACAGTTCATTTTGATCGCATTAATAGATTGTAGGTGAAGTCGTACTGAATCTTATGATGTTTAAACCCATTAGAATCGTCTTATAGAGACGATTCTAATGGGTTCAAACAACATAAGATTCAATAATAACCAATTTTTTGTTAAGAATGTCCTCATGTTCAGAGATTTTGCTTACGGTGAAGGGACTTTTTATGGTGGTCGCTTAATAAAATTGGTCGCTTAATAGATGTGGTCACTGGAGCAATATCCACTGTACCATTGAAAGTGGTTTTACCTGAAGTACCCATATCAAATTTGTAAGTTTTAGGCTTTTTAACTATAATTCTATGATATTCAAGATTTTTACTTGCATCCTAGATTTTAGATAAGAATTTTTTCTTGGCTTTATCAAGTGATTCACAATCTTAAATGCATTAAAGCAACAAGATTAAATGAAAATGAATGCAAATGAACCTAGGGTGGTGTCATTAAATTATCACATTAAGCAATTCTAAATTTTTTGAATGACAAACGATTCCATTCATTCAAGCATTTCAAGAAAAATGCTCTTGCATGATTTTGATGATAGTCTAACCCCATCAAAAGCTTGTTATCAATCTTATCATTCAGCTGAAAGCTTGTCTTTGGCCAAAGAGATGCCCCTAAGCACTTTTGGTAGCAAAATAAACCATGGGATTCTTGGGGTTTTTTACCTTCCAACAGACAAGGATTCATCTTTCATATCCTAAATTTTTTGCAGCTGCAAAGATCACTAGCATATTTGTCTACCACCAATCAAAGGGTTGAAATCTTTTCATGATTTTAAAATCTTAATCAGAAGCCACCTGATTTCACATTGGTGGATTTTTACAAGCATTTTTTTTCATACATTCTATATATCTAAAGTAAGTGTCAGAGGCTGGATAAGCGGGAATAAACCCAGTCTTAACCCTTGTCATGCTGATCCCGGAATATTCCTGCTTTGGCAGGAGGAATGGACAAACATCAGCCTGTACATATGTGCAGTCTGATCTTAGTACATACCACCTGATTTTCCTTTTTAAACCAGAAAAGTCTCAGAAATTATATTTTCAAAATATAATGCTGACTCAAAATTAGGAAAAACAGAGCTTTCAGCACTTTGATTTATATACAATTTTGCTAAGGTTTTTTATTCAGCATGACAAGGGTTAAAGGTGTTTCAAATGAGTACCAACATAATAGAGTTTGTGCTATAATTATAGAAATACTTTGTTCTTAAATCCAAAATACTCCCTCTATCTGTAGCTCAGAGTTACTAATTTAATGGAACCTTAAGCTTTGTCATGCTGAATAAAATCCTCAGTATAATTGCATTAAAATCAAAGTGCTGAAAGCACTGGTTTCTTAATTGTGAGTCAGTTTTCATTATGAAAATATTTTATTTGTCAAACTTTTCTGATAGAAAAAAGGAAAATCAGGTGGTAAAGACAGAGTTAAGATTGCACATATGTGCAGGCTGAACTTTGTATGTACTTTCTGCTAAAGCAGGAATATTCCCAGTTCAGCACGACAAGGGTAAAGATAAATCCTTTTCATCTATGAGAGCCTAATTATTAATAGTCAAAGCAAATGTATCAGGATTGAACTGCCAAACATAAATGCAAGGAATTAAACTTTTCATTGCAAAAAAATCCTTGGTAATAAAACAGTCATAATAACAATTATGACCCACATTTTTTTCTCTTGAATTAGAATTCCATTTTCAAAGTTCAAACTGGCAATGAAAATTGCAAGCTGTGCCAAATGCATTTTTTGCAGGATATCTTTTCCTGAAGAGATTTATCTTTGTGACTTCAACTTTCAACACTTATTCTGCATTGAACAAAGGTGTGTTTTTTCATCGTTTTACAAGTAAAATAACATAATTGAAGGTCAATCCTTAATTAAACTTATGCTTTAAGGCAGGTCATCAGTCCTTAATTTAACTTATGCTTTAAGGCAGGTCATCAGTCCTTAATTTATCTTATGCTTTAAGGCAGGCCATCAGTCCTTAATTTAACTTATGCTTTATGGCAGGTCATCAGGCCTTAATTTAACCTATGCTTTAAGGCAGGTCATCAGTCCTTAATTTATCTTATGCTTTAAGGCAGGTCATCAGTCCCTAATTTAACTTATGCTTTATGGCAGGTCATCAGTCCTTGATTAAACTTATACTTTAAGACAGGTCCTCGGTCCTTGATTTAATTAATGCTTTAAGAAAGGTTGGTCCTTGATTTAATTAATGCTTGAAAACAGGTTGGTCCTTGATTTGATTTATTCTTTAAGACAGGTTGGTCCTTGACTTAGCTTATGCTTTAAGACAGGTTGCTCATTTATTTAATTAATGTTTTAAGACAGGTTGGACCTTGATTTGTTTAAATGCTGTCAAACAGGTCGGGCCTTGATTAAACTTAGTGCTTCAAGACAGGCTGGTCATTGATTAAACATTTGCTTTAAGACAGGTCAGTCAGTGATTCAACTTATGCATCAAGTAAATAGCACGGCTGATTGAAGAAAACAACTCTTTATTAAGTCACAATTTTACTACTTCAGAACCTGGCTTTGTGACCAAATTAAGTTCTAGAATTCTATAAAACTTTGAAAAGTATTTCGACATAGATCTATAACAGCTAACAACTAGAAAGCCATGAATGGCTTGAGTCGCTCCACAGGCTTGAAATTCTTGTAATAGAAAATAAAAGTTTTGAATAGATTGTTAAATATTTTGGGTTCTACTTATGTTGAAAATGATTTTCAAAGTTTCCACTATATAACCTGTAGAGAAATGACCTCTGCCCACAAAAGACAAATTTTTCATCCAATCACAATAATTTTTGGGAGACTAATAAAGGGTCACCCAAGGATCATACCAATGAAGTTTGATTGATATCCATCATTGACATTCTGACATTGACATTCTGAGAAAATGATTTCAAAGTTTAATACTATATAACATATAGAGAAATGACAAGAATTTTTGGTAGTCTGATAAAGGGTCACTAAAGGATCATTTCAGTGAAATTTGGAAAATATCATCAATTGCATTCAGAGAAAATAATATTCAAAGTTTCCACTTTATAACATATAGAGAAATGACCTCTGCCCATAAAATGCATATTTTTTATCCGATTACAATAAGTTTTGGTATACTGATCAAGGGGCAACCAAGGATCATTCATGTAAAATTTGATTGGTATCCATCAATAAGAATCTGAGAAAACTCACTTTTTACCATATTTGGAAATTAGCCACGCCCATTAAATCCATTTTTTCATTGGATCAAAATTTCTTGAACAACTTTGAAAGAGAGTCACCCAAGGATCATTCCTGTGAAGTTTGGTTGAAATTCATCCAGTAGTTTCTGAGGAGAAGATTTTTAAAGAAAAAGTTTACGACTGGACGTACGGACGGACGGATGGACTGACGCACGACGGACACAACGCCATGATAATAGCCCCAGTGGCCTTTGGCCAGTGGAGCTAATAATGATAATAATTATAATAATGCTTTGCAATAACCTAAAAAATACCTAATTCCAGATCTGGAACAGTTTATCAAACCTGTAGGTTCTTGATGTGATTGTTTGTTAGGGGTTTAATACTCCTTTCAACAATCTTAGTCATATCGCAGTGGCCAGAGCACCAAACAATAGATAAATGGTATTTCTCAAACCAGTACTACCATTACATCCTTTCCTATCCTCCAGTCTATAGGTCTATGATTATTGACCCAATAATAAATAGGCTTGACACCCTAACCCTGCCCAATGATGGTGGGTTTGATGGTTCTAGAACTCCACCACACCCACCCCCCTTCCCCCCTATTCCTGAGGAATTACTGTGTAGACAAAAGCAGACAAGGCAGACAAAATGTCATTATTACAGTTTTAGTAAAGCTGTAGATATAACATTTTGATTGGCTAATGAAAATATGTTGAGAACCCTGAACTATTTTTCTGAGTTTCTGAGCTATAAAGGTTAAATAGAAAATCTGTTTTACATTGAGAAACAAATGAATTAATCGGCAATGTCTACCATGGGCCGGTTTATTACATCCTGGCAACCTATTATTTCAATCCCAGCATGCCCTTCAGCGATTAACTCTAATCCAGAAGGCTGCCAGAGAAAATAAGTCAAAATAGCATCGGTGATATAAAATTTATTTTTCTGACTTATTCCATCGTAAAAGAATGCAACCAATTTCCATTTCATGTGATGTTAAAGCATGACATTTTTCTGGAATTTATTTCTTATAAAAATATATCTTAACCACTATTTCAGTTATTTGCTTCTATATTAGACTGGAATGCCTTAATGTCTAATGACAACTTGTCATCTTTGGTCCCATGTCGCCAAACTAATCCAGTATATGCAAGTTACAAAAATTATCCCTTGTTTTACTCTGGATTGAAGAAATGTGATATATACATTTATTTATCAACAGATATTTATTTGCCTGTTTAAAATGATATAATCTGTTTTTTACCCTTTTTTTCAAGGGTGGGGAAGGGGGAGTCAAACTGAATGACTATAGTATATCATCATTTTAGACCTAAGATGTCTTTTTCTTACAGCTTAAATCAAACTGTAGATATACTGCATTTAACTTGCTCAACAATATGTAATAATTTGTGTGTTAAAGTACAGATTTGAATGGCATTGTGATCAAGGGATCAAATGTTACGAGCTAGCCTTGTATGGTATACCACAAGTGGTTCAACATTTTTTGTAAATATTGGCCTGAATGGTTGAAACTGCCCCCTAAGTGTTTTTGAACTTTACAGCAATTTCACAATTGTAATTTGTCTCACTAAAATAACCGTTATTGCCCATTTTCGGTGAAAAATACCATCATTAGACTACCCCAGACCATTCTAGGGTCAATAGTTAAACTGTTTTCTCTGTGACCTTTACAACATCAAAGGGTAATGATTGAAATAAAACACAGAATGGTCAAGTTTTATTACAAAACATTCCAGCTTGAGGTCAATTTTGGTAATAATTTAGCTGCTGCCATGGGAAAAGGAAACCTCTTGATTGATTTACATATACACTCCTGCAAAAATAATTCAAGAATCGGATCTTAACGTTCTTGAACATGAAAAAAGATTTTGAACTCGTTCTTGAGTGTTGAAGAACATTAAATGGCAGTTCTAGAAATTCTAGAATTACCTCTTGAATCCGTTCTAGAACTAGCTCTTGAACTGATTCAAGCACTAGTTCTACAAGTTTATGAACTGCCATTGAACATTCTCATTTGTTTAAGAACCAGGGCCCCGTAGTGCTAAACATCTTACAATAATTTTTTGCGCAAGTCAAAAATTAAATGTGCTTATAAAGTACTCACTAAATATGGAATTCTGTCATACAACATCTCATTGGAATCGTCTTCTAAAGACGATTTCAATGAGATATTGCAAGGCAGAATCCATCAATGACTGAAAACACCAAATGCGATAATTGATTTTGATTTACGATTAATTTTATGGTAAGATGTCTAGTAAAACGGGCCCCAGTTCTTGAACTTTTTTGGCAGGGGTTTTGGACAAGCAGAGTTTCAACCCTGCTTTTATCGGTGAAGTGATCTGACCACAATAAGGCTGTATCTCTTTTATTTGGCTTGTTTTCTCTTTTTCTATTTTCAAATCAAGACCACATTTTTAACTCCCATCTATCAAAATGATTACGATCCTGTCATATACTCAATGAAATAAAAGTCCCTTCAAGGTAGTTAATTACTTTTTTGCATGATAAGCCTGATAATTAAGCACATTTCTAAGGTCAGATACATTTAAATATAAATTAACAGATATATATATCAGAAAATGTTGAAAAGCCATTTAACCCTTGTCATGCTAAACCTGGAATATTCCTGCTTCGACAGGAGGTATCGACAAAGATCAGCCTGCATATATGTGCAGTCTGATCTTAGTTCATAGCACCCGAATTTCATTTTCAAACCAGAAAGGTGTAAAACAATGCATTTCCGAAATCAATACTCACTTACATTTGGTTTTTCCAATGCATTTAGCACTTTGATATTTTAAATATTTTGCAAAGAATTTTATTTAGCATTAGAAGGCTTAAAATCATTAAAGAAGGAATAATTGACCAAAATTAATCTTTTTGAAGAATCAGTGCAGAATTATTGTAAGTACAGGCCTTCCAATTTTACATTTATATACCTGTTCCCATAAAACCCTGCTTTTTGAAAACAATAAATATACAGAAAACTTTGTGAACAGTGAGGAAATTGCTTGGTACAAGTAATTTCTTCATTGTGCTCAAACTTTTCTTTCCGAAAGGTAAGGTTTTTTTTGTTTAAATTACTTCAAATGAATTGTCGTCTGCAACTTCTTTGATTTTGGACAAGGATAAAATTTTGTTTTTCTTGTAATTGGTTAATATGATATTTTATCAAACAAAAATATATATACATGTATTATGATAATCATGGCCAACCTAGTCTTTCCTCAGACTTTTCTTTTCAAATCTTACAATTAAGTCCGCTGTTCTAAAAAGAAAACCCAGCATGCTGCTTACAATGCAATAACAAATGACCCATTCTAAGATATTAGCATCAATTTAATCAGTGACATCATCCAAGAAAACAAGTCTTGACATAACAAAGAAAATCTCTGAAAGCATGACTTCATCCAAGAAAGAATGAATAATCTTTATAATATTAAATTACTTAAAGGTTTTATGTTCTCCTTATTAAATTATTCCACTAATTTTGTTCACAGCATTTTTCCCTTACAGTCATGCATTCATTTATGAGTGAAAACACAATTCTATTTTACATTTTATTGAATTTCATCAGTAGAGTTACATGCCAAAATTCATTCAAAACAATTTGCAGTTTAAGCAATTCAAAGAAAATGTTGACTATTATTATTTTTGCTTTGTTTTATTTCTAAAGAATAAGATATGCGCTACCTAGGAGGCCTAGTGGGTAATGCACTGGACCTTATCCTGGTGGTCCGTGGTTCCAGCCCCACTGTCGCTTGGATGTGGTTTTTTTGCAAAATACTTATTAGCCTGCCCCAGTTCACCCAGCTGTGAAAATGGGTAGCAGTGGGTTAAACTACCTCTCTCTTAGGGACGTGAAAAAATCAGGATTGAGTGTTTGAGGGCGATTCTATAAGCTTAAGCTAAACATCGCAATCGAACTAAAATAAATTAGTATAAACTAAGATATGGGCATAATATTCACATCATAATTTAGGAGCATTATTATTTTCAGAAATGCATCTTTTTTAAAGTTGACTTTATTTTTCGTAACATAGTCCCCAGTCAATATGTTAAACTGACTAAGTTTTTGTTGATAGTGGTGATGATTTTTTTGGTGGTAGTGTGAATTCGGCTTATGAGTTTGAAAGAATTGAAAAACTAATTTGTAAATTTCAACATTTCTTTGATGCCTTTATATCTTTCTTTAAAAGGGTACTAAACAAACCACAAGATTGATAAAGAAAGGAAAGAAAAAAAAATAAAAGAAAGTAAAAAGCCTGCAGCTGGTCTGAGGCAATGTTAAAGAAAAGCAGCATTGTCACTAGGAGATTTGCCTTAATTATAAGCCCTGCAGGATGTCTTGTTATTTTATAATCCTTAGTCACATGCAGATGACATCTTTAGTTACCACCAAGAACAATGCGAACAATGCCATCTTAAAGAAATTATTTCATGGAAGACCAAACAAAATTTTGAAGGAATTAACACAAAACTGAAGTTAGTTAAATTGAGGATTCTGTCAATCAAACTAAGAAAGTACAAAGATTATAAGAGTAAATATCTATGGCTTTGTCCAAAACAGTTGTTACTACGTATATACCCTGTTTCCCATAATAAAAGTGCCCTCCCTAATAGTAGCACCCCTACTTTTTTACTAAGAAAACCCACTTCAAATGCCTAAATTTTAGGAACTTTTTGAGCATTCTTTTTTGATTTGAGATGAATTTTGTCTATTCCTTCATATGATTGTTTAGAGGAAATTCACTTTATATTAAAGGGAAAAGGGCTGAATAGACATCAATTTCAATGATTTTTTTTTAAATCAGAAAACACGTACTAAAGAAAAGCTCCTTGACCATGTAATGTATAGCTGGGAGCATTTATTAGGAGAAATATGGTAAATCAAACATGAACTTTTGGTTGCGATTCCTCATATTGACAAGATTTTTTGAAATCTTACGTATTGGACAATTAAATAATATGTTGTAAATACACATCCAGACATACAGCTATATAGATATTAAAATTTTATATGCTGATTACATATCAGACTGACAAACAGACAGATAGACATTGGTTATTGAATTGAAAAAAAAAAATGCGACAAAAGATAAAGGGACTGAGATGAGTGCTCTACTAAATGTGCCTGTCATCGTAAATGGCGTGCTGACAGAACAAGGCAGAAATCAATACAATCCAGTAATTCTGGAAGCTTTTAAAAGATGTCACTTATTTTCCCGTTGACATTTGGGGTTCTTTAGAGTTGCGATTTTGAGCTAAATTATTAGCTTTATGATAAGCACAATATGTAATATTATATCAAAAAGGTCTATGGTAATTCACTTCTCCATGTGTACAGTTATAAATTGTTTCAAAAATATTAAATACATCAAAATATATTCTTTTCATTTAGAAAATTTGATGTATTAGTACCACAATATTTTCTCTCCGATTGAAACCCTTAGATAAGTTTTCATAGTTTATTTGATATGTGACCCCTCACTTGAAAAGGGACCATCTGGGTAGTGCATGAAGTGTTGACTGCGCAGACTGACTGTGGTTGAACCTTTCCACACTTTACCAGTTTTCTAAATCTAGAATAATCAATCTGCTTACCGTGAAAAAAAAATTCCAAATGCAAGCTCTGGTTGGTCTTTACTAGAACCAATCTCAAATTCTTATTTAATGGAGTTCCCAAATGGTCCCTTTTCATGTGATGGATCACATATTTATTCAAAATATGTTCTTGATATTTCTTTTCATGGTGCATCTACCTGAAGATAATGGCTTCAAGATAAAAATATTCCAGAAAGGTTAAAAAAATAAGTACCCTGCTTTTCACTTGATGGCCAGTGCATAACAGTTATAGCTGCATACATTTTAAGAAGCAGTTACAACTACAACTGCATGCTTTGCGCTGAGCCATTGAGTCATGCACTTGTGTGTAGGAGGGGTACACTCTTCAAACATACTTTGTCATCCTAAATGCATTAAATCTTGGCAGGTCTCTTATCAATAATGATTATAGATGCAATTAAAGTTTATAATATTACAATAGGGTTTTTTTTGTCCGTCCTCTGAAAATATTAAAACAGTAAAATTATATAATAAGGGAAATTGAAGTAAAAAGAGTAAGTTTAAGGGACAACAGCCTGAGCTCTACATGAGCCCCTCTCAAACAATACAGCATTTTTCCGCAGCATAGAACCTAAATAAGGGGCTTTATTCCACTTAATCATGATGCAAACTCCGTCTCAGCTTGAATTTAATAAGAAGGCATATGTCGCAGCCTGACGTAAAATACCCCTTCATATTAGATGGGGTATAATTAGCCTACAGAGGTTATAAATCTCTGTTTTTAGGGAAAAATTAAGCAAGGAATTGAAATTTAAATGTTGTAATATGAGAAAAGCTTTACCTTTTCCATTATAATCTCAAGACTTTTTATCCTATTGATTTTATAGTCGAGAAATGTCACATAAAATCTCTTTTAAATTGGACAAGTCAAAATTTCAAAAAATGGGATATTATGTTCCTAAAATGTAAAAACATTTTACATGAAAGTCAATTCATGCAAGCATCATAAATGTGACTTCTTATTTAAAAGGAAACTGTTAGTACCAATGCCTAACAATTTTTCTACGTTCAAGTCAAGTCCTTCGATAAAATTTTATTCCATACTTCATAAAAGGGACAGAATGTATTTAATGAGAGTACAACTCAAATTACTTCCGAGAAATTTTCCTATCATCATCTGTTCATAATGCAGATTCACGAAATTATCGCAAAATCAATGTCATTCAGAAGATTGGATTGCGCCTGATCATGTCGTTATTGAAAAGAAGCTTTGTGAGTTCATTTGTCCCCTTCATTCAAGGAGTCTAATATCCGATGACTTGCATTCATACGCTGTCTTTGTTAATTAGTCGTTTAATTCGTAAAGCATGTACCATACAGATGGCCTTTATTATTAGTAATCAATTTACAGATTGCAACAAAAAGTATCAAATTCATGAAACTTAGAAATATTTGTAGTAATTTCATGCCAAATGTGAGCCTTCAGTCAATTTCAAAAAAAAAATGTTCAAGAAATTCAAAGTCTATTTCATTGATATTCTTCCAAAACCTCGTAACTACAGCTGTAGTTACAAGATTTTTGAAGAACCCTTACTATTCGTAAGTTTGTTTCTCAAACCAGCAAAAAGCTGCCGTCATAAAGCAGTTGGTAGCGCGTCAGACTGAAATCTGGAGGTCCCGGGTTTGATCCCCAATGGCGGCACTCATTCTTTCCGACTATTTGTTTCTCGCCAATAGGTTGATAATCGTAGACCTATGTGAGATAGCAGCTGGGGGCTAGTGAAGGATGTGATGGTTGTACTGGTGAGAGAAATACCAGGAATCCATTGTTAGGTGCCCCAGCCGCCGTGGTGATATAACTGAAAAATTGTTGAAAGCAGCGTTAAACTCCATTCATTCAATCAATCAATCAAACCAGCAAAAACATGTTTCATCTGAGTCAACACAGCTGCTTATACCACTTAGATTTTCTTAGTAACTCTTTATCATCTCCCATTGGTTGGGACAAATGACTCCTGTCTCTATGAGCTTGAAACACCATTCCAAATCTTAAATATTTCTATAATTCTATATGAGCCTGTGCGTGAGATTTCCAACAATTTAAAATATGCCCAAAGCATAAACTCTGACCAACTTGTGCATCCGCACAGTCTGATCAGAGCCTTCACTGTGTGTCTAGTAGAAAGATAAGGTCTCAAAGTATATGTAGACCATCAGGTAACTTAATATTTAAACTATAGCTGTGAACGCTACTCAATGTTTGCACCGCAAAATCATTTCAAATTGTTGGAAATGTCATGCACAGGTTCATATTTCTATATTTCAAAATCCTATATTGTGGGTACTCCTTTGAATTGTCTCATTTCTCAATGAGACGAATCAAATGAGCACCCTAAACACAGGGTTCATTTCAATATTACTGATTTGTTTTTATCATCAAAATCGGGGAATACCCCTCTACTAGCTGTAGGAACTAGCTGTAACTCAGAAAAATCCCTCTCCTTTATATTCTCTCTGGATCAAGTATTCCGAAATTCTTCCACAGGAAGGTCTTATCTTGAAAATCTCAACATTTGTTCGGTCTGTCAAACCTCTTGTTTTTTATTAGGGAAGCATATCTTTTTACACTGAATCTGCTTACATAAAAATTATCTTTTAAATCCGATTAATTGAAGATGAAAGTGAAAAGGCGTTTTGCCTCTAAAAGCCTTGATGATGGGATGGCGCTATAAAATTCTGAACCCTTCAAATATGTGTATTAGTATATCAAAAATTTTTTTAAACTGCCTCTTTGGCATAGTGGTATAGCCATTCGACTCATGACATGAAGGTACATGGCTTGAGCCGCACTGTTGTTAAGACTTTGTTTGTGAGCAAAATGCTTAATAGATAGTTCCAGTATCCCCCAGCTTTAAAAATGAGTAGCTGTGAGTTTGAGCCATTACTTCTCTCGAGACCAAGGGGTGTCAAAATTCATCTGGACTGAGTGTTTGAGAGTGACCTTATGTCAGATGAGCTTTCCTGGAAATCAAACTTAAATATATTATAATAAATTGTTTTCTTATTTTTCCAGTCAAGTTGAAATAGACAGCTTTTTTTCTGAAATTTTAACCCTTGCAATGCAAAATTCAAATCTTGACAAAATCAGTTATAATCAAGGTATACTGAAAGTAATTTATTTTGGAAATACAAATTTCAAACTTCTCTTATTTAAAAGGAAAATCAGGTGGTATTGACTGTGATCAGATTGCACATAATTATGTGCAAGCTGACCTGTGTCTATACCTCCTGCCTATTCAGGACTCAGCATAACAAGGGCTAACCTCTCTGCCACAGTAATCTCCATTGTCATTAGAACAAGAAATATCTTAACCCTTCCCTGTTTTACAAAATTTTGGACCTGTCCAAATTCAAAGGTATAGCAGACAAAAATTTAAAATGGATTTAATTTGAAAAATAACCATTCAGAAGGGTAAAAAATAGTGTGGAAAAAGAAAAAATTGCTTGTCAGAAGCAATTTCTTCTTTTTTCACAATGTTTTCTCAATCATAAAATCACAGGCACGTAAAAAGCAGGGATTAAACAGCAAAGGGTTAAAGCAACCACAGATGCAAGTTGATGCACATCAGCATAACAAAAAGTAACACAATACCCTGTTAAAGCTTGCTCCAACTGTTACAGTGTTTAACACTTCTCATTAGGAATATAAATTTTGTATCCAACAAAAATTCTAATCTTTCGGAACTATTCAACTAGTCTGGCTCAAAATTTTCCCTCAATAATAATTTAAAAGCTGGCAGTGTGGGCTAAGATCAAACTGCACATATGTGCAGGTTGATCTTGGTCCACTCTGTCTGCCAATTTAAAGCTTTTTTGCACAGCAGGAATATGCAGAGAACAGCATGACAATGGTTAGAATTAAATTTGATTCATTGTTCAATCTTTGTTTCTGCATCTCTGCATCATGCGCACAGTCTTAAAGTAATCATTATGTAGCATTGTTTTCCTTTCATGTAATAAAATATCCATTCTTTGACTTTCAGTCAATTGGGTTTTTAAATCGGAGATTTATACCGGTTTCCAGAAATCCAGTCTGTTTGACCCACTACATTTTTACCTTTATCTCCTGAGCAATGTGTTCAAACCAAATAATGTGTTTTCAAACACCGAAGAAACGGCCTTTTCAGTCACAATCTACAAACTTTGTTTTTATCTTATTTAAATTTCGACAAATAGAGAAGATGCTAATACAAAATTTGATGTAATTTTCGCTTTTAGTAATTACCAGTTAGTATTTTCAGTGTTTATAACAAGATTTTCGGTTGAGTAAAGGAGTTGAAACGTACAATAGGTTAACTGTAAAATAAATTTGTAGCACTTACAATATTACTACTCTGATTTTTTTCTCGAACGGTCATTTACCAGTTGTAGGACTGACAACCAATCAAATTCTGTTATGATTATCACTCGGTCAAAACCCACGCGTAAATTCACACCTCGTGGTAGATGCAATGGACATCGTCTGCTCGAAATGTGTCAATTAAGTTGTTTGTCATTGGTCAATGGTCGTCTGCACTCTAACAGGGAGCGTGGGAAGTCTACCGGTGGAATGAGTACTGTTGACTATGTGTTAACAAATAGAAATAATTTTGTAATTTTGAAATATTTGATTTCAATGAGCACTCTGATCACGCTCCAATCCTATTTACAATAAATTCAAATTTGAGTATGAAGAAAAATTATTCAACAACAAATAAACCGACAAAAACATACGATAAACTGATATAGGATAGCAGTAAGAGCGATCTATTTTTAGAATAACTCATGAATAATCATAGAGTGCTGCTAGATTTAATCGATTGGTCAGAAACCAAAGATATAAATAGCATAGTTGCCGATTTCACGTGTTTCTTGAGGGAAAACCCAATGCTTGAAAAACAAACATGTTTGTAATCAAAATGGTAAATAGTTTAATGAAAAATGTTTTGTTGCTAAACAGGCTTTTAAACTCTAGAGAGAGGAATAATATTAACAGACAAGCTTTTAGCTTGGCGTGTGCTCAGTATAACAGCGTAAAAAAATCTGCTAAGAAATAATTTAGACTAGCAGAGGGCCATCGAATCAGCAAACTTTCAAAATCGGACCCACGAGGTTGGATGAGCTAGCGATGTCCTCGAAAAGATGAAGTGTTAAGACAAAAAACTCGAAAATTGGGCAAATATTTTACCAACTTTTATTGTCCAAATTTGAGCTCTTTTGATTGGCGAACTATTGCACTATCCCAGCCTCTCAATGATGTCCGATTTACAGTGCTGACAGCACTTTGATTTGTTTGAGTCATAAGTTAGTTGGAGGGAAAATATGCATAACAAGTGATATTGAAATAAAAAGATTACACAGTGGCCTGTAATATGCACCTTCATGTAACATGATGACCTTGATGTTTTATAAGCTGATTTTAAGTTAAAATTTCTTGAAGCCTCATTATATGTAAGTAGGCCTTCATGAATATTAAACTAAAAATTAAGCCCCCTTCTGTGTTCCTGAACATTTCCGAAACGAAAGGCAATGATCTTAGACAACTATGTATTTCTATGTAACTCATCTTCCATTAGACTAAATCAAGAAAATTTATTCAAAGAATTATCATTAAAGAGCAATTTTTTCACTCAAAATATGCTTTGTACTTAATTTTTGCTCCAAATTGTTACAAAGAATTTCAATCAACAAACATCTTTTTTACTTTTGGATAACTATTTTCTTCTTTTCATTTTGGCTGTTTTTTGGCTGATTGTTGCCAAAGCGTCTAATGTGGTGAAGTTGAAAGTTTAGTTAAAAAAGTTTTGACATATTACAGAAGTATCCCTAAATGGGAGAAGCAATCCACTTTCTTTGAATAAATGGATCGTTATTCTTCAAAATAATCAAAATAACAACCATGCTATCGTGAATTTAATCTGGTATTTTACATTGTAATACTCGCTGTACAGAACTAATTTGAGACCAAATATAGCATTTAATCCTATCTTGTTCTTGCCTCAATGCTAATGTGAAATGGTTTCTACAATTGATTTTGAGATATATTATACAGAGCAAAACGAAATGAAACTTAGACCCCTTGCCCTATCATTTACTTCTTAACAAGATTTAGAGTTGAGCAGCATTTTGAAATAATGTCATAAATCAATTGTTTGTATTAGATTTAATATTTTTTCCAGTTCAATCACGTACAAATAAGCAAAACCTAATGCATTCCTTAATATCCTTAGACTTTAAAATTGAAATGCTATGATATGATGATGCTTGATGCAAAATCCAACTCACACTCTTCAAGACCTATCGGTATAATCTGAGAAGGAATAATCTCAATTACAGGGCCAGAAGAATTATTATAGTCGACAATTACCTCACCATCTTTGCTGCTACAAGGCAAATTTAAAGGAAAGTTTTAGGTCTATCAAAGACCAAAAAGAAACTTAAATCATGCCCTTGAACATATGAAATAAAAGAAAATAGAAGACATAACAAAATTTATGTTGTTCTAATGTTTGGACTCAACAGTTGTGAAATGTTGGTGTCTTAGAGTACAAACTACAGGAAAAATTTTAAACACTTTTCAAGATTTCTTCAACATCAATGGTAGACAACAAGTTCTCGACATATTTAAAATTAATTACTGAGTGTAACCCGCAGATTTCACTCATCATTTAACAATCTCCACGCTCCGACAACCCATCAAACTATTCATAACCACCAAACGTAACATATTACACGAAAACTGATGATATTTACAGTCACAGAACATCATGGTCAAGATGAAATGCTTCCTTTGATTATAACTTGATATATTTTGTGGAACTTTAACTTGTTTTCAATCTCAGTTATTTTTTTAAATCTACTGCGTGCTACATATTATATGAGCCAACACATAAGCCAGTATACAGCCTTTAATAAAATTATAATGTTAAAGAAGTCATACTACATCACCAGGCATAAGAATGGAGGACATGTAGACTTACAAACTTGCAAACTGTCACTTTTTTTTTACATTCAGTCATTTTGCAGACGCAAGTTTCACTCACAATTATCAAGTATACATCCACAATCTCAAGTGAGTGATCAAAGGTCAATTTTGTCTATACAGTGTATAGACAAAATTGACCTTTGATCACTCACTCAAACTTGTGGATCTATATAGTTTAGCAAGCAAAGTAGATACTGCCTGCTAAAGATTTGTTTATGTTGTGAACAACATAAGAACAGTAGAGCAGTTATATTCTTGATCAGGCCCTAAGGGGGGTGGGTGGGTGGGGGGATTTTATGTTTATTTTGTGAACAACATGAGAACAGTAAAGTAGTCATATTCTTGATCAGGGAGGGGGAAGGGGTGTTCAGCATAAAACCATTGTAAGTAAAGAAGCCAGTAGAAACTACAATATAATAATTCTGCTTAGACCCCTTGATATATCATGTTATCTTTATCTTTTAGGGCTCTTGTATGATCTGGTCAAATATTGTTCTTTCTTATGTCTGTTACTATCATTTAAACATGTCTTTCAACTGGGATGCCAAAGTGATGGCAAGTCCATCCATCTTTATATACATTATGTTATATACTTCTCTGGCTTATTAAAGGGTACCAATTTTAGGGAGGAAAGGGGCAAACTATTATAGGGTTTTCAAGGAAGGGGCTGTGTTTCATCAATTACAGAATGGAATTCAACAAGACTGACATAATTTTTTCAAAACATGACCTCGGTACTTTGAAGCTAATTTTATGGGTTATTTAAATTTCAGTGGAGCATATCAACTGGAATACAGTAGTATTTGAACATGTGTTTAATGTAATGTATGCAGTTTGTAAAAGCCTAAAATAGAATGCAAGTCATACTTTAAGAGGCCAATACCATTTTTGTTTTCTGTTAGTTGGAGGCATTTAGAAGCATGTTGTACTACCGGTATTCTAACAACCTTGAATTGGATTATACAGAACATTGAGAGCCAGCATATTTCTCCACGCAGCAATGTCTACATTACTGATATGACTCTGAAATCCAAAGTCAGCAAAAAAAAAAGAGAATCAAAACACTAAAAAGCCATGGTAATGTTTTCTTTCCCAAAGGTATACCTTAGTGACTAGCTAAAATGGCTTTACTGCAATGACTTAATTACAATCTATAGGCTCTAATAAAAACAATTAAGAATTAGGGCAACAATGTCTTCATATTTATATACTTTATAATATATACTATTTTTGGCAAGACTCAAATGTTACTGAGTTGCCAAAGAATCCCTGTGTGAAGGTAAGACCACTTCCAAATTTTCACATTAGCATCAGCTACATTAACTTCATGGTTCCTTTAATGAATATGTGAGGTATTCTGAACTTTATGATGGACCATTAAAATCAAAACTAATGATGAACTAATCCTCGTGCAAAACATTACAGAGCTACAGATAGAGGGGGAATTTTTGTTTTCAAAATTTAAAATATTTCATTATTCCTTGCTTAAAACCTATATTGTGGGTACTCATTTGAAACGTCTCATCGAGAAAATTCAAATGAGTACCCATAATATTGAGTTTAATGGAAAAATGAAGATTTTAGACTGGAGTTACTCCCTCTTATCTGTAACTATGAATTATTAACAACCAATTACTTCTAAAACCATATAACACCATCTAGGTACAACTCATATTTACAAGGTTTTTGCAGCATAACAACATTAAATCTTCATGAAAACATAAACATCTGTTGTCAGATGGATACAAAACAGCTTAGAGCAGCTGTGACAATCTTAACAGAGTAACAACTATTACAGGTCAAATTGACCCAGATTATGCCGTTTTCTGGTAATGCTATGTTAAAAGAGCTTAAATATTGTGACCTTAATATTTAATATTGTGACCTTACTATTTCATGAAAGGAAATTCATTTATTCTTATGTGTTTCAAACAAATCTTGAAAGCTTTATGCATGAAAGCCCACTGAAGATTTCTACCAAGTTCATATATATGACAGCATAAAATAGCAAGCCTTTCAAATGCATGTTGAAAAATGAACTTTTAAAGAGATGTTAATATGCATTGGCAGAAGATTTCTGTGACTCTACAATCCAACAGAAAGACTTCTAAGAATCACAGGACAGCAATCAAAAGACCAAGTTCCAAAAACTTTCAAATAGATACCTAAAATCTGCAAGGTTAATGGGGAAAGCAATCAGGGCCTCTTTGATTGATTGAATGGTGTCTAATGCCGCTTTCAACATTTTTTCAGTTATATCGCGGCGGCTGGATTCCTTGTATTTCTCTCCTCAGTACAACCATCACATCCTTTCCTAGCCTCCAGCCGCTATGATAATCAGGGTCAGAAGTTATAAACTTTTCTCATTCTCAATTCAAGATTTTCTCAAATTTCAATTTGAGATTAAAGCCTTAATTCTATTTTAATTCTCATACTAATGTATTAACATAAGAGATAGTATTAATGAGTTGTTATAAATAACAGCTTTTTACTATTGTCTTTTATTTTCTTACATTTATTTGAATTTAAAATTTGAGGAAATTCTAAGTTGAGCCCTAGAAAATTTTTATAACCTTGGGCCCAGGCCTAAGAGCTACAAATAGAAAATATTGTTAGAAATTCAAATCTGGATATTTGATTTAAACCCTGTGTTGTTGTTACCCATAAGAATTGATTCCAGACAAATCAGATGAGTACAATCATAGGTTTTCATTCAGATAATAATTCAACAGCTTGATCAGTGCAAAACAGTTGTAACTGCCTATAAACGTATTGGCAGTTACAACTGTTTCACACTGAGCATTCAACTATAACAATTTTAGAATACCATTATCCCCCTTTTATGAAGAACACCGAGGTATAATTCTGGTCTGTCCAAACAGGAGCCGGAAACTGTATTTTCTCTCTTCTTTGATAGATACTGCTGTCAGTCGAACAAGCTTAATAGATGTTATTTCTCAGATACCATGAAAAATACCATTCTTTCCAAGCAGATCATTTACGAAAGATAATCTTGCCCTATCACTTTGGTTCTTCCGTGATATATTTTTTGCCGTTGTTATTTTATCTATTTGCTTCAAGAATGTATTAAATGCTTTGTGTATTTGTGTGGTTTTGGGGTCTTTTTGTGTTTTGTAGATTTTTTATAGCCAGTGAAGCCCTGTAACAAATTACCACATGGGGTAAGCTTCTAAGCCTCTTACTGTATAAGTTCTTATAGAGCCCAATGCTCTAATAATAAACCCCACCCCCTTCTTCAGACGTCAAGATTGTTTTTTGTTTGTTTGACTTTTGGAAAACTTAAAGCCTCAAATAAGCCCCTATCCCCACCAAATTTATGACACAATGATTTCAATGAAGGGTAAATGTAACTTTTCCGTATCAAATTTTAAATGTTTTGAGTTAATTCAATGCTTAAATTGATGATTTGTTTTTAGCTTTTCTTTCATATTCCAAATACCGTAATGTAGCAGTAGCATGTTTGGCCATTTTCCACTTCTTAACAACTGTAACCTCTAATAAAGCCCCATCCTTCTAATAGAAACATGGTGATTCTAATAGCCCCCAGGGAAGTACAAGAGCTTTTACAGTAACATGCTGCTAATTACTGAAACCTTGTTGTGCATTCAAAATTCTTGGTTCATTCATTCTTGTAATAATTTCAAAATCGAATAGGAAGTTTAACTTTTGTTAAAGGATCTTTTTTATGAATGCTCAATCAGTATTCAAATATTCTTGATCAATATGAAATAACTAATAAAATGCTAGGTAGTTTATAAGCCTAAGCCTTTTCAGAGAAAGCCCAAGGAATATCTTTCATCTTGTTTTGTCATCACTATTGTGCAATTTTGGTCAATGTTTAATATGTTTGATAGCCCTGCTTATGTTGAAAGTATACATTTCAAACTCGGAATTGATCTTTTATTACCAAAACAGAAAATAAGAATATGGAGGGGATATGGAGGGATATTTGTGAAAGAATTTTTGCACGAGTTATGTCCCCTTTCCAACATGGTTTTCTTATCCAATACTAAGCACAAAAGGGCTTGCATGACAGGCATAATATGTGTGTACATGTATTTCATAAACCAATGGAGGTTATAAAGTCGAAGACTAAAGAGTTTTCTGGTGTCCAAGCTATCAGAATATTTATGTCTAATATTTTTTTAACCTTGGATGATTTGTTTCTGCTTTCTTATTTCCCTCCAATCTATAGCCATACTTCCCTGCTTTTTTTGCAGTTGCACATCACAATGAAGTTTATACTTGGCTCGGCTCGCAGTAGAGCTGTTCAAGGCTTCCTGGACCTAGATTGAAACAACAAATCTGCAAAAGCTGATAACCCCATCTACACAAATCAACCTGGAAAGGTTCTCTGAAGATAAATGTGTTTCCAACAACCTCCATCAAGGAGGCCATTTTTCAAGCCCAGCATGCATTGCAACTTCCTCCAAGAAAATGGCTACTTCAACACATCAGGGGCAGTTATATTTACCAGATTAATTTCTTTTGACCATCAGACCATCTCTAGCTTAAATAGATGATTAATGTATGATCTGTTTTCTTATAAAACCTCGTAACTACAGCTTGCATAAAGCTGTAGTTAGGAGTTTTGTGAAGAAAATGGACAAGATGTTATACTTCTCCCTAGAATCTTAACTATGAGTAAGAGAGGATTGAAAGTCCTAACAAGCAAAAAGCAAATAATTCATTTACTTTTATTGTTTATTGATATGCATTATCATTTAAACAATGTATATATGTAGATGTGCATATCAGAACTTGTGATAATTACATGATCCATTCTGCATTGAGAAAGATAAAAGTTTTGCATCTTTAACAATATCATGCTTGTGCCAGTATGTCAAAAAGAGAAATTTAAATATCTTTTTTTTTTCTTCTAATATAAAACCATACATCTATTGTTGTATTTTCATACAAAATAATAAACCCTTCTTTGTTTGACCAGAGTCTGCAGAGTTTATTTAACCTTTGTCATGCTGAATAAATTTTAGCTTAAAATTTGCATCAAAATCCAAGGACAAAAAGCACTGAAAGTACCAACTGTAGGTCAATAGAATTCTTTGCAAAATAAATGTAAAATCAGAGTGCTAAAAGCACTGGAAGATAGCAAATGTGAGTATGTATTGATTTTGGAAATGCATTGTTTTCCACCTTTCTGGTTTAAAATTGAAATTAAGGTGGTATAAACTAAGATCAGACTGCACATATGTGCAGGCTGATGTTTGTCTATACCTCCTGTTAAAGCAGAAATATTTCAAGTTCAGCATGACAAGGGTTAAGATAGTGTCGCTTACTCAACATAAGCGATTCCAAGAAATTCATGATACATACAGTCATTTTCAAAATGCAGGAGTCCTACCATAAAAATATAGAAGTAAAATTTTCGATAACTAAAATTGCTAGGGCCCACTGGATAAGGGCAAAAGATAGGGCTATTAGGGCCTATTGACTATAACAAATGCATTTTTCATGTTTTCTCACAGGAGAGGCAATTTTAACTCTGTAGGTGGGATGACTTTTCAGACCTTTTGGATCATTTACCAGGATCAAAGGGAGAACCCGCTGGTCTGCCTGTTGCAGGTAAGTCTAGCTCTTATTCTAAAGGATTTCTTTGTTTGTATGGGGTTTTACACTGCTTTCAACAATCTTGCAGTTATATCGCAGCAGCTGGAGCACCTAAAAATGGATTCCTGGCATTTCTCACAACAGTACTACCATTACATCATTTTCTAGCCTCCAGCTGCTATCCCGCATACCATTATCGACCCATTGGTGGGAGGCAAATGGTCAGAAAATGAGTGTCCTAATCTGCGATTGAACCCAGGACTTATCTAAAAGGAATTCACTCTAAGGGATTAAAGTCACATCTGAAGCTAAATGTACTGTATTTCCTCTGATAATAGCACCCTCCTTAATAGTAACACCCCTACATTTTTTACTATGAAACCTGACTTCAAACACCTAAATTTTAGGATCTTTTTGAGACTTCTTCACTAATTTGGAACGAATATGGGAGGAAATTCACCTCAAATTAAAGAGAAAAGGGCTTAAAGACATCAATTTTAATGATTTTTAAATCAGAAAATGCATACAAAATAAAAGCTCCCCAAACATGTTATGTATAGCTCCTAAGAGTGTTTATTAGGAGAAATACAGTACAGTTTTAAGAGCTCTGCTGTTTTTTGAGAAAAGCAAGGTAATGTTATAACCTTGCCATTGGTGTTAGAGTTGATGTTGTCTTTGGTATGACAAACATAAACCTTGGTCTTATCTCTGATGTTATTGTAGATAACTTCATGAAACTTGGCATGTGTGTTCACCATATTGTGACCTATCAAGACTATCAAGGGGGACAACTTGTAAGAATTATGCCCCTTTTGCATTTTTTTTAGATTATCCAGCACCTGCAGTTCAAAAGTTAGAAGTGAAGTATTGCAAAATTCAAACAATCATCATGTTAAATAAAATTCATGACATTAGTGCAGTAAAATCAGAGTCCTGACAGTACTGGATGCATTTGTTGTGAGTCAGTATTCATTTTGACATTATGGTGTTTCTTTTTATTTTTTTTTCATTTTCTTTTTTCAACTGGAAATACCAGGTGGTATGACGAAGAGATACGACTGCACATATGTACAGGCTTATCTATGTTTTTACCTTCAGCAAACGCAGGAATATTCCAGATTCGGTATGACATTTCGGGTAACAAGACAGAATATGCCTACAAAATTAAGTACCTCAAATTTGAAACCACCTGGCTACTAATATCAACAGCAACTCATCAACGGTCTCTAAGACAAATGAATCTTGTCAAATCGAGACTCTTTTTTACAAGTTAATGTTAAAAGAATGATGATCCAACAAGATCATGAATAAACTACCTTAATACAGTCCCCAGATGTACAGATATGAAGGGGGTAATGCCAATTTGAATTCTTTATTTCATGATAAAATCCTATATTGTGGGTACTCATTGGAATTGTCCATTCCAATGAGTACCCACAATACAGGATTTTTGCAAGTATTAATGATTCTTTTTAATTTTAAATCCAAAATACCCCCTCCATCTGTTGCTCTGATGTAGAGGGTCCTGGCTATAATATTAACCAACAGTATATGGTCTGATTCCATGCCATTACACTGCTTCGTTTGAATGGGTTTAACACCGCTTTCGACAATCTTTCAGTTATATTCCGGTGGCTGGAGCACCTTACAATGGATTCCTGGTATTTCTCACATCAGCACTACCAGTACTACCATTACAACCTTCCCTAGCCTCCAGCTGCTATCTCATGTAAGTCTACGATTATAAACCATTGGTGGGAGACAAATAGTTGCAAAGGATGTTCGTTACACTAGGCACTCATGTACTTGCTAAAGCAGCTTGTAGCATTTAAGACTTTCAGTAATGAGGTCCCTGTTTTGATCCCTAGTTATGGTGAATAATGTTTACCAACAACTGTCTCCTGCAAATGGGTGGTAGCTTGAAAACCTTATAGTGGATTTGTTCGTTTGGTTGCGGCTTTTACACCGCTTTCAACAATCTTTCAGTTATATTTCAGCGGCTGGAGCACCTATCAATGGATTCCTGGTATTTCTCACACCATTACTAATGTCACAATCTTTCCTAGCCTCCAGCTGCTATCTCACATAGGTCTACAATGGTGAGAGACAAATAATAAAAACAAGAGGACCATGATGGTCCTATATCGCTCACCTTCGTCTCCTTGACTTCTCCCTAAGCAAAATTAAGTACTTGAAAGATCATTAAATGATCATTAAATTTTTCAAAGAAAAACATAACTCTATTTCTATGATCGCTGCATAAATTTCTATCCTTTTCTAAACAAGTTTCATGTGACCTGGCCAACATTCTGCCCAAGTTTCATAAAGATTGGGCGATATTTGTGTCCTCTAAAGTTAAAATAGTCATTTAGGCCCCTTTTCCCGTGATATGACATGGATCTTTCCAATTTTAAATAGGGTTCATCCTTGTGACCTAGCCATTATGCTGATCTTGTTTCATGAAGATTGGACTATATTTGTGGCCTCTAGAGTGTAAACAAGAAAATTGTCATTAAGGCCCCTTTTCCCATGATATGGCACAGATCCTTCCCATTTTCGATAGGGATCATCCTTGTGGCTTAGCCAACCTTTTGACCAAATTTCATAAAGATTGGGCCATATTTGTGGTATCTAGAGTGTAAACAAAAAATTGTCATTTAGGCCCCTTTTCCTGTGAAATGGCACAGATCCTTCCCATTTTCATTAGGGATCATCCTTGTGGCTTGGCAAACATTCTGACCAAGTTTCATGAAGATTGGTCCATATTTGTGGCCTCTAGAGTGTAAACAAGAATATTGTTATTAAGGCCCCTTTTCCCGTGATATGGCACGGATCCTTCCAATTTTCAAAAGGGTTCATCCTTGTGACCTGGCCAACATTCTGACCAAGTTTCTTGAAAATTGGGCCATATTTGTGGCCTCTAGAGTGTAAACAAGAAAATTGTCATTAAGGCCCCTTTTCCCGTGATATGGCACGGATCCTTCCAATTTTCGATAGGGATCATCCTTGTGGCTTAGCTAACCTTTTGACCAAATTTCATAAAGATTGGACAGTATTTGTGGCCTCTAGAGTGTAAACAAGAAAATTGTCATTAAGGCCCCTTTTCCCGTGATATGGCATGGATCATTCCCATTTTCAATATGGTTAATCCTTGTTACCTGGCCAACATTCTGACCAAGTTTCTTGAAGATTGGGCAATATTTGTGGCCTCTAGAGAGTTAACAAAAAAATTGTCATTAAGGCCCATTTTCACGTGATATGGCACGTATCCTTCCCATTTTCAATAGGGTTCATCCTTGTGACCTGGCCAACATTCTGACCAAGTTTCATGAAGATTGGGCCATATTTGTGGCCTCTAGAGTGTAAACACTAAGATTGTTGACGCCGGACGACGGACGACAGACGACACACGACAGACGACACACGACGCACGACAGACGACGGACATTCAATGATCACAAAAGCTCACCTTGAGCACGATGTGCTCAGGTGAGCTAAAAAATGGGTGCCACCATCAGGGAACTAACACGGGACCTCTAGAATAACATTCTGACTCGCACCTTTAAATGGAATGAGCAGTCTGATCTTATTCTACACCACCTGTTTGTATTGTTTGATAAAGAACTATTTATAGACTAAATTTTCAAGAGATACATCACCATACAATTTCATCTTTCAGAGCCTTCAGAACTTTGATTATAGTGTAATTTTAAAGAGAATTTTATTCAGCATGAAATATAAGGTTTAAAACAAAAACTAATAGCTGTGCTGTAGCAGCATCAAGTTTCTCTCTTTCAACATGAAATGAAAGTTGGAATGGTTGGGAAAAGGGGTTAAAATATGGGTTTAGCATTAATGCATTCACAAAGTTTCACTATTTGGGGGCTCCAATTTCATTTGGGGTGTACAGATTACTATAAACCTGTTGATCAGCTTGTGAAACCCAAGAGCCCATTCACCCTCATTAAAATTGATACATGAAAACATTCTTAAAGCACAATGGGAAACTGGGAAAACCTATTGTATGTACAATTTAAAAGTTTTTAATTGTTACTCTGTCAATTTTGCTTTTACACCGCATAAACTTAAATGGTAATATACCTTAATAATGATAAAGCTCTGATAATTCATTGCCATTTTGAGAAAAAAATTAAATCAAACTATAACTTGGTCTAACAATTCTTTCTTTCATTTTCCAATTGTCTTTAAATATTCCTTTCATGCATAAAATTTCATTTGTATTGAAAAAAGAAATCCTTGCATTCTCATTAAATTCTTGGTGTACATTCTTGCTCATTCACCAAGCTGTCATTTCAAAACAACACATTTCATACAGTTTTTGAATAATTATGGGGGTCTGTTGTACATCAAAATTACCTTATTCATTTGAATAATGCAACTAGCTTTCAGTATGTATACAGACCTCAGAAGTTAACTTGGATGAAATGAATGCTTGTAACTTTATTTTTCATTCAGATTAAAAAAACATTCAGAGAAATGGATTTGCCACAACATTGAGACTCAGATCAGTCTTTGCGGACGCACAGTCTGATCAGAGTCTTAACTATGTGCTCAATAGATGACTATAGACCTAATAATGCCATTCACAATCCAAAATTAATTGCAATGCACTGGGTGAGTGTCTAGGCTACTCAACGTCTTTCCATCACGCACACATGAATTTGTTGTAAATGTCACACACAGGCTCATTATTTTTATTTTCAATTTCCTTGAAGCATTGCAAAGAATTAAGAGCTAATCATTGTTCTGTAGTAAACTATAAAACAAGGCATCTGATTTTTTCTTCTTGTTAAATGGAATTTTATAAACCATACATGTTTTTATCTCAAATATTAATCAAAGTAAGAGATGAAACCACTAAATCTCCTATTGTCCATCACTTCAGGGACTTCAAAAACTAGGAGAGATAAAAACAATTTTCATCTGAAGTCTTTATGAAGTACTGAAGATTTATTGAGAGAAATTGATGATTTAAGTGGACAATCACCCAGAATTTATGATAAGTGTGTCTATTATTCTGTTGTTTTATGCTGAAATTTAGAGCCTTTATATTACAAAATTTTCTATGATTTATTTTAAAGTCCAATGTCCAACTGTCCAATTGAAGCAACATTAATGTATATATGAGGTAATTGATAAGCATAAATCATTCTTATGGGGTTATTACTGACTGTGGGTTATTAGCCATTAAATCATTTCTTAATGATTTTAGCTTATGTCATTCACTTCAATATACAAGGGGTGATATCAAGACATTTTGAAGAGTCTTACAAGGCATTAGATAGTAGGGGTATTTTGAATTTTAGAACAAATTATTTCGATAATAATAGCATAAAACCAATGTTGTTAATTGGTACTCATTGGAATTGTCTTGTTGAGACAATTCCAATGAGTACCCACACCATAGGGTTTAATAAAGAAAAAAAGATTTTAGACTGGCTTTACCCCTTTTTATCTATACCTCTGTTGCATACAATTACTTCATGCATTCTTGAAATATTTCAAACTAGGGATCATAAAAATTGATTCCATCACTGACCTTTGTAAAGAATAAAAATTAACTCGGATTGTATATTTCCAATTTCTAATATGCCGAATTTCATTTAAGGCACAACTTTAATTTAAATCTTAGTCATAGAATAAAGACCTTTCTTTGAGACTCAAAATAGAGCAAAGGCTACAAAAAATTTAAATCAAAGAAATCTCAATTCTACAGGAAGTGACTCTGTTACAATCAACATGCTTTAAATGGAACACCCCTGCCAAAACAGCATGCATCAAAACCTTGTAATTTTTCAGACATCAAAAACACAGGCTGTCAGTTTTAATAAATTCATCAATGAATTTTGAAATACCTCAAAAACAGGTAAATAATTACCTGTCTCATTCCTTCATGAACTCATGTTTGTGCTCAGTAAATGGAAGAAGTGTTTTTAGGAATTTAGAATCAAATAATTCAATTATACAGTAAAATCTGTATTAGAGACCACTAAAGGGACCACAAAAAGTAGAGACCACTAAAGGGACCACAAAAAGTGGATGTTAAATAGAACAGTCACTTAGTACATTTTTTTTTTACAAGTGAGAAACATTATTTTGAATGAATCTAAATGATTTTTTTGCATTTGTCAATAATGCTATGCTGTTAAAACTCAAACGAGTCGTCTCAATGAGACGATTCTAATTAGTTTTAACAACATAGGACTCATTTTAAACTTTTTCAAAAAAATATCTAATAGAGCAACGTCGGGTATCAGCGACCTTCGGTAGTTATCGTCATGTTTTAAATTTGACCTCCATTTCTTCGAAATATGATCAGTTTTAGTACATATGGCATAAAATATCATCTCAACTTCCAATTAGTGCTGAAAGAGTCGCCAAAAGATATCTTCCGTGAAAATAAAATGAAAGTTAAAATTTTTCTCTCTGAATTTGCGCTCCGTTAATTTGATAGATAAGGAGGGTACTATTTTTGTACAACACCAGCTTGAAATCGTACTTCACTGCATTTATCTAAAAATAGATTAAAACACCAAATATGCATTGTATAGTGCTCCACAACCCTAAACCGAGCGTAATATGTTCGCCATAATCCCAATTAGCGCTGTGTCGATATATGGCGACAAAAATTGAAGTGATCGGCATTTATCGACATACCTATAAATAAATCACTAGAAAGCCATGAATGGCTTGTGTCGCTCCACAGGCTTTAATTTCTTGTAATAGCAAATCTAAGTTTCGACTAGATTTTTAGATATTTTTGGTTCTACTGATGTTGAAATGATTTTCAAAGTTTCCACTATTATAATATATAGAGAAATGACCCCCGCCCATAAAAGACATATTTTTCATCCAATGACAATAATTTTTGGCTGCATGATAATGGTTGATTGATTGAATGGGGTTTTACGCCGCTTTCAACATTATTTCAGTTATATCGCAGCGGCCGGAGCACCTAACAATGGATTCCTGGTATTTCTTTCACCTGTACTACCATTACACCCTTTCCTAGCCTCCGACTGCTATTTCACATAGGTTTACGATTATCTACCCATTGGTGAAAGACAAACGTCGGAAAGGATATTAGCCGCCACCGGGGATCGAACCCACGACTTCCAGATTGGAAGTCTTATGCCTAACCAACTGCGCTGTGGTGGCGGCTGCATGATAATGGATCACCCAAGGATTATACTTATGAAGTTTGGTTGATATCCATCAATTACATTCTGAGAAAACGATTTTCAAAGTTTCCACTATATAACATATAGAGAAATTACCTCTGCCCATAAAATGCATATTTTCCATCCGATCACAATGATTTTTTGTACACTGATAAAGGGTCACTCAAGGATCATTCCAATGAAATTTGGTTGATATCCGTGAGTTACATTCTGAGAAAATGATTTTCAAAGTTTCCACTATATAACATATAGAGAAATGACCTCCGCCTGTAAAATGCATATTTTCCATCCGATCACAATAATTTTTAATAGACTGATAAAGGGGCACCCAAGGATCCTTCATGTCAAATTTGGTTGATATCTATCACTTAGATTCTGAGAAAATGATTTTCAAAGTTTCCACTATATAACATATAGAGAAATGACCTCTGCCCATAAAATACATATTTTTCATCCGATCACAATAATTTTTGGTATACTGATAAAGGGTTACCCAAGGATCATTCATGTAAAATTTGGTTGATATCCATCCATAAGAACCTGAGAAAAGTCACTTTTTACCATATTTGGAAATTAGCCACGCCCATTAAATCCATGTTTTTCATTGGATCAAAATTTCTTGAACAACTTTGAAAGAGGGTCACCCAAGGATCATTCCTGTGAAGTTTGGTTGAAATCCATCCAGTAGTTTCTGAGGAGAAGATTTTTAAAGAAAAAAGTTTACGACCTGACGGACGGACGCACGGACGGACGGACACAACGCCATGACAATAGCCCCAGTGGCTTTCAGCCAGTGGAGCTAAAAACGATCTGATTTTCGTCAATTAACCTTCATTCGCATAGACGTATTCGATCTTTTAATGGTTCGAACTTACCGTAAAAGTGCAATTAAACCACGGAGAGAGTATTACAATAATCACATGCCAATAAGAAGGTCGGGATAGGGGTAATCAGGCTTCACTTTTGTGACATGTTGAAAATGTGAAGAGATGCTTAAATTCGGAAATTTGCCTGTACAAAGTCAACCGTGATCAAAACCACAGGTCATCAAATCGTGAATAAATTCAAATTTTCAGACCCGATGCGCAATTATTAGGTAAGTTATTTGTTTGTTTGGTTGCTTAGTTACTAGGAAACTAAAATTATTTGAAGATCATTTGAAAATAAACCAAGCTCCAAGGTTTCCAATTAATCAAGACTTAGTGTTTCGCTTTTGATGAACGAGGACAGAAGGATTCAAAATAAATTACCTGGTTAAAGAGGTTTAAATCCATGAATTGTTTTATTGAGTAATCCGACAAAGACACGCGGGTAAAGCCAGTGTGTTATTCCTCACAAAGCCGGGTTGGGTCGACCCGGACAAGCCAAGTTTATGGCGGCTTCTTTGAAGTCCATCGGGAACTAAATTTAAAGAGACTGAGTGATGTCATATTAAATAGGAGTTACACAAGAAAGTTTATGATTTTTTGTGTCTTTATCGCTTGGATGTTTTGGCTCGGATATTGTTTAATATTTGAAGTAAGTTATTTGAGACATGGAAGAGAACACCATACCTTACGTGGAATTTGATCTTAAAACTTAATGTAAGCCTTGACTTTCGAAATTTAAGGCATTAAAAATATAATCAATTCAATGACATTTTGAAGTTACGTTTTAGGAACTTTTCTACGATAAAGAATGCAAACGATTTTCGAAGGGGAGCTATGTCTCCTCAGGGACTGCCAATATACGTATATTAAGGGTCCGTGGTAAACTCCTTATTCTAAAAAATGCGATTTCGCGGATGGAAAATCAGCCTAATTTAAACTCTGAAAATTAAGAAATCGTGATAAGTAATCATTTATTTTATTTAGATAAATTGAAATTAGGTAATTTGATTGGTGGCATTCATGTTCCGACCAAAATTGATAGATTTTGAGATTGATTTTGTGTCGAGTGTCCTTTTTTTAGACAGTCATAAAACCGAAAATCACTCCCAAAAATGGCCGATATTAACACCCGGAAGGGATAATTGAGTTTATTCGCTCGGAGAATTGCAATTTATTTTCATCTTTAAGGTAATGTCCCTTGGACGCAAACTCTTCATATTCAATTCATCCATCTGTCTGGTAGTCAGTTCGCCCGTATGTCCGAATGTAAGCGCGACCCGGTCATCAACTGATGTTTCGCGATGGAGAATGCTCCAGATAGCTGTGATTTGATTTAGATTGGTGCGTAAGCTAAAAGGGAATAATTCTAAATGTAGGTAAGCGGCCTTGTCATTCTCGTGAATTGTTTACAACCAATTTAGGCCAAACTTTTGTCTTGAAGTTGAAAAAATAATCGACCTGTCGATAATTGCCGAATCATGTCGATAACACCCGCCACACACCGGCGCGATGAGATAGTTATTATCAGAAATATGGTATCGGATACCTCTCTCCAATGACGTCACGTTATAGGGTATCCCCGAAATAAACTAGTGTAAACTTCCGTTTGTAATTTTATCGGGTATCATCGGCATGGTATCCCCCAGACCGTTAAGCTGTCGATAATACCCGACGTTGCTCTATCTAATTTAATATCTACTGTTTATGATATTTTGATTTTAAGAAGGGGAATTTGAAAACGATCGCTCAATAAAAATGGTCCCTTAATAGGAATTGTCGCTTGAGCAAGATTAAGGTTCATGTAAAGTGTTTGAGACCCAATATTTAGGGCACTTCTTTAGCCAAGAATAAGCAGTATGTCCAGGTATATTATATATCAAAATGAAGCTATTCGTGAGCACAAGCAGTTAGGCAACATAAGACCGCCATAGCTATAGCGGTATAGCCAAAACATTGTGGAAAAGGGTCATTTTGTACAGAACAAGCAACTGCATGACGACTGCATAAAATTGCCCCATATTTTAACAAAGTACAGTCTGAAGTACCATCCAGGTAGTGCTACAACCTTAGATATAAAACTCAGTCTCAAAAGGCTCATTTGAAACAATCAATTTCCATTTATTTTGTCAACATACATGTCAAACCGGTTTGGTCTGTTTTCAAAATAGATGTTAGGTATGGTGCAACATCACACCATAATATTGTGAAATATTTTCTGCGATTTATTTCAAATTATAGGTTTTTTTAATTCAATGAATTACAATATTACTATATATTTATCATTCTGTGAAATAGAATTTGATATATTGCTAAACAACCTTACAGGTATATAAACAATTAATGTCTATTTATGTTGTGATAACACACCATACCTTAAAAAGATCTACACGTTTACAAAATTAGAATGGCATATATGACATATGTGTTAATAAAATAAGTCAAAATAAATTGCTTGCATAAATACGTTTTGGGGCTGAGTTTTATACCAATGGTTGTAGCACTACCTGGATGGTACTTTAGGCTAGACTTTGTTAAAATATGAGCCAATTTTATCCAACTGTCATGCAGTTGCTTGTTCTGTACAAAATGACCCTTTTCCACAATGTTTTGGCTATACCGCTATAGTTATAACAGTCTTGTGTTTTTCAACTGGTTGTGCTCATAAAGAGCTTCATTTTGATATATAATATTCCTGGACATACTGCTTATTCTTGGCAAATGAATGCCCTTAAAATTGGGTCTCAAACACTTTACATGAACCTTAACTGTATTTGCAAAAATCCTGAGTGTGTTGTAGTTGCAAATTTGAGTCGTCTCAACGAGACGATTTAAATGACTATCTACAACATACAGTTTTATTGAGAAATAATTATTCTGGTTTGGATCAAGATTGTCAACCGCCGCTCTTTTCTGGACCTCTGTTCTCCCAAGTTGAGATCAAAGTCAATTATAAATAACTTATGAATATTTCATGGCCAGATAATTTATTGCTCCTCATTAATTTCATTCTTTCTACATTTTCAATTTTCATCTCAGAAAAACAAAATCTATGACTAACTTTTCAGAACAACCCATATGATTTGCCTAAAGGAAAAAGGATTTAGGGATGGAAGCCCCCAATTTTCTTGTCAGTCTAGGACTTTAACTTATAAATCATTATATAGGCCTAAAGTATAAGGTACTAAAATAGAGCTACAGATAGAGGCGCTAATTTGGAGTTCAACTTTGAATATTTCACTACCCCCCTGTTCAAATCCTACTTTGGAGGTATTCATTGGAATCATCCAAATGAGACGATTCAAATGAGTACCCACAACATAGGGTTTCATTTGGAAATAAAGATTTTAGATTGGAGTAATCTATCTTGTCTGTACCTCTGTAAAAGCAAGGCCATCTTATATCGTGGCCCAAGATCTGTGGTTTACCACATCTCTTTTTTTTCCCTGGCCAAATTACACTGCAACTCCATTATAAGGAAATCTGTTAGAGCGCTGAATCCATTATAACGCGGGGTCCGCTTGGCTCCCGAAATTTGTGGGGGTCGACCATTTTGGGATGCTGCGGCGATGTTACCCGATCCGCCATTAACGCTGTTTTGATCGCGATTTTAGATCGAAGGGTGAAAACACTGAGATAAAAATCGATACTGAGCGAAGCCAGGTAAATCATTACAATTGTTTTTCACACCTCCCGCGGAGCAATGGTGGCGATGAATGCCTCAGGTCAGAGAGAAATAGCTAGTTTGATTGCTGACAGACGTAGGCCTATAGTTATATCACTATCGCTGGAGTACCGAATTCGATCACGAGTAAAACCATCACATCCTTTCCTAACCCCAAACTGCTATCTCACATAGGTCTACGATTAGTAACCCTTGGGTGAGTGACTTTTAGTCAGAAAGAATGAGTGCCGCCGTCGGAGAAACACGGAAACCCAATATTGACAGTCCGGCGCGCTACCAACTGCACTTTGTCGAGGTCAGAGACACTGTAAAGTCTAGCTCGCATGCGATAAAATTCAAGTTAAATAAATTTCAGAAGAAGCCGTGTTTTCGCAAAATAAGCTAATCTCGTTTTATATTCTAAAATCTTCAACATTTACCGCTGTTGACAAAAGTTTCAAAAAGCGACACGCCCCTTACCCAATTTATTGGTTTATTACCTTCCTTTGCCAATCCTGTTGAATTTTCTTATAAATATTTCGTTTTTTGTAAATAAATGATAAAATTTTGTTTCTTTTTTATTACATTTTTTTCATATTAAAGTCATGTTTTAAAATTCAAAGCCCAAATGAATTATTTTCGTTGATTCCTATCTCTCACTAAATAGACAACTTCATTCAGTTTTAAACAGGAAACTATATATAAACCTACATTTCCCGCGTGTCAACGTCAAACAAAGAATCTAAAAATGGCGCGAAACTGATGGTGACGGCGTCGCTTCGCTTTCGTCTAGACTTCCTTTTCTGACGATCTACTATCTGATAATCAAATCCGTGAATTAACATCATGTCAAACCAAGGTTACAAACGTTTTACTTACACAGTTTTCGAGAAGCTCGTGAGACTCATGAAGATGATGTATCAAATGCATTAGCTTATCTCCACAAACCGGCAACCAAATGTCGTAGCTACAGATTCATTTAATTGAATTTACGGCATTTTTTCTCGCTCATCGAAGAATGTGGTACTGCACTCTGAGAGATTCGATTACTTTTGTATAGTTTTGATCGGACGTATGGTATTGTTTATTTTGATTGAGTAGATAATTATGAAATTCATTGATCTTATGAAACTTTATAGAAATTTCGATCTTTACCCTTTTGAGATCGTCGTTATCGGTGTTTCTCAGCTGCCGGGCGGGTAGGCCCGAGAAATCTGGATCCAGAGAATTAAGAGGAGTCTGTGATCGTTTAACTCTAAAAACTAGATTACTTTATCAAAGATAGTTTTGTTTAGCTTAGGGACAACAAAACGATCTTAAAATAAAAAATACCAAAGTAATAAACCGCTGTTGTTCTTCAATTTGTTGTGTATCTGTAATAACTTAAGCATTCTTTACTAACTTCTTTGGTTTAAACTTACATTGGATTTAGTTTCTTCAATTGGAACATAAATTCTTGCAAATTAGATAAATTTAACTCAACTCTGCTTCCTGAAAATGGAGCAGTCAGTACTCAGGCAAAATGTGTTGGCTAAGGAAAGAACCAAATTTGATAGCCACCTCAAGAAATGAAACTAGGAACCACTTGATCAAGAAGATGCTCTACCTTTCAACCCTAAACACCATAATTTCTTTGATATTTCACAGTATTTCGACATTTCAGCTCCTAGCCGGATGTTTGTATATTGGGGTATTGGCACAATACTATTGTAAGTGCCATAAAAATACAGGCACTTACAATCATATGGCTCTGACCCCCTCGACTCGCTATCAGTTGCTTGTCAGGAGTAGGCAACACATAGGTATCATATTTCCTCTAATAATAGCGCCCTCCTTAATAGTAGCACCCCTACATTCTCTACTAAGCAAACCCATTACAAATGCCTAAATTTTAGGAACTTTTCTTCTGTAATTTGATGTGAATTTCCTCTTAACAATCATTAAATCAGAAAATGCATACTAAATAAAAGCTCCCTGACCATGTTATGTATAGCTCCTGGGAGCGTTTATTGGGAAAAATATGGTGTCTGAGTTTTGTAAGAGAAAAAATATCTTTTTTAACAATTTAAAGAGAAAAATTCACGCTATCTCTTGTTACTCAATTTGCGTTACCACTTAAATGTCAAGTCTGACACAGGGGCATTAAAATCCTGGGATCAGACAAATCCTGGCCAACCATCAGGTTTGGATTACTTACATATTTTGAAAAATAAATGGAAAGGACACAAAATACCCCTATAACTGTCAAAAACCCATTTAAACTATAACAGGGAATCTCCTCAGAATTCATTTACTTTTTAAAGTTCCTTGGTATTTTTATTTCATGACAACAAAATAAGAGCATCTAATTTTCAGGCTGGGTGGTTGGCCTAGAAATTTCAAATATTCTTAACCTTGCCATTAGTAGATCAATTTGTTTAAATGGGGTTTTACGCCGCTTTTAACATTATTTCATTCATATCTCGGCAGCTGGAGCACCTATCAATGGATTCCTGGTATTTCTTTCACCAATACAACCACCAAATCTTTTCCTAGCCTCCAGCTGCTATCCCACATAGGTCTATGATTATCAACCCATTGATGGCAGATGAATTGTCGGAAAGGATGAGTGCCGCCATCGTGGATCGAACCCTGGATCTCTGGATTGACAGTCTGACGTGCATAAGCAGATCAAGGGTTTAGCTCAAAACAATTGTAAGTGCCTATTTAATCATAGGCACTTACAATAGATTTGTACTGACCCCTCAAAATGTGAATGTTTAACTTTGGTAAAGTGTTGAGAACTTCAAAGCAATTTTCATAAGGAGGGTATGGTAATATTCTTTCTCCATATCAAAATGTGGAAAAGCTGTGGAATGATTTAAGAGGAATATCAGAATTTACAAAGAAAATAGAAAATAACAAGTATCTGGTGTTGTATGCAACACATAAAGTCCCCTACCGGCTTCGTTTGTCTCAATGTTTTCCCACGCCAATTCTATCAGGGATGTCAAAACCAGGCCTTGTTTTGGAAAGGGTTAAACAAGACTTACATGAGTTGTTGTCCCTGCTGTGCCCACTATACAATTCATGCAAGCAATAGACAGATGCAAGAAATAGTATCAATAACAGTTACCTTGTCTGATCCAAGATGTTTTTCTTCAGTCTTGTTGGTAAGAAATGAGAACTTTCACTGTAGGTGATTAATACTGCTGCATCACCACCCTGACTAACATGGCTTATATTTTTTTTTACATTTTAAAACAGGTTTCATCAAGTTAGCTTGCTTAGTTATTAAGTTATTGCAGGATCTATTTTTTGCCATATTTTCACCATTTCCGTTACCATAGCAACCGCACTTTTTGTCAAAGAACAAAGATAAAATGATGTGCATAATCTACACATTGCCATCTAGTCATATACCAAGTCTCATCAAACTAGCTTGCTTACTTATTAACTTATCGCAGGATCCAATATTTTTAGCCATATTTTCACTATTTCCGTAACCATAGCAACAACAATTTTAGTCTAAAAACAAAAATAAAATGATGTGCATAATCTACACATTGCCATATAGTCATATACCAAGTCTCATCAAACTAGCTTGCTTAGTTATTATCTTATCGCAGGATCCCATTTTTGGCCATATTTTCACTATTTCTGTAACCATAGCAACCTCAATGTTAGTCGAAAAACAAAAATAAAATGATGTGCATAATCTACACATTGCCATCTAGTCATATACTAACTTTCATCAAAAACGCTTGCTTAGTTATTAAGTTATCGCGGGATCCAGATTTGAGCGGACAGACGGACGGACAGACAGATGGACGGACAGACGGACGGACGGACAGACGGAGGGCAAACCTATAGTCCCCTCCGGTGTGAACACCGGTAGGGGACTAATAATCTGGGACACCTGGCTGGAACCAATGCTGAACAGAAATTTTGTAACCCAGAATTTCAATCTAAAAATCAATTAGTACTTTTCACAAAAGCGGAGGTTACGCCCTCTTTGTTAATAAATAAGAAAAGGCTCCAGCCCTTTTCACAATAAAACAGAAAGGGTCCCAAACAAAACGTCACTCTCATTCATTCTCCCAGCTTCCTAACTTTGTAACTTCGATAATGTTTTCCCATCTGACTTCTAAATGTCAATTTCGACTAACAAAACATGACACAATATTGTTATTTTATCAAATGAGACGCTAACTAATACTCGAAAAATAAATGAGATACTTCAGTTTTGAAATTAATCTTGCTACTGTAGCTTTTTTCAAATTACTGAGTATGGAAATTTATTGTCTCTTTTCAAATAGTAGAAATTTTCTTCAGCACAAGCCCCTATTTTAGGTTGGACCCCTGCTTAGTCCAAGATGACATAGTCTAAACATCATTCTTTAGATTGATAATTGGAACTTACAAAAGCCCTCATTTTAATGGGATTTAAAACGGAAACCTTTAAACCCTTTGCTGTTTAATCCCTGCTTTTTATGTGCCTGTGATTTTATGATTGAGAAAACATTGTGAAAAAAGAAGAAATTGCTTCTGACAAGCAATTTCTTCTTTTTCAACACTATTTTCTACCCTACAGAATGGTTATTTTTCAAATTCAATCCACTTTTAATTTTCGTCTGCAAAACCTTTGAATTTGGACAGGTCCAAAATTTTGTAAAACAGGAAAGGGTTAACAAATACTTCTCCACTCAGAACACAAAACCCTTTCTCTTTCCAAAATAATTTAGAACGTTGATACTCAATGTTTCAAAACATTAAGAAATTTGATTTTGATTCCAGACTTTTGTAGAAGAAATACAAGGTTATAGGGCTTCTTTACCTCTGGTCCACTGATATAAATGTATACAACTTGTGTTTTCATCTTGTTGACAAATATTTTGTACAAGATTGAAATATTTATTTACGGGTTTTTAATTCAGCTCAATGACCGTGTAACAAGACCACCCGGCGTAGTATAACTGGGTCATTTAATACAACAAATAGGCTCATAATAATGATATATATGTAACCTTGTCAACAAATATAGACATTTTTCATGAGATTATTAGACCAAAGTACATATAAACTACAATATGAAGGCCTCTTTTTTTTTAATAAAACAAATTTGACCGATAGATTTTTACTATTTTCTTGCTGACCCATTATATATTTTTTTCTTGATACCATAAAGCAGCTAGCTGGTAATTGATTAGCTAAATCCCCTTTTAATATTTAAGTCATGGCTGGAAGATGTATCTATAGACAGGCAGTCTGATCTTGGCCTACACCTTGTTTTCTGCATAATTATTGTGGGAAAAACTGGGGGCCTACTTGGTTCAAAAATCCGGTATATAACTCGAATTCGGTATTGTGACTTGTGATAACAGTACATTTCTATACAATCGACAAGTCATAATAGCGTATTCAACCTATAGTATCATTATGTTTGAAACAAAATTTAAGTATAGGTTAATATCAAATAAAAAAACATTATGTCAAGAGGCAAAAGGACACTAAATAAAGGCAGTACTAGCTTTTAATATTATCACAAGCCAATTTTGTGTGCAGTTTTCTTTTGTTCTGAGTTATTTACGTGTAATAAATATATTATACAGATATAACGATAGACAGTTGTGTGGTCTTGTGTCCTTATCAACTCGACTGACATTCATGTCAGATTGACAGCAAAGATTATTTGTAGACAATAAAACAGACGGAATCGACATAACTGTAACTGTACACCTGCATATAGGGTTACCATAAGAATAACTGATCACAATGTTTAATAATAATCTTTTTGATCCCACTATTTTAGTAATTCAGACATATTTTGTTCCACAAATACAAAACTACCATGTCGGCCCTTTTCATACGCCTCCAAAGGTGGTCATACTGTTGAAAGCGGCCTTAAATCCCATTCAAACAAACAAACAAATCGTACAATTATGGACTTTCATGAAATTTCACAGAATGTTCCTGATCATCATTCACACCACAGTCACCATTTTATGTTATGCAGTTATGGAAAAATATGAATTCTAGGTACAGTTAACAACATCATGAAATTGACAAGGTGAATGATTATGGAATGAAATTGATTGAGCGTGTGGAGTGAGTTTTGAGTGAAATTAATGGGAGGAAATCCAATATCGCAAATTTTGTTCAGGATGAACAAAATTTGCGATATTGATTACTTCCCTTTGATAAAATATGCGTCCAAGTTCTATAGATAGCTTCCTATTATTTCAAGAACCTTGTTGACGCTTACAATTTGAATTATGTCAGTGAAATTGCGATATTTCTCTATCCAAATTTATTTTGAATGACATAGTTGATTCTTGATTTTTCAATGGGTTTGAGCTTTTTTGATGGTATGAGCGAGAGTTTGGAATTAATGAATAGAGCATCGATTGAGTGATTTAGAATGGTTTTGATCCAGGTGGTTGTCAATTTCACAATGTTATAAACTGTACATGGTTACAATAGAATTCTTGTTTTAGAGAAAATTGAATCTAGCCAGTGAATATAAATTTTTTGTCACTTCACAACAAAAGCGCTCATAAAAAATTTATTTATAACTTTGCTATTTGTTGCTGGGGAATCAAAATCTTGTAGCTATGGCTTAAATAAGCTGTAGTTACCAGGTTCTAGTAGCCCATTAACAAATTACGTCTGTTAAGGGTGTGGGAATAAAAAACTGCTGAAAAAAACAGCAAAGTTTTCTATGGCAAGATAAGCCTTGAAACATTGATAATTCATTGATAAAAGAGGTGTGAAATTGACCCTTTGGAATTTAAAACCAAAGTGTGTGTGGGATGAAAATCAATTACAAGATTTTGGGGCCAAGATGGCCCTTTATCTAGCTATTTTATCTGGATTTCATCTTGAATACCCCTCTTTTAAACCAGCAAGACTGACAGTAGCTCCAGCAGATGGCTTGTGAAAAGTCCTTTGTAATGAAGTTGTGTATTCAGTTTTATAATAAAATGACCCAACATTGTGGTAGCAGGAGTGGAAAAAATAAACATTAAATATTTTTTGATATTACACTGGTGTTATTACACTAGTGGAATAACTGTGGAAATGAGCTAAGAACAGTGAAAGAAGAGATAAGAAAGGATTTTTGCACTTCAAAGGATTGCGCAGGAACTCTTGACCCCATGAACTGAATTCTGATAGGCTAACACTTGCAAACCAACTAAGTTCCAGTTAGTTCCAGTACATTATTAGATTTTATTATCATAAGACTTATTAGACTATATCACATTCCATTCCATAGTTTCATAGTAAATATCTTAATGATTTACAAATAAGTTCAATAGAATTATAAGTAATATCTTTTAGTATCTGTTATTAGTAAAAAAAATGTTCAATTCATTGACTAAATTCAGTAATTTTCTATACACATACATTGTGCACAATGATTAAAGGCAGACTTCAGATTAACCTCAACTACATAGCTTATCTTGAAACCTGATCTAAACCCATAAATCTTTATGCTGTCAATATCAACACATTAGTTACTAACTCAATTGACCATAGAGTTGAAAAGAATTGTTTAAGTCTTGAAAAGAAGGTCATGAATTTGGTATGCCTGTTTTGTCTAATATTAATTAACCAAACAGCTAGGTCTTAAAGATAATCATCAGAAAGCTATTACCCCTTTACCTGCTGATTTAAATTTGAGCCAGTGAGTGACATTTCCAACAATTTCACATATGTGCAAAATAAAGCCTCAGGTCAGCCTGTGCATCGGCACAGTCTGACCAGAGTCTTCACTATGCGCTCAGGAGATAGATAAAGTCTTAACCCTTTAGCCAAAAAAAAAATCCTTTAGCATTGTCTGGCTGTCCAGGTTGATCAATGTTTGTCAGCACCCACATGTGAAATTGTTGGAAATGTCACACTGGCTCATTTTGTTTTCAAACAGATTTTTGACTTTGGGCACTTTTCAACATTTCGGTACATCACTCAGCCATTTTTGTAAACTGTAATAGACCTCTGATGTATATAAGGCTGATGGGTATGTAACAAAATTGTGCATTTTGTTAAGTGGATACAGTGTAAGAAAAACTAGCGCGGAAACAACATTTGCTATCTGAAGATTTATAGTTTTACAGAAAAATAACGGCCGAAAAATCTTAATTTTTGAGAACTCAAAAATTAAGATTTATCAGCCGTTATGTAAGAAGGATATGATGATTTCTCGTCAGTGAGTAGCGTTGGTGACATCAAATGTTTTCACTCAAAGTTCCGAAGGCTAAGGCCATTTTAACTGACGTCATAGATTTTTTCCAAGGTTTTCCAGTAATTTTTTAAAAATAGTATGTTTATGTACATCCGAGCTTGATCGTGAGATTGGCCCAGAGGTGTTCCGAATGGCAAAGGAAGGGAGATATATTAAGTGGATATATGGTAAGCTTTTAATTACTTGTCTCAACTTTCTATAAGTTATAACTAATTGGTATTGCCTGGTAATGGGTTAATGGTTTGTTCATTTTCGGCAGATTGCCTGCTTTTGAGTTAATAATCTCTAAACTAAACATTCAGCTGTCATCAAAGGAATTAAAGTATTTAGGTTTGTTTTGATTTTGCATCTTGGTGTTTGCACTATTGATTGAAAGTAAGTATGTCCAGTAAATTTATTTACATTAATTTACTAATGCTGTCAAGGCCATTTTTTGTTGTGAAAAATCATGACCACCCTTGAGCACCATCATTTAATTCTATAATAATGTGTGTGTATTTCACTTAATCTATTGTCGCAACTGTAGCATATTCCCACATGAGTGATGCCCAAATAAGGGAGTTAGTTATTACAGGGGATGGTAGAGGGGGGGGGGGGGGAATAGTGAAAAGATACATAACAAACTGCTGCTGAGATCTCCCATGGTTCTTTAACATGCTCCATGTAAAGCACTTTCACATGGGGCCTCAATTTAACTTCTTATCCAAACAACAAATGGTTTTTAGTGTGCCAGCTCAAGAATCAAACCCAAGATATTGAACTTCTATTACTTAGAAGTCAGGTCCTCCGACTGAGCTTATAGGGCCGATATATCTCCATTCAAATGAAATCCATATACAGCAAATCTATAGTACACTTTTATACATCAATGATTAGGAAATATTATAAAGCCATTTTTAAATTGTTATAATCTCAATATATCTTTAGATTGTGGGTACTTGCCTTTTAAGCATCTCAATGAATTAGAGGACTTGGTAGTAATGTAGTAATAATTTTGAATAATCAAATCAATTGCAAAGCCTCAAGAGCTATTAATAAAGAAATAGTTCTCTAATGATTTGAGATGAACATATATGTGGAAAAGATTATGTTATATTAAGCCCTGGGTCAAATTAGTTGAATATTTTGGGCAAAGCGGTTTTTAAGTTACAATATTGACTTAATCATGAAAAGTAAATTTCACAATCCGGGTATAATGGACGAAAGATTTAAACACACTTTAGCTAAATAATGGTAATAATCTCATTGTATTCATTCTGATCACGGTGACCCTTTGAATAAACCCTTTCAGTTGCCTCAATAGGCATTATCAATGATTTTTGACATGGCAGCTGAGCCTGGCTAGATCAACACCTAAAGTTTTTCATGCTGCTCTTAATTCTGGGATGGCTTTAAGTTCAATTCCGACTCAGCCAACTTTCAACCAACATGTTGCATAAGTCATTGTGACAAGTGTCATTTGCCATCCAGCAATGGGAAAAATATTAAGGAGAACCCCTTTTTAGTGGGATGGTTCTCCAACAATATTATTTAAGTTTAAAAATGTGCAAATGAGTATGCAACAAATATATGGGATATAATGTAATTTTAAATGTTTGACATTTTCCTTATGGTCTGGGGAGAATCAAACAGCAATGGTAGTTAACAATCATTTTGAAGTTATTTCCCTTGTACTGAAACAAGGGAAACAACTCTGAATATTTACAAAGAGATATCACACATGATGACAGGTTACTTATCTGCAAGCATTCAATTTCCTTTATTTATCAAAAATTATACAATCTTAACAGACTGACTCTTATCTGATCCAACATTCCATAAATATCCCTTGCCAGTATTTATAAAAGATAAGCTGAAATAATGTAATACTTGCATGCAATATTTGCACATAAGGCACTATCATATAAATCTTTAGAAGCCCCATCCTGGTATTTAAACAGATAATGTGCAGCATTGGCACATGGACCCTCATATCTAATCTGGAATCTTATATAAGCCCTTAACAAACCCCTACTGGGTGGCGAATAAGTAATATGACAGATTTTTAACACTTATATTGACTAGTTTTTGATCACATTTCAAACAAGTTGTTTGGGGTTTTTTGAATTTTAATTAGTCTGGCTCATGTTTTACCAATGAAAGTAAAATACAAAACAGGCAGAGTAAGCTATGATCTGACTGCATGTCTATGCAGGCTGATCTTTCTTTATACTGTCTGCTGAAGCTTTGTATATTGATCGCTCAGTGCAAAACAGTTGTAACTACCTATACAAATATAGGCCCTTGCAACTGCTTTGCCCAGAGCCATTGACAATTATATCATGTAAAGTATGACTTGGGCTAACTTTATATCTGACGAGCTGCAACCAAATTTAATTTACCACAGTTTAATCCTTGAATATTCGTGTTTTTGCAGGAGTCTATGACAAAGATCAGGCTGCACATATTCTTCTTCCTGAAACTACAGCATCATGCAATAACAAGAGCTAAATTTACCTACAGAACCAATACTCGGCTACATATCTTCAACAAGGATATGACCAAGGTTAAAGTTTGTCATGCCAACAAAAACTCCTACACCAACAAGAAAAGCAACAGGAATGACGCAAAGATTACGACAATAGCTTTGGTTTTCTCCAAAAACAGCCCTGCTAAAAATCAAAAGAGCACCCTGCTCAGGGCTTGAAAATTCTACTTGTCCGCTCGTCCTGCATGATTATTTCCTTCTTTGTCTATATATGAAGGACGAGTGGATTTTGCAAAATTTCACTTAGGAAATGAATGTATCAATATATTTTTCTATATAGTAGGACAAGTAGAGATTTCAAGAATTTTCAAGCCCTGTGCTAAATAGAGTCATAATTAAACCTTGTCATGCTGAATAAAAATCTTTGCAAAATAAATGTAAAATCAAAGTGCTAAAAACACTGGAAGTTACCAAATGTGAGTGAGTATTGATTTTAGAAATGCATTGTTTTAGACCTTTCTGGTTTAAAATGAAATTCAGGTGGTATGAACAAAGATCAGACTGCACATATGTGCTGGCTGATGTTTGTCTATAGCTCCTACCAAGGACGGAATATTCCGGGTTCAGCATGACAAGGGTTAAGGTTTGGTTGAAAAAAAATAGTGATACATATCACCATTACTCTAAAATCAGCAGGGTCATTCATGCCTTTTATCATTTAATCCCATAACTGCCCCCTATTTGACAAAACAGGCCCAGATAAAGAGTGAGATAGATGACACGGGGAAGTGTTAAAGGGATTTGTTTAAGTATTTAACTAGCTGATAAGCCTCCTTGCTTATCTGGTCAATCTTGTTAAACAGCCATTGTAAACATTTCACCCTCCTTCTGTATGTCTCTTTTGATGCTACTGCTTTTATTCATAGATACCATCCCTTAACAATTTCCTGGATTTTTTTGTGTGTCTCAGTGAGATGATTCTATTGAGTTTTAACAACATAGGATAAATTTGTGATAAATTTTGGACCTATGATATCAATTGTCAGATATTTTGAAATGAGAAAGGGGATTCTGAAATTGAGAACATAATAAAATTGGTTGCTTGATAGCCGTGGTCGCCTGAGCAAGATTGACTGTACTGAAGGTTCTGCAGCCACTTTAGGATTTCTGTACAGAGGGTTTGAATTTATAAACAAAGGGGTTTGTTTTTCTGTAACTGCATGCCTAATTTCAATTAAACTTTTCTTCAAAACTGCATGTTCATTGGAACACACACATGCCCTCTCCAAGGGTTTAGTAAGTGGCACTATAGCGGTCATATTGCAGAACCAAGAGCAAGGGTTGGAAGTATTAGATTGGTGTTATATGATGGTAAAAAGATTAGAGTCAAGAAATTATGGAAGGATGGGGTAATCATAGATAATGATCTTATCTTTTTGACCCTTTGACTATTTTAAACATGGCCTTTGGAAAGAGAAACCGGTCTTAAGGCTCTCCTTGCACAGTAAATATAACCAATTTAACCCTTTGCTGTTTAATCCCTGCTTTTTACGTGTCTGTGATTTTACGATTGAGAAAACATTGTGAAAAAAGAAGAAATTGCTTCTGATAAGCAATTTCTTCTTTATCCACACTATTTTCTACCCTACTAAATGCTTATTTTTCAAATTAAATCGACTTTAAATTTTCGTCTGCAGAACCTTTGAATTTGGACAGGTCCAAAATTTTGTAAAACAGGAAAGGGTTAACCCTTGTCATGCTGATTAAATTTTAGCTAAAAATTTTCATCAAAATCAAAGGGCAAAAAGTACTGAAAGTACCAACTATTGGTCAATTTCAATTCTAAAAACTGTATAAAAAATCTCTTGACAAATCAGGTTTGAAGAGATCTTGCCAACGCAGGAATATTCTGGGTTCAGCATGTCAAGGGTTAAGGCTTTCTTGTCCCTATCACTTATATCCTTGAAAGATTTTTAACCCTTGTCATGCTGAAGAATATTCCTGTTTGCTGTCTCCTACTTTAACATGGGGTATAGACAAAGATCAGTCTGGAAATATATGCAGTCTGATCTTCATCTGTACTTCCTGTTTTTTTTTGTGGTTTTTTTTTTCTAATTTTAAGTACAATAGTTTGAACCATTATATTTTGTAAAGAAATACTGACCTTATAAATATTGCAGTCAATTATTGTTCTAGAAAATTCAAGAACCAGTTCTTGAACTTTTTCACTGGGGGTAAAACTGTTTAACTAAATTCTTAAAAGTTACAGTATTTTGAAAAAAGATACTTTTTTACGGTAACAAAATAAGCTATTTTCAACAGAATCAATTTCTTGTATAAATGTCAGCAGTTTCATGTTTCTTCAATCTTTGTTGAATGTATCATGGATGATTTACTTTTTCCTGTGCTTTTCATTATGAATACAGAAGGTAATTATTTCTCTTCAATAAATGACTTTTTATCCAGTAATCATGACTTTTAGTCTTAGAAATATAGCATAGACAACTTAAAAAAGGAAAATACATTGTTACACATACAGCTTTAAGTCCTAATTTAATAGAATAGTAAAAGCTTACAAGATAAACATTTAAACATTTGTGTCAAGTGAAAAGGGACCTTCTCGGAACTCCGTTAAATGAAATCGTAAAAAAGAGATTTTTTCCAGTAGAGTTCAGCCAGAGGTCGCATTTCAAAAATTCTTTCACTGGAAGATAGATCAATCCTTCTAGATTCTGAAAATCAAAAAAGTGCAAAAAGTTTTGATCCCAGTCAGCCTGCACAACCCGCGCAGTCTGACTACAGTCAACACTTTAAGCACTACCCAGATGGTCCCTTTTCGAGTGATGGGTCACATTTACATGTGACACCATACAATATAATAGCCTTAAATCATCTAAAATACAAATTATTATTTTCTCAAATTCTTTAAATCTAGTGATATTAACCAGACGATTGTCGAGTTTATAAAGTTAAGCTCTGTTAAATGACCCGTATAAACGCATATTAAGCTACCTTAATCCAATTTTTATTGATCCATAATGGCCAACAAGTACCTCTTAACATTAAAATACGTATTTTCACATTTGTTATTATACCAGGGGGTATTCAATTTGACAAGATTTTCAGTTTTTTTAATGATCTTTAAGACACTATTTGCAAATTTTTCTTTCATGACAATAACATTAAAATAATTATTAAGTCAGATTCCTAAACAAGAGCTAATATCACCATTTATTTAAGCTTCAATCAATACATTCAAAATTCAAAATCAATTGGAAACAAACTTTTTTAAAACTTCGTTGGCTTGAGAATTTAAATTGGTGACTCCGCGCAAAAAGTATAGACAGTACTAGTTACAACTGTTTTGTCAGGGGTGTGGAATTCCCATGCCCGACTTGTCCGACATGGGTTTTTCTACCTGCGGACAAGTACTTTTTTCTATGCCACTTGTCCATGGACAAGTAAATACCTGGACAGATATCAGAATTTTAATTGATCTTTTTCTAACAAGGATCTTCAATCAATATCAGTAAATAATAAAAAGTCAATCATAGTAAGCATGGAAAAGAGTTAATCCTAACGGTAAGTCGCTGAAAGGTAAAACGGTATAATGTCGGATTTGCATATTTAAAATTTACTCCTGGGGTGAATTTTCAAACCCTCTTAACATTTTTGAAATGCCACTTATATTAATTTTTCACAATTATTTCATTCAATTCAAATTTGATTTATTAGGGGATATATTTAGCGGATTTATGCATTGGTTGATATTAATACAATTTATCTATTTCAAAGCTGTCTCGATCCCTTTAGTCAAGGTATATATTGAATATGGTTCACTTCTATGACTGAAAGTAAGCTTATTATAAGTCAATTATTGAATTACTAAATAGATTTATATGATCCACTCTGAATTGTTCATCGATGTGTGTTTTTGTGTTGTTGTTTTTTGTTAATCCAAGCTTAGTTAAAACAAAGTTTAGTCTGTGTCTTCACCACCCATTTAAGTCTTAATTGTGGTCTAGAGGTGAAGTGTTGGCCTCTTGACCCAAAGGTCCTAAGATCGAATCTCGGGGGCCGCTATCGATCTTGGTTCTTTCATTTGCCCACACATTCGACACAAGTACTGGTGAATTTTCCAGGAAGCAGAATCTAGAGGGATTTAAGTTGTACCAGCTTGTTTCCCAATCGATGTAAAATAAATAGATTTCAACCAAACTTAAGATCTTAATTGTTTCAGTTATAGTTTTTGATAAAGCTGATTCACAAAGAAAATGCCAGCAAACTATCAAGATTTCCCATACTTTCAAAGCCGTATCAAACACTGACCAGAATTGTATGACAGAATTGTCCTAGCTACACAGGGATATCTGTAGGATATTATCAATGAATGATGCATAAGGGGTAAATTGCCATTCTGAATAAAATTCTTATTTCTACTTGAAACCCTATGTTGTGGGTACTCATTTGAATTGTCTTGATGAGACGATTCCAATGAGTACCCACACCATATGATTTGTGCAGTTATAGTTGAAAAATTCGAATTCAAAATCCAAAATACCCCCCTCTATCTGTACCTCTGATCAAACACTGACCAGAATTGTACGACAGAATTGTCCTATACAGGGATATCTGAAGGATATTATCAATGAATGATGCATAATTAATTAGATCTAGATAATTAACTGAATACACATTCCCTGATTGGCAGGTGATTATCTATAGAGGCATCTATAAACTATTGATCCCTAGGAAAAATAGAAAATCTCACATCTTTCATGTAGTTACTCTTTCAGCAATATTTTAGATATACAGTAAAACTTGTGTTAAGCGACCACTTCAGGGACCACCAAAAAGCGGTCGCTCATGGGAATGGTTGCTTAATAGGAAATACAATGATAAATGTGAAAGTCTATTTTGAAAGCATTTAAAGATTGTCGTTCAAGTCGTACTTAATCTTATGATGTTCGAACCCATTAGAATCGTCTTATTGGGACGATTCTAATGGGTTCCAACAACATAAGATATCAACAATAACCAATTTTTCATTAAGAATGTCCTCTTTTTCAGAAAATTTGCTTACGTTGCGGGAACTTTTTACGGTGGTCACTTAATAAAATTGGTCACTTAATAGACGTGGTTGCTCGAGCAATATCAACTGTATCTTTTATGCCAGAGAATTGCAGGGTTTAAAAACCTTGGCCAAACAAGTTGTTAGCTCTTATAATATTTTTTTCAATGACAGTAAACAAAAGTACCTTATATCAAAATTATCCTGACTCCTTTCAAAATTTAACTAGTGTAAATTTTTTGTTTTTGGTAGTTTAGCTAAGGTTTTTATCGAAAGACAAGAGTTATAAATGACCATCACTCATTCAAAGTGCAAAGTTATTTGGTTGTTTCTGTTTTACATATCACATTATTTCTACATAATTGAGGTCATATCAGCCAGGACCATCAGGAATTGCACTTGTTGCAGGCACTCTTGTCTCTACGGAGGAATGTTTATCTTAAGCAAGCACCTATCAATCAGCAATTAACAAACCTAATATCATTAATTATAACATATACCATCTACCACACAAATGATATCATACTGTTTACAGTATATACAAGGTTATCCAACATCTAATTAAAGACAACCAACTATTAATTAACAACCATCATCGATTATCTACACGCCAACTGCTTCTTTATTGGTCCCGACTGACCACAAAACATTTACATGAAAACAGGTTACAGTTATCTGGGCCCGAGGTTATAAAACTTTTCTCAGGTTAACTTCAAAATTTTCTCAAATTTCAAATTTGAGATTAAAACCGTTATTCTGTTTTATTACTCATTGTAATGTATTAACATAAAAGATGATATCAATAAGTTCTTATAAATAACAACTTATAAATATTGTCTTTTATTTTAATACATTTATTTTAATTTTAAATTTGAGAAAAATGAGCCTGAGCCTGAGAAAAGTGTTTTAAACTTGAGCCCGATCACTGAAGTAATGTTTACATCTTTTTAATTTAAATCAATTTCATTTAACTACTGTATTTTTTTTTATTTGAAAAAATGTAGCAAGACCATCTAAAATTTATTTGCTACTTTTTAAAAGCCTTGAAATGAGGCCTGCAATATCTATCTCAAGAGATTTACTTAATATTCTTTACCATTGAAGATTTATTCAAAACTATTTATGATATAAAAGATGATTTAATTTCTTTTTACTATTGAAAAGTTTTTGTTTGAAAACTACAATCATAGCGAAGTTCATCTATTTATGATCTTGCTGGGCATCGTCAATGCTCAGTAATGCAATGTTTTAGGACATCACCAACACAACCTGAGTGGCCTGGCCAAGATTTTAAGCAACATGATCCAAGATTTCTCTTTGACCATAAGTCCACTGCCAAAGATGACAAAGAAACACAGGAACCCCATCCAGATTAGCCAAGCAGAGCTTTACCGATAAAGTGTGTATTCTGTATATCAAATTGAGATATTCTAATAAAACTTGCATAAATCTTATGTATTAGGTACTCTTTGGAATCGTCTCAGAGAAGATTCAAATGAATACTAACAACCTAGGGTTTAATTAAGAAATAAAAATTCTAGATTGGTAATACCCCCTCTTAACTGTACCTCTGGCCAAAGAAAGGTACATCAAAGGGTCAGTGCAACACTATTGTAAGTGCCTATAAATATATAGGCACTTACAATAGTCTTGCACTAAGCCCTTGACATATAAATGGAAAAAAGTCTTTTCACTCCTTGATACCTATACCCATAATTTACCATCCATAGTACCAATACCAGATGTCCGCAATCACCTGATATGCCTAATTGGATTTACTTATCAAGGATACAGTTTATTACCAATTATTACTAGATAACAGGAAAGGTTAGAAATAAGAAACTCCCTATTGTTTCATGCATTACAATCATTTCTGGTATTTCAACCTCGTCTGGCAAGTGAGCAGGTACATTCATGATAGCTTTGACCAAGGTGATCTCTCTCTTGTATTTGAATGTTTTCAGACTAACTTACTTTCAGAAATGCCTTTCCTGGGGAATAAAACAACATGAGCATTAATGGGGGGGAGGGGGGGGGGGGGGGCTTTTATTTAGGAGTGCTATATATAGCTTTGTATATGCTTGCAAGCAAGGCTTTTCCCAAGTTCTTTGGGAAAAGGCCCATAGCATTCATTTGGGGAAAAAAATATCGACGAATTGTAATTTGGGGATTTTTTCATGTTTAACTGTTTGGGTTATTTCTTGCTTGTAATGTATAAATTTTCTTTAAAAAAAGCTTGTTCTTAAAATATTTAAAGTTAACAAAACACATAATCATACTCCCAAGTTACAAATATGTCAGAAATAAGTTGTTTGGTTAAATCCATTGCATTAAATTAGGAATTTTTCTCCAAATTGGGAAAAAATTTGGGGCCTTTTCAATGGGGAATGGGGCCTTTATTGGGCCCCTGAGAGATAGAAGAAAAATCCCTGGCAAGTCATCATCTTATACTTCCACTTATTTCTTTTTTATATAGTCCTAACATAGTATCGCTTTGTGGGTTATTTTGTTCGTTTGAAAGGAATTTTACACTGCTTTCAACAATCTTCCTTCAGACAACAGAGGTACAGATAAGAGGGAATATTAGCTGGTCTAAAATCCTTATTTCTCAATGAATCCATATGTTGTTAGTACTCGATGAGACAATTCCAATAAGTATGCACATCTTAGGTTTTATGCAAACAATGTTTTACATATTTGAATCCAAAAACCAAAATACCCCCTCTATCTAAAGCTCTGGAAAAATCAAAGCCCTGAAGGGCCTGAAAGTCGCTTCAACAGATGTATTAGTTAAACAAGACTTGCTTTTTATGACCTTATCAGAGAAGGTTTTAAAAAGTATTGAAGGAAATGAAATTAATAATGAATTGTATATAACCAGAGATGTTTGTCTCTTAAAAATTAGATCTATTGAACCTCTCCACAATAAATTCTATGCAACTTTGAATTTTCAAAATTGTGACCTGTCACGCTAAATGGGACCTTATCCGAACTCCAAAAATCCAAATTTTGACAAACTTGTCAGACCCATCGCAGGTTAACCAAATCCCGTATGCGAAAAGTGAATACAGAGTAAGATAGGGTAAATACCCCAGATTTAGAAAATTACATAAAAGTGAAAAGTGTCCGCCCTAGTCTGGCTGCGCGGACAGTACAGACTGACTAGGGTCAATATTTTTCACACATGCCATAAGGTCCCTTTGAGTGTGATGGGTCACAACTATACATGTACCTTTATCAATATTTGAGCTATGTGCAAGACAAGATTTGTACATGGACGGACAGACAGGCTGATGCCAGTATAACCCCTAAAACAATCAGGGTTCTCCTAAGAACAATTGGAAGCTGTAGTGGCAGCATCGTTGGAAGCTTACAATACAGTGTTTATGCAAGTAATTGTGATTATGTGAATAAAAACATTTAGGAAAAGAATAAATTGCTCATGTTGAGCAATTTCTTCTTTTCCAATAATGTTTTTATGCATATTTATTGTACAAAATGCCTTAATTCATCAGTTTTGCCTTATTTCATCAGTTTTTGACATAAGATAACTAAAATTTCTCTATTTGATGACCATTTTGAAAAAAATAAGCGGTGGGGTAGTTTTAAAGCTGTAGGGGCATAACACTGTTTTAGATGAAGCTGTAGTGGGGCTGATACAGCTTATTGGGCTGGGGAGAACACTGACGATCGTTTTGCGGGGGTATGGTTTATTGGGGTTTTACGCCGTTTTCAACTGCTATGGTCATACCGCAGCGACTGGAGCTAGTTTTTTCATACCAGTACTTTCACAATACCCTAACCGAGCCTCCTGCTATTCCTCTACATAGGTTCACGATATGGGTGACATTCTTTTAGTGGAGCTACAAAAAGTTTTGCTGGGGTATTATAAAACATACTTGTAAAAACTTCTAACCGGCCTATTATTTTCTGTCACAAATGACATTTTGAGACGGGATGAATACAATCATCTGTTTTCATTGAACAGAATAATAATCTTCGAAGTGAAAAAGATGAAAATGTTTCCACTATTCTGGTTCAAGTATTTAACAAACAAAAAACACAAGTTTCACCATATCTCCTTATTTTGACTTTGATGGATTTTAACATTGGTGGGTGGAATATTTTGTGGAAAATTTGTTCATATCTGGGAAATATTCCATAGAATCAAATTCTTCTTTCAAGAATAATGCTTCTTTATCGATCGACTAGAAATGTTGATAGATAAATTTTTAAGAATATCTAATTTTATTTGGTCCTAAATCAGAGTTTCTGTCAAAACGAAGCGAATATCAACCGACGAGAATCTATATGGGAGCGTGTCTGAATTACTGCGCATGCGCGAACTATTTTTTCAATGCTTTCCAGGGCTCTCACTAGGGTTTTGAAAGAAGGATTCCAGGAATCCAGAAAAAGTTGGATCCAACATAAAAAAGTTAGATTCCATCATTATGAGGGTTGATTTTGTACCATGCAAAACTATGATATTGAAACAACAATTTATTAACCTTTTACTACACAATCCAATGTTTTAGTCACCAGAATGGTTATCTTAAGGAAAACATTGATTGAAAAGAAAGAATTGCTTGTAAAAAACATTTTCTTCTTTTATCCCAATGCTTTTTATATTTTTTTATTCATTTTTGGAGATGGGGTCAGTAGATGACAAAACTTTTCCCGGTTCAGTTTAAAACCATATAAAACCAATACAGAAGCAAGTCTTTGAAACAGTCATATCTTCTTTTTGCCAGATGTTAAAAAGAGGTCAAAAAATGTTATTGTATTTACTTAGACTTTAAAAAATCTCAACATATAAGTCAATGCGATGTTTCTCTTTGCAGATGTTGCCAATTGAGAGAAAAAATTCAGAATTCATTTTCATTACAAAAGATTGTGTGTTTGAACTGCATTGGTTATCTCTCTCTTTTTCTTTCTTTTTTTTAGATTGAAATAATTAAACTTTCCGAACCACTTGTCTCTTGATTTGTGTTCATTTTTTTTTTTTTTTTTTTTTTTTTTTTTCATTTCAACACGTGTCTGATCAGTAGGCTGATCAGGAGCTTTCCATTTTCGAAATACGGTATCCGACGGAATTAAGCACATGCACGGCGTTTCAGAGATTCACCGATAGTGGTATTTCGTTTCGTGTTTTTTCGGAACATTTCTTTAATTAAATAATTGTTTTAAGTCAATACCGATTTTAAAAAAGGTAAAAGAGAATCGGGACAGTTCGAAGGACACGGACTAATCATTTACTTGTTACGAACAAATCGGGTCAATTATGTTGTCTTACGATTGTCTTCGTCGAAATTGGGGCCCTGCTCGAATTCAATTACCGGTATATAATTAGTGAATCAACTGCTTCGATCAATATATTAATAGTTCACGTGTTTCGTTTATACCTAACAATCGCCAAAACACATTGTCGGGCAGAGTCTAGATTCAATTCATTGATAGTCAGGCTCCGCCTACAAGGTCTACGAATAACCGATTACGATTGGCTGTTGGCGTCAATTAACGCCACGCCTACCGCGCCCATCTATCGGACTTCAGATATGGCTATTATCGATTTTTCACGCGACAGTTAGCCTAACTTACGTAAACAATCAAATACATAAACACAGCCGAGAGGTTATAAGTCGGGACGCGTGCCTTAGAAAAACTTGTCGTCCGGTGGAATCCTTTGATAGGATTTTTTGTCGTCCGCTGAGAAGTTAGTTTAGTTTAGTCTTTTTCTGAATCGCGTCTGTATTACTGCGCGTAGTGCACTATTTTTTCAATGGTTTACGAAAAAACTCGTAACTGCATATTAAACAGGTGTGGTTACGGTGTTTTTGTTGTTTAGTTTTTGTTTTTTTGAAATCCTTTCTCTGCCTCATATGGCGTTTAAGAAATATGATGTATATTTCTTCTACAACTTTCATACGATCGCAAAATGTGGCATTATTTCGTTATGTTTATTACCATAAAGTGCGGACAAGAAATCAGAGATCTACTTTGTCTCAAAACAAAAATACAGAAGACGTTAAGAGGTCTGTCTTTGACCTTTGACCTGTCCAGAAAACTTCGTACGGCCACAATAAGTCGCAGCGCGAGCGCAAGCGACTTAAAAAACAACTCCTTTTGCCATGAGGCCTGACAGTACACACTCTAAACATCAGCAGATTCATTCTATCAGAACTAAATGTAGATAACCTCTGACCTCTACAACACCATACAAAGTGGAAACATGATTTACAAACAATCCAAAATGGTGCTTTTATCATTGCCCCTTGATTTATAAACATCCTGGAATTGAAGGCCTTTAACTTAAATTTACACCATATGTATCATTTTGACCCTTCCAAACATTAAGTATTGAGGCCAGTAAGACAAATGAAAGGGCATCATACAAAATATCTAGACTCTGGCTTCAAACTGCTGACTTTGCAAAAATGATGGCTAAAGGAGTAACATTTTCATCAACAGTAGAAATTGAAAGTGAAAGTTGGGACATACTCAATTAATTGTCAACTTATTTATTCTTGAATATATTGTTCCTGGATTTTGTCTCTTCTTAAGTATTTGTTCATGCATTATTCAAATGTTTAAGATTTTCTTCCACTTATAATCATTGAGTCAATGATAGATACTTCTCAATGAACTAGAAAGCCATGAATGGTTTGAGTCGCTCCACAGGCTTGAAATTCTTGTAAAGCAATAAAAGTTTTGACTAGACTTTTAGATATTTTGGATTCTACTGATGTTGAAAATGATTTTCAAAGTTTCAACTATATAACATATAGAGAAATGACATCTGCCCATAAAATGCATATTTTCATCTGATCACAATAATTTTTTGTAGACTGATAAAGGGTCACTCAAGGATCATTCATGTAAAATTTCATTGGTTTTCATTAATTACATTTAAAGCAAATGATTTTCAAAGTTTCAACTATATAACACATAGAATAATGACCTCCGCCCATAAAATACATATTTTTCATCTCATCACAATAATTTTTGGCAGACTGATAAAGGGTCATACAAGGATCATTCATGTAAAATTTCATTGGTATCCATCAATTAGAATCTGACAAAACTCGCTTTTTACCATATTTGGAAATTGGCCACGCCCATTAAATCCATGTTTTTCATTGGATCAAAATTTCTTGAATACCTTTGAAAGAAGGTCACCCAAGGATCATTTCTGTGAAGTTTGGTTGAGATTCATCCAGTACTTTCTGAAGAGAAGATTTTAATAGAAAAAGTTTACGACCGGATGCACTGACGCAGGGACGGACTGATGCACGACGGACACAACGCCATGACAATAGCCCCTGTGGCTTTCAGCCAGTGGAGCTAAAAATAGCTTTACATGATTGCCAAACATAATTGCTAGTTGTCTAGTCCTTGCAGACTGCTTGGTCTCTTGGTTGGGATAATTTTGAAAGTACAGTTACCTATCAAAGCAAGTCAACTTCTTCCAAGACTTTGACAATCTCTAGACCAATTGGACCGTTAGAATACTAATGGCGCCAGGTTTGTACCTCAAAGACCATAAATCTATTCACACTCTAGTTATCTATTTATCCTAACACTGACCACTTGACCAGTGGGCAGATATCCTGCAATAAACCATCCAAGGGTGTTAATAACATTGCTCATGATATTGATGATGCATCAATATCATCAAAATAGATTTCTAAGTTCTTTAGACCAATGCCATACTAATGGTGTTCATATGAATTTTCTAAACCAGACCATTCAAATGAGTACCAACATTATAGAATTGACAGAAATGTAAAGAAATTAGCCTAGAATATTTTAAGAAATTTCTGGGAAAATCCAGAGCAAACCTAAGAGAAGATCCATATGTCTGACAGGCTAACTGTAAACTATGATATAAGCCGTGTATCATGACATGCCTTCATAGAGAATCACCCAATCTCTTATTTCTGGAGAGAATTATTGACTGATTGGGAAAGATAATACAGAATGTTATAAACAGTAAAGTACTTGAGTGAACATCTGAGCATGTAATGGTCATATATTATTTTTCAGATAAGGAAAGAATTACTGATAAATAAATAAAAGCTTCATTATACTGAGCTAACAAATTAAAGAGCTTGCAACTTTGATTAAAACAATAAATATAGTACATTGACCTGGGTTTAAGTTTAAAAAATGCTAATACTAAGTAGGATTATGAAAATTGTCTAGTCATAGAGGGTCATTAGAGCCTGGGTCAAACTGTTTTATCTTTGAACAGGTGCTTTACATTTTCTTTTAATCCTGTAAGAGAGTTAGTCTGAGTATTTAACTCTACAGGAGTTCTTCACTTGACCTTCTATGAGAGTGAATCTTGTATATCAAATGAAATGAAAGGGGTTATGCAACTTTACCTTGACTTGCTCATCAGTGTTGTCCTAAAATTAACCTAACTGTTAACTCTGAAATTTAGAAAATTCATTTAACTAAAGAATAGTAATTGTTGAAAAACCTTTTTATGTTTTTTTAGGTGTTAGTGCAAAGCTATTGTAAATGCCTATTACAAAAGTTTACAAAAGTTTTGAGCAAGCCCCTTGATTCCCTTTACAGTTTCGAGAGACTGATGTGGTCTATAATGGGGTCCAAAAGATATGTAACGCTGACCAAAAGACTAATGTGTAACATTAGTCATGACTTGAAACCATACAAGTAGTAGTAATATTAGGGGTATCAATATGCTTTAACCCTATCCTGTTTTACAAAATTTTTGACCTGTCCAAATTCAAAGGTTTTGCAGACGAAAATTTAAAATGGATTTAATTTGAAAAATAACCATTCAGTAGGGTAGACAATAGTGTGGAAAAAGAAGAAATTGCTTGTCAGAAGCAATTTCTTCTTTTTTCACAATGTTTTCTAAATCATAAAATCACAGGCACCTAAAAAGCAGGGATCAAACAGCAACAGGTTAAGTTCACTTTGAAATTCATTTTCAATCTCATTCCAGACAACATTACTGGTACCTGCACTGTGTGAGGAAAGTGGGAGGCAGTGGATAGTGTACCTGTTTCAAGGTTTACTATGGCATGTAATTAGTTAATTGCCAATAGATTGGTTACATACTTGCAGGTTACACTATATGTACACAGGTACAAACAATCCATTCATCCAAATAATCTGTCCACCAGAAAATGTAACATAAAACATTTGGCCCAGACAGAATGTATGTATTTAACCCTTTCCTGTTTTACAAAATTTTGGACCTGTCCAAATTCAAAGGTTTTGCAGACGAAAATTTAAAGTGGATTTAATTTGAAAAATAACCATCCAGTACGGTAGAAAATAGTGTGGAAAAAGAAAAATTGCTTGTCAGAAGCAATTTCTTCTTTTTTTCACAATGTTTTCTCAATCATAAAATCACAGGCACGTAAAAAGCAGGGATTAAACAGCAAAGGTTTAAACCAAATGTATGCATTTAAAAAGACTCCAAAGGTCAGAAATTATGTAAAAAATATATCATGGTACCCTAAGTACTCTGTCAATCATTTTACTGTTAACAGAACATTGTCAATTACTGGATCTTATTTGAGGATAGAAGTTCTAACATCTAATAAATTTAAAGTCTAACGAGCAAGAGAATAGATTGTTTCATTGCAGTTTCAAGTCGACAGCAATGCACTAGAAGAGCCATAAGTCACAAACTGGACATATTGTAGCAGGTTGCATATATCTCATTAATGATGACAAGTCAGCTCATAGATTATGCTCAATGACATTTAAAGCTTGATCAGCCAGGTCAATCTGTCAGCAAAGTGTGGGGCTTATGTCAACCAAGTGGACGAGATCATAGCAATTAGCAGGTAACTTACAGCAATACAGGTAAATAATACCACCAGGTATGAGCCTACAGAGGACTTAATACCAGTCTAAAATAATCATTTTTCAACAAAATCCCAAGTTGTGGATACTCATTTGAATCATCTCAATGAGATGATTCAAATGAGTACCCAAAAACACTAGGTTTTGTGTATGACTTGTTACAATATTTGACCCTAAAATCTAAAATACCTCTATTACCTGTAGCTCTAAACCTACCTGTAGGCTAATGTTCAGTGCACCTTTGGTGTGGGATCGTTTAGCCATCAGATTATTTGAACTGTGATTTATGTTGTTTTCGTTATGAAGAAGTCATAATTCATTTTTGAAGGCTCATTCAGCTATAGAACACTACTTGACCAATTAACTTGCAAAATGAATCTATATCCTTCAAACATTTTAAACATGAAAGAAGTTTTTAAGTTGTTGGGCTGATAATCTTAATCTTTCCAGACTGCAATTGTTTTTTTGCAGCCACACAAAGAATTTCATCTGCCATCTGATTCAAATTGGCCCAATCAGAAACAATCTGAAACAGGAAGTGCATCTCCTCAGTGACAGCTCAGAAACAAAGTACTTTGAGTAATTCAAGTGATAGGGTATTGATAAGCTAAATTGACTGCATGTAAATACTGTGTAGTGGTGTTGGGCATATGGCGGTACCCTTATGTAAATTCTATCAATGATGTGAAAAAAGTCTAATAGCAACAGGTTTATGTTAAATATAAATTATTTCCCTTTAATATTTTTCAATCCAAATGTCAAAGTTATACCACAGCTTGAAAGAAACTTATTGGAAATGGTTCTCAGGGTACAAAATGTAAGATTTCCTCTTACACATTATCTGATTTATTTTTGAAGGGCTATAGGGATAGGTAACACAGAAGCTGTTGAATAAAACATATTGCCCAGAAAATTGAACACTTGACTCCTTATGAAGTCTGTGTAAACTGTCTGGCTTCATAACTGCATGGACTTGGCTTAACCTTATACACACTAATATAAATATTATATAAGCCTTTGTTTTCCAGGATAAAAAAAAGTGGGTTCTAACAAAAGTGTTCTATTAAATTCCTCATTTGGCTGGCAAAATGTTGAAACATTCACTCAAGAAAAGCTGTAATTATGACATAAGATTGACCACTGACTAAATGATACAATGGTTGCTAAATTTCTGACTTGACAATAAAATCTTTGTCATTTGCCAAATTTTGGGAGGGGGTTATGTGTTTTTGTCCCCAACCCTGGATTTGCACATGTACATACTGAAGCATCCTTCAACTAAAGCTATCACAAATTCCCCCCCAGTATATTGTAGAAGACAAAACCTTTTGAGAAATTTAACCAAGGATTAAAGGTATATTGTGTCATTATAAAGGGTTAATAACATACAGCGATAAACAACAGCTAGACAAATGATGGAAATGCATGACTACCACTGATGAAGGTGATGTCAGGGATGTCGATAAAACATAAAAAGTTTCCTAGATGCTCGTGGATTCTCACCAAGATAAAGCATTGCCAAGGGATCAATGCACACTGAGATTCAGTGATAACTGGATTATGGGAATATATAAATTGCTGATAAGACATTGTTTCTAGCCTTAGTAAGCCTTACATTTCGGCACCATTGTAGGAATTTGGTGTGAATAACTTCCTGACCCTATCTAATGCATCACACAGGCATGTCATTATGAAATGATCACAGGTGCAATGATTTACTTTTGATAACTCAGAATTTAATTTATTTTGTGCTTAATTTCATTCTCAAATTGGTGCCTGTTGATCAATATTTGATATAAAATACAGTAATTTTTGTATCCATACAGTTTAATGACAAGCCTACTGTAATATCCCTTAATGGCAAGAATAGATTGTAACTAGCATTATGTACAAAGCTCTTCCTTTTATTTGTCTGGGAAAAGTGTCTTTGGTGTATACATGATGTTGAAGTCATGGGAGTGAGAGGTAAGCATCAATAAGTTCCTTTTGTGCCCCCCCCCCACACACACATATGTGAACCATCGTGCAAAAAGGGACAATCTGGGTAGTGCTCAATGTGTCGACTATAGTAAGACTGCCCAGACTGACAAAAAAATTTTTGGCACTTCACTTCTTTTCAAATTGACCAATTTACCTCTCAGTGAAAGAATTTTTGAAAAGCAACTTCTGGCTAGGCCGGACCCGATCTTTTCAAATATTCAATTTACAGAGTTCCCAGATGGTCTCCTTTTGTATGACCGGTCACAAATGTATTGTCTGATTCATTTAAAATTGTTTTTACATGATCAAGGTCAATCATGCCAAATGTTTAATCCACAATTTTTTTCCTGGCAGGGTGGAGCCTAAGTAACGGGTCCATGCACTTAAGGTTAAGGTTAATCAGCTTTAATTCATTATTATTTACTTCTAAAGATAGTCAACATCATTAACTTGAGACTGTAAAGCATTGGTTGGTAAGCAAATCCTTGTACCTTCAGCTTGTCTAAGCTGAAGTTATGAGGGTTTGGTAACCCAACGATGAAATGTATTTACTTTCTCTAAGCATGTGAATCCATTCGGTTTAGAATACAGTTATTTGCACTGGTTCACGATTATTGCCGACTAACTTTTCAATGAACCCAAAAATTTTTAAAAGTTAACACACCAAATTACACAACTTGACTAAATAAATTTAATCTTATATGTACTTCAGATACCAACACAGGATATAAAGGTGCTTGGTGCCAAAGCCCGGAATTGCAAAATGTAACAACACAGACTTGTAATTGAATTTATCCTCTCTTTCTGAAGCTCAGAGCTGTATCATGATTGAGACTTGTAATTTCTGGACATTACCAATTGTTCTCGCCAGAAATCGTGGCGGTATGGATTGCAAATCAAACGTAGCGTAACATAGATCACACAACAAGCACACTCCACGGTATCAATTTATTGACAGCTTCAAGAACATGATTGGAAGGAAACTTATGATTGTTATTTTCAGGGTCCGTCCGTGGGAAAATATTGTAAGTGCATTTACAAATATAGACACTTACAATACATTTGCCTCTACCCCATTATTTTCTGTCCAATACAAGAATAATATACAGGCTTCAGTCCATGATTATATCTCTACAGTTCAATTTGAAAATGTGTTTTATGTGATTTTTAAAAACCTTTCAAGCTCTGAAATGCCTTTCCCTAGGATATTATTGACCAACATGATCAGTGGCATAGCCTGGATTTCAAACACACATTTTAATGGTTTTTTTGTAACTGTCTGAGTTTGCAATTGCCAAATTGAGGTGAACCAAGATTTTGTTCCTCTAACAGCCTGAAATATTGAAAATCGTAAAACATCATCATCTTTTCTTGTATTGCCAGATACAGTTTCTGAGGGAATTTTATCCCCCCTTCTCGATTGTTTATGAGGCGGGTTATTGATTTTAAGACTTCTTCTCGAGTAATTAGGACTAATTTTTTTCTTCCGAAGCATTTCAGCTTAAGATGTTATTGAAAAACTTGTTTCGATTACCAAGATAGAATGTGACATGAGTTCTAAAGGCGTAATTACGAGGATTACGCAGGGAATATTTCTTAGAAATCCCAACTTTAATTGGAAAACAGTGTTACAAATTTGGTTTACATCTTTGAATTTTCACTAATCTCATGGATTTTTTTAATTTTGTTTTTCTGAACCATTTGATACCTTTCTTTCATTGATTTCTCAGGTGGAGTAGACAAAGACAAGTCTGCACATATTATGTTTATATTTGAATTTCTTGAAATAAGCTTTAAAACAAAATATTGAACTACAGAGAAGAATTTCAGATATTTGACTTTGCCCAGCTGGTTATATGACACACACCTATAAACATATAGGCAATTACATTTTTTTTTCTTTAGAGTGTTATGGAAAGGGAGTGAAAACACAATTAGCAGTAAAAATTAACAATGAGTCTGAAAATATCTAGACATTAACCAAAACTTTTGATGGTGGTAGCATTATATCTCCATTTGTCATAATTATTTCATTGTCTTTTAACAAAAGCCGGCAATAAATGACAGAAAGCCCCGAAGCTGACACATCCACTAATTATGACATATTTTGTCAGGATGCTAACAAAGGTACTACATCTCCTGCACCACCATGACATTAATATGTAACGACACCTAGTAGCGGAAAGGGGATGATTTTATGAGGGTTTACGTCTTCGGTCTTTCGTTTGCACCCTAGGAGGGGCATATTACTTGACATTTATAGCTACAAAACAAGAGCATGTTTTTTGGGGGTTGCCAACAAAACAACATCTGTTTGTTTGTGATCATGTTATCCTACCATATCAATGGCTCTGCTCAATACAAAACAGTTGTAACTTCCTATTTAGTTACAAGTTTTATTCTTCCAAACTAATCCATCTAAATTTAATGACGGTACCGTTACATTACCGCCCAGTGACAAAATATGATAAGTGCAAGCAGACACCATGTGCAGTGCATCACATTGGAAATGAAGTGTGATTATTTAGATAACTCATTCTTTTGATTATTTTCTTTTCTAAGCCGAGATCTCTGTAATTTGTATTAATTTCGTCAGTTTTCTTTCTGTGAGACAATAACACCTTTATTCCACGCCCCTGAATTTTCAGATTTCTTTCCTAAAATTTAAATATTCTGTTCTTTGTCCTGAAGTATACTAGTCAGGTAGAATTGTGATTTATCCTAAGGAATATAAAAAGTTGAAATCTTCAAAAAAGTATCAATTTAAATTTGTTATTTTTACTATTACCCCTCTAACCTCTCCTTAGAAGACAATTCCAGTGTGTATCCACAATATAGGGTTTGTGGGTGTCAATTTAAGTACCTGTATCATTATTGCTCTTGCAACATGAGAATTGAATTTTGCTTCATATATTGCTTGTCATTTTTCCCTCATGATCATTTCAATGGGATATTTTCTATTTTTTAACATTCTTTTCTTATAAAAGATATTAGGGATAGATCATATTCATTTAGATTATAAGCAGAAACTTGCAGAATATTTCTGGCCCACACAATGAACCATGATTTAAGGATTCTCAGATCCATGTTGTTACTGTGCTTGCATCAAGATACCTATCTTCTTCTGACTACCGATATTTTTTAATTTATCTACCCTATATCAAACTTTAGGAAATAATTAAGGAAAATTATTGTCAGACTGTTAAGCAATATTTTAATAAGAAAAACGATTTTTTTTTTTTATATTGGTGTTTTGAACCTCATGATACATTTATGAAATCATTTTCGAGGGTCAAAAGAGAAACAACATTAAACTCCAAACTGATGGTATCTCGAATATTGCTGGACCCTAAAGCTGCTACACCCTGTCTCAATCATAGAACATTGACCATTATTTTTAACCCTTGTCATGCTGAACTCGGAGTATTCCTGCTTTGGCAGGAGGTTTAGACAAAGACAAGTCTGCACATATGTGCAGTCTGATCTTTGTCTCTACTACCTGATTTTACTTTTAGGGACAGAAAAGTTTCAAGATTGTATTTTCAAAATAAATAAAAGTGGCTTGCAATAAATTTCAGTACATTCAGTACTTTGATTATAATGCAATTTTGCCAACGTTTTTATTTAGCATGATAAGGGTTAATATTATAAGTGATTCACAGCCTTATTCTGCCTTACTTTCTGGATTAAAAAAACGGTGCAAACTGTTTGCAAATTATACCCTGCTTTGCATTTGTATTAATGCCTGCAAAAGGGTATAATTTGCTAAGAGTTTGCATAGTTTTGTTTTCCTGAATGCAGGGCTGGCAAAGTTTTAGATGCCTTCACCCGAAAGGCTATCTTTGAGCACTTTCCTGTTCCAGTGAGTTCGCGAATTTAACAACTCAGTGATTTTATTCTTAATGTGATTCTATACTTTAGAAAATATTGCAAAAAAACAAATAATTGGTTGAATTGACCAGTGATATCAAAATGAACCCACATTTAATTGTTATCTGCAAAATCTTAGCCTAAGAACAGTCTAAATTTAAGAATGCTGGGTAATGAGTCACATTCTAGAATAAGTACTTGTGCAACTTGAGTCTGGCTAAATTGAACCTATAATCAGCAAATTCATCTTCTAATGTAGAAGTAAGGGTAATAATTTTCTTGACAAGTTTGTTTAACCAAAACTTGACAAATGTTACCTTTCCATGTCACAAAATGTACAAAATTAGCACTTGTGTCCTAATTCAACCTTTGGAAACTAATTTGACCTTTAAAGCCAAATAGTAGGTACATCTGAAATCTGTAAGCAATACTATGTATCAACCTATATCCTTGCATTGGTCTGCAGAGAATGTGGAAAGAGTTCAATGCCATTTTGAACAGTTTCTGTGATTCTCTAGCTGAATGACCATATTTGAGTCAAATAATTCCTCATAGAGAGTGAGAGAAAGAGGGGTAGGTTTGGGGGGAGAGATGTTCCAATCAAAAATATCATATTCTTTCAATATCTCACAGTAGGAGAACAAAATATTGTACAGTTAAAAACATCGTTAAATTGACACTCATTCCGATCAAAATCATTCTTAATCATTCACTCAGTGCTCCATTCATTCATTCCAAACACTCAATCAAATCGATCAAAAACGCTCCGAAATCATTAGAAAAAATTTAGAAACCATTCAAGACTTTCAACAAAAAATTCAAATCGATCTATCTTTTCTACCATTTTATTAGCTGGTGTTGATTTAAAGTGCATGATTGGTCCACGATGACGTATATTCAGAAAGATCGTATATTTTATTAAAGGGAGGTAATTAATATCGCTAATTTTGTTCATGATGAACAAAATTAGCAATATTGGTTACCTTCCTTTAATTTCACTCAAAACTCGATCTACACACTCATTCAATTTCATTCCAAAACCATTCCAAAATCATTCACCTTGTCAATTTCACAATGTTCTTAACTGTACCTTCAGCTTGATCAGAACTGTAATTAAAACAATTCATTTGCTAAATGATACTAGTCTTCATATGATCAAATTTACTAATTTGATAACTATTAATATATTTTCTAAATTCCAGGAGGTTGGGATGGGGCTGGGGGTGGGTGTACTGATTCTTCATGATCCCCTCCGAAGGATCAGGCCATGTGTTCTTTTTTTATGAGTAGTGGTGCACCTAACAATGGATTGCTGTTGATCTCACAATGACTAAAGGATCATTCAAATAAAGTTTACAATTCTTAACCCTTGTCATGCTGAACCCGGAATATTCCTGCTTTGGCAGGCCAGCTATAGACAGATATCAGCCTGCACATATGTACTTTCAGTGCTTTTTCCCCTTTGATTTTGATGCAAATTTTTAACCAAATTTTACCCAGCATGACAAGGGTTAATTGTAACGATAAGGCAACTAAGTTTCTGCAACTACTTAGAATTTTGACTTTAGTTTGACTTTTGGTCACCTGGTAATGGATTATATCTGAGCCAAATTTGCTTCTGGTCACTGTCAAAAGTGGATGAAGGGTTATTTCCCACAAAACTCCATGAGTATTGAACAGCTGAATTCTGTCAATATGTGATCAAGGGGAATTTTTATGGCATAGACTGAAGAGATGAGGGTCCCAATAGCAGGGAAATATCCCTTTAGATCCCTTAGTCATCCGGCCCCAGTCTGCCTGACCTCAGACCTTTACAACCCCCTATACATTATTCATCTAATAATGGGGAAGGACCGGATCATCACAAAAGGATTTCTAAGTTCCTATATCAAGGAACGAAGCAAACAAGATGTGTTTGTGAAACACGAATGCCCCCGTAACCGCATTTTTTTTCAAAGTTTGACCTTGACAGATGACCTTGACCTTGTCACATGACCTTGACTTTGGTAACAGCGGATGCGGATCATTGAGATCTATCATCATGCCAAATATAAGCTTTGTATCTTGAATAGGCTTGAAGATATTGGCAAGGTTAAGTTTTCCGGTTAAGTTTTCTGACAGACGGACGGACAGATGGACGGACAGACAGACGGACAGACAGACGGACATGAGAAAAACAATATGCCCCGATCTCTCGATACGGGGGCATAAAAAACAGGACTCATTTCCAACTCAACATAATTCAGCTTTATCACTTTCCTATTTTACAAATTTTACAAAATTTTGCAGACGAAAATTTCAAGTGGATTTAATTTGAAAAATATATCCATTCTGTAAGGTAGAAAATAGAGTGGAAAAAGAAGAAATTGCTTGTCAGAAGCAATTTCTTCTTTTTTCACATTGTTTTCTCAATCATAAAATCACAGGCACATAAAAAGCAGAGATTAAACAGCAAAGAGTTAATTAATATCATAGTTATAAATACTAAGTTTGCTTAAAATGCCTTATCCTTTATAGATTTGGCCAAAGCGTCCAAGTGCATCAGCTAAATTACACACTTTGAGCTTCACAAGTTTGAACCAATAACATAATAGACAACTAAAATCAAAGACTTTTAAACTGAAATATAGATGGTATTTTGGACAGAATTTCTTAAGTTTACTTGTTATTTTTTTATGGGGTTTAAATTAAGCTGCTTTAACCACTCATTCAGTCATATCTCATAGGCTGGAGCACCTAACCATAGATTCTTGGTATTTCTGAAACTAGTGCTACCATTACATCCTTTCCTTGCCCTTAGCTGCTATCCAACATAGGTCTAGGGTTATAAACCCATTGGTGGGAGACAAATAAGTTTGAAAGGATAAGTGTCGCTATCAGGGATTGAACCCTGAGGACCTTTTCGAATGATGGTGAGATGCACAATCACTGCACTATGATGGCACCTTAGAATTTAAGTTTCGAGAACAGGAGAAATTGCTTGTTATAAGCCATAGCTATAATTAAGAACAGCATGCTGAACTATATGTAGTTCAGTTCATGAGGGTAAGACCAAATATCTCAAAATAGTAGTGTCCATTGTATAACCCTTTGCTGTTTAGTCCCTACTTTTTATGTGCCTGTGATTTTATGATTGAGAAAACATTGTGAAAAAAGAAGAAATTGCTTCTGACGAGCAATTTCTTCTTTTTCCACACCATTTTCTACCCTACTGAATGGTTATTTTTCAAATTAAATCCACTTTAAATTTCCGTCTGCAAAACCTTTGAATTTGGACAGGTCCAAAATTTTGTAAAACTGGAAAGTGATAAAGTGTTCCTGTCAGAGAATTTGAGTCAAGAAGGCTAAAGGTCTAATGAAAAGATTTCCAATCATTAAGCTTAGAGCTGAGAATCAGTATAATGATATCTTTGTCATTTTCATCATTAATGATTCATCAGTCATGAAAAGTAAGACTCATAGAAACTGAGAAAACAGACACTTATAACCCTTGTCCTGCTGAATTTAAATTCTATTTCCAACAAATTTCCAGTTTTGGTGACATTTTGACCAGTCTTTCTGGGTTTTTCCCACAACAATATTAAGAAGTACAAAGAAGGCAGAGTAGGCTAAAATCAGTCTACATGTCTATGCAGGCTGATCTTAGTCTATCCTGAACCCCATTATTAGCTTGTCTGTTTTAGGAGAAAACCTGAGGTATTATGACCACCTTGGCCTTTTTTGCCTTGGTGTTAGTGTTGGCACTTGAATTGGGTTGACTAACTTTATATTTGATCATATCTCTGTTGTTATTGACAACATTTTCCAGAAACTTTGCAAGTGTGTTCACCATTACAAGAGCTACCCAGACTATCAAGTGGGATAACTCTGGAAGCATTTATGTTAGAGTTATGCCCTTTTTTACTTAGAAACTTTGCATTATCCAGCACCTGCAGTTGAGCATTGCAGCCGTAGGTGTCCTATTTGTATATCTATGGCTCAGCATGAAACAGTTGTAACTGCCTTTATGTTTATAGGCAGTTACAACCTTTTCACGCTGAGCCATCGATATGTTGTGAACAACAGGAACAGGGTAAGAGTTAAACCCTTGGTTAAAAGGCATTAAATTTTTTGTATAAAATTGCAGTTGAATAAGGGTGGTAAGAGTAAATCTTTGATCGATTTGACACTTTGATCCCAAATAATATATCATCTTCATATACTTGAAATCACTCCTATCATATTTGAAAACACCCCTTACAAAGAAAAATTATCTTAAAAGACAGGAATTTGAAATGATAATTACGAATTTGACTTCTCTTCGTTGCAATTAATCAATTGAGCCTTCCTTGCATATGAAATTTAAATGTGGGAAATTGAATGGAGTTTTACGTGCTTTCATTTTTTCAGTTATATAGCTTTGGCTGTACCATCTAACAATGGATTCCTGGTATTTCTCTCACCAGTACAACCACCACATCCTTCCTAGCCTCCAGCTGCTATCTCCCATAGGTCTACAATTATCGACCCATTGGTGAATGACAACTAGTCAGAAGGAATGAGTGCCGCCGTCAGGGATCAAACCTGGGACCTCTTGATTGAGTGTTCAAAGCGCTACCAACTGCACTATAACGGCGGCTAGACTCAGGATAGCCTATGAGCTCTGTAGAAAGAGCAAGGTGGCAAACTGTCCCAAGATATGCCAGTTACTCTGCTGGCTCGCTGAGTGTAACTAAAAAATTTTGCAAGGTAGAGCATAGGCGTAACTAGGATTGGGTAATTATTACACAGTCAGAGGGCGATCACCAAAGAATATATAGGATAAACGAGATGTGTGGACTGTGAGAAAAGATAAATGGCCTCCGTCCTCTTCCTTTTTTTTTTCCATTTGAGTGTTGGTGAATAATCAAAACATCGTAGCTACAGCTTGAATAAGCTGTAGTTTCAATGTTGTGATAATTCACCTATGATATTTTTCAGCAGAATATTATTTCTTTAACCCACTTGCGTAAATTTCAAATTGCGTAATGGGAGCAAAATTACGCCCTTGTAGAGTTACTAGCTGTTCTTGCACACTGCACCCCATTATCATGAGAGGAACAATAAACTGCCAAGTTTCAACTCAATCATTGACAGACATTTACTCAAGACAAAGAATTGGATGCTGCCTGCTCGCCCAGACTCCAGACGCCCTGACACCACTGGTGATCACATAATATGTTCTGTCTTTCCAGGGGGGTTTAAAAGTGGTTGGGAAGCTTGTGGCCTACATGAAATGCACGGTGGTTGTACTGGTAAGAGAAACAACAGAAGGCAATGAGTAGGTGTACCAGTCGTTTTTATATAAATGATAACGTTAAAAGGGGCGTTAAACATCAAACAATCTATCAATTGCTTTCTAGCCATAGAATTAGGAGTAATAAAGGTCATCATGCCTTTAAATTGTAGTCCTTTTTTCCATACAATACAATAAAATTGTATGGTTGTTAAAACTACTGTTTCTACCCATAAAAGCGTTATTTCATGACTTTTAGAAATGGTCCAGTGCCTTAATTTGATCCAATATTAGATAATGGACACAGTTTTCCAATAAAATGTAACAGTTTTTGACTCAGTTTGACTCGTATGTCTCCATGAATGAAATTTTCATTGTTTTACACTGAATAATAGATACGGCACCTCAACGAAAATAGAATCTATTGAAATAAATTTGATTTTCATTCCTCTGAAATCTTTTGTATTTTTTTCAATGAATTAAATATATCAGCACTTCAATCTTATAAACTAGAATGGTTTATTTCTTTATGGTTTACAAATGGAAACACAATACACTTGTCATAATATTGTTTTAATTGACAATAACAAGAGCTGTCACTGTAAGATGACAATGCCCCCGACACCGCTTTGATTTTAAATTATGGCCAATCTATGTTGAAGGTCAAGGTCATCCAGGGGTCAAGGTCACCAAAGTATGTGCCTACAGAAAGGTAATGTACCAAGGAATGTTGTGGTAAAGTATGATGCGAATATGTTAAGTAATAAGGAAGTTATGGCCAATGTTAAAGTTTTTGGACGGAATGACGGACAGACGGACAGACGGACGGACGGACAAGTCAAATTTATGATGCCTCCCTATCGGGGGCATAAAAAGTGTTATTTCATGATCTTTCGAGATGGTCCAGTGAATTTATTATTGATCTATTTGTTTGATAATTGTAAATGAACTAACCTTTGTCAGTCATAATAGGATATTTCTATTTTGGTAGAGGATACAGCCAAAGATCAGTCTGAAAATATGCTGGCAGTCTGATCTTAGAGTGGCCCTTTCAAGCTTTCATGGCCCGGAGTTATAAAACTTTTCTCATTCTCTATTCAAAATTTTCTCAAATTTCAATTTGAGATTAGAGCCATAATTCTGTGTTAATACTCATTTAAGTGTATTAAAATAAAATACAATACTAATAAGTTGTTATAAATAACAACTTATTAATATTATCTTTTATTTTCATACATTTATTTGAATTAAAAATTTGAGAAAAATCTCAGTTGAGCACGAACAAAGTTTTATAACCTTGAGCCCAGGATTGTGTCTGAAGACATTGAAATTGTTGGAAATGTCATGAACAAGCTCACAAAATACTGTAGTTTTAGCCTAAATAAGACAGCACTTTCAACCACAATCAGAATCTGTCAACCCATATATTGTAACTTTTAAACAATTTATACACTATCTGATCAGTCTTCACAAGTCTGAATAATAATTCTTATGATACAGTTAAACTTCCTCAAGCGACCACTTCCACTAAGCTACCATTTTTATTTAGTGACAATTTCCAAATTTCCTTCTTTAAATTAAAATATCTTAAAAAGTATAAAGTTGGTCCATCAATTATTGAAAATGAATCCTATATTGTTAAAACTCACCAGAATCGTCTGAATGATAAAAATCTATTGAGTTTTAACAACATAGGTCGCATTAGTGGTCGCTCAAAACAAGTTTCACTTTATTTTGAGGCTGTCCAGGCTGCATTATGATCAATGTCTGTCTATCATTTGGACATAAATGTCACGTTGGAAATGTCTGTCTATGATGATGATGCCCAAACTCACAAAATATTGTAAGTTGGGACTTAGTAAGACAGCACCTCTGACCGCTAACTGTTATCCTATTAAAACTCTCACAAATTTAATAGTCCAGTCTTTAATGTTTACAGAATGATAATAAAAACTTTGCTGTGGTCAATATTGGTGACAAAATTCATAAATTTTTAATTTTAATTAGTTATTGAGCCTAATAATCTTTGTTAGTGGACAAACTATCTGCTATCTATAATTTCTACTTTGCGGAGCAGAATCAAGCTTAATGGAATTTGAATTTAAGTTCATAACCTTAAATTGTGAAATTTTTTCAATGGGCATGGGGTTTTTCTGCAATTAATTAATAAAGACTGATTAAAAATAAATTGTTCATTACAAACAATATTTTCTGAGCTAAAAGCATACTAATGCAGAATCAGAACAGTCTAGTTTATCTTGCCATAAAAAACATCGAGGTCCAAAATATTAAATCAGAATCTCTCATAGGTCTTTATTGTTTAGTTTTAAAAGCCTGGCGACATTATGATCAAGACCATCGGTCATTTCAAGCTGTTTACGAAAAATATCTTTTTATGAACAGCTTAAGGGTATATATAGATATTTTATCTAATTTAAATCAAATGGACATTAGCTTTAAACCAATTTGGTCAAAGTTATGAATTTTGATTAACTTTTATTTGTTAGGCTAGTGTGATTGGGGTTGACCTCAGCTGGCCTAGAAGTTGTAGTTTTTCTTAATTTCTTTCTTTAAAAGGTCATTTGAGTATGATTTAGATTTAGAAAACATAGACTGAATTTGCTGACTTGAATGAATTTGAATTTCTCCTTTCTAAGTCTTTAGTATTTAAAGAAGCCCATGTGTGGCATTTGTAACTATTTCAAATGCACACAAAGCAAAGTCTCTGGCCAGCCTGTGCATCTGCACAGTACTTGTGCAAGGGCTTGACCTATTATCAATGAAATACTTTGATCTAACTTCCAAAATCCCCCCACTATCTGTAGCTAGACATGCACATGAGATATGGTTGGAAATGTCAGGCATCAGCTAGCTCATTTCTCAATCTTCAAACTGACCAGTTTGGCAAAAAATGTTTTTTGACTGACATTTTGAATCTATTTTGATAAGGTTATCAAGTAATTACATCTGCCAACATTTGGAGGAAATTAAAAGCAGTACTACTCTCCCTTTAATGTAAATGCAATAGGTGATCGGAAATTAAAACATTATAGTTTTCATCTGTTTTACTTTAATTCTAATAATTCCATGAATTGAAATGAAGAGCCAGGATCATTTTTTCACAATGTTTAATTAGATCTAAACAATAAGTTATACACAACTCTACTTTCATCGTCACTAGTTTAAAAATGCAAAGCAACAAGGGTTCTTTCAGAATTTCTGTCAATTTATTTTGCATCAGTCTTATCTGCCTAGAACACCAACAAGCCTTGGTTGTAATTTAAGACTTCCTGCTATTAGTTTGGTCAAATTCCCAGAATCTTTTCTTAAAAGTTTGGAGGGATAAATATGGTCTAAATTTTTATTTCTAAGTGAATCCCTATGTTGTGGGTACTCATTGGAAATGTCTATGTCCTAGGGTTTGAGCTAATAGGATAGCTTAGACTTAGAAACAGAGGTACAGATAAGGGGGGAAGGGAAACACCCGTCTAAAATCTTTATTTCCAAAAGAAACCCAATGTTGTGGGTACTCATTTGAATCGTCTCATTAAGACGATTCAAAAGAGTAATCACAAAAGAGGGTTTGAGCAAGAACAAGTGATATATTCAAAGTTGAAAAAAAAATTCCCCTCTATCTGCGTATATATAGCTCTATTCAGAGCCACAACAAACTTCAAAGCCAGATGAGATGATTGTTAAAAGATAATATATTTCAAGGTCACCCATTATCAGTCAATGATTATGTAGTAATGAGTAACTCTCCTTGTAACATTCAGTCTTTATCTACTTAAAGATACATAATGTCATTTTAGTCTTTCTCTTTGGTTGACTTGTCTTAGCCAAGGTTTTTTTATTATCACAAGTTATAATATTCAAGAAAAAATTTTGCTAAGTTTGCTAAGCTTTGAAAATTCAAATTTTGGAATAAGAACAAAATATGATTAAAAGTTAATAATTAAGAACAGGTAAATAACCAAACCTGACAACAAAATCATTGCCAAACTACCCCCAACCCCCTTGTCCCGACCATATTTCTGTTAATTTACAATACCTTTGACATGACATCCCTTTTAAATTTTGGGCACTGTCTGATACTATTTCATTTTGATGGCTTTCAATCCATTTTTTTACATAAATTGTGAAAAAATTCTTACAACTTAGATTAATTAATCAATTTTGCCTCTAGAATGATTCCAAAGTACTGCATGGCACCAAATGTAAGGAGCTATTTATAGAACCAAGGTCGATAGGATGATAGCCTCTTTGAGGTATTAAGGTAGTAGACCCGTAATAAATCAACATCGTTTCTCAAGTAATGAACTTTTACAGAGTTAACCAAGGTTTCCTAATGATTTTCATTAGGAAACCTCAGTCAAAATTTTGAAAGATTGTGAGTTTCAAAACGTTGTGGAAATTTTACGGGTCCACTACCTTAAACATGGACCTCTTGATCAAGCCACGACTACACCTCTCAGCTACAGACACCACGATGGTGATACAAATGAGGAGTCAGGGTTGAATTTTCAAAGCTTAGCAGACTTAGCAAGCTATATCATAGAATTAGTCATAATAGTACAATTGACTTAATATTGAACATGTTTCTAAAACCCAGAGCATTGTTCAAACATTAAATATCGAAACATAAATATTTAATTAGGCCTGAGGTTACACACACGAGCTAATGAAAAGTTAAACATCCAATAGTTAAATAGTATTGTTCCTATTGTCAAATTGACCAAAGCTAAATTAAACCAATAATTCTTGAATAATTTTTTCCCTTATCCATTTTCATATCAGCATATATATAGTTGGTCATAGTAAGACCAAAATCTACAAACTCCATCTAATTCAAGAAAGGCTACAAGGTTTTTGTCACCTGTTTTTTCCTTACGGTCACCTTATTTTTAGCATTAAATAGTATGATATTTAGGGGTGTAACAATAGGTCGAACTATCGCTGTATCGTGATAGTTTACCTTGCAATAGCAATAGGTCGATAGCATTTTTTCAAGTCAATAGATATCGCAATAGTTTCCCTGACTATCGATAGTTTACAATAGTTTTTTTGAAAATGAAAGTAGAACTAAATGTAGAAACAATGCTGCTTTTCTGCATGTTTTTATCAGAGAATGAGGTCAAATCAAATTATTTTTAAGGGAAAATCTGTAATTAACTGATTTGATCATTTGTTAGCCATTGACAAGGTAATCAGCATCTTACAAGACCAATATAAAATTACTGTCTAATAAAAGGTTGACGCTTTAACATTGATTTCTACTTATTTTTTCTGTAAAAACAACTATTGTGATAGTATTGCAATAGTTTTCTGACTATTGCAATACTATTCCAATAGCAACTTTACTATTGCAATACTATTGTGATACTAATTTTGAACTCAATAGTCACCCCTAATGATATTTGGAGGTTCATACCTAAATAAATTTTAAAAAAATATTCTTCACAATTTCTAACATCAAATGTAATTAAGATACTGATGATAATATATTCATAACATGAAATGTAAGTTTGTTTTCTACTTCATATCTCAATGTATTAAGATAATATTCTTGTAAATATGTTATTAAAAAGTATTTTGCATAGGTGTAACTAGGATTTTGAAATTTATATGCATTCGGAAGGCGACCAACACAGAATATTATATGAGAAAGGCAATATGTGGACTGTGACAAAAGATGAATGTCCTCCATCTGCTCCTCTTTTCTATGATTTGAGCGTTGGTGAATAATCAAAACATGGTAACTACAGCTTGGATAAGCTGTAGTTTCGATGTTATGATGATTCACCAACGATATTTTTTAAAAAAGATTTTTCTTCTTTTACACACTTGCGTACCTGGCTTAATGTGAGTTACGTCCTTTTTTAGGCTTCTGTGAGAATTTAATAGTCCTGGCTTTCTTCTCTACCAAGCATCAATTCATTTCAACAAATGATGACTATTTACCAAAACTATTTCCAGAAAAGCTCCGACAATTATTGAAATTTACACAGCGGCAGTAATTGGGGATTATAATCTAATAACGGTTTTAATTAGGCTTTTTGGATCGCAGAAACGCCATAAACCAAAACATTATCATTATTGCATTATTTCGAAAGTATTTTACCAAAGAAACATTTGTAAAATAAACATTTTTAATTGCGTAAACCCGACAAAAAATTGAAATTTATATTGCAGCTGAAGCAGCAAATTTGATTTAATAGCGTTTTAATTATTGTTTTGGGATCATAGAATCTACTAATGCTTTAAGGTTATCATTTAGAGATTATTTTCTTGGAACATATTCAGCTTCACCTGACCCTTCGAAAAAAGGAAATTGCAGCTGTAAAATGTGATTTCAAAATTTATAGTTTGAAATATCTTCAAATTATGTTGGTTATTTTGTAGTCCATGATTTCTCAAACCTTGTTATGCTGAACAAAAATCTTGAAAAAATAATATTTGAAGCAGTCTTTAAAGCAATGGTAAATTTTGTTTGTTTGAATGGGATTTATGCCGCTTTCAACAATCATTCATATGTACTGCGGAAGCTGGAGCACCTAATAATGGATTCCTGGTATTTCTCTCACCTGTAAAACCATCACATCCTTTCCTAGCCTCCAGCTACCATCTCACATAGGTCTATGATTATCAACCCATGGTGAGAGACAAAAAGTTAGAAAGGATGAGTGCCACCATCAGAGATCTAACCCATGACCTCCAGAAAGGAAGTCTGACTAAAGCACTGGTCCTACTATTTCGATGGCCTTGGGTGAAACAAATGTAACTGCCTAAATGTTTATAGGCAGTTACAACTGTTTTAAGCTGAACCCTTGATTTATTAATTATTACATATTTATTTTTTAAAAAAACAAACAATTTTTGAACTCTTTTTGAAAAGCAAAATCAGGTGGTAGAGACAAAGATCAGACTTTGTGATACATGCCTTTATCTCCTGCCAATGCAGGCATACTGTTCTGCATGACAAGGGTTTAAGATTCACATGTATTTTGGAAATGTGAGTATTCATAAGATATATTCAACATCATTTAAATGGGAGAAATTGCTTGTTTCTCCCTTTTCTACTGTGTTTCATCTTAATTCTCATGATTATTACTATATTGTATCATATTTGTGTGGACATCAATTATTATCACAAAGCTTAGGCTTTAAGATTATTAAAATGAAAACAAAAACAGCACCTCTTTATTCTTGAATTCAAAATACTGAAAACTTAATCTATCCATAATTGAAGCCAAATGCACACTAATGCATTCTAATTAAACAGAAATCATAGCCAATATTCCAGAGGCAAAAACAGCCATTCAAGGTAAATTTTGTCAATGAAATTACAAATTCTCATAGCTTGTAAGTTGAAGATAATGCAATTAAGTCCCCCCCCCCCCCTTAAAATAAAAATAATAAAAAAACAACAACAAAACATGTTTCAAATCTTAAAATTAAGGTTCCAAACTATCATTGGAAAATACAGATTATTTCACTTGGATTTTGAAAACCTTGCTTCTCTATGGTTTTGGTAGATAATGATTAATCCAGGAATTGTGCATTGTATTCCTCCCTTCCCACAAATAAAATTCTCGAAAGGCTGCATTAACACCAATCTGAACTTGCTGCAATTCTAAGTCAGAATTTGTAGTCTAATTTATCCTCAGCTACTTTATAAGTTAATCCAGCAGAGGCAAAGATAAGAGGGGATAACTGCAGTTTAAAAAACTATGTTTCTCAATGTAAAGCTATGTTGTTGGAACTCATTAAAATAATCTCAATGAGATGATTTTAATGTGTACCAACAGCATAGGATTTTGAAATTATTTCAAAATCATATGCTATTGGTACTCATTAAAAGTACTTTATTATATTTAATACAATTAACAAAATATTTTGATCTTTAAATACCCCCTCTGTCTAGTTCTTCTGGTAAAACTTATAGAGAATAATTGTTTGTTTCAGAGTAAGATCGATTTATATTTCATTGAGTGAACATCAAAAGCTATATTTTCACGAGTGGCAGAGCCACGAGTGAAAATATAGATTTTGTTGTTCTCGGAATGAAATATTTATCGATCTTACTCGAATAACAAACAATTATTTCTTTAATGCAAAAATGAGACAAAATGTGAATTTGCTAGGACATATTTTCATTAAGCACGTCATTTTGCATGTGATTGCTATGCAACATTCATTGTGACGTCACTTATTTTGCCCTGCATAGATGACGTCAGATAGGGTGAAATGCACAAAAGCAGGGTATAAAATTTTGATAATTTCACTGCTTTTGTGATGAGATTATCAAGTAATAATCTACCATTATTTCTCAATAAACCACCGAAAAGCATTAAAGAAAAATAGGTACTTACTTAAATCTAGGGAATGTGCAGGAATCGTTAATCCAAATAATGTAATCCACAATACTAAATTCCGAGGCATTGCACATCCAGTGTGCGATCTGAAATACAACAAACCCATAATTCCTTTCACTTTTTCACAAATACATTTAATCTTTATTAGATGATGCACGGATGTAGAATTCTTGGAAGCAATTTTTATGAAATTTGTCGCAATTCACTTCTTAATTGTCACCAAGCGAAATCTTTTATCATTTTTGTCATTTTGTCTCTTCTCTTGTCTTTTCAGTACACACAATTTTTTATGGAAACATAAAAAAGCATCACAACATTAAAGTCATGCAATCAAATTTTCTTGGTTGGAAGTTTTTCTTGTTCAGCAAGTTTTTTCTGCAATTTCTCTCCTTCCATTCAATTACGAAATCCCATAAAAGACAAAAAAGTGCATATTTCTGTCTAAAATTTTCTTTTTCAATTTCATGCTGTTTTTCCCTTATTTCTCTTTCTACACAAATGTGTTATAAGAAAAATGGAATGCAAATATACAAATATTCAGCCTATTATTATTAAAGCAAACATTTAATGTTAATAAACTTTCGAAACACTCAGTCACATTAATCCATTTGCCTCTATTGATAATCCAAATAAATCCAATTCTAACTCAATATTCCAATCTATCACAACTGATACAATTAAAACAAATCCGTAGCTATTAATAAAGTCCACTTTCAATCTATTTCAATTCACAAAGAATAAAATCCAAACTATAATCCAAGATGCAAAAGTCACAAAGACTCTCAAGTTACGAATAAATCCAATGTTACAAAAAATTTTCATTCAAAGCTTACAAACACACAGTGTGGCCGATGCATTCACTCGACCGTTCTACAGTCGACTGCAGTTCACTTCTAAGTTGTTATTGGACCAACTCATTTTCACACCTAGGTACCACTAGTCCCCTCCTCTAAACCAATACACGGACAGATTTAACTCCATTTACTCCCGCTTGTAAAAATGTACTGCTGTTTTAATTGGGTAATCTACTTACTGTTAAAAACTAACTGAACCGCAGATAAACTTTTAAAACGGAAATTTTATTAACTTTATGAAAATATGAACTCCCAGCTAATGTACCGGTATTTAAGGTGTTTTATCTATAGATATAAACTGCAGCAATGTGTTAATGGTATTTGCACTTGAATTAGATTTGCCTCTCTGATAGTAATTTTCATTTTTACAATGTCATTAATATAAGCAGTTTAAATTTAATTTTTTGAGTTTTTGAGCACCAAGCATTAAAATACAGCTTATTTCTTTTTCAGCAATCAGGCTTAACTCTTTTTTGACATGATCACTTATACTCATGACTAAAATTTATAATAGTTTAGAAAACATTGACAAAAAGAAAGAAAATATTTAATTGTAGTGATTTGAGCTATTTCAATCTTCCCTTCAACACCATTTTTATAAACAACAGCAGGTCAGTGGGAAACAGTTGTAACTGCCAGTAAACATAAAATTATAGGCAGTAACCAACTTTCACACTAAGCCTATAAATTTTTTAGTTTTATACCAACCTAGAATTTTGCCATCAAGAGTTTAATACAAAATCAACCTATACATTATTTAAGTCGCTTTAATAATTGTCCAGGAAGAGACACACTACACTGTGTAGAAAAGGTGAATGCACTCAAGGAGTGAGTCTATGTGCCTCTTTGATACTACCTCAATACAAAATCCAAGCAATGTGAGGAAAAGTCAACACTGCAGCTTATTGTCAACACTTTTCTCCAATACATGAATTTATTCAGTATTACTCCACTGCTGAAAACTGTATACATTATTCAAATTCATATTAAAACACTTTATTGATTAAATTAATATTATTAAAGATTTAAAATCTCTAAATAAAATGCTGATTTGGTTCTTGTTGTAGTGCTTTAAATTTTTTCACTCACTGGTGAAACTGCCAAATTTTAAAGGCTGTTCAGAGTTGTTTCTTTTGAAATTGATTGATTGAATGATTGATTGATGGGTTTAGTTGGCTGGTTGGATGGTTGGTTGGTTGGTTGATTGATTGATTGATTGATTGATTGATTGACTGAAAGTAAGTTGTTAAATAGATAAGTGCTGTTGAATGAATTTCTGATATGCAGATCTATTGATTGGCTTTAGCTATGTTAGAGGGATGGTCAGTTGTAGAAACTGCTTGACTGACCAATTCATGGAGTAATTGATTGATTGACTTTGGTAACAAATAATATTTACCTAGAAAACTTCTGTGTCTTTCAATTTAATATTTACATGCAAAACAGTCAAATTATGTGACACATATTTCATATCGTAAAAGATTAAAGGGGATGAAAGACGATTTTAATGTTTATTTATAAGGAGTTATGTCAACGTCTTTCGTTGTACGATAAACAATGGGGGCGACAGCGGGGATATGCATGTGTGTGTATATCATTAAATTGACGATCAAAAGTATGCAAATTAATACGCAGAGCTGCGACCTTCTGTGTGCCTATTTAATTCTGAAGATGAGTTTTAACCCTTTGTTATACTTGATAATCTTTAAAATTCTTACAATAAAATCTCTGGCAAAAGTTTTTTACCTGTTTCTAGATTACAAAATTATAGACTGCTCCAATTTCAAAGAAGTTTTAAAGCAAGTGTCAACTTTTAGAAGAAAACAATGTAAACAATTAAGAAATTTACAAACATGTTTGGATCCCGCATTGAGGAGAGGGACATGAGACCCATGCCTGCAAGTTTGGGAAAGAAAAAAATTCCAGTTTCAAAATCATTTAGGTTAATGGCAGCCTCCAGAGCTGTGCAAAAGCTGTAGTTGGCGGGCCCTCTAAGGAATTTCATAAAATCTTAGTCCTATGTCAATGAGGAAAGATTCTAGATCCTTACTAAATGCTTTGGTAATTATGGACACCATAAAAGCTCTAATAGAACCCATTGGCTCTATTAGAATCATGGCATTTCCATAAGATAGGGATGGGATAAGAGAGGCAACACTACATATTGTTGGCTAAGTGCAAAATAGTTGTAACTGCCTATTAGCATATAGGCAGTTACAACTGTGTGCGCTGAGCCATCAAAATTTGTTAAGCAGTGAAAAAATGGCCAAAATAAACATAAACCTCAATTTGGGAAAATGTATTTAAAACCTCTGTTTAAGTTACAGTGACCTTGATTTTCGGTATGGGCCTTTATTAGAGGCTTAATAATTTTATAAAATCATGTCAAAAATAGTTGATTTCAACCTCCGAAAAGAGGGATGGGGGTGGGGTATTCTTTAGAGCATGGGGCTCTATTAGATTTTTTAGGGTAAGTATTTTTGAGCATTTTTTTCCCCCAAAAAAACTTTGTTTCCTTTAAAATATATATATTTCCATTTATAAAAAGTTGTTTGAATGATAATGAAGTAACACCATAATTTTAACCCTGTAAGCAAATTATGTTAATTAATGGTTCAACCTTTAATCTACCAAATCCTGCTTATGCATAATTTAACACCTTTACTAAATATATTATGACTTCTATTTTTCATCCTTAGTCTTTTCCTTCACACCATAATACCTACCATATTACCCCTAAAAATAGCACCCTCCCTTATAGTAGCACCCCTACATCTTTTACTATGAAACAAGAGGGCCATAGTGGCCCTTAATCGCTCACCTGAATGAACTGTCTATTTTTTTTCAATATTCTTCTGCCTCTGTACAACTTGATAATACCTTTTTTACAATGTTCAGGTTGACTTACAATTGACTTACAAGGATTTTCTGTTATTTGACTCCATGACCTAGTTTTTTACCCCAGTTGACCCAATCTCATACTCATCAAAAATTGCATCAATTCAATCATTCTGACGAAATTTCATGTTGATTGAACAAAAAAAATGTGGCCTCTAGATTGCATACAAGGTTTTTCTAAGATTTGACCCTGTGACCTAGTTTTTGACCCCAGTTGACCCAATTTCAAACTTATCCGAGATTTCATCAAGACAATCATTCTGACCAAAATTCAGGTTTATAAGGCAAAATATGTGGCCTCTAGTGTGTATATAAGGTTTTTCTATTATTTGACCCTGTGACCTAGTTTTTGACCCAAGTTGACCCAATTTTGAACTCATTCATGATTTGAGCAAGACCATTATTCTGACCAAAATTCAGTTTGTTTGGGCAAAAAGTGTAGCCTCTAGTGTGCATACGAGGTTTTTCTATGATTTGACCCCGTGACCTAGTTTTTGACCCCAGTTGACCCAATTTTGAACATGTCCGAGATTTCATCAAGACAATCATTCTGACCAAAATTCAGGTTTATTGGGCAAAAAATGTGGCCTCTAGAGTGCATACACAATTTTTCTAAGATTTGACCCTGTGACCTAGTTTTTTACCCCAGTTGACCCAATTTCATACTTGTCCGAGATTTCTTCAAGACATTCATTCTGACCAAAATTCAGGTTCATTTGGGGAAAATTGTGGCCTCTAGACTGCATACAAGGTTTTTATAAGATTTGACCCTGTGACCTAGTTTTTGACCCAGGTTACCCAATTTCAAACTTGTCCGAGATTTCATCAAGACAATCATTCTGACCAAAATTCAGGTTGATTGGGCAAAAAATGTTGCTTCTAGAGTGTATACATGGATTTACTATGATTTGACCCCGTGGCCTAGTTTTTGACCCCAGTTGTCCCAATTTCGAACTCGTCCGAGATTTTATCAAGACAATCATTCTGACCAAAATTTGGGTTGATTAGGCAAAAAATGTGGCCTATAGAGTGCATACAAGGTTTTTCTATGATTTGACCCTGTGACCTAGTTTTTGACCCCAGTTGACCCAATTTCAAACTCGTCTGAGATTTCATCAAGACAATCATTCTGACCAAAATTCAGGTTTATTGGGCAAAAAATGTGGCCTCTAGAGTGCATACAAGGTTTTTCTAAGATTTGACCCTGTGACCTAGTTTTCAACCTCAGTTGACCCAATTTCGAACTTGTCCCAGATTTGATAAAGACATCTATTCTGACCAAAATTCAGGTTTATTGGGCAAAAAATGTGGCCTCTAGAGTGCATACAAGGTTTTTCTATCATTTGACCCTGTGACCTAGTTTTTGAACCCAGTTGACCCAATTTCGAACTCGTCGGAGATTTCATCAAGACAATCATTCTGACCAAAACTCAGGTTGATTGGGCAAAAAATGTGACCTCTAGAGTGCAAACAAGGTTTTTCTAAGATTTGACCCCGTGACCTAGTTTTTGACCTCAGTTGACCCAATTTCGAACTCGTTGAAGATTTTATCAAGACAATCATTCTGACCAAAATTCAGGTTGATTGGGCAAAAAATGTGGCCTCTAGAGTGCATACAAGGTTTTTCTAAGATTTGACCCCGTGACCTAGTTTTTGACCCCAGTTGACCCAATTTCGAACTCGTCTGAGAATTCATCAAGACAATCATTCTGACCAAAATTCAGGTTTATTGGGCAAAAAATGTGGCCTCTAGAGTGCATACACAATTTTTCTATGATTTGACCCTGTGACCTAGTTTTTGCCCCAGTTGACCCAATTTCGAACTCATCCGAGATTTGATCAAGACAATCATTCTGACCAAATTTTAAGTCGATCAGGCAAAAAATGTGGCCTCTAGAGTGCATACAAGGCAAATGTTGACGACGGACGACGCACGACGGACGACAGACATCCACCTAACCACAAAAGCTCACCTTGAGCACTTCGTGCTCAGGTGAGCTAAAAACACTTCAAATGCCTCAATTTTAGGAACTTTATGAGACTTCTTTTCTAAATTGAGGTGAATTTCCTCTAAACAATCATATATATGATTGTTTAGAAAAAATTCACCTCAAATTAGAGGGAAAAGGGCCTAAAAGACATCAATTTTAATAATTTTTCAAATCAGAAAATGATATACTCATACTATCTAAAAGTCCCTTGGCGATGTTATGTATATAGCTCCGGGGAGCGTTTATTAGGAGAAACACAGTAATATGACTTCCATTTCTCATCCTAGTCTTTTCCTTCTCACTTTATTACCTATATATGTTTTGAAATGTAATTTAGGTTCTTACCAAATCAAGGGGTCAGAGCATAGTATATAGGCACTTACAATAGTCTTGCACTAACACCTGATAAAAGCGAAACTTCTAGGCAGTTTTTATTTTTTCATTTGTTTTTCAGTTCACCACAGGTAACCCATCTTTTGCCTTCAAGAAGAAATTACATTGGCTGTTGGCTAAGCTTGGGTGGACAATGTATCCTAAGATCAGTCAGCACACACAGCTACTACAGAGTGAGTTTTATGCAGATCTTAGATATAGTACTTCAATAGGGATAAAGGGGATCAGTTTCTCTATTACTTCACTAATAATAGCACAAACCCTATGTTGTTGGTACTCATTTGAATTGTCTTGTTGAGACGATTCAAATGAGAACCCTCAACACAGGGTTTCATTGAGATATAAAGAATTCAGTTTGTTTCTTTGAATGGGTTTTACGCCGCTTTCAACAATTTCTCATTTATATCGCGGCGGCCGAAGCACCTAACAATGGATTCCTGGTATTTCTTTCACCTGTTCTACCATTACACCCTTTCCTAGCCTCCGACTTCTATCTCATATATATCTAAGATTATCTATCTACCCATCTTATGCCTTACCATATAAAGAATTCAGACTGGCATTAACTCCTATCCTCTTATCAATACTTCTGTGCACAGAAATGTAGTCTGATCTTTGCCTACATTGTCTAACCTCTCCTGTACTAAATAATTGTAGGAAACTATTGAGCCAGGCATATTAAAATATCAGGAAGTTTAATCTTAGTCCATACTGTATGCCAAAGCTTCGTAGTGTGCACAACAGGAATTTGTCATAAACAACATAAGAAGGATTAAAATTCGACCCATCCCACAAATAGGGACCATCTCGGAACTCTTTAAATTGAATATTTGAAAAAGAAATTGGTTCTTGAGCATGTCAACAAGGTATCACATTTCAAAAATTCTTTCACTGGAAGTTAATTGATTCTAGATTCAGAATAAAAGGGCATTTCAAAAAGTTGAACCTAGTCAGGCTGCGCAGTCTGACAAGGGATGTCACTTTATGCGCTACCCAGATGGCCCCTTTTAGTTTGACAGGTCAAAAATATGTACGTCTTGAGTATAGTCTGGCCTTCAGACTCTTCCTTGTAGTATAATTTTCAAAGGGAATTTAACCCTTTGCTGTTTAATCCCTGCTTTTTACGTGCCTGTTATTTTATGATTGAGAAAACATTGTGAAAAAAGAAAAAATTGCTTTTGACAAGCAATTTCTTCTTTTTCCACACTATTTTCTACCCTACTGAATGGTTATTTTTCAAATTAAATTCACTTTAAATTTTCGTCTGCAAAACCTTTGAATCTGGACAGGTCCAAAATTTTGTTAAACAGGAAAGGGTTAATCATAAAGAATCTTACAATTAAGTCCCCCATTTGATTGTCCTCTTCAATCCCTTTATTTTGGCTCAGTTGAATTTTTATAAGAAAAGGGTTAAATTACCTTAAAATATCTTTTCAGCTGCCTGTTCTACTAACACTGAAGACCCAAATCCTCCTGCTGAGAGTATTAGCCAATGCTTTATGAGTAATCTACAATATATATAAAGATTTTGTATAAACTTTCATATTACTCTTCAGGAACCTGATGCAAGGGAGACAACTACGATATTTCAACATTCAATAAAATTATCTTTCTTCGTTGAATTAAAGTTTCTCCACTGTTGATTTTATTTTATTTGCATTATTATAAACAATGCTCTCCAGAATATTTCAATTTTATTGCACCAGCTAGAACACCTAACCATGGCTAGAACAGAACTGATGGTGTCATCAGCATCAGCTAAGACTAGAGCTATTGCATAGCAGACTAATACCTCCACTGGCCCTTTGCCCCAGTTCCACAAACAGTTTTTGGACAAAGTTCAATTTTGGCCTTGACCTTTGATCCTAATGACCCATAAAACAATCAGTGCACCTCCTTGGGTCACTGGCAACAAGTGTGTAAAGTTTAATGATTCTAAGTCAATTAGTTCTTGAGTTAAAGTGAGAAAACAAAGAGGTCTACAGACAGATGGATGGACAGACAGACAAACAGGGTGAAACCAATATACCCCCTCTACTTTGTGGGTGAGTGGGGGGGGGGGGGGGGGTATGAAAAAGAAGAACCAAAGATGATACAAAATTTTCCCCTTTTCACTTAAGGTTTTCTTAACCTATTTTTTTTTTCTGTGGCAAAATGCAGGATGACATTAGGAAAAGGTTAACCACACTGATGAATTAGAACCTGTTCAGGATTAGATGTATTGCAACAGTTCTAAATTGAAACCACCTAGCCCCAGATGGTAGTCTCTGTCAAAATTAGTCAAGGTCTCCAAGACTGACTCCTTAAATTCATTCACAGTTATTCTCCCCCCCCCCCCCCCCCAATAAAAAAAAAACTAAAAAAAACACTTATTTATGATTTACAGAAATCTATATTTGAATTTATCATATCAAAAATTTCTTTTCATATGAGCTAGCCAGTTCTCAAAGGATTAAATAGCTTTGTAATATACAGACTATGCAATGTTTTTGTTTTGTTTTTCTCAGTAAAATAACATAAGCATAGTTTTACTTTTATGTTGTACAATAATGCTTGTGATTGTCATAGTCCAGCCCTGCGTTCAGGATGATAAAACAGTACTAATATTTTGCACATAAAACATGCTTTGCATGCAATTGCACATGCAAAGTGGGGTAAAATTTGCAAAAAGTTTGCACCATTTTTGTTTAATCTAAAACCCAGGGCAGATAAAACTAGATTAACTGGACGTTAAAGTGATCTTTCAATTCATTGTATTTATATTAGTGTATAATTATTTTTGCATTTGTTCATAAATGATAAAGTTTAAAAGATAATTTGAAGATCAAATTGTTTAAAAAGGGGTCATCAGTCATGAACTTCGGATAAAAGATAAAATAGATATGAGCCTGTGCTTGACATTTCCAACAATTTAGATTGTTTGTGAGTTGCAAACATTGAGTAGCGTTGACAGCCACATACTGTAAATGTAAAGTTACCTGATGGCCTACAGATACTTTGAGACCTTATCTGTCTAATAAACGCATAGCGAAGACTCTGGTCAGACTGTGCGGATGCACAGGCTGGTCAGAGTCTTTGCTTTGCACATATTTGAAATTGTTGGAAATCTCACACACAGGCTCATATTCTTTTTGAAATGTGACTTTTTAGTAGCAAACCATCTTGCATCCTTAATCAATAAAGAATCAAAGCACTGAAAGTACTGAAATATTTCAGCTAAATGTTTATTTTGCAACTATGAAATTACTTTCCAGAGATATGACATAAAAAGCCTCTTAGTTTATGTAATGTTATGGTTTGGTATTCTATGTTTCTAAATAATAAGTAAGATGTATCATTTCGATTGCTCAGCATGAAACAGTTGTAACTCCCTATATGTTTATAGGGAGTTACAACTGCTTTGGGCTGAGCCATCAATTTGAGCCTTTGTATGACATCCTAAAACAATTTCATTTATGGGCAGAGAAAAGTCTCTGGATGATCAGCCTGTGCGTCAGCAGTCTGACAAGCATCTTTATTTTGCAATGAAAATAAATCTGATGACTAAAAGTTTTGAAGGAGAAATATGTTACAGGTCCATAGGAAGTATTTTCAGTTAAAATTTAAGATTTGTTGAATTTTTGTCAGAGAATTACTATTTCAATGTTAGGACTTGTAGAGATAACTTAGATTCCATTAAAGGAAATAACACTTAAAGGATTATCACTATTTTCTGTGATTATCCCTTCCAACTGACCACTTGACCATCTCTATAACTAGACAAAGGTCACTTTAATGACCAATAGATAAGATTACTTGGGTTATTACAAAATGAAATGATAAATACGGACACCGTTTCTGAATAAGATATTGAGATGAATAACTGGTAACTCTTTTTGCAAATAAATTAAATGATAATAAGAGAGTTCTTGAAATACCTTGGTGCTTGTCATGCTGAACCCGGAATATTTCTACTTTGGCAGGAGCTATAGACAAACATCAGCCTGCACATTATGTGCAGTCTGATGTTAGTCTACACCACCCGTTTCTCACTTTCAAACAAGAATTGTCAATAGATTAGTTTTTAGCTCCACTGGCTGAAAGCCACTGGGGCTATTGTCATGGGGTTGTGTCCGTCATGCGTCCGTCCGTGCGTGCGTGTGTGCGTCCGGTCGTAAACTTTTCTTTAAAAATCTTCTCCTCAGAAACTACTGGATGGATTTCAACCAAACTTCACAGGAATGATCCTTGGGTGACCCTCTTTCAAAGTTGTTCAAGAAATTTTGATCCAATAAAAAACATGGATTTAATGGGCATGGCTAATTTCCAAATATGGTAAAAAGTGAGTTTTCTCAGATTCTAATCAATGGATACCAATTAAATTTTATATGAATGATCCTTGGGTGGCCCTTTATCAGTCTACAAAAATCATTGTGATCGGATGGAAAATATGTATTTTATGGGCGGAGGTCTTTTCTCTATATGTTATATAGTGGAAACTTTGAAAATCATTTTCTCAGACTGTAAGTGATGGATATCAACCAAATTTCACTGGAATGATCCTTGAGTGACCCTTTATCAGTCTACAAAAAATCATTGTGATCGGATGGAAAATATGCATTCTATCTGCGGAGGTCATTTCTCTAAATGTTATATAGTGGAAACTTTGAAAATCATTTTCTCAGAATGTAAGAGATGGATATCAACCAAATTTTACTGGAATGATCCTTGAGTGACCCTCTATCAGTCTACAAAAAATCATTGTGATCAGATGAAAAATATGCATTTTATGGGCAGAGGTCATTTCTCTAAATATTATATAGTGGAAAATTTGCAAATCATTTTCTCAGAATCTAAATTTAGGATATCAACCAAATTTCACTGGTATGATTCTTGAGTTACCCTTTATCAGTGTACCAAAAATCATTGTGATCGGATGGAAAATATGCATTTTATGGGTGGAGGTCATTCCTCAATATGTTAAATAGTGGAAACTATGAAAATCATTTTCTCAGAATGTAACTGATGGATATCAATCAAACTTTTTTGGTATGATCTTTGGGTGACCTATTATTATGCAGCCAAAAATTATTTTGTTTTGATGAAAAATATGTCTTTTAAGAGTGGAGGTCATTTCTCTATCTGTTATATAGTTGAAACTTTGAAAATCATTTTCAACATCAGTAGAACCCCAAATATCTAAAAATCTAGTCAAAACATTTATCTGCTTTTATAAGAATTTCAAGCCTGTGGAGCGACTCAAGCGATTCATGGCTTTCTAGTTCAAAATAAAAATTGACCTACAGTTGGTACTTTCAGTGCTTTTTGCCCTTTGATTTTGATGAAAATTTTTAGCCAAAATTTACTCAGCATGACAAGGGTTAAGAAAGATATTTGTGTGATCAGAAGATTTAGGTCCCTCAATCCAAACTCATGTATTACAGACTATGAGAGAAAAATAAAAAAGATATTGTATTTCTCCTAATAAGCGCTCACTGGAGCTTAACATAACATGGTCAGGAATCTTTTATTTAGTATGCATTTTCTGATTTAGATGTATTTTTGGTCATTTTAATTTTAGGTTAATTTCTTTAAATAATCATATAAATGATTGTTTAGAGGAAATTCATCTCAAATTAGAGAAGAAATCCCAATAAGATCCTTAAATTTAGACATTTGAAGTGGGCTTTCCTAGTAAAAAGTGAAGGGGTGCTACCATAAGGAGGGCGCTATTATAAGAAGAAATATGGTACAAGGAAATCTGGATTCAAACGCCTTCAGCTCGGTTACAAATAGACCTCCCATATCATTTTATGTGCAACTCTGTGTTTCTTACCAGTTCACTTCTAGTTGGCGGGAGGACAGCACGTATCCCTGAAAATCCTGCCACTTTCAGAACTGAAACCATGGGCCTTAGGTTTATGGTAGGCTGACCACTTGACTGTGGTCCATTAAGAAAGTAGATATCTGATTTGTTGCTTGACAATGACAAGGTAATTGCTTGCATTTTTAGTGAAATCATATTCTAAATTCTTTTCTCTTTTTCTAACAATGAATTTTCTGTCCTGTTTGAAGCTTTTTTCTCTGTTTAGGCTGAAAAAATAATTCATTTCCAGGGATTATTTTGGGATGGGCCGTATTGTGTTTGAGGACAAACTATTTGTTTTAGACTAAATCTGATCACAGTTTTGGATGGGCCCTAAACATAATCTATCCAAATATGATGCTTATTTTAATCTAGGATAGGTATTAAGGATTCTTTGGCCCACCATTTTTTCCTAAAGGCCCATCAATTTTGCAGATGGCCCATCAAAATCTTAGATTTTACATGAAAATGAATGGGACATGGGCCATTGGCCCATTTCAATGGCCTATCATGAAATTGATCCAAAAATATCTCTGCATGATTTCTTTCCATGGGGCATTATGCAGCTTTCAACATTTTTTTAGTAATATAAGTTAAACAATAGATTCCTGACATTTCTCTCACTTAAGTGCGAGGGCAATTCATCCTTTCCGAGCCTTCAGCGGCAATCCAAGTTAGGTTTACGATTATCCAGCCATTGCTGGGAGATTGGGAGTCTGATTCGAAAGAATACTGACTAGAAAAGTGTACAATTCAACATCAAGCCTAGATTTTGATGAGTTTAATTTTTGTCGTTTTAAAATTGAGTTCAAACTTAATTGAATTTGAAACATTTATTTTATGAGGTACATCGTGTGTCTTTAATGATAACCCCAATTTTAACCAAATACCAATACAGCAGTATCAAAGATATTTGGACGTTAATCCGTAAGTCAACTGAACATCACAGCTTCCACAGTGAAGAAACATGTTCTATCACCCTTGTATAAAATCTTATAATCCCTATTAACACGAATTATGAAATCAGGGACAAAATTGGCTCAAACAAGTCAATAGCTCACATATCATGAATTTTAACACTTACCTTATCTATGTATTCTTGGTTTAATTCAATAACCTTGTAACTACAGCTTAGATAAAGATGTAGTTACATGCTTTAGGAACTATTGACTTGTCAATGTCCTGCTTTTTGATACATTTTGATTAACAGCAAAAGTACTCCTCTTGTTAATGGCATATTACTGCTGTGCAAAAAGATTTGGCAGACAGTATAGACTAAGATCAGCTTGCACAGAAATGAAGTCTGAATGAAGACTCTACCTGCTTTCTTCTTGATATCATGAGAAAACCTAGATTATGACTGATTGTACCAGAACCCAATAATTTGGAGGATATTGAATGAGTGCATGCATGGTCATTTATTAAATATTTAAGTAATCTACAAAAGGATATAAACATCTGTTTAAAAGATTTTTTTCTAAGATTTTTGGCAAATTTTGGCCTTTCTGTTACCATGGCAACACAAGTTTTTGATAGAATTTAATTCTTCTAACAACTTTTGATGAGCTTCACCCAAGTATCATCCCTGCAAAGTTTATGCTTGATTGGTCAAGTGGTTTAGGAAGAGAAGAATTTTTTATAAGAATCTCAGCAGTTTTCAGCCATTTTTCAGCCTTTCTGTTGCCATGGAAAACAGAGTTTTTGATTAAATAAATTTCTTTTAATGGCTTTTGAAGTGCTTTACCCAAGGAACATCCCTGCCAAGTTTCAGCTTGATTGGCCTAGTGGTTTAGTAGGAGAAGATTTTTTTCTAAGATTTTTTGCAAATTTTGGCCTTCCTGTTACCATGGCATTCAGAGTTTTTGATAGAATTTAATTCTTTTAACTACTTTCAAAGAGCTTCATCCAAGGACCATCCCTATCAAGTTTGAGCTTAATTGGCCTCGTGGTTTATTAGGAGAAGATTTTTTCTAAGAATTTTTGCAAATCTTGGCCTTTCTGTTACCATGGCATTCAGAGTTTTTGATAGAATTTGATTCTTTTAACAACTTTCAAAGAGCTTTACCCAAGGAACATCCCTGCCAAGTTTAAGTAGGAGAAGGTGGTTAAAGAAATTATTGACGGACGGACAGATAGATGGGCAGACAGACAACGGACGGTGAGTAATCACAATAGCTCACCTTGAGCACTTTGTGCTCAGGTGAGCTGAAAATATTCATAAGCTCAGGGGCATATCTTATAACAAGAGGCCCAAGAGGGCCTGTATCGCTCCACTGGCTTAAAAATCTCAAGATTTGAAAGAGATATATTGAAAATAGAAGGTAACCAGAACTGTCGCAGAGTGGACTTATACCCCCCACAAGCAATTTATCAGATTGTAAGTACTATTAGTGCAGGATGTGTTTGTAACAAATATTGAGGTCATATGCAGCATTTGCATATAGTTTCATGATTCTAGGTCACTAGGTTCTTGAGTTAAGAGTCCAGAAACAAACTAGAACTGTCGCAAAGCAGACTCATACCCCCCACTAGGGCATTGTCCTACCGGGGCTATGTCCCAGTATAAGTGCTTTTAGTACATTATTTTTTTGCAACATGATAACACAAGATGATGTTACTTACCAAATTTGGTAACTCCCCTTATGGTAACTGAGTTTTGCAATTTTAAATTTTGACTTCCCCCCCCCCCCCCTCCTAAAAAGTTCAAAGTGCCATAACTCTGAAACTAATGACTGGATCAGGATGAAAATTGCAGGTGCACAATTTCATATGATGGGAAACATACTGATAAAATTTCAGCAAAATTAATCCAAAACTGTGGGAGGAGAAGAGGACACAAAATTTGGACTACTCTCCCCCCCCCCCCTTCCTTAAAAAGTTCAAAGTGCCATAACTCCGAAACTAAACTAATGACTGGATCCGGATGAAAATTGCAGGTGCACAACTTCATATGATAGGAAACAGCCTGATAAAATTATAGCACAATTGGTACAAAACTTTGGGAGGAGAAGAGGACACAAAATTTGGACTACTTCCCCCCTCCTTAAAAAGTTCAAAGTGCCATAACTCCTAAACTAATGACTGGATCAGGATGAAAATGGCAGGTGCACAACTTCATATGATAGGAAACAACCTGATAAAATTTCAGCAAAATTGGTCCAAAACTGTGAGAGAAAAAGAGGACACAAAATTATGTCTACAGACGGACGGACAGACGGACAACCTGATTCCAGTATACCCCCCCATAACTTCGTTTTGGGGGTATGAAAATTGAACAAAGGTTGACTGTGACCTTGACCTTTGACCTATGTGTCCCAAAAAGGAAAGGGGACTTCCTAGGATCATAAGCAACATTTGCATAAAGTTTCATGATTCTAGGTCACTTGGTTCTCGAGTTAGAGTCCAGAAACGAAAATTGAACAAAGGCTGACTTTGACCTTGACCTTTGACCTATGTGACCCAAAAACAATACGGCACTTCCTTGGGTCATAAGCAATATTTGTATAAAATTTCATGATTGTAGGTCAATTGGTTCCTGAGTTAGAGTCTGGAAACGAAAATTGAACAAAGGCTGACTGTGACCTTGACCTTTGACCTATGTGACCCAAAAACTATAGGGCACTTCCTTGGGTCATAAGTAACATATGTATAAAGTTTCATGATTTTAGGTCACTTGGTTCCTAAGTTAGAGTCCGGAAATAAGAAGTTCTACGGATGGACTGATGGATGGACGGACGGACGGATGGATGGATGGACAGACAGACAGACAGACATGGTGAAACCAATATACCCCCCCTACTTCGTAGGTGGGGAGTATAATGAAAGTCACCAGCATTCAGAAGGAATTCCAACTTTTTCTAAGTTGAAACTGACTTATGAAGAATTGAACTAATTTAACTAATATGTTACAAGGAAAAAAACTATTTAGATATCACTCTCAAACAAGAGGACCAGAATGGCCCTAAACCGCTCATCTGAATTTTATTGATCCAGTGGATCTCATCCAATCAAAATTTCATGAACAATTTTTGAAGAGGGTCATCTAAGGAACATTCTAGTACAGTCTCATTGAGATCGATCCAAAGGCTCATCAGGAGATATCGTTCCAAGATTTCAGACTCAAAATAAGCCCCGCCCTGCCACGCCTATATTTGTGTGTCAATCCAAATTTCTTGAACAACTTTGGAAGAGAGTCACCCTAGGAACATTCTGGGAAAGTTACATTGAAATCAACCCAGTGGTTCAGGAGGAGATGTCGTTCAAAGATTTCAGGGTCAAAATAAGTCCCGCCCTGCAACGCCCTTATTTGGGAGTCAATCCAAATTTCTTGAACAACTTTAGAAGAGGGTTACCTAAGGAACATTCTGGTAAAGTTTAATCGAAATCAGCCCAATGATTCAGGAGGAGATGTCGTTCAAAGATTTCAGGGTCATAATTAGCCCTGCCCTGCCACGCCCATATTTGGGGTCATTCCAATTCCTTGAACAACTTTAAAAGAGGGTCACCCAAGGAACATTCTGGCCAAGTTTCGTCAAAATCCACCCATTGGTTTAGGAGGAGAAGATGTTTAAAGAAAAGTTTACGCACAGATGCACGGACGGACGCACGACAGACACCCCGCCATGACAATAGCTCGCTGGCCTCCGGCCAGTGGAGCTAAAAATGAAATTTGTGCTCAAACCAAGATGCAGGAGGCAAAAAAAGGGGGAGGGTTTAGGGGAGAGAGGAGAATATATGTTAGCTAGCTGCCATGACATGGCCCTCAGCTCTTTCTGTGATAAACTTATGGATTGAGAGCTTCTCCATCAGTTTATCAGAGAGATGGAGCCTCACTAAATTTCAGAGCTGAGCGTCACTACATCTTCAGAGCAAGGCCTGGTACCCTCTTCATGCTTTCAAGGGGATTTTTCCTCAGGCAATTTCTCTCCTTTATACAAGAAATACTTACATAAATACTACTTATCCAATATTTTCTATTTCTCTCTTCCTTTCTTACCACCTATCTCTCTTTTGTTTGTGTGTATCTGTCTGAAAATTAATGAATTGTAAGTTCACTACAACTATTTGATTTAAAGGCAGAGGCAAAGGTTTGATTCTTACAGGTTGAAGTTTCCCCAATCTCTGCTATTTGCATGTCAAAATGACATTTCCCTCTCAATAAACAATAAAATTCAACAGTCATAAATAATGTATCAAACATCTCTTTAGAGTATCTTGTAATGTAAACTCTTAGAGATAACGCTCAAGTGCCATTTGAAATAGAGACAGAAGGACTAGAGTGACATTAAAAGTTAATACAGATCCAACTCCTGACTCCTGATTGGTCTGTCCACAAAATGAGGTAAAAAATCAACCAATGATATGCATGAATACAAAATTCAAATTATTTGATTACTACTATAGGTAACAAGCTGAATTTGAGTTTAATGCTTGCACATTTCATTACAAATTGCAGCATTGATAATGCATAATAGAGTCTTTGGCGCTTAATGTGCTGCTTTCAAAATGACAGTTTGGCTTAACTACTCACTCAGATGCTTTTAATCCTTTCTCCAAATGAATGAAAGCTTAAGGTAGAGCCACTAACCATAGATTCCTTGTTTTTGTCATACCAGTTCTAATTATCACCTGATCTCCTATATAATTGTTATGTATATTAAATTTTTCGAACTGTTTCATGGTGTATAGCACAACCCATCACATGACTGGGCAACAGTATGAACTGTTTCATCCATGCACAGTAAGCAGTGAAATGTTGCCTGCTTGCTTTATGACATCATTAGGTCAGCATATTTAATAAACTTGCCAAGTAATCACTCTCATGAATTTTATCCTAAAAAAAGACTTTTCTTCTCTGTATACCTATTTTTGTATCACATTTTTTAAATAAAAAACAAATTAACTCAATAATAATCAGGTAATAAAATAGTTATTCTATGGTTATTGGTGGAAAGAAGTTGTTGGTTGCAGTAGGTTGATTGATTGAATGGAGTTTAACACTGCTTTCAACATTATTTCAGTTATATCGCGGCGGCTGGAGCACCTAACAATGGTTTCCTGGTATTTCTCTCACCAGTACAAACACCACATCCTTTCCTAGCCTCCAGCTACTATCTCACATAGGTCTACGATTATCAACCCATTGGTGAGAGACAAATAGTTGCAAAGAATGAGTGCCGCCGTTGTGGTTGCAGTAGGAATTTAACCTATCATCAAACGATTTGCCGTCTCAAATGTATACAACAGAATTAAATTCATGACTGATAGTGATAGTCTTATAGTTTGCTTATTGTTTTGTGTGGTGTTAAAGACCACTTTACACATTATTACAATCATATTTACAGTCTCTTGGTTTCATTTTGTTTGTAAACATTAGGACTAGCACAAGAAATAATCTGAGCCACTAGAGGCACATTATCCTATCAAGGGAATCAACTCATCAGTCACTCATTTATTTGAGACTGTTGAAATAATGCTCATCACAATTATTTTAAGTCTTGGATGAGTATTGCCTAGATCTGGGGTTCCATCCATGACACCAGTATTGACAACCCAATGTGTAATCTACATAGCTTATGTTTAATGCTTCATGAAAATACTGAATATACAATGTCAATCATAATGTTACAAGAGGACCATGATGGTCCTAGATCGCTCACCTGAATCTATTTGACCCCTAGGGCATCACATCAATTAAATAGGCAGATGTCATTAAGGAGATGATTTCTACGTAAAACCAACTTTCATGACATTTCTGCCAAAAATATGGCCCCTAGAGTTATAATAAGAAAATTATCATTTACACCCCTTTTCCTGTGATATGGCATGGATCCTTCCCATTTTCAAAAGGCTTCATTCTTGTGACCTGACCAACATTCTGACCAAGTTTTATGATGATTGGACCATATTTGTGGCCTATAGAGTGTAAACAAGAAAAATGTCATTAAAGCCCCTTTTCCCATGATATGGCACAGATCCTTCCCATTTTCAATAGGGTTAATCCTTGTGACCTGGAGACCATTCTGACCAAGTTTCATGATGATTGGACCATATTTGTGGCCTCTAGAGTGTAAACAAGAAAATTGTCTTTAAGGCCCCTTTTCCCATGATATGATACGGATCCTTCCCAATTTCAAAAGGCTTAATCCTTGTGACCTGGAGATCATTCTGACCAAGTTTCATGATGATTTGACTATATTTGTGGCCTCTAGAGTGTAAACAAGAAAATTGTCTTTTAGGCCCCTTTTCCCGTGATATGGCACGGATCCTTCCCATTTTCAATAGGTTTAATCCTTGTGATCTGAAGAACATTCTGACAAAGTTTCATGATGATTGGTCCATTACTGTGGCCTCTAGAGTGTAAACACTTAATTGTTGACGTCTGACGACTGACGACGCACGGCGGACGACGCACGACGGACAACGGACATCCAATGATCACAAAAGCTCACCTTGAGCACGATGTGCTCAGGTGAGCTAAAAAAGCATTCCGAACATCACTCGGCCATTTCCATAAACAGCAACATACACAGTAAATTATGCCCCTTTTTCAACTTATATCTTTTTCCACATCCAGCACACATCATTTGTTTCCAAGCTTGTTTTTCTTACACTGTTTCCTCCTAACAAAATGCATAATTTTGTTACATACCCATCCACCTTACATACAAAATGCATCCAGAGTTATCCCTCTTGATAGTATAGGTATCTCTTTTGATGGTGATCATGTATGCTAAGTTTCAAGTGAACACCTTCTATAGAACCAGAGGTATCACAAAATGTCAAAGTTTTTGCACAACAACAACCACCACTGTGAACAACAGCGCTACCAAGGCTATAGAAATACGTCAGGTTTTCTCAAAAAAAACAAGATGTGTTTGTGAAACACGAATGCCCCCGTAACGGCATTTTTTTTTCAAAGTTTGGCCTTGACAGATGATCTTGACCTTGTCACATGACCTTGACTTTGGTACCAGTGGATGCGGATCATTGAGATCTATCATCATGCCAAATATTAGCTTTGTATCTTGAATAGGCTTGAAGATATTGGCAAGGTTAAGTTTTCGGGTTAAGTTTTCGGATGTTTGACCTTGACAGATGACCTTGACCTTGTCACATGACCTTGACTTTGGTACCAGCGGATGCGGATCATTGAGATCTATCATCATGCCAAATATTAGCTTTGTATCTTAATAGGCTTGAAGATATTGGCAAGGTTAAGTTTTCGGACAGACGGACGGACAGACGGACAGACAGACGGACAGACAGACGGACGGACAGACAGACAGACAGACAGACAGACGGACATGAGTAAAACAATATGCCCCCGATCTATCGATGCGGGGGCATAAAAAGCCAAGCTAAAAATAAGTAAGAAGTAAAGTAGTGGGTTTGCCATGTTGTTGTCATGATTTTATTGACCACTTCAAAATGTTTGGGTATCTTCAACGACTCTGAGGGGGCGGCCTGCTCATAACCATGTGGAAAGTTCATGTTAACCCTTTATCAATCTAATCGTAGCAGTTTCTTTTGAGTTCTCTCACCAGTACAACCATCACATCATTTCCTAGCCTCCAGCTGCTATCTCACATAGGTCTACCATTATCAATCGATTATGGCATTCATCCTTTCTGACTATTTGTTTACAGTGATAAACAAATAGTCAGAAAGGATTAATGCCACAATTTGGGATGGAAACAGAGGTCTTCAGATTGGCAGTCTGATGCACTACCAATTGCGCTATGACAGTGGCTATTGCTCAAATCTAAATCTTTGTACAATCATCAAAATAATCTAAATGTACTATGTGGCTATTCGGACAAATGAGAGACTGAACCCCATCCTACCTATCCCAACACAAATAGTTTGTATGTGCCTAGGCACTCAGTATCGTTTAGAGATCTTGAATTAATATACAGAAATTGACGAAAGTGGGAAGAAATAGTTCTTTATCACTGGTTTATTTCTTTTAAAACCTATACATATTACATCAACTAGGATTCAAGTTCATAATTATAACTTAGATTCATCTCCTTGATTCTAATTCCTGTAAAATTAACCAATTTTCAGGCCAACTTAGTTGTGTTGAATCAAGATCCAAAGATTAAAACTCGGAACCTCTTGGTCAAGCGGCGGACACCCTACCTCTAACCCGGGGATGGTACCACAGTATATTACTGTAGATCAAGATTTATTAACTAAAATTAATTTTCGAAATTTGAGTAGCTGATTAATAATATGTGAAATGAAGAATATTTATTTGAAAATAGCTTCATGTAGAGCCTGTAGGAGACATTTCCAACAATTTGGTAGGTGTGTGCTTGCCATACACTGTACAGCTTAGACACCAACAAAATGCAATTGGAAATAAAGAATATTATGTGAGAGTCTTATAATATAAATGTTATCTGGTCGAGGTTGGGAGCATTTATCATGACACGGCTATAGTCATGATAAATTCTCGCAGCCTAGACCAGATAACATTATATTATAAGACACTAACATGTTATTCTATTTATCATGCAACCAATTTTCAGCGCTAAATCATTAACCCCTAAAAAATCAAAGAAATTCATGTTAAAGTTAATGCTAATTGTTTCTAAAATTAGACTGTCTGATATCATGTTATGATATCAGACAGGTGATATTAGGTTAATACAGGCTTCATTGCATGATAATACTACATCTAAGCTTAAAGAAGGATCAAGACCTTGTATATCTACAGATCATGTAGCAAAGACTCTGGTCTGACTGTGTGATTGCACAGACAGCCAGAGACTCTGCCTTGCACACATGTGAAAGTTGGAAATGTTACGCACAGGCTCATATATAAGGAACAAAATTAAAAAATGCTGCTAAAAATTGATATGAACTCCCAAATACAGTAAATTTTACTCTAGCAACCAAGTTTATAAAGCACCCATTTTTAAAATAGATTTTTTTTAAATTCCCTTCTTTTAAATTCAAAATGTCTTTAAAAGTATTAACATTATTAGTCAAAAAATTATTATAAATGAACCCTATATAATTAAAACACTCATTAGAATTTCATTTATGAGCAATTCTATTGAGTTTTGACATATTAGGAACTTTGAGAAATTTGAAATTACATACATATTCAATCAAAATTATATGTATGTAAATAAAACATGTAATAAGAGACCATTCTTTAACAACCGCATTTTTGCGTCCTGTATTTGGATACTTTACACATGTTTTACTTTACGTTCTTTGGTACCCTGAAGGTGCATAAATTTTCTGATATAAATCTTTACAGTGTACACACACAACATCAAGCTATAATTTCAGAAGCTTTTTTCTAGTCGAACTAAGTGTACACAGGTCTAATCTGGCAAAAATTGACATGAACTAAAAAATGTGTTGAAAAAACAAAGTAAGTGCATATCATGTGCACTTTAGCCTTAGATAATGATATTTATGACATACACCGAGACAAGCCTTAACTGAAGAGCTTTATTCTCAAGAGGAGCCCACAATGTCTGCTACCTATCACTCCGCAAATATGGTTACTCTGATATCAAATGGACTTTGTCAATAATATCAAACAGAGAAATGAAGTCAAATAAATCATCTCAAAACAAAATTTTCTAATAAAACTAGCTTTGCATCCTTCAAGTTCAAGTCTTAAAACCAACAAGAGATATTGATGATGCAGTGTGAACAGTTGTAACTGCCTATGTATTTATAGGCAGTTACCATTGTTTCACACTCAGCCATTGAATGATATGCGCTTAATATTTTAGCCTAGAAACTCAATGCTATATTTTTATAATGATTGATTGAATTGAATTGAGTTTAATGCCGCTTTCAACATTTCTTCAGTTATATCGCAGCTAACAATGGATTCCTGGTATTTATCTCACCAGTACTATCATCACATTCATGCCTATAAACCTCCAGCTGCTTTCTCACATAGGTCTAGGATTATCAACCTATTAGTGAGAGACAAATAGTTCGAAAGAATGAGTCCTGCTGTTGGGATCAAACCCCAGACCTCTAGATTGAGTCTGAAGCGCTACCAACTGCACTATGATGGTGGCCTAAATTATTACTAATCATAAAACAAATCATTACCAGTATCATATTGAAGCCACTGTTTTCAAAAACAGTAATTTTTTACAGATATCGACATTTTTCTCTTCCAAAAATAAATAAGTCTTTAAACACAGACTTTTTGTTGTTGTTTTTTTTCCCATCAATTTTGAGCATTTTTAACCAACCAAAAGGTTTTTTACAATCAAAATTTTATTCAATGAAAATTCAACAACTTAATTTTGTTTAATTGGAATTTCCAATTATGGTAATCGACCAATGATGCCAATGTCAGCCTCTGTCTGTCCGTCCTGAAGTCTCAGTTTGGAAGAAATTTCCTTAAACTAAAGATCTCAAAGATCAATAAATGATCTCTGATATCAAAGTATTAAACATCAATAGTTCACATCAGGTTCTTATCTTTAAGTAGGCTAAATACATGTAGTTATCAAAATATTGCACTTCAATATGAAATATCGGCTGTTAAATTAGTCATTGTTCGAAATCCACTGACAAATACAGCTGTATGATCAAATTCCAACATCAAAGAAATCCCTAAGCAAGTACTCCCAATTTGAGTGGTACTTGATTGGCAGGCTATCATTGGTAGCACAAGTAAGAATATTGTTCAATGATTAAATAGTGTAATCTTTCAAAACAAACAGACAAGTTTTACTTATTGTTGATAATTGATGGCACAAACTAGCCACCTTTTCATCCCCACTTGACAGATTTTAATCTTTTGACATGAGAAAAAGGAAAGAAAAACGGTCTTTTTGAACACTGCCATTAATATCAAAGCAAATCATAATTAAAGAGGAGTAGAGATTTGGAAATTCAATCAAATGTCTAGTATTTATCAATTTGTAGAATGTTTCTGCTATACAACCAAGAAAATAAATGGTTAATAAGCCTTGTCATGCTGGACTCCCAATTTTCCTGCTCAATAGCAGGAGTTAACACAAACATCAACCTGTATTCCTTGGCTAATTTCGCCTGAGACTCTGTTTATTTTCCGTGAGTGAAATCGGAAAAAACACCGATGATCGACGAATTCCGCCAATTAGCATTAAGATTTAACTGTTTACTAGATCTATGTATTCTACTCAGACCTGTAGTATAGTGGTTAAGACATCCGCCTCTGATGCAAGAGAACTCGAGTTCAAACCGTGTAAGAGAAAGTATAATATTCTCCCTCAAATTTTCTTTTTCTTTTTTTTTTGTCTTACAATCACATATACACTGCAACTCCATTATAACGAAATCTGTTAGAGCGCTAAATCCATTATAACGCGGGGTCCGCTTGGCTCCCGAAATTTAGGGGGGGGTTGACCATTTTGGGATGCTGCGGCGATGTTACCCGATCCGCCGTTAACGCTGTTTTCATCGCGATTTTAGATCGATAGGTGAAAATTCCGAGACTAAAATCGATACTGAGCGAAGCCAGGTAAATCAATACAATTGTTTTTCACACCTCCCGCGGAGCAGTGGTGGCGATAAATGCCTCAGGTCAGAGAGAAATGGCTAGTTTGATTGCTGACAGACGTAGGCCTATAGTTATATCACTACCGCTGGAGTACCGAATTCGATCACGAGTAAAACCAACACATCCTTGCCTAACCCCAAACTGCTATCTCACATAGGTCTACGATTAGCAACCCATGGATGAGTGACTTATAGTCAGAAAGAATGAGTGCCGCCGTCGGAGAAACACGGAATATTGACAGTCCGGCGCGCTACTAACTGCGCTTTGTCCACCGTGTTGGGACGTAATTGGACACCGAAAAGTCTAGCTCGCATGCGATTAAATCTAAGTTAATAAATTTCAGAAGAAGCCGTGCTTTCGCAAAATAAGCTCATCTCGTTTTATATTACATTTACCGCTGTTGACAAACGTTTCAAAAAGCGACTCGCCCCGTACCTAATTTATTTGTTTATTACCTCCCTTTGCCAATCCCGTTGAATCTTCTTATAAATATTACTTTTTTGTTAATATATGATTAAATTTTGTTTCTTTTTTTATTAAACTTATTCATATTATAGTCATGTTTTAAAGGGTTTAAAAATTCAAAGCCCAAATGAATTATTCCTATCTCTCACTAAATAGACAACTTAATTAAGATTTAAACAGGAAGCTATATATAAACCTACATTTCCCACTTCACAGCTTCGAACAAAGAAACTAAAAATGGCACGTAACTGATAGTGACTGCGCCGCTTCGCTTTCGTGTGGACTGTCTCTCCTGACGATCTACTATCTGATAATCAAAGCCGTGGATTAACATCTTGTCAAACCAAGGGTTACGATCATTTTACTTAAACGGTTTTCGAGAAGTTTTCGATATCCCTTGACTCGTGAAGATGATGTATTAAATGGATAAGCTTATCTCCGCAAACCGGCGATCCAAATGTCGTAGCTACTGAATTTACGGCATTTTTTCTCGCCCATCGAAGAATGCGGTCCTGCACTCCGAGAGATTCGATTACTTTGGTATAGTATCGATCGGACGTAGGGTATTAGTTATTTTGATTGCGTAGATAGTATTTTCTCCTATTTTCCAAAAGACGATATTTGAAATATGAAATTCGTTGATCTTATGAAACTTAATGGATTTTACTAACTTTACCATTTGAGATCGTTTTTATCGGTGGTTCTCAGCTTCCGGGCGGGTAGGCCCGAGAAATCGGGATGCAGAGAACTAAGAAAAGTCTGCGATCGTTTAACCATACTCACTATATTACTTTATCAAAGATAGTTTTGTTTAGCTTAGGGACAACAAAACTATCTTAAAATAAAAAATACCAAAGCAATAAACCGCGTTTGTTCTTCAATTCATTGCCGAGTTTTAAAAATATAAAATACGATGGCCTAAATATGTACATGTATATTTAGATATCCGATATCATCAATATTGACTCTGTGTCTGTTACGTTTCCGCGGTACGTTATTGTTCACCGCGGGAGGGGGGGGGGGTCGGCGGCGGCCGGGGGGGTACAGCGTTATAGCAGATACATCCACTTCTTCCGCTGTTTTATTTCTTGGACCCAGACCACCGCGTTTTAATGGAGTTGCAGTGTATTATTTTTTAGACGGAGGGTGTATTGGGGTTTATAATTTTTGTAATTTTGAAGACACATTTTTCATATATTGAGTCAACTATTTATATAGAAAATAACAACAGCAAAGGTTGCTCTGCTGATGCAGGGTGCCTTTGTGGTAACTTTGGCAACGATTTTGAACAGATTCGAAACTAGGCTTAATCGGAAAATTTTGTTGTTTTCTGAAAATTGGGAAACATCTTTTCCTTGTGGTTTTAAGACAAATAAGTGCAGTGTTTATCTCACTTTCATACAACAATAAAAGATTATTTTCATCAAAGATGTCGCGATATGAATCAGCAGAAAGCGCTCGTTTAATTATTCAACAAAAATGATATTCCTCAAGAGTGAACTTGTAATAGGGACGAAAAAAGTATGAAAACTGAGCAATAAAAAAAAGCACCTTGGTGACTTGAACCCATAGATGTGTGATCGATAGCGATACACCTTAACCAACTGAGCTATTCTTTCTTGCTCTCACTCGCTGGTTAAATTGCGTATTTATAAAAGTGTTTCAAAAGTTTTATTGAATGAGAACTCGGAGATCTTCCGAAGATATACGAAATATGCACAGAGTCTCAGGCGAAATTAGCCAAATAATACATACTTTAATTCAAATTGGTGTTTCATGCTGTTTATGACAAATATTCAGTCATATCAAGGCAATGTTCACTTACCATATTTCCTCTAATAATACAACCCTCCCTAATAGAAGCACTCCTACATTTTTACTGAGAAAACCCACTTCAAATGCCTAAATTTTAGGAACTTTTTAAGACTTCTTCTCTAATTTGAGATGAATTTCCCCCAAACAATCATTTTTATGATTGTTAAGAGGAATTTCACCTCAATTAAATGGAAAAATGCCTTAATGACATCAATTTTAATGATTTTTTAAATCAGAAAATACATACTAAATAAAAGGTCCCTGACCATTTTATGTTTAGCTCTCGGGTTTATCTATTAGGAGAAATATGGTATATTGGCTTTTTATATCACAGGAACTAATGCCTTGCCTTGCAATACGAACCCCATAATTTGATTGTTTTGTAAATTTATTTTGGTTATAGCAACAAGAGGCCAAAGAGAACCATTATCGCTCCACCGACACTTAATGCCTAACAGATTTATGAAAATTCATTAATAAACTGCAATAAAAGTATTAAGCTAAGCTATAATCTATTTGTTAGTAGATAAAATTCTAAGGCCAAGGCTAGTAAAATAATGCATGAAATGATAAAAATCTTAAGTGAATAAACAATCTTACACAAAAATCTGTCAATAATTGTAAAGGCTGCTAAACTGGAACACAGCTTTTTCTTCATAAAAAGCAATGTTCTCTACTGTTTCATACAAACATTTGGATGTTTTTCTTTAAGATGTATTTAGTTCATATTTGAATACTTGAACCTAGACTCTTCTTTATAGTATTTTATTCAAACGGAATTGAATCATAACAAATCTAGTAATTAAGTCCCCTGTCTCTAAAGGGAAGAGTTGTTTTTGTTCAGCACTTGTTAATACAAACTTGGATTAAATAGGCATGTAATAGATCTACAACAAATATATTTTCTGAAAATGCAAACAAAAACCACAGAGGCCAGTCAACTTGAATTCCCAGGCTGGTACACTAATATAAACTAATTGTATTTCGGATGAGATGTTAAACCGAGGCCCATGAGACAGTGCTTTACACCGAGCAAGTTAAAGAACCTTGGCGGATCTCAGCAGTAGATTTGTCATGTATCCTTGCACTATCCCCTGTAACAACTAACCGTCTCTTGGGGGCATCCCTCATATGGGCATGTGCTACGATAGTGACGATAAATAAATGGAAATACACACACACCAACTTGAATCCCCGTGAAGAAATCCCAGATTTACCACATTATTTTCTATGAGATTGATTATGTTATGGCACCAGAGTTAATGGGTTATAGGGACAGATAGATAATTATGTTAAATAAGAAATTTAATCCCTGAATTAAAACATTTTTAAGATGTATACGTGTCACTCATTAACTTTTACTGTTTTGTGACCAAGTGAATTTTGATAGCCTTATGTCAACTTGAAATTCTTTAGATCGGTGGCAAACCCTCAAGGAGATGTTTAAACCCTCAAAAGAGCAAAAAATCCCTTCTCTCCATTTACAATTTTAGGTCTCAAAATTACAATATTTATCCTAGGATATACTAGCTATACTCTTCAAAAAATGTTCTTTGACACTGATTAATCATATGATTTTTCTGAGTTCATGTAAAAATTTCGATAAACTTTGATTGAATTGTTAACAGTAATTAAGATGTAAGAATATCACATGTAATTGCGATAAATTACTTGACAACGTTTCTCGATAGAGACGTCAACGTCAAATAACGTAAAATATGAATTCTCATTCAGCACGTGCAGTTCCAGATTAACTGAACTGTCCTGATAGCTCCCCATTGTGTTTGTGAATGAAATGCCATTGCTTGATTGCTTTTGAAATTGAACGTCTAGGCACACATCTGTAATGAAAACATGCTAAGCCAACGGAGGAGCAATGTCATAAAGTTTTTGTGCGCCACAAGGCAGGCCCTATAAGACAAGCCGTTGAAAATGACTATATTGTTTCTGGACAGACTATCTTGTACCTCTGACACCGCTATAACATGCCTCACAGCATTATGTATAGAGCAAGATCAGTCTGACGCTGGATGACAATGTTCGTCCAGGGCGTCGAATGACGTAATTATATTTGGGATTTTTCAATCTTACTACTACTTCAACGAATACTAAGGTCTCCAGTCTAAGTAGAATCTCTGGTAAGAAAGTATGGAACCAGATAAGAGAGGTCAAGTTTGCCATTATAAGACATGGCGACTTAACGTCCTTAGTCAATGTCTCTGTTACAAATCTTTGATCAAAAAAGTTACTATGTTTCAAAACATTCTGAAGATGCATTGACCTCACCTTCATTGATTGACTCTGCTCATAAATATAGATATAGATGTGGAAAGTAAAATCTGCATATAGATCAAATGTCAAAGAACTTTTTTTGAAGAGTAAATTTAAAGATAGACAATGAGCTTTTCTGTTGTATCCATTTTTTGAAGCAAAATATCTTTCAAAATATTTTTTTCACTTATTTCCTTGAACTTAAGCTAGAGTTTGATTTTCTCTAAACAATCATTTTAATGATTGTTTTGAGAAAATTAGCCTTTGAATATTTACAACTCATGAAACTCTTGGAATCAAGGTAGTGGACTCATTATAAATTTGCAACATTTCAGAGCTCATGAGCTTTCACAATGAAATCATTAGGAAACCTTGGTTAAGACTGCTAATGACTTCTGAAACGTTGTGGAACTATTACGGGTCAACTACCTTAAGGTATTCTCAATCAACCGAATTGGGCAGATGGTGAAGGGGCCCGAGCTACCTATTGGAGGGCATATAGTAGGTCTAAAAGCTACCTTACATTGTATTATTGACTGATTGCGGTTTAAGACCACTTTCAACTCTGAAAATTGCAGCTATGTGGCAGAGGCTGGTGCACATCCCCATGTTTTTTTTTCTTTATGTTTATTACTCGGGGACAACATTGTATGGTGCATATACATTTTTTGGTAGGTTTAGTTTAATAAGTCATGTAAATGTTACTTAAGTGGATAAAAAGATTTTCCTTAATTACATTAATTTTTATTTCTATCATAAGAAAATCAATACTCAATCACACAAAAAATTGATAAAAGTTTTTTTTGAGATTATTGAGAAGGAATGACATACAATTTAACAATTGCAAATTCCCACTATTTATCATTTTGTTGATTGCTTTTTCCAAAATGATTGCAATGGGCCTTTCTCTCCCCCCCCCCCCCCCCCCCCCCCCCCCAAAAAAAAAAAAAGAAAACAAAAAAACTTGGGAAAAGCCCTACTGCAATCGCACATTAAGTTTTTAGGTACATGTTAAATAAGTTACATTGTGAAACTGACGTTAAAGCCAATCAAAATAATTCTAAATCGCTCACTCAGTGCTCCATTCATTCATTCCAAACACTCACACCATTCAAAAAACGCTCCAAAATCACTAAAATGATAAGATTGACAACTACATTCACAATAACTACAGCTGCAAAAGAATCGCGATTTCACTGAAATAAGTGAAATTCTGCAAGTGTCTGATTTGTCCTTGAAGAGATAAGCTATTCATAGAACTTTTATTGAAGGGGGGTAATGAATATCGCCAATTTTTTTCATCCTGAAATATAGCTGTATCAGATTACCTCCCTTTAATTTCACTCAGAACCCACTCATCACGCTCATTCAAATTCATGTCGAAATCATTCACCTTTTCAATTTAACGATGTTGTTAGCTGTATATATAGTCACAACAGTTTGTGATTCCCCTTAAAACTGACCTTCTAATAAATATTTGGACAAGTCGCAGTCTGTTTGTTCCTACTGAAAGGGACATAAGTCAGTACTCACTTATTTTGTCTGATCTGTTTAAGTTGTTTCCCTTATAAAATCTAATTCAGTCTACACGAAATTGAAATGGAGACGTCAACAGCTGCAACTTCATCGCATTTTGATAGAAAATTGATCTTGATAATCTTTTACTCGAACGGACCCGAAAGAAGCTTGTTACAAGCAAAGATGTCTGCCTTTAGAATTCACCGTTGCATCATTGCAATAAATATAGATCACGTGTTTTGCAAAATTCAACATCGTGATTGGTCTTCGATTACATAATCAGCACGTGCATGACTAGGCATCTACAGTCCTATTGCTTTATCCGCCCGACATTCAAATAGTGCAACCTTTTCAAATTATATCCCGAGTTGCGGGTGCACCTCCGTGCAAAGCGGGCTAACATTTGCGAACAGTTTGCACCGTTTAGTCACCCTGAACGCAGGGCCGATCAGAACTCATCTTAAGGTAGTGGACCCGTAATAGTTATGCGACGTTTTTGGAGTAATGAATTTTAACAGTGTTAACCAAGGTTTCCTAATGATTTTCATTAGGAAACCTTGGTTAACACTGTGAAAGAATATATGGTCCGAAATGTTGCGGAACTATTATGGCTCCACTACCTTAAATGCATAAAGTTTACATACATGTTAAATATTTTTCGGACAATTATAAAACGGAAATAATATACTACTCAAAGTTTGCTAAGCACCAAAACTTGTTTACACTATAATTTCAGAAAAAAATGAAATTTGATTATAAGACTGTTGGAAAATGGTCGATTGTTGACAGTTTATCAAATTTTAAGAAGAAAATGAAGCTTCATAATAAGAAGAAGACTTTAAATGTAGACCAAACAGGGAGACCCTAGAAATTGGTCTGTTTTCTTAAAAATTGAAAAACCCGAATTTGACCAAAGGTGCATTTCGTTCAATAACGAGTACGAGAGCCGGCACTGTCAATATTTACAGCCTGACAGCGCCTCTGCATACTCCTTACTAAGTTCTGGATTACTCTTTGGGGAGACCATTCTTCTCTAAGGATCTGGTCGAGACCCTCGAGTGTCCTTGGCTTGACCTGGCGAGCCGAAACACGGACCTGTAGCTCATTCCACATATGCTCTATGGGATTTAAGTCCGGTGAGCGAGCCGGGCAGTCCAGACGTGGAATGCTCTCTTCTTGGCGATACTCTTGGACTATACGGGCCGTGTGTTGACGGGCATTATCATCCATTAAAATGAATCCATCCCAATTAGCACCAGCGTAAAATCATAGGTGGGTATTGAGGATTTCATCAATGTTCATAAGAGCTGTTAGAGTACCTCTTGCTAAAATAACAAGATCAGTCCTCCCATCCCAGCTGATGCCACCCCAAACCATGATGGACCCGCCCCCATAACGATCGTGCTCAGCAATGTTTGCTGCACGAGACCTTTCCCCCGGCCTTCTCCACACCCTAGCCCGCCTATCAGTGTAGTCCAGGCAATGCCTGGACTCATCCGTGAATAGCATGGGGCGCTAGCGTCTTGTGCGCAAGCCAACGTGGTCTAATGCCCATGTTAACCGACGCCGATAATTAACTCGGGACAGCAGAATACGAATACATGGTCTTCTTGACCTCAGGCTATGCTCATGCAGCCGTGTTCGTATGGTTTGAGTCGAAACTCGTACTCCCGAGGCGTTTTGAAGGTCGGAACGTAGCTGCGTTGATTTCAGCTGCATTACCGTAGCAAACCTCTTCCTTCGGGCTTGAAGTACCAAAAAACGGTATTCTGCGACGGCGGTAGCTATACTCCTACCTCCACCACGTCTCCTTACAGGTGTACCATACTGTTGGTATCGTGACCAAGCTCTGATTACAACAGTTTGGTATATCCCCAGTACCTTGCTAGCATCACTGTGGGAAGCCCCTTGCTCCACCATACCTACAGCACGCCACAATAGTTCGACAGATAAATGTCGTCTGGCATTTGGATAAGCCATGAGTAACGACTGAAAAGTCAATAAAGTACCGAAAAACAGAAGCTACGCATCTACACGAAATCTGTACATGTAGAAAATCAAAGCACTGAAAGTACTGATGGTGGACGTTTCTGTTGGCATACTGGAGTGATTATTCCAATTGTTGAGAAAAGAGAAATTTTACATGTAAAATTACGATAAAAGGAAAATGACCTAACCCTAGTGCGCATCTTGCTTCAGATATACGTTTCTCAACATACGTGACCCTTCACACAAAAGGGACCATCCGGGAATTCTGTAAAATAAATTATTGAAAAAGAAATTTGATCCACCATAGTTCAACAAGAAGTCGAGTTTTAAAAATCCTTTCACTGGAAGGTAGGTTGATCATTCAAGATTCAGAGAATAAGCACGGTGCAAAAAGTTTCGACTCTAGTCCGCACTACCCAGATGGTCCCTTTTTGCGTGACAGGTCACATATATCGTCGATTGACAATCAAAGTCGTGTAATAACATGATTTCGATAACTTTCGGCATTATGCCGGATGTAGTTTAAAGAGTGATTGGCTGATCTATTAGGTATAAAAGGGAAGAAATGACAATAAGATGATCTAGGTAATTATTATTATTTTGTAATGCTAAGCGATTCTCCATAATCTCATAATTAATTTTATGGGCTTATCTGCTTAAAAAATTCTATAAAAGGATAATGATTAATTGTTCCGCGATTTTCATTCTCAAATAAAGAAAAAGGGTAAGTGTTTATATAAACATGTAAAAAATTGCAGACACTCGTCTCGAGATTGGCTGTCGCGTGTTGAAAAGTAAAGTAAAACCCCTTTGCATAAACCATTATCGCACGACCTGAATGCTTTACTTTGTCTGCTCGGGCTGTATCGGTTTTCATGTATTTTCCGATATTTCCATTGATTGGCCAAAGTTTTACATACATTAGTAGTGTCAGGGGAGGTTACCATTGCAGTAATTCCATTCACACAGTTTTCATGAGTGACCTCCCATAGACCATTGGGAAACAATGGACAAATTACTCTCTCTGTAAGAAAAGTAGTTCTACGCAAGCGAAACGTTCACCCGATCTCAGAATTGCATATGATTTCGCACTTAAAAGATGTCTTTGAGGTTTCAACAAGTTATGTAGAATCCTTGTTTCACTCCATTTTCAAAATGCATAGTTGTCAGACGGATACATTTCTTGAAAAAGAGTAAATTGAATCTAAAAGTGAGCACTACTGCTTTGAAAACCTATTAACATATGACAGGATTGTTCTTACGAGGTATTAACACTGGTGAACGTTAACGTCTACCAATAAGAAAGGACAGATAAGAAACCGGGGTTCTTCAGTTTGCACGAGTCTCACGAACACGAATGTTTGTTGTTTTTTTCTAAATCAGCTCCTGTAGGACAGCGAAAAAGTTTGGTGCTTAGCAAACTTTGAGTAGTATATTAACGATGTAAAACAATCGGGAACCTTCTCTACGAAATATATGTCGGGAAACTTGTAATGACATAAACTTTACCGCTAAAGATGACGTTGAGTTAAACACGATTGACATTATTTCACACAGCAACTACTACATCATGTACCACTTAATCTTTTTCGAAACTCTAGACATTCGTATCTGCGATTATCCATCCACTGAGGCTAATGTCGAAAGTCAAAGAATACTATTTTGAAGTATTTGAGAACGTTTATGGAATTTCTAAGTCCGGGTAGATGGCGTAAGGCGAAAACTTCGAACAGAAACGTATAGGTAGGTTTTGCGCGGTGAGCCGAGAAATCAACTCTTTACTATTGAATTCTCGTGTCATTTGTTCGAAAGAGATAAAACATGCTAAAATAACACATTAAGAAAATATAAAACTAACCTTTTAAACCAACGTAATTGCTTGTCTTAAGAAGCAAACTTCATTCCAATATGTACTTTCATAATTGCAGTGATCAGGGGCCTGTTTCATGAAAACATTTCAGACGCATTTTTGTCTTACCGATGGCTTTAACAAATATTTAGGACAAAAATCACGTATCATCAATCTATCAATACCTAGACAATGTGATTGTTGTTTCTACTGTTTGGAAAGTCATCAGTAAGACAAAAATACGTCTTAAATGGGTTGATGAAACTGGCCACTGGATAAATTCCTATCATTTTCTTTTTAATTATACCCGATTTAGCTATGGTAATGGACTTAACGCCTACATCAGAGCTCAGTTTATACAGCCCTGCGTTCATTATGACAAAACGGTGCAAATTGGTTGTGAATTTTACCCCGCTCTGTACGTGCACTTGCATGCAAAGCGTTGTAAAATCGGCAAACAGTACAGATGCATTGTTTTGATATCCCGAACGCAGGACAGGCTTACCGGAGTCTTTTCTAGATGCAGTAATGAAATAGCTGCAAGTTTCACGAAGTTGTCCATTAAGAAACTGTTAACATGCATAGCGCTTGTTTGTTTTTAAAATGGCCTCATTTTTTAGATTTCAAGAATAACAACGCGCTAAAAAAGAGAAGAAGAACAAGTAACGTTGTCCAATGGCCTTCGATTTATGGGAGTCTATTATTTCTCCGATTAAAGAGTTCGGGTAAATAATTGAATACTAATTAAGGAAATAAATCAATGCATGAAAATGGCCAGATGACACGAAGCAAGGACATAATTTGAATGAGTCATTCGATATATACTAGGTTCTAAAGGAAAGTAAACGCTTTTCAAAGCTTACTCCATATTTGACTGGCGAGCCTGCCTCAATCTATCGATACAGTATCGGGGGGTAGCGTAGATGGGAACCTGTCTAACTCCATATAACGTCAAATAAATGAATGACATTTTTCGAGAATAATGACAAACTGTTTTTTTGTTTAAAATCTCACGGTACGCTTGTTGGTGGTTTACGCTAAACGTTTGTGGGTGGATTGCGACAGTTGATTTTGTGATACTTTCTTATTCAGCACGCGACTGCTGAATAATTGTTCTGAAATTTTGAAATATGCAACGGCGTGGATGACATGAGTATACGTACGTTTTCATCCCGAATGGTACATACGATAACGTATCCCTCCTTTGATAATCTGATGTGGGAGATAAAGTAGGGATACGTTTCCGTATCTACCCGAATAGGTCACTGAAAATATAAGCTTTAACTTGAATGATTTTGTAGACCACAAACGTGATGAAATATTAGTTCCGGAGATTTCCTCTAATTGGCGATAGTCTGAGTCTTCTTCCCCGGTCCGTGGCGACGTCATAGCGCAGCTGGAAGCGCGTCGAACTCCCCATCACGAGGTCATGGATTCGATTCCCGACGACGGAACTAATCCTTTCCGACTACATGTATTTGTCTTCCACCAATCGGTAAATTATCGTAGACCTATGTGGAATAGCAGCTGGAGGCTAGAAAAGGATGTGATGGTTGTGCTAAATACCAGAGATCAATTGAAAACTTCTTGAATGCGGCGTTAAATCCCATGCAAACAAATAATGAAAAAAAGAGATGTTCACATGTCCGAGCTCCACAACTTTTGCGTATTTAGTAATCATTCTCGTCGGCTTTCAAAGAAGTATTTTTCGCTTTTAAGAATCTGTAACCAGTAATACTATCCACGTGGGGGAAAACAATTATTATGATGATTTATTGCTGTAATAATTTCAAAATTCTTACCGTTATATCTCGGCGGCTGGTACAGCTATTCGAGGCTTCCTGATGTCCCTCATGTACCAGTACAACAACAGCATTTTGTCCGAGCCGCATCTCTCAATCCCACTTAGGCGAACGTACTGCTTACCAATTCGATGGCTAAGCGTGATGATAAATATAGCAAATATACGTATACTCCGGTTGATTGATTGATTGAATGGAGTTTACGCCGCTCTCAACATGTTTTCAGTTATATCTCGGCGGCTGGAGCACCTAACAATGGTTTCCTGGTATTTCTTTCACCAGTACAACCACCACATCCTTTCCTAGCCTACAGCCGCTATCTCACATAGGTCTACGATTATCAATCCATAAGTGAGAGACAATAGTCGGAAAGAATGCCGCCTTCGGGGATCGAACCCGGGACATCTAGATTGACAGTCCAACGCGCTATCAACTGCGCTATGACGGCGGCTTTGTATACTCCGGACAAGATTTTTCACTTTGCATTGAGCAGTGGCTTACATTTGTGCGTATCTGAACAAACTCTTCACATGATACTAGTTTATTCACACAACGGAACAACTGTGCAAAGTAATTTTGAATTTGATCCATAAATCAAAAAGGACAAGAATAGGACACCCACTGACACCCACACATACACGCTCGCACGTGCATACGCAAAGCACGCACTCACACACGGAAAGATATTTCTACGAAATTCTTGGATGGCCCCTTTATGCGTGTCGGATCAGATATCAATCTAAACTTTCTAAAAGTTTTATGTTTACAGACCATTTATCAGGGCGAGGTAAAGAATGGGCTTTTGATAGTTTTTTTCCGAATATTGTAGAAATATCAAGAAAAGGAAATGATTCAGAAAATTGAATCAATTCAGCGTCATTATGTTATTGAGTCGACGAGAAGTCGATCAAACCGTATAGAATCTTTTGCAAGATAAGGACATTTCTTAAATGCTTTTCGGTGGTTTATTGAGAAATAAAGGTAGATTATCACTTGATAATCTCATCGCAAAAGCAGTGAAATTATCAAAAACTTACACCCTGCTTTTGTGCATTTCATCCCATCTGACGTCATCTATGCGGGCGAAATAAGTGACGTCACAATGAATATTGCATAGCAATCACGAGCAAAATGACGCGCTTTACAAAATTGCGTCCTAGAAATTTCACATTTTGACTCATTTTTGGAATACAGAAATAGAATAATCGTTTGTTTTTCGAGCAAGATCGATAAATATTTCATTTCGTGAACAACAAAAGCTATATTTTCATTCGTGGCTCCACCACTCGTGAAAATATAGCCTTGATGTTCACTCAATGAATATAATTCGATCTTACACTGAAACAAACGATTATCTTCTATATACATAAACAGTCGATATTGCTCAAGCGACTACTTCTTTTCAGCAATTGCCAAGATCGGAAGCAATGTGGACAGACTTTAAATGCGTGACCATTGCCCATACTAGCTTCCCATGAAAACATAAAGAAAGACTAAAACGAAACATATTTTAATCCTTTGTAAGTGAAAATATATTTGGGATTCCTTGGGCAAGCAATTTCCCTTTTTAATGTTTTCCTAGACTATTGTGCCTAGTTCTAGATATTCAAAAATTGGTACAAAATTTAAGAATTATATTTTAAATAAAGTATAGTATAACTTAGTTTTCTAAATCTTTTATCATGGGTCAGTATTGAAATTTATGAATTTGATATTGTTTGAAAATACTAAAATCGCTTTAAGAATAGGCAATTTGACTTTTTTTGTAGACAGAAGCTGTCATTTTTGTCAAAATATGCATAGAATGAATATAAGTGTTCTGGTCTAAAGCTTACCTTTCTACCAGGAAGTACTAAAGTCCCAGAGTGCCACCTTTGCATCCATTCAGAATGAGGCTCAGTGACGTCACTGTTTTAAATGTAAACAATTTTTGAACTCGAATTTTCTGTGTTCAAAGAGGTTACATAATAAACAGTCTTTGAATGAATAGTTATAGAATTGACTGCTAAAGTTTATTTGCTGTAAGGAAGTCAATAGAGCAATTCAGGTCCTCGCCATATGTCACTTGTTTATTTCTTCGAATTTGATCGTTTCAAGGACTCAAGGAACTGTCATAACTTTAGTACACGTTATTCTAATCCTTGTATACGTTATCTATAGACCTACGTTACTCGTTCGCTTACACATGCTTCTCATACGGCAATTATTAACGCTATACTGACAACGTAAATGTTTTGTGCTAACACAAGCCGTTCGTCAAGAGCGCTGGTTTTACGTTGGGCAAAAGTGCGTATAAAGAAGTTTATACCCTATTTTTTCTAATTGGGTGTGGCTACTCTCATGAGCTGTGAAGACCCTTTAGGAGATGAATTGAATATTCCTAAAATTCATTTAGCCTAAAGTAATGAATTACAGGAAAATTCTTTTCGCCAATTTGAAAAAGTTTGAAAATAAAAATATTTTCACACTGTATTAACCGACAAAGTGGAATCAAACACCTGCGTGATTAGGTTTTCAGTTCCATATCTCCGCCAAACAAAGAAATTCTCTTAATCTCTAATAATCATAGAAAGAGATACAGATAAAAGGGGATAAAGCCTGTCTAAAATCTTTGTTCCTCTTAAAAACACTATGTAATGTGTACTCATTTGAATCGTCTTTACGAGACGATTCCAATGAGTACCAACAATATAGAATTTTTGAAAGTATTGCTGAAATAATATAATATGAAATTGAAAATACCCCTTTTTCTGTAGTTCTAATGTAGAGATTTAGACATAATGCGACAGAAATCTTTATGGACTATCTGTGTACTAGCTTACAATTTGTCATGTACTTAAAGTGGTTTTCGTGGAGTTATGAAACCATACTTTCAGCCAGTTGGAATGCACAAATCATTATGGATAAAACTGAATTGAAAGTATAAAAAGTCGCTGAAATATCTTTAAAACAAACACTTGGTGTAGCAAATCTAATTTATTTTAACTGATCTACCTAAAGCTTGAAATGACGCCTTCTATGGAGACTGTGAAAGAACGGACGGCTAATCAAATTTGGAACGACCGAATGCGCAAGACTCGTGAGGCTAGCGGCATTTGTATTGTCTTTTTTTCCTGGAAACCTAATTTACAAAAAGAGTTCTTTTCAACTACCATTTCAAGTAATGTATACTCAGCAAAAAAGGAAAGTATCCACTTTTTTTTTGCCAATATCTTAACCAATATCTTATATCTGCATGATCAAATGATCAATCAAGGTACCCAAATGATTGCAGTGCTTCATTTTCTCAAACACTCATTATTTTCATTCAAGCATGTGATTTTAGTGTTTTTCAAGAAATGTCAAAACAATTGCTTTGTACGTCGACGTACGTCACTTGTTCGATCTTGAGTCTCTTCTCAAATGAATGCTATTTCTTAATCTTTGTAGTGAAGAAAATCAAATAACAGTTGTCTTCCATACCACACAGTATTGAAACAAGAACAAGAGAAACTTGACAACTCGCATAATCAAAAATCGTCAATCGTTGAATAAATTTTACGGGCTTTACTTGAAAGAGAAGGAAAAAAAACGTTTGCTGACCATTTCATATAGAGTAGTACTGTTATTCGCACTCTCCAACTTATTAGGACATATGGCAAGACGTAACGCCAAATTCGCCCATTCACGTTGACGCGTTTGCTTCCATGCGTCGAAACCACAATTTTAAAACGGAAGCAAAATTAATGTTTAAACCCTTTAAAACGTCATTTTTTAAACCAAGTCTATTGCAATTTAAGTCTCAACGAGCAATTTTAATTGAGTTTCAAACGAACATATCCAATGGGCATGAGGAAACGTATGTAGCAATACAAATGTTGTTATGCTGTCAGCTCAGAACTGAAATAGAGAATATGGGGATTGGTTTCTTGACAAGGAACATGCGGTCTGTATTTGGTTAATTTGAGCTTTCAAACCGCGAGATATGTTTTATGTTCAATTGTGTTCATTTAACGTAATATTTGCAGATAGCAGCAGAGGGTATCAAGTTGACATCAAATCAGGATACATTATGTCCTAATATGGCATTTGGCAAACATAAAAAAAATAATTTTTAATTGAGGTTCTGCGAATTTTGTAAAGGACACCCTGTCTACTTTAACATCCGCAATTCGGTAGCGTCTTCTGCAATTCACATCAAACTTTCCAAGTTTTATTCCAAAGGGTCGGGGTTTTATTTTCAATATATTTCACAGAATTTCTGTGTAAACCTCTTAAGAAATCTGAAGTTTTTATTGGGTGGACTTTTTTTTTTATTTTTTCTCGGTTTATTTATTTCTGACAGAAGATTTATACTCTATAAGATGACACGTACATATTTCCGACAATGTACAGGTACATGCATTTCTTTTTAATGCCCCTACATCGATAGATCTGGGGAATATTGTTTTTCCCCCATACGTTTGTCTGTTTGTATATCTGTTTGCCTGTTTGTCCATTACTCTGTTTGTCAAAAAAAAAAAAAAATAAATAACAAGAGGGCCATAGTGGCCCTTAATCGCTCACCTGAATGAACTGTCTAAAAATTTCAAAAGAAGAATGAGAAATAGAATGATGAATGACTGAGCTAAACAAAGCTGTTGCTTCTATACAACTTGAGAATCCCTTTTTTACAATTTTAAGGTTGACTAACAAGGATTTTAATAATTGATTTCGTGACCTAGTTTTTGACCCAAGATGACCCAATTTCGATCTTATCCGAGATTTCATCTAGACAATCATTCTGACCAAATTTCAGGTTGATTGGCCAAAAATTGTGGCCTCTAGAGTGCATACAAGGTATTTCTTAGATTTGACCCCGTGACCTAGTTTTTGACCCCAGTTGACCCAATTTCAAACTCGTCCGAGATTTCATTAGGACAATCATTCTGACCAAAATTCAGGTTGATCGGGCAAAAAATGTGGCCTCTAGAGTGCATACAAGGTTTTTCTTAGATTTGACCCCCTGACCTAGTTTTTGACCCCGGTTGACCCAATTTCGAACTCATTCAAGATTTCATCAAGACAATGATTCTGACCAAAATTCAGCTTGATCTGGCAATAAATGGAGCCACAAGAGTGCCTACAAGGTTTTTCTAAGATTTGACCCTGTGACCTAGTTTTTGACCCCAGTTGACCCAATTTTGAACTCGCCCAAGATTTCATCAAGACAATCATTCTGACCAAAATTCAGCTTGATCGGGCAAAAAATGTGGCCTCTAGAGTGCATACAAGGTTTTTCTTAGATTTGACACTGTGACCTAGTTTTTGACCCCAGTTGACCCAATTTCGAACTCGCCCAAGATTTCATCAAGACAATCATTCTGACCAAATTTCAGGTTGATCTGGCAAAAAGTGTGGCCTCTAGAGTGCCTACAAGGTTTTTCTTAGATTTGACCCCGTGACCTAGTTTTTGACCCCACTTGACCCAATTTCGAACTCGTCCAAGATTTCATCAAGACAATCATTCTGACCAAAATTCAGGTTGATCAGGCAAAAAATGTGGCCTCTAGAGTGCATACAAGGTTTTTCTTAGATTTGACCCCGTGACATAGTTTTTGACCCCAGTTGACCCAATTTCGAACTCGTCCGAGATTTCATCAAGACAATCATTCTTACCAAAATTCAGGTTGATCCGGCAAAAAATGTGGCCTCTAGAGTGCATACAAGGATTTTCTTAGATTTGACCCCGTGACCTAGTTTTTTACCCCAGTTGACCCAATTTCGAACTTGTCCGAGATTTCATCAAGACAATCATTCTGACCAAAATTCAGGTTGATCCGACAAAAAATGTGGCCTCTAGAGTGCATACAAGGTTTTTCTTAGATTTGACCCTGTGACCTAGTTTTTGACCCCAGTTGACCCAATTTCGAACTCGTCCGAGATTTCATCAAGACAATCATTCTGACCAAAATTCAGGTTGATCCCGCAAAAAATGTGGCCTCTAGAGTGCATACAAGGCAAATGTTGACGACGGACATCGCACGACGGACGACGGACGACGGACGACGGACATCCACCTAACCACAATAGCTCACCATGAGCACTTCGTGCTCAGGTGAGCTAAAAAATTCAACATTCACCATAACTTTTGAATGGTAAGTGATGCGGCCTTCATATTTTACGTAATGATTGCTCTTGACAAGACCATTCTGTTGGTACCGAGTTTATGGACATCAGTCAAGGCCAAGGGCGTTTCTAAGGTCAAATTTGTGAAAAAAAAACCTTCTAACATTGGCCATAACTTTTGAATGGTAAGTGATGGGGTCTTCATTTTTCACACGATAAATGTGTGGGACACTGCCTTTCTTTTGGTACCAAGTTCAAGGCCATCAATCAAGGTCAAGGTAATTTTTCAAGGTCTGATTGTTGAAAAATTAAAACTTTAACAATGCTAAAACTATTGAATGGTAAGTGATAGGATCTTCACATTTCACATGGTGATTGCTTGGGACAATATCTTTCTGATGGTAATATCTTCAAGGTAAACAGTCAAACCCAGTGTCATTTTCCTAGGTTATTTTTCTTTTTTGTTAAATTTAGAGTAACACTAGCCATTACATTGGATTAGAAAGACAATAAGTTTGTTAGTGTGCCAGCCCGGGAATCGAACCCACGCGAAAGACCTTCAATTGACTGAGCTAAATGGACTGACATTTGTTTGAGTGGGGGGTTAACTCCGCTTTTAATAAATTGTCAGTCATATCGCGGCGGCTGGAGCATCCTAACAATTTTCTGTAGGGCCTGTTTTACTAAACATCTTACGATATTTTTTTTGCGTAAGTCAAAAAATAAAGTTGCTTCTGCAGTAGAAACCAAATATGAAACTCTGTCATGCATTATCTCATTTGCATCGTCTTCTAGAGACGATTCCAGTGAGATATTGCAAGCCAGAATCTAACAATAAATGAAAAAAATAGGTACGATTTCTGATTTTGACTTACGGCCACTCTTTTCGTAAAATGTATTAGTAAAACGGGCCTCGAAATACACCCTCTTTTATCTCCAGCTGCTATCCCACACAGGTTAACGATTATCAACCCATTTGTTGGAGACCAATAGTCTGAACGGATATGTGCCGCTGCCGTGGATCGAACCAAGTAGCTTATGACAGTTCGACGCGCTACTAACTGGCTTATTACGGCGATTACAAGCTACAACAGTCTGTGATGTTAACGTGTTTTCGAGATGTACAAATTCTAAAACGCGATGTTTCATTTGTATCGCCGCTTTATTTTTTTTATTTTTTAGGCAAGGGCGTTACATGTACCTAGAAAGTATTCTAAAATAAATCACAATTTATTAAGAACATAACCAGAACATAAGTCACCATTAAGAACGACTATTTCAAGAACCCTAAATATATATGACCCGTCACGCGAAAAAGGACCATCTGGGTAGTGCGTAAAGTGTCGACCCTAGTCAGACTGCGCGGTCTGCGCAGACTGACTAGGGTCAAAACGTTTCGCAATGTGCTTATTTTCTGAATCTATAGTATGATCAATCTACCTTCCAGTCAAAGATTTTTTAAAATGCGACTTCTGGTTGACCTATGCTGGATCAAATTCTCTTTTTCAATAATTCATTAAAATACAGAATTCCCGGATGGTCCCTTTTCGCGTCACGGGGCACATATATGATCTTTTCTGCAGGAAAACCTGCCAGAGTGACGTCATTTTTATAATTTTAGTTGTCCCAGATACATCCAAACAAAGAATTTTAGCTACTCCAATTTCAAAAAAAAATGCAACTGTTAGTTCAATGTGCGTAAAAATTGACAAAAAAAAACTTTAAGTATTGAAACGAGAGGACCATGATGGTTCTAGATGGCTCACCCGTGTCTCTTTGACTCTTGAGACATCACATCAATTAAATAGGCAGATGTCATAAAGGAGAAAATTTCTACATAAAACCAACGTTCATGAAGTTTGGGCCAAAATTGATGCCCCTAGAGTGTAAACAAGAAAATAATCAGTAAGACCCATTTTCCCGTGATATGGCATGGATCTTTCACATTTTCAATACAGTTCATCCTTTTGACCTGACAAACATTATGACTAATTTCCATGAGGATTTGGTCCTATTCGTGGCTTCAAGGAGGTAAACAAGAAAAATATCATTAAGTCCCCTTTTCCTGTGATATATCATGGATCCTTCCCATTTTCAATAAGGTTCATCCTTGTGACCTGGCCAACATTCTGACCAAGTTTCATGAAGATTGGGCCATATTTCTGGCCTCTAGAGTGTGAACTAGAAGATTGTCAATAAGGCCCCTTTTCCAATGATATGACATGGATCCTTCCAATTTTCAATAGGGTTCATCCTTGTGACCTGGCCAACATTCTGACCAAGTTTCATGAATATTGGGCCATATTTGTGGCATCTAGAGTATTAACAAGAAAATTGTCAATAAGGCCCCTTTTCCAATGATATGACATTTATCCTTCCCATTTTCAATAGGGTTCATCCTTGTGACCTGGCAAACATTCTGACAAAGTTCCATGAAGATTGGGTGATATTTGTGGCCTCTAGAGTGTAAACACTTAAATTGTTGACGACGGACGACACACGACGCACATCGGACATTCAATGATCACAAAAGCTCACCTTGAGCACGATGTGCTCAGGGGAGCTAAAAATTGAGGAAACGGGGAAATTGCTTGAAACAAGCAATTTATCTTTTTTTGGCAATGTTTTCCTCTTTATTACTTTCAATATGGTGGTACAAAAAGGTCAATCCATGTATGTTTTTCTGATTTGGAAACAAGTTGCTTTTCTTGCTTTAATGATAACTAGTACTTTATTAATTTTAGTGTTAGGTTTTAAGTATATTGTCAATCTTATATTTATTTATATAGGTTTTCCTAGAGAACGAATCTTATATTGAGAGCCCCTTTTTATCATCATAGTGAAACACTATCCTTTGTGATATACATAATAAACAAGCAAAAACACGGTCTTGGTGAAGAATTTTTGTTCAGAAAATTACCGAAACAATCCAATTTTGATATATTGCTATGGCTCTTTGAATATCATTATTTTCCTAGAACCTTCAGTGACAAATATCTTTCTTTCATCTATTTCGTAAAATATCCCCATAGGTGTCACTATTTCTTCCCTGCCGTTCAACACTACACCCAGTTTTTGTCCGTTCTTAGAGATCTTATGAACGTTGTTTGATTCGCACCCTATAACGTACAAGTCACCGTTAGCGTCTAACGTAATACCTTTCGGTGTCAGTAAATGTTTATCTTTATAGACAAAGTTTATTCTAAATACAAAGTTCGATGAACTGTTCAATAACAGTGACGTCACTGTGTTTTGAAGACCGTCAGAAACATATAACCTTGACCCCTCCGTATCCATGGCAATATAGTCGGGGTAACCAAAAAGTTTCTTTCCAAATTCATCATGTTTTATGACGTTTAAAACAGTTCCACTGAGATCAAGTAGCTCCACCTGCCAGTCGTGTTTGTCTGTCCGTACACTCACAGCTAAACCATTTTTGTGACAAGCCACACCGTAACATAGCCCATCCACTGATATACTCAACAGTATCGATAATTTATCGTTCTCTATTGTTATGCACAAAACTTTCTTTGAAAACGGAAGAGTGACGTAGATTAGTGCGTCGCTACTTTCTGATTTACAAACCTCATATGGAGCCGACTCCACTTCAATATGATCCAAAAGTTTGAGCAGTTTAATATCATAATACTTCACAACATGCCCCAGATAATCCGTTGCTATGATACGTCCGCCATTTAAACACGTGATCCCACTAATGCTGCATCTGTCATCCGGTTCTACGTTAACATCAACATCCAGGAAGGGAACCAGGTGTCTGATTTCTTTCCGCTTCCGCTTTGACTGTCTCTGACCCATATTCAAAAATATGAAAATCTCGCTGCTTGAGAAATAGAGAAATATATGTTAGTGTCTTAAAACATCAATGTTATCTGGTCGAGGTTGGGAGAATTTATCAGGACGAGGCTTTGCCGAGTCATGATAATTTCTGGCAGCCGAGACCAGCTAACCTTTGTATTTTAAGACACTTACATGTTATTCTATTTATCATGCAATCATTTCTATAATAAACATTTAGAAATAAAAATAAAATCTGGTGAAAGAGTATTCAAATTGTTTCTAAAAATAGACTGCCCGTTATCTGACAGATGATATCAGATCAATGCAGGCTTCATTGCTTGATAAATAGTTTTACTGATTATCCAGTTAAAATCTCCCGTATTGATTCAAACGTATCATTCGTAAATGTTTTCACAAAATACCAATCGCATCGATTCTCGTTAAGATGTTCAATGTGCCTTTATTAACTCTTACATGTGAAGAAAAGTTTTCCAAATATTTAGATGTACTTCTAAAACTTTACGAGATTCATTTAATCGTCACTACGAAAACTGAGTTAAATATACCACTATAAAACTCTCATTTGAGACGAAATCATACTAGTACCACATATAGATTTTTTCTTCCTATGTTTTGAATAACGAATACCGTTGGTTCAAAAACAAAACCACAACAGTTTCTCCACTATCCTCAAGGATAAAAATAATTAATGTTGAATTAATGATGAATGAATTCTTCAAGTTCTTACACTTTGAACAGTTTTGTAATTTCCTCTTCTGTGAAACTGTAAACAACAATATTGGTCAAACCGAATGTTTCTTGGAATACCGATTCACCCGTCTTCGAATACGTTTAAAATCTCGAAGTATATCGACATTGAGTATCCAAATTCACCTGAAAAAAAGGAAATTATAAATGTAACCATTCACCAGACATATGAAAATGGACTGGCTATGATCTCCGTAATTTAAATTCTTTGGAAACAAATTAATCAACCGAATCTCACATTTAACATATAAATTTATAGGAAGAGATGTTGATCTCTTCCTATCAAAAAGAGAGCCGCCGTCATAGCGCAGTTGGTAGCGCGTCGGACTTTCAAACTAGAGGTCACGGGTTCGATCCCCGACGGCGGCACTCATTCTTTCCGACTATTTGTCTCTCACCAATGGGTCGATAATCGTAGATCTATGTGAGATAGTAGCTGGAGGCTAGAAAAGGATGTAATGGTAGTACTGGCGTGAGAAATACCAGGAATCCATTGTTAGGTGCTCCAGCCGCCGCGATATAACTGAAATAATGTTGAAAGCGGCGTAAAACCCCATTCAATCAATCAATCCTATCAAAAAGAGAACAACTTGGTGAGTCTACCAAGTCCGTGAAGTCTAACGTTTTCGCGCTTCTAAGACAGTCCTCGATTCTCGTGACGTGTTATATTATCAACTGCTAATGAAACATACCATTTTACCGATCCCAGACACCCTTGAACTTGCGTCATGTAACTGCAATGTACTATCAATTTCCCAAAACATACCCAAAACGAATTAATACTTCCACTAAGTCATGGCAACGACATTTAAGATTTTATTATAGTCCGTTTGACTTCTATATGGACCAACCTTTTCATCAATTACATGAAACTGCGCTTGAATGAAGGATTTGTATGTGGTAAAAACTTAATTTAAGCTTAATACCATTCCAAAAAGTATTTTTTGAAAACAAAACGATTTCAAAATAATGATTTTGTCTATCTAGTTAATGATAATATTTTCGCATTTTCCGCTCTTAAACACGAGGGGTGATCGAGGCTGTTTAGTAGTAAGAAATGTAAACATAATTGTAAAATCACGTGGCTTTATAGAAAACATTTGACAGATGAAATGACCCTTTTTCCTTATTTGGATGTACTAATTAGCATATCAACGGTCATGCCATATTAAACTTAAATATCACGTGATTTTTACCGTTATAACTCGCCTTCTTTTCAAGTTTTCCTCGTGAAATTCCCAACGACTTCGTTAAATAATGCTTTTTGATTGGTCTTAACATGTGAATATGGGGTTCATCTCAAAATAGATAAAACAATTATCAATTATCTGGTCAAACGGTTTCTGAACAAAGAGAGAATGTATTGAAATTTGATACTCAAAGGTAGTTATAATCTTCGACAAACTTAATTTTATAAAAATAGTCGATTTTTTACTAAAACTACTCGCTTAAAATCTTACACTTTTGACTCGGCCCCTATGCAAATCAGTACTAGTTTTGGTTATACAATTCGCTGTTCCGTTTAATACAGACACAAGTAGGTATGGAAAGGTGAAAGTTAACATGTAGACGGACAGACAAAATCATTATTTGACGAACAAAACTCGTCATGGTATTAGTTGGAAAATAATATATGACAAGAAAAAATACGTTTTATTAATTCATTTCTGAGATTTTCAGCGAAATGTTGGTCCATATAGAAGTCAAACGGACTATAAAGTGGTATGTTTTTGCCTCAATGCAAGAGATATTTAACAGCTTTCACGATAAAATAAAGGTTTGTGTTGTCCTGTAAATTTATTCAGAGTGCAGTGTCGTGAAAACAAAACATAAATCAGCCTGTACTTAAAAAAATCAGTAAATTTCACATGCGCCCAAAGCAACCTGTGCATTCGCACAGTCTGGCCAGAGCCTTCCCTCATCGATCCATCGAGAGATGAGGTCTTGCTCTTTACAGGCGATCAGCGAATATATACATTGTATTTTCTTTTTCATTATGTCGATGTCTAGGCCAGTCTTTGTGTCTCATGCACGTGTCTCAATCATATGTGACGTTGTTGAACATGTCGCAACCAGGCTCAAATGTTACTTTTAGCTAGTATCTCGGTTTTATGCATCTTCATGGCAACAAGTTTGAGTGGGTTATATTAACGTTGTAACGGTTGTAGCTTCGTCCGTTTGTTTGCCCACAAAGGTGGATATTCCTGGCTTCTTTTATGCTTTTTTGGTGTATTATCAAGAAATAAAGGTAGATTTTCATTTGTTAAACTCACCGCATAATCAATTATCGAAATCTTATATCCCGCTTTCGCTCATTTAACCCTCGCCGACGTTATCTAAGCGGAGCCAAAAAAAGTGATGTCATCATGAACGTTGAATAGCAACCACGTGCAAAACGCCGCGATTCTAGAAAAAATGTCCTTATCTTTTTACACTTTGTCTAATTTTTGCAGTTAAGAAATAGAAAAATGATTTGGTATTTTTTCGAGAAAGATTGATTGATATTTCATTTCGTGAACAAGAAAAGCTATATTTTAACTCGTAGCTTTGTCACTCGTTAAAAATATAGCGTTTGTTGTTCACTAAATGAAGTACAAATCGATCTTACACTGAAACAAACGATAGTCCTCTATTTCTGTAACTGTATAATAAACTAAACATAATTCGCACAAGGTAAGGCAATGACATATACTGAACCTCAAACGAAACGTCGCACTAGTACAACTTTAAATATATAGAAATGTTTTGTTGGCAGTACTTTTTTAATCGATCTTTAGTTATTTCCGAAATTGATGTTAAAAAACAATGATAGCATTAAATTGCTGAGATATCGGCGACACGTTTGGCTATATCGGGATTCAAATATACGACCTTAACCCTTGTCATGCTGAACCCGGAATATTCTTGCTTTGGCAGGAGCCATAGACAAACATCAGCCTGCACATATGTGTAGTCTGTATTAGTCTACACCACCTGTTTCTCACTTTCAAACCAGAAATGTCTATAGATTTAGTTTTTCAAATAAAAATTGACATACAGTTGGTACTTTCAGTGCTTTTTGCCTTTCGATTTTGATGAAGATTTTTAGCCAAAATTTATTCAGTATGACAAAGTTAAATTATGTCAAAACCAAACTTGTTGTTGTCTCTGAATGGATGCATATTTGTAAATACGGGATTTTGAGAACATTTAGTACTTTGTCGGAGACTTATTTTAAAGATATTGCCAAAGAACCAAATTTCTTGGAAATGTGTGTTCGATTTCCTTCTTGCCAAATACAAGCCGTACTTGTGTAATTAATATGTTGTAAGACTTTAGGCCAATAACTGATATTCGTCACAAAAAGTACGAGGGTGGATAAAAAAAACGTGGACTTTTACTATAACTTGGGAAATTCCCGACGGAAATAAATGAAATTTTGTACACGTCTCAAACCATTTAATTTTGACATAATACCAAATTTTCAAGATTCTGCTCTGACTTTGACATAAAAAGTCCAATATTTGATATACCTGGGTAGGTGCCACCGGCGCAACCCATTTTGTAACGTTACTTCCTAGTGCTACTACTCGTAATTGTCCCCTCAATTTGGAACAAACACTTCCAAACTTGGCCTATTTACGTGTTGACGTTACATGTTAGGATATTTACGATATAAGCATAATGTATTTGCTAACCCCCCGTTCACACAGAGCTGCGACTTTAGGACGATCATCCCGATCAAGCCACGATCTGAAAAAGTATCAGATCGGGGCGGACCGGGGCCGATCGGCGTCTTAATCGAGCTAATTGGCAAATAATGATCTTCATTACGACCGTAGTACGATGCTCCCACGTCCAACGCGCTGCTGACACGCTTCTACTACGATGTTACTACGATGTTACACAGACCGTTGCTGACCAGCGGCCGCGTTTACTGCGTTTATACTACGCTGCCGCTACGACATTCAAGATCATTCTACGACGCTACGCAGACCTAGAAGACTGTACGACGATATCGCTACGGTGGTGCCGGTCATATCACGCTTGAAGTACGCTTCTAGTACAATTTTGGCGATGATGTATGTATATCTTGGGTTTCAAACATTTTTTTCACTTCTTTCAAAACTTCAAACGTGAACGGACGTATAAATGCTGATCTGATTCATCTGGCTTTACTTCATCAAGAACAAATGTTGGTTGAAATTGAAATTGCACAGATTGCTAACAGGCAGAGGCGCAGAAGAAGGCCTTGAAGCTACTGGGTACGACCATGGCTATCTGCAAATAGGAGGTTCCAGTTTGGACACTATGACACACTGCTGCGAGAACTCCGAATGGAAGACACCAATTCCTTCTTCAACTTTTTGAGGATAGAAACAGCTATGTTTAATGAGCTGCTCCTGAGGCTTAGTCCCAGGATTCAGAAGAAAGATACAGGCTGGAGGAAATCGCTAGAACCAGGTTTCAAACTTGCAACTACTATTAGACATCTCGAGATAAGTACCCTAGTAATGGGAGCGTTGTAGGAGCGTACTCGATATGTTACTGACTGTACTACGCTTTTACTGCGCTTTTACTACGATCATGAAGATCTCTTCACGATGCTTCCGCGCTGCTTGTGCGATTACGGCGCTTTTACTACGCTCTTTTTACGACTTTACCCCGATTCTTGTTGGCCACGATCCCGCTACGCTTATTTTGAGCATGTTCAAAATAAGCGTGGCGAGGGCGTAGAGCTTCCCGATCATGAAGACCTTACCGCGATCATACTGCGCTTATGAAGACACCACTACGTTTCTCCTGCGATTTGTCACGATCGGCCACGTTTTCGGCCCCGCTTTGATCGTAGTAGAAGCGGCGTCTATGTGTGAACGGGGGGTAAGTCAGTAAGCTAAGGGCACGCGTCAATTTTTGAACTTCCAAATAACGGCACCGGTGCAGCCATAGACAACCGGGCAATAATAGAGTTCTACTGGACCTATGGAAAACCTAATCGAGAGGTTAAAATGATAAAATATGCCAAAAGGTCTTCAAGTGTAAGCAGATACCTTCTTTTTAAATGGTTTAAAGGTTTGTTTAACAATAGAGAGCGTCTCTGAAGGATGACACTTGGAGAATGGAAAACGTCCCATCGACGTTTGATCTGAAATTGTCACAGAACAACATTAGTCCAGTATCGTTTAGACACATTACACAATTAAGTTCATCTTTTTTGATCAGATTGATATGAAAATAGTACTTATCCAATGGATAGGCGATGCAGAAATTGTGTTTATTGTTGAGTTGAGTATTTTGAAACGTGCTGACTTTCGACGGAACATATCATTAACGAAGCGTCATATTTACGTCGTTACCGTGCGCCGGTACCAAATGACTACATGTTTTAGAATGTTTGCTTCAGGTGACCAATTTGTTGGAATTCATCCAAATTTACACGAAAAAAAGAAAAATGCCGCAACTTAATCACAATGTAGTTTTCTATTCAAAGTCAGTGAAATCAAAATTTCTGCAACGCTAATCTATGTAATTTTTGATTCACCCTCGTATGTGCAAGAATTCTTTAAATTGATTTTTTTTCTCATATTTGGAAAGGAATACTCGGGGCTATCTAATGAAAATTTACACCGAAATCCTATACGTTTTTGGCCGTTTAATCACCAGAAGCAACTCATCAAAATAGGGAACATTAGATTTCGCAAAATTCCTCTGGCAAATTCTTCCCATCTAAAGAAGGACCAAGCACAAAATTGACAAAAGGGCTAGTTTTTCTTAAATTTCGTGTCAAGTTGAATTTATTGTCATCAAAGAACATCAAATGTCTCCAAATGTATTCCTACAGTCCTCGACCTGAATAACGCCACGGTTCTTTTGTGATTCGGTATATATATTTATCATGCAATGAAGGACCTGATATCACCTGCATGATAACATAACATGTTATCTGTCAGTCTATTTAAGAAACAATTTGCATACACTTTCTCTGAATTTCTTTGATTTTAAAGGGTTTATTATGATTAAGTACTGAAAAATGATTGCATGATTAATAGAATAACATGTTTGTGTCTTAAGGTATCAATAATATATGGTCTTGGCTGTGAGAAATTATCATGACTCGGCAAAGCTTCGTCACGATAAATTCCCCCAACCTGGACCAGATAACATTGATATTTTAAGACACTAATATATTATTCACTATATAATGCGTACTTAAAGTTTTGTATTAATAAAAATATCTAACGAGGTTGGGAGAATTAATTATTGTCGAGGCTCTGCCGAATCAATTATCGACTCTCACAACCGAGTTAGATATTTTTTCATACAATACACTAAGTGCGTATTATATTTATCTTATAATCTCTATTTTTCTTGTTTTCGTCGATGTTTCTAACTGAAATGCAAGTTTCTAAAAATAACCGCATTATATCTTTGTTCTAAAAATAACTATGTGATATCATGAAAAATTATCATACGGGATGTTATCACACGGATATTTGTATAGTTATAAGACAAATTCAATTATGTTTGGTTTTCAATAAGCCTTTAGAATGCGATGTACACTAGGTAGAAATATCGCGATAGATTACAAACAAAAAACAAAAAAATCGTACTTTCAAGAAACATCTTCGTGTATATATTACATGTATATTATTTTTGTGTTTGATTTTCAATCATCGCGATACTACTATCTCGTATCTCGTGAGAAAATATACCACCAAGCATAGGCATACCCTTTAATTTTTTTGGCATACAAAAATTTATGAAAAAAAAAAAATCAATAAAAATCAAATGTGATTGTTTGTGCATTTAAATCTTTCGACAACAACTTTTTTTCTCAAATAGTCTTCTCTACCATTAATTAACAAAGCCTTTTCAGTCAACATACTAGTCAATTCAGTTTAAACGTACTCAATAAACTACCTAGATATTACATAGGCCTACTATAAACATTGTTGGATGATACCAATATCTTTGAATTTTGTGCTCGATGAAAAGCACCGTCACACGTAGCTGCATTAATGTACCCCCTCTCTCTCTCTGAAATGCTGACGGTTTAGATCATCTCTCACATCAGATTATCAAAGAAGGGATTCGTTATCGTATCTACGTCACACGGGGCCTCCGTTCAACGTCTCATTCGAGAGACACAAGTTTGCTAGTGTGCCAGCCCGGGAAGCGAACCAACGAAATTAACCTTTAATTGTTAAGAAAAGCAAATGAGTAATCGGGCTGACAAGAACAAATGCAAGAACAAAAGCAAGATTAAATATACCACTTTAACACTGGTTACCTGGTAAAAATATCAAGTGATGGATTCGCCGATAAAACTTTTGTTTTAGTGGCGAATCCATCGCTTGATATTTTTGTCGAAAAACTATTTGCGAAGATACATGCAATACCCTAAATTTACCTCGTTTTTTTTATTTACAAAGTATCTTTATGTCCAAACTATTCACAATATTCCCACCTCACAGTATACTATCCTAAATAATTCCTTTCTTAGTTCATTTCTGTTTTAAGACGCTCCCCGGCGAAACAAAATACTTGAACTATAATTCATAGTTCAAACAAACAGTTTTACACTTAAATTCTAAATAAACATATTTTTATATTTTACGGTTAAATGCCATCCAGGATATTAGCAATTACTATGTATTTGACATACTTTGACATTTAATTTCAACACTTTTTCAGCTGAAGTTTTTTTTTTAATAATTTATTGTTACCCTGCCAAATTATTGCATGTACACACGTTGTTCTTTTTTGCATTATTTTAAAAGGCCACCCCGACTACTCTAATAATGAAATAAATGACATCCAAGATATATATTTATATAATACGTACTTAGTGTATTATATGAAAAAAAAAATCTAACGAGGTTGGGGGAATTGAAAATTGTCGAGGCTCTGCCGAGGCAATTATCAATTCTCACAACCGAGTTAGATATTTTTTCATACAATATATTTATCTTATAACCTCTATTTGTCTTGTTTTCGACGATGTTTCTTACTGAAATGCAAGTTTCTAAAAAAAACGCATTATATCTTTGTTCTAAAAATAACTATGTGATATATCAAAATATCATACGGGATGTTATCATACAGATATTGGTATAGTTATAAGATAAAAGCAATTACAAATTAAAAGTTATGCTAAACTCACATAAAGACACATAGAAAAATCGGCGACACCTACACGTCGCCGATTCCTAGATAAGTGATAAATATGGTCGGCCTGGCGCCGGCGATGTCACGAAATTTAATTCATTTGGCTGTCTCATCATCTTCGCAAGTCGATGGTTCTAGCTCCACTATGTTCCTTACTAACCACAAAGCGGAGCTAAAACCCTTGGCTTGCGAAGATGCTGTCTCGTAAAACCGCCGAATTGTCGATGCTTTATTTTTTTTACATGTTTCTGACGGTTTCATGTTTTGGCTACCATAGCTAACTTAAAACTGCAAATGTAGGGACAGAAAAAAAAATCTAAAAAAACCCCTTGATTTTAATTAATGAGTTAAAATATGAAATCTTTTGAATGCAGTAGCAAAATGTATAGTCTCTGTTTCATACAGTAATCGTTCGGTGACATTAATCGACAAAAATCGCTGATTGCTCGGTGCATCGGTCGCTTCAATAGTGGATCTTTCTGAGATCGGCGACGCATCGGTTCTTACTGTGTCAGTTAAGTTTCGTATATTCTGGTTGGATAAAAAATTTGTTTCATTGCTCGATGAAAAAAAAAAAAAAATAAAAAAAAAAAAACGAGAACGCAGCCCTTTTTTAGTTTCCACAAAAAGTAACCTATTAAAATATCTATCTTTTTTCTATGTGTTTACTCCATGGTGTCAGGGACTCTAAATATATCTGAATTCGGAACACCACTCGGCTATTTCCGTAAACTGCAACAGACCTCGGATGTATGTAAGGCGGATGGGTATGTAAAAAAAATCGTGCATTTTGTTAGGCGGAAACAGTGTAAAAAAAATAGAACTGTAGATTTATATCCTCTTCAGTAAATAACGGCTGAAAAATCTTAATTTTTGAGAATGACGAATCATTCTAAAAAATTAAGATTTTTTCAGCCGTTATTTAAGAATCTAAAGATATTTACATTAGGATACAATGGTTTCACGTCAGTGACTTAAACGAGTAGTGTTGGCGATGTCGAATGTTTTCACTTGTGAACAGTTTCGAGGGCTACCGCCATTTTAACTGACGTCATCGAGTTTTTCCAAGGTTTCCCAGTAATTTTTAAAGATAGTCCGTCTATGTACATCCGAGGTTGGTCGTGAGGTTGGCCGAGTGGTGTTCCGAATGAATATATCTGTACGAGTATCGTATATTTAGGATCTGTGATGGTATTAACTCATGAGATATGAAGACTTTTTCTACATTTCATGGAGTTGTAAAACAGAAAGCATAATAACACCTATGCATATGTGACTATGATTTTAGTTTTATACCTCCATGAAATCAGCAAATACTCTCTTCGTCTCTTAAATAGAAATTGTTAAGACAATTACTCGTATTCTTGAACTTGGCCTTTGGGGCTCTCTCCATACTTGTTTAACCCTTTCCTGTTTTACAAAATTTTGGACCTGTCCAAATTCAAAGGTTTTGCAGACGAAAATTCAAAGTGGATTTAATTTGAAAAATAACCATTCAGTAGGGTAGAAAAGAGTGGGGAAAAAGAAGAAATTGCTTGTCAGAAGCAATTTCTTCTTTTTCCACAATGTTTTCTCAATCATAAAATCACAGGCACGTAAAAAGCAGGGATTAAACAGCAAAGGGTTAAAAGGAGTCACCAATAAGATCCAGGGACCTTGTTTAAGATGAAATGAAAATAAACACACAGTCGGAGTAGATATTATGTTTAATAAGCTTTATGTATGACCTTCATGGCTAGTTGTTAGATTTTCATAGGTAGTCTCAAATTTAAAAGACCTTTTATAGAGTAGTCCAGACTAATGGTGTAATAAACTCTAAAATTTTAAAATAGGTCGCAAATTGAGTCCACTTGATATAAAAGTTTTAATGTATTTACACCGTTATATATATCAAAAATATATTTCCAGATATCCAAAATGTAAGAAAATCTTAATACATGATATACTTACAAAGCTTCACCGACGGTGCATATTTCGCATCAGAATCTTTCATTATTTTATAGACTTATACCTGTTTTCACTTGGTTTAATAAAATATAACCCATTTTACTTCATTTGTATGAAGAGTCTATTGAATCATATGGGGCATCACAGTAATGAGCTAATAATGATAATAGTTCTAATATAAGTCACTATAAATGTGATTATTTTTTATTACTTATCATTTTCTAGGTAAATTTTATTGTTTCTAATGACAACCAGAGAAAGAGGGGAGAGAGAGAGAGAGAGAGAGAGAGAGACAGAGAGAGAGACAGAGAGAGAGACCGACAGACAGAGAGACCGACAGACAGAGAGAGAGAGAGACAGTGACAGAGACAAAGAGACAGACAGACAGAGACAGAGACACACAGAGACAGAGAGAGACTGACAGAGAGAGAGAGAGAGAGAGAGAGAGAGAGAGAGAGAGAGAGAGAGAGAGAGAGAGAGAGAGAGAGAGAGAGAGAGAGAGAGAGAGAGAGAGAGAGAGAGAGAGAGAGAGTGAGTGACAGAGACAAAGAGACAGACAGACAGAGACAGAGACACACAGAGACTGAGAGACAGACAGACAGATAGATGGATAGAGAGAGAGAAAGAGGGAGAGGAGAGAGAGAATGGGAGAGAAGGAGATAGAGACAGAGAGAGAAAGAGAGAAATGGGAGAGAAGGAGATAGAGAAAGAGAGAGAAAGAGAGAATGAGAGAGAGAGAGGACGAAAGAAAGAAAGAAAAAAGAAAAAAAGAAAGAAAGAAAAAGAAAGTGAAATTTCTATTTACCTTCAACGCTTGAAGGCCATGCAGAAAATTATCATATTTTTCTACCTCCAATAACGGATTCTTTTTAAAACAACAACAATTCCAAATGATCATCCGCAATCTTTTTTCTGGGACCGGTCGAAGATTCTGAAAATAATGGGAATTGGCTGATTTACCTACGCATTATACGTGCATATAATTAAAGTGCAGTGCCATATGAAAAGGACATCTTTCTTCGAATGTTCGTCGAAAATGAATTTGTTCTCGCCCAATTAGATCATGGTCATGCTGATTTTCTCTGATAAAGACAAAGACAAATGAAAATTGACCGGCTTTGATATACAAAATTCAATTTTGGTTGTTCACAGAATTAATCTTTGTCTAATTCTCGGTCAATAATTTGACCTAGATACGAAGTGCGTTAACGATCAAACGAGGTAAGAATAATCTTATAGAAGTTAAGGTAGTGGATCCGTAGGGGAATAGTTACGGGTATTTTCGGCCGTAATGAGCTTTAACAGTGTAAGCCGAATTTTCCTATGGGTCAACCTTGTCATTTTGGTCTATAATTTTTAAGGGCGGGTTAAGAACACAGTTTATTGCCTGAGTTCCAAGCTTGATTCTCTGCAATTTACATACCTACCCGTAATCTATTCTTTGGAAAATATCCGTCTTTTGTTTTTTATGTAAAACTAGGTGCGCCCGGACAGAGCCAATGTAAGGCCCAGGGAATATTAACCCTTGTCATGCTGTATAATTTTTGGAAAAAAAAATCTATCAAAATCAAAGGGCAAAAAGCACTGAAAGTCAAAACTGCAGGTCAATTTCTATTGAAAAGACTGAATCTATTGACAATTCTGGTTTGAAAGTGAGAAACAGGTGGTGTAGACTAACATCAGACTGCACATATGTGTAGGCTGATGTTTGTCTATAGCTCCTGCTAAAGCAGGAATATTCCAGGTTCAGCATGACAAGGGTGAATATTACAAACTTTGAGGATGACCATCAATTGATGTCACGCGCAAAAGAATCAAACATTTGGTCCTTATGAATAGTAGGAGACGATTTTGAGATTAAATGTTCCTTCGTTTCTGAATAAATTTAAAAAGTAAAAATTTTTGATGCCACGGCACTTGAGATTTTAACGAAACTAAATTATTTTGAAACTTTGGTAGAGCTTGACCCATTGGATATTCCCACCATTTTTCAGCTTAATTGGCATTATGACTTAGAAGATGTTTAATTAAAGAAATTGCAAACGGACAGACGACGGACAGTGACGTCCACGTTGAGTACGTTGTGAGTAATAGAATAAACAAACGAAAATAAGTAACTAAATAAATAAATAAATAAATAAATAAATAAATAAAATAAATAAACATTTCTTTAAAAAAAAATCATTAGTCTTTGGAGTTTACTTTTTTTTTTTTTACACTTTTGCCTCCCCCTTTTTGGAAAAAAGCACATCACAATAATTAATGATAATAATAATAATCATAATGGTATTTATACTAACGTCTTTCTATATCCGATCAACATTATTTCCAAACTTGCAAAATCTATCTCTATTGAATACGATAATCACAGATCCGGTTTGGTTCTTTGCTTTTTGACAAAATAAACTGCAGTATATCCATTAATCCTCAATATAGTTTACATTGAACCTTCCTGGATAACTTCAATTTAGTATACTGTATTATGGTCAATAATTCTCCCAATTCTAAGTAAACAAACAGCATCTACCGCTCGATGACGAAAGTCTTAAACCATGCTACAAATTAACCTTTTATCGAGACTATTGGCGAAAACTTGGGGAAGTACTGAACCAGAATAATGTTATATATCCAGGGTTCAGCGCAAGACTGTACTCAGTGTATATACACTTAGTACAGTCTTGCGCTGAACCCTCTATATGTATGTCCAAGCTTTTTTTATAAATACACAAGAGGACCGTTGGCCCTGAATCGCATACACGAGTTTTAATATCTATGAGTTATGATATCTAAGCAATCCCTATATTTACAAGCCAATTGTTCTAGCTCCACTATGTTCCTTACGAAGGAGTTCGTAAGGACCATAGTAGAGCAAGGACCCATGGCTTGCGAAGATGAGCAAACCCAGAGAATAGGGCCTTTCATCCGTTCAACATTTAAGCTCTTAAGAACTTAGAATACTTAGGGACATTCAAGCAAAATGTAGATTGAATTGGGATTATGGTTTAAAAAAGGACACCACGTCTTCTGGGACTTGAACAAAATCGTTAATTGTTCATTAACCTGACCCAAACCCCGCTTCCTTTCGGACCATAGTTTCGCCTGGAGTCACTAAAGAGTAAAAATTGTAATAATTTATTTGTCTGCGGGGTCCGTGGGCTGATTATCCAAGCCAAATATAAAATCTGAGAATTCTGGCTCAGCATCAATAAGTTTTAGAGTAGACATCTCATATTTGACTGGAAGAGTTTATATTATGTTATTCCTTAAATGTCGCATTTACTTTTGCATGTCTTTACGCTATTCATTTAGCATCCTCGCCACCCAAGAGCGATGACCAATGCGTGTGGGTATCGCCCGTGGTTTTCGAATATGTTTATTCAGATCTCAACTTACAAATACTGTCTTCATTTAAATATGACAATCCTAATCCGTTTTGGTCTCCAGCTTTTTGACAGAATAAACAGCAGCACGTTTATCTACATATCCGTGAATTTTACACGAATCATTCCTCGCTTAGTCTAATTAAGTAGACTGTCTTATGGTCAATAAATCTACCAATTCTAAATAAACAAACAACATCCATCGCTCGACGGCTTAATCCATATTAGACATTAACGTTAAATCGACACTATTGGCCCCCACTAAACCAAAATAATGTTATATATGTACGAGTATGTCCAAGTTTTTTTTTTCATTTACAAGAAGTCGGTCGGCGCCGAATCACTTACAAGAGTTTTTGAATATATGAACTAGGGTTTTCGGTGTCTAAAGAGCCCTAGTAAAGGGGAGCTTCTATTTTTTTTTTAAATTAAATCTTTTGAAATTATAACACTTAGTGACATTCCGACGAAATTAAGTTGAAAACGAGAATATGGTTTGAAAAAAACCCTCTTTAATTGATCATTGACTTGACAAAACATTTCAGACAAAAGCTTCGCCCACAGTCACTTAAGGGATCCCACTACGTATCCTATTCACGCAGTGGGCCTTGCCATTGGCTAGCGAAGACGTTTATTTAGATGTCTGTACTTTTTCGCCCTTCTCGTACCCCAAACATCTGATATTATTGATATCAGATGATTGGGATATGAAAAGTACGAACATTTATTCTTTACATGCAAAAACTAAACGCCTTAAAGTTTATTCAGACCATTTCACACAAAATAATCTAACCAATTAACTCTGATTGCTAAATGATTCCAAAGCAGACTAATTTGAAACATCAAAGTGACACAAGCCTTGTTTCAATCACATTAAATAATTTATCTGCAGGATGATCTGAAGATAGCACTCGATTTCACGCAATGTTTGCATACTGTCGATTCTTAAAAGTGCACCAACTACTTTATATAATTGAGCATACCAGTATAATTACCAACAATTTCACATGTGCTCAAAGAAAAGCCGCTGGTCAACCTGTGCATCCACATAGTCTGCAAGGAACCTCCGCTATGGGCGGTGTAAGATATATAAGGTATATACATTTATTTTTCAAGCGGTCACTAAATATAGGTATCTTACACTGAGTGTGTTGTTGTCACATGTGCGTGATGTCTTACCACCACGCACATGTGAATTTGTTGGAATGCCACGCGTAGGCTTAGTTTCTCTCTATTCAACTTTCAAAACTAAGGTTTGCGACAGAGTGTAGCATTCCGAGGGATCAGAGCAAGACTGTTTTCAGTGCCTATAAATGTTTAAGCACTTACAGTTTTCTTGCGCTGACCCTTTGATTCGTAAATATCGATTCCATGCATGATCGGGTAACTGGTTGAAAGGCGTCCATTTCGGAACCGGGCGGTCGAAGGTTTACAACCCAAAGGAAGCCAATTCTATATGGTTACAATTGACGCAGCCGGTTAGCCACTCAATGTCAATAAGAGTAACACTTAGGAATCTGAAAATTACCAAAAAATTTCTTGAGATCAGCATTTCTTTAATTTCACAAAATAATTGTCTATCATTTAACCAACCAATAAAAAGAAGCGGGCCCTTAAAAAACGAAAATCTAAATTTGGTTGACCATTTCATCTTAAGAATGCTTAATGATGTCAGGTACATTAAATGATATAAGCAAAAATAAAACTAGTTAACTAAGATATTTGTATTCAAATTTGAGCCTGAGTGTGACATTTCCAACAATTTCATGTGTACGTGATATACAGACGTTGAGCAGCATAGACAACAAAATGCAATAAGAAAATATGCTGGCCTCCTGAAGAGGCATCAAGACCATATATTTCTATATAACGAACAGTGAAGACTCTGGTCAGTCTGCGCGGCTGCACAGGCTGATCGGAGTCTAAACGTTGCGCACATGTGAAATTGTTGGAAATGTCACACACAGGCTCATAAATTTGTCTTTCTGAAACGCACGATTTCATCGTGCAATTCTTTGTAATATTTTCACAATTTACAGCTCAGAAAGAAAAGCAATGCCACTTTTGGTAGGGAAACCTATATTATCTTGACAAAATACGAATTAATTAATTTTTTTGTTACAATTTTTACAAGTCAGGGTTCGTGTTTGGCCCTTAAACCAGGGTTTTGACTCCCAAAAATCCCATTTTGACCCTCAAATATTCCAGCAGGGGTCCATTTCGACCCACTGAATTTCCAGTGGTGCAACCTTAACAATATAAAAGATTATATAGATCAATTGTTTTCTTCAAACTAATACAAAAGATCTTTATAAATGATACGACATAAACAATAAAGTGTATCTACACTTTATTGTTTATGTTGTTTCAGTTGTAAAGATTACTTTAAAGACTGATGAGTTTTCATGTTTTGCTCTTTTTGAACCTCTACAAAACCAGTTTGACCCCCCCAAGAGTGAATGTCTACCTAATTTAAAAAGCTAGTACAAGCCCTGCAAGTGAAATCTAAAGCTAGGGGATGATATACCAATTTTCTTGAAATAAAGCTATTATTTTTATGCCTCAGTATCGATAGATCGGGGGCAAATTGTTTTTGGCTTGTCTGTTTGTCTGTTACTCTGTTTGTCCGAAAGATTTACATTGACCATAACTTTTGAATCGTAAGTGATAGAGCCTTCATATTTCACATGATTATTACTTAGGACAAGATCTTTCTGTCCATACAAGCTCAAATGTCAAGAGCAAGGTCATTTTACAAGGTCAAAATTGTGAAAAATTTAATCTTTAAAATTGGCCATATCTTTGAATTCGTAAGTGATATAGCCTTGACATTTCACATGTGCATTGCTTGTGACAGGACATTGCTGTGAATACTCAAGTCAAGGTTGTCTGTCAAGGTCAATGTCATTTTTTCAAGGTCACTATTTTTCAACATAAAAACTTTAACATCGGCCATTACTTTTTGATTGGCAAGTGATAAAGTCTTAATATTTCACATGATGATTGCTTGCGACACGACCTTTTTGCAGGCATCATGGTCACATTTTGACGTGAGATCTTTTTTCAAGGTCAAATTTTGCAAAATTAAAACTAACTTTAACATAACTTTGGATTGGTAAATCATAGAGCCTTGATAATTCACATGTGTATTGCTCATGCTAAAGCACTAATTGATGACATAAAAACTTTACTGTTAGGTATAACTTTTGGTTGGAAAGATACTAACTGTTGAACATTGGTATTAAGCAGCAGTTTTAAACAATCAAAAGATTTAAATTTAGGATTTAATGTATCAAACCACTCTTCCAAACAAGAGGATCATGATGGTCCTAGATCGCTCACCTGATTGTCTTTGACCCCTGGAAAATCACACCAATCAAATGTCAGATGGCAGATGTCAATAAGGAGATGATTTCTACATAAGATCAATACCATGGAATGTTCCAGCGAAAAGCAAAAAGGATATTCCTGTGTACAGCCCTTATATAAACATATGGGGCATGAAATGAATAAACTTGATGAAATTCAATTAAATGAAACTATTAGGAAAAGTCCCTGCCTTCTGGTTTCAGAGAACAAGTTATCTAAGATTTCCTCTTTGGTGACTATGTAAAATAGGGGCTGGGGACCATTCAGAGCCTGAATATGAACCAAAAGTCATGATGTGATAAAACTTGATAGAGGTCCACTAGACAATGCTACATATCAAATATGAGATCTTTCTGCCTTCTGAGAAATGGATTAAAGATTTTTGCTCTTTGATTCTATGTAAAAAGGGATGCGCCTGGGTGGAGCCCAAATATGACCAAAGGGTCTAAATATGAACAAACATTGTAGAGTTCCACTAGTTGATGCTACATACTAAATATGAAAGCTGTCTGCCTTCTGGTTTCAGAGAAGAAGATTTCCTTTTTTAACCTTGTGCTCAGGTGAGCTAAAAAGGGGTGGTGCCCAAATATGACCCAATGGTCTTTTTTAAGGGTAAAGGGAGAGTTAAGGGTGGACTGAATTTATTTGAACAATTGTGGTAGAGTTTGACAAAAGGAACATCCCTGCCAAGTTTCATCTAGATTGGCCCACTGGTTACGGAGGTTTAGGAGAAGATGTTTAAAGAAATTGTGGATGACGCATGACGGACGACGTACATTGGACAATCACAATAGCTCACCTTGAGCACTTCGTGCTCAGGTGAGCTAAAAGTGGCAGTTGCATGTGTCTCAAACAAACACATCTTGTTTGTTATGTAACACTGCGTCACAAAAGTATCCGGTTTGTTCGTTTTACTTACAATGAGTGTGACGAGTTGCCACCTGGGTTAAATGAAAGGAAACCTTTGTCAACACTGTTAAAGATCACTACTTCAAAAACACTGCCAAAATGTTATGGGTCTTCTACTATAAGCCAAACAAGAGGACCAAGATGGTCCTAGATCGCTCACCTGAGTCTCTATGACCCCTGGGACATCACATTAATTAGATAGGCAGATGTCAAAAAGAAGATAATTGCCTAAGATCAATACCATGGAACATTTTCAGCGAAGAGCAAGACAGATATGCCTTTTTGCTCTTTGATTCTATGTAAAACGGATGCACCCGGGTGGACCCCAGGGTCTTGATATGAACAAACTTGGAAGAGGTCCATAAGATGATGCAACATTCTAAATATGAAAGCTGTCTGCCTTCTGGTTTCAGAGAAGAAGATTTTTGAAGGTTTTCCCATTTTTACCCATCATGCTCATATGAGCTGAAAGGGATGCACCCGGGTGGAGCCCAAATATGACCCAAGGGTCTTGATATGAGCAAACTTGGTAGGGGCCCACAAGATGATGCTACATACCAAAAATGAAAGCAGTGTGCCCTCTGGTTTCAATTAAAGAAGATTTTAAAAGATTTTCGCTCTCTGATTCTATGTAAAAAGGGTCGCGCCTGGGTGGAGCCCAAATATGACCCCAGGGTCTTGATATGAACAAACTTGGTAGAGGTCCACTAGATGATGCTACATACCAAATATGAAAGCTGTCTGCCTTCTGGTTTCAAAGAAGAAGATTTTTAAAGATTTTCATTTTTTTACCCTTCGTGCTCATAAGAGATAAAGGGATGCACATGTGCAAAGCCCAAATATGACCCAAAGGTCTTGATATGAACAAACTTGGTAGAGGTCCACTAGGTGATGCTACAGACCAAATATTAAAGCTGTCTGCCATCTGGTAACAGAGAAGAAGATTTTTAAAGATTTTAGTTCTTTGATTCTATGTTAAAAGGGTTGCGCCCGGGTGGAGCCCAAATATGACCCCAGGGTCTTGATATAAACAAACTTGGTAGAGGTCCACTAGATGATGCTACATACCAAATTTGAAAGTTGCCTGCCTTCTGGTTTCAAAGAAGAAGATTTTTGCAGATTTTCATTTTTTTACCCTTTGTGCTCATAAGAGATAAAGGGACGCACCCGTGCTAGGCCCAAATATAACCCAAGGGTCTTGTTATGAACAAACTTGGTAGGGGCCCACTAGGCGATGATACACACCAAATATTTAAGCTGTCTGCCATCTGGTTACAGAGAAGAAGATTTTTAAAGATTTTCACTCTTTGATTCTATGTAAAAGGGTTGGGCCCGGGCAAAGCCCAAATATGACCCCAGGGTCTTGATATGAACAAACTTGGTAGAGGTCTTCTAGATGATGCTACATACCAAATATGAAAGCTGTCTGCCTTCTGGTTTCAGAGAAGAAGATTTTTAAAGATTTTCATATTTTCACCCTTTTTGTTAAGGGTAAAGGGAAAGTTAAGGGTGGATTTCATTTATTTGAACAACTTTGGTAGAGCTTGACCCAAGGAACATCCCTGCCAAGTTTCATCAAGATTGGCCCACTGGTTTAGGAGGAGAAGATGTTTAAAGAAATTATGGACGACGGACGACTGACAACGGACATTCTACGATCCCAATAGCTCACCTTGAGCACTTCGTGCTCAGGTGAGCTAAAAAATGGTCCTTTCAATGTGTATGGAAGTATAGTGATCAAGGGTTTGCCTTTGTTTTCAACATTTTTTTTTCTATATGGCTCACTGGGTAGTGCACCGAGACCTCAAGGTTGTCTGTTCGTTATTTCTGGTTTGTTATCAAAACAAGCATTAAACAATCATTCTCTTTAGCCAGGGATCCATGAGACATTTCAAATAAGTGCCAACAACATGGCTTTAAATAAAGAATAAAGAAATATTTATACTTGAAAAACAAAATACCCCCTCTATCTGTAGCTCTGTTTAGTGACAGCTTTTTGGTGGGCCTGTAAGAGGTGGCTTGATGCACATTTATTGTACCGTATAAAGACTAGTGATAAAAAACCAGTTTTGTAAAGGGGGCAAAAAAACAAAGTAAGCATTAATTTTAACTATTAACAATATAATCTTGCACTATTCAACAACTTTTAACATTGTAATACAATAATATTTCTTCACAACCCAGCATCACAATAAAATCCAGTAAATATAACAAAATGTTGGTCATTAACATAAAATATAAAGCTTTCATGTAACAAGAGGTCCAAGAAGGCCCTGCCTTGTGCTCGGAATGAAAACATTCTTGGTTTAAACCTATTTATTTTACATCGATTGGCAAACAAGTTCTTACAACTTAGATTAATCCCTCTCGATTCTGCTTCCTGGAAAAATCACCAGTACTCGCGCCCAATGTGTGGGCCTATGAAAGAACCAATGAAAACATTCACGAAACATTCTAGAAATTATACCCGGCTTTGCATGTGTAAATATGTGAAAAGCTGGGTATAATTCCAAAACCATGGAAAATAATTTTTAATCCTGAAGGCAGGGATAAATCGCTCGTCTAAGTCAGACAAATCAGTTGTGCAAATAAACTAATTATGTCTGAAACAGCATGAAAAGTCTGACCCAGTATTTAATTGTTCAAAAAGAAAAAGATGGAAATGAATCTGCAAAATAATGTGATTTGTCAGTTTCAATGGAATTTTACACTACCTTCAACAATTTTTCAGTTATATTTTGGCAACTTGAGACCTAACAAAAGATATCTAAGTCTCCAGCTACTATCCCACATAGGTCTACAGTTATCAACCCATTGATGGAAGACAAATAGTTGGATAGGATGAGTGCTGCCGTTGGGAAGCAAACTAATGTGAGGATGCTCCTGTATTTAACAAGATTATCATCACTAACTAGAAAGCCATGAATGGCTTGAGTCGCTCCACAGGCTTGAATTTCTTGTAAAACAAATAAATGTTTTGACTAGATTTTAAGATATTTGGGGTTCTTCTGATGTTGAAAATGATTTTCAAAGTTTCAACTATATAACAGATAGAGAAATGACCTCTACTATTAAGACATATTTTTCATCAAATCAAAATAATTTTTGGCTGCATGATTATGGGTCACCCAAAGATCATACCAAAAATGTTTGATTGATATCCATCAGTTACATTCTGAGAAAATGTTTTTCATAGTTTCCACTATTTAACAAATTGATAATTGACCTCCACCCATAAAATGAATATTTTTCATCCAATCAAAATAATTCTTGGTACACTGTTAAAGGGTCACTCAAGGATCATTCCAGTGAAGTTTAATTGATAACCAAAAATCACATTCTGAGAAAATGATTTTCAAATTTACCACTATATAACATATAGAGAAATGACCTCTGCCCATAAAATGCATATTTTTCATCCAATGAAAATAGTTTTTGGTACACTGATAAAGGGTCACTCAAGTTACATTCCAGTGAAATTTGGTTGATATCCATCTGTTACATTCTGAGAAAATGATTTTCAAAGTTTCCACTATATAACATATAGAGAACTGACCTCCGCCCATAAAATGCATATTTTCCATCCGATCACAATGATTTTTTGTAGACTAATAAAGGGTCACCCAAGAATCATTCATGTAAAATTTGATTGGTATCCATTGATTAGAATCTGAGAAAACTCACTTTTTACCATATTTGGAAATTAGCCACGCCCATTTAATCCATATTTTCCATTGGATCAAAATTTCTTGAACAACTTTGAAAGAGGGTCACCCAAGGATCATTCCCGTGAAGTTTGGTTGAAATCCATCCGGTAGTTTCTGAGGAGAAGATTTTTAAAGAAAAGTTTACGACCGGACGGACGCACGCACGGACGGACGGACGCACGACGGACACAACGCCATGACAATAGCCCCAGTGGCTTTCAGCCAGTGGAGCTAAAAATTATCACAATAGGCCTACATATTGTTCAATCAATACATGTTCACCGCCAATGTAGCAACTTATCCTAAAGGAATTATCACTTTCAGTATTGTAAGAGTTGTGTAAGCAATTGTTTGAATAACTTGAGGCCTGTTTTACTAAACATCTTTCGAAATTTTTTTCGCAAGTTAAAAATTTAAGTTGCTTCTACAGTAACTAAATATGGATTTCTACCAGGCATCATCTCATTGGAATCATCTCTAGAAGATGATTCCAATTAGGATATTGAATGAAACATCAGTTAAGATTTGGGATTTTGACTTACAATTAATTTTTTCATAAGAAGTTTCGTAAAACAGGCCCCTGGCTTTTCAAATTATTCAGTCCTGTTGTGGATCCTTGAGAACCTAACCATGTGTTCCTAGTATTTTTCTAATCAGTATTACCACCACATCCCTTCAGGGCCTCCTGCTGTTTATCCCATATTCAGGATTTTAGTAAAAAATCAGAGAAACAGAGTCCCAAAGGGACTATAGTCGGATTATAGTGGTCCTTTCTAAAAATTTGGGAGTTCCTCCTTTAGATATAGACTGTTTCTTTTAAGCAGTGGTCTTGTTTTTATGTAAGATCAGAGCCATTTCTTGATGAAAAGGTAAAATATTATGGGTATATAATAATATGAATCTTTGTAGCTCAACTTCAGGAAAGAATTGAAGACTGTTTTCAACAGTCTTCAATTCTTTTCTGCAGCTGATACTGCTACATACTAACTGTCTTCAACAGAAGCATAGCTGAAAAAATATCCAACGTGAGCCAGTGTCTAACTCTCACGGACAACAATATTCAAATAATTGGTTTACAATTCCAATGCGCTTACTACTGAGCAAAACAAGATCTTCCCTGACGCAGGTGTCAGACATAGTATTTAAACCTACGAAGCTATGCAGGACAGTAGTGAGAGTTGTCTCCCATAACAATACCCAGAGAGTCCAAGCCACTCTCATCAGATATTTTTGAGGGTCCTAGCTTCTTATTTGTGAATCTCAGGCTCGCAAAACCTGCATTTCTTATAACCCTGCACATTGTTATATGATTATCCACTAATTAGTGGGAGACAAATGTGGAATAAGATGTGTGAACCAGGGACCACACCATAGGGAGTCCAACCAAATTCCAACAGTTCACTGTGCTATGACAGCAGATAGTTGTGGCAACAAGGAATTTTACATAAAGTCCCCTTAAATTGTCCATGAAGGAGAATAATGGTTGCAAAAATGTCGACCATATGTTCATGATTCCATTGAGATGAAGATTGTTATTGATGTATAATTTAGAGTGAGAGGTTGAAGATCAACTTTGCATGGAAAATGATAGGTGATAATAGTTTCTTGATACTCACATAATATTGCAGATCTAGTCATGCAAACCTATCTATGATTTTAGGAGGAGTTGTGTCAACAGGAAACTTTTCATGTCCCCCTTTACAGGTTCCCTTTTTACACAGCATAATATGACTGAGTAGCTCCAATATGCTTATGCAAAGAGATTACATTCTAAGGTTCACCCATTCTCAAACGTTTTCTATTCAAATAAGATGTAGGTTAGTTGAAATTTATTGGTTGGTGTAGATTATGGACAGACATACACATGGAACACAGATATCAACTGATCACAAAAGCTCAGCCAAAGCTCTAAATAATTGGTTGAGCTTTAAAATAAACTATTATTCTATTCATTTAGTATGTAAATAAATTAATTAACGCATGGAATGCCCCTTATTTATGCAGGTGAGCATTCAAGGTTTGAAACCACCTTGGCAGCCATCTTTAACTATTGATTTTTTCAAAATTTTCAACTGGTCCAAATTGTAAAAGGTCCCAGACATTAATGAAAAAGAAACCACGCTTTGTTTTAGAAAAAGCAGAAATTGTAGTAATATACAATTTCTTCTTTTCCAACAACATTTTCCAAAGAACAAGATGTGTTTGTGAAACATGAATGCCCCTGAAACAGCAGTTTTTTTTTTTCTCGTAAATTTGACCTTGACAGATGACCTTGTCACATGACCTTGACACCAGCAGATGTGTATCATTGACATCTATCATCATACCAAAATATGAGCATGGTATCTTGAATAGCCTTGAAGTAATAGGCAATGTTAAGTTTTTTTGTTAAGTTTTGCAGACAGACAGACAAGGGAAAAACAATATGCCCCCGATTTTTCCATGCGGGGGCATAATGAAATCGCTTGGATGTAAGATCCAGTTACATTGCAAGAATAGTTAAAGAGTTTATATTTAACCCTTGTCAAGCTGAACCCTGAATATTGCTACTTTTGCAGGAGGTATAGACAAAGATCAGCCTGCACATAAGTGCAGTCTGATCTTAGTCTACACAACCTGTGTGTCTTGTTTGACTGAAAAATGTGTACAGTCTTAATTTTCAAGAGAAATGTTGATATATAATTTCTTCTATAAGAGTCCTAAAGTACCTTCATTTGTGTGTATTTTCAAGGAATTTCATTCAACATGACAATAGCTAAATATTGGGCAATCTCTTGCATTCTTCCGAAAAAAATATTCTCTGTTATTTTTCACAGTTTTAAATTTCATATGAAAATAAACATTTGTATTAGCACAAAATTCAGAGGATTGTCTAGAATTTGTATTTCAATAACCAAACCATAACAAATCATTACTTAGAAAAAGTGTAAATGAACAAAGCAACTCAATTTATTTGTTATTTTTCCATTTTTTTCTTCTTATAAAATTTAGTGTTTTGGCAATAAATTTTAAATCTTTAATAAAGGTGCAAATTCAAGATCAAAATAAGCAAATAAATAAGATTAAATATAGTCACAAAACAATATTTTCTACATATCAATCATTTAGACTAGAAAAATATAATAACATAATATTGTCAACTATCACACTGGTATTTAAGTTCTGTTTTAATCAACATGTTTTAGGCAAGGACATAAAACACAACAGAAGTTCTGATATTCTTCCTTAAGGCCATTCTTTTTTTTTAATGTTTGGTTCTCTGAAAGGCAAATCTAAGTTAAAAACAAGATGTGTTTGTGAAACACGAATGCCCCCGTAACAGCATTTTTTTTCAAAGTTTGACCTTGACAGATGACCTTGACCTTGTCACATGACATTGACTTTGGTACCAGCAGATGTGGATCATTGAGATCTATCATCATGCCAAATATGAGCCTTGTATGTCAAATACTTTTGGAGAAAAGGCAAAGGTTAAGTTTGGTTAAGTTTTCGGACAGACAGACGGACAGACAGACAGACAGACGGACATGAGTAAAACAATATGCCCCCGATCTCTCGATACGGGGGCATAAAAATCTGGAATAAGATAAAACAACCTTCAATTAACTTAATTTGTTTCCTCCAATGAGTTGTTATTGTAAGTTTTGTATATAAAAGTCAGATTGAATTTTTAATTTCCTATGCCGATTATAACAACATTTTTACAATTAAATTTTGCGTGTAAATCATGGGTCTTACTGAAATATTTTCTACTCTTTATAAATTGTTAAAGTCTATCACAAGAAAATATTGAATAATTGATCTTTTGACACAACAGTCACTACAAAAAATTTATATGAAGAGAGTTTTGTTTTTTGAAGAACTAGCTAAGAAGTAAAGTGAAATTTTATTCAAATTGCATTCTGAAAATAAAGAAGTGATTTGAACAAACAAACAAAAAAATCTGACAGCAAGGCATTAGGCACTTTATTTTCATTCTTACCTATGACTGTTTGTCTTATTTGAATTATCCTGGGAGCCAGAAAATGAAATAACAATTGCCTTGCCATAAGCTATAATATCATTTTTTGGCTAGCCAGTGATAACATGTTCGAATTTCTGACATAATATTTCATATGTGCAAAAATTGGATAGTCTCTGTTTTTACTGGCTTGTAAGCTAGCCAATAATACACATACTATCCCTATGTTAGATTTATTACTTTATTGAAATTAAGTCAGAATCAAACTATATAAACAATTATGAATGCTCACAACAGAAGATCAAACAAATAACAAGACTGTTAAACAAGAGCACCAAATACCAGTGCCTACTTGAAGATCAATTTTAAACAAAAAATCTGAACAAGCATGCTCTCAGAATCATTCCTGTGAAGTTTGGTTGAATTCTAACTTAAAGTTTTGGAGAATATTTTGTTATAATATCATCATATGAAAATTATTTTAGGTGACTCGACAACCTGTGCAAATAAGCACTCTTATGCCCAATCTGAATGTAACATATAAATCTGAAAGAACATGTCGTAAAGATCTTTCCTGTGAAATTTGGTTGAATTCTGCCCAAAAGTCTAGACAAGAAGTTACTTAACACTTTCCTGTTACACAAAATTTTGGTCCTGTCCAAATTCAAAGGTTTTGCAGATGAAAATTTAAAGTGGTTTTAATTTGAAAAATAACCATTCAGTAGGGTAGAAAATAGTGTGGAAAAGGAAGAGATTGCTTGTCAGAAGCAATTTCTTCTTTTTTCACAATGTTTCCTCAATCATAAAATCACAGGCACGTAAAAAGCAGGGATTAAACAGCAAAAGATAGACACCCTACAACGAGATTAGCCCCTCTTGACTTAGTCCAGTGGAGTTCAAAAATATATCATCAATTGTCTACCAAAACCTTGTAACTACAGCTTTAAACAAGCTGTAGGTACGAGATTTTAGCAGAACACCAAAAATATTCTGTTTTTGTTTATTTCATCTAATTTGACATCATCTAAGCTATTCTTCATGAACTCATAATAGTGTCTAGTAACTGACATTTTGTCCAAAAACTTTGATGTTTATCTCATTTTTACATGAAAGAATAGAATAATTTTTGTTGTTCATGTAAGATTGAGAAATCTTTCATTGAGTGAACAACAAAAGCTATAATCATACTATAAGTTTTGCCATGGGAAATTAAATCTTTTTTCAAATCACCCAATAAAAGACAAGAGGACCATGATGGTCCTAGATTGCTCACCTGAGTCTATTTGATCCCTGTACCATCACATTTATTAAATAGGCAGATGTCAACAAGGAGATAATTTCTACATAAGATCAATGGAATTTTTTCAGCCAAGAGAGGTAGAGGTCAACTAGATGATGCTACATGCTAAATATAAAAGCTGTCTGCCTTCTGGTTTCAGAGAAGACGATTTTCCTATTTCCACCCATCATGTTCAGATGAGCTAAAAGGATGTGCCAAGAGCCCAAATATGACCCCAGGGTCTTGATATGAACAAACTTGGTAGGGGCCCACTTGATGACGCTACATACCAACTATGAAAGCTGTGAGCCATCTGGATTCAGAAAAGAAGATTTTTAAAGATTTTCACTCTGATTCTATGTTAAAGATTTATCATCCGGGTGGAACCCAAATATGATCCCAGGGTCTTCATATGAACAGACTTGATAGAGGTCCACTAGATGATGCTACATACCAAATATGAAAGCTGTCTACATTCAGGTTTCAGAGAAAAAGATTTTTGAAGATTTTCCTATTTTCACTCTTTTTGTTAAGGGTAAAGGGTAAGTTAAGGGTGGATTTCATCTATTTGAACAACTTTGGTAGAGCTTGACCCAAGGAACATCCCTGCCAAGTTTCATCAAGATTTGCCCACTGGTTTAGGAGGAGAAGATGTTTAAAGAAATTGTGGACGACAGACGGCGCACGTAGCATGACTGACGACAGACATTGTACGATCACAATAGCTCACCTTGAGCACTTCGTGATCAGGTGAGCTAAAAAACAAACATTTTCTATCTATTTCTGAAAGTTGACACCACTGTCCGCACTTGCATGACTAGTAAACGACGAGTTACTGGAAAGACGACGTCGCATATATGATGGTAGAATGGCAGCCCTGGTCTTTGGACAGAGTTCCAGTATAGGCTCATTGGTCCACAATTGCTGAAAATAAATTCATTGGTTAAAATTAAGTTTTACTCATCAATTTTTCCATTTTTCTTTAGGGAAAAACAAAATTGCAATTGAAGGATTTGCGATTGAAATGGGTACACACATTATTGGGTTTCAATGAGACACAGAGATTTTAGACAGGCTTTACCCATCCTATCTCTCCCTCTTCATGTAAAACATGCTTTATCAGATTCTACTCCATCTTAAACCTGAGAATTGCATTTTCACAGAATGATTCCACATAACCTTAAACCAGGGAACTCCTGATTATTTCTTATCTTACTCTTTTCAACTTAGGTTCTACTCTATCTTAGATTAAATAATATAAAATACAAGAGGGCTAGAAAGGCCCTAAACCTCTCACCTGAATTGCATTGGTCCATTGGATGTCAACTAAGTAACTCTCTGGCAAAATTACATTCAAATTTGTCTAGTGTGTGAGGAGTTATTCCAAGAGTTTCAAATGAAAAATAGGCCCCCACAGTGACACACCAATATCTATAACCTAATCAGTATGTCACAACATTTTTAAAAGGGTCACCATAGGTACCATAGGCTAAGCTTCATTGAAAATAGTCTATCTGTTTTGGAGGTTATGTTCTTCACAGATTTCACAGTGAGAAAAGGCCCCACCCTGCCACACAAATAATTATGGGCCAAACAGAATTCGGTAAATCTATTTTTAAGAAAAGTTCACCAAGGAACATCATGCCAAGTTGAATGGAAATGCCAAATTTAAGACCCCCCTCCCCCTCACAGTGAGAAAAGGCCCCACCCTGCCACACCAATAAGTAAAGGCCAACAGAATTTGGTAAATCTATTTTTAAGAAAAGTTCACCGAGAAACATAATGCCAATTTAAATGGAAATGCCATATTTAAGAACTGCCCCCCCCCCCTTCACCCATATTTGGGGGTTAATCAAAATTTGCTAAACATTTTGTGTAGGTCAACCAATGTATTATTTTGTTTGTGTAAGTTTAAAATACTCCCATTGGGTAGATTTTCTAAATATTTCAGGGTTAAAATAAGCCAAACTCTGCCACACCTATTTTTAGAGGTCAATCAAAATCTTGAGAACAAGTTTTGAAAAGAGTCACTAAAGCAATATTTCTGCCAAGTTTGGTTGAAATCCTCACATTTGGTACAAGTAGAAGACGTTAAAAGATTTCAGGGTCATAACAAGCCCCACCCAGCCAAAACCATGTTTTGGGGGCAATTACAATTTTATAAACTAGTTTTCAGGTAGACCAACAACAGATAATTTCAGCCTAGTTTGGTCGAAATCCTCTCATTGGTTATTTAGGAGACAATATTTAAAGATGTTAGTGTTAAAATCACCTAGCCCTGCCACAATCATATTTAAGGGTCAATCAAAACTTTGGAAGCCCAACAGACAAAAGCTGATCACAAAAGCTCACCTAGAGCATGTTGTTCCTAGGTGAGCTTATAAAACAAATCAATATACTTCATTTTCATGCTTTCTCCATTTAAGGACAGCTTCATCATCTCCATAGGACCCAGAAAAACTCATTATTATTGGTTCATCTTTACATCTGAAACAAGAAAGCAAACAGTAGGGTTTATCATTTACCAACAAACCATTGATGTCAGTGGTGGTTTCAGAGGGAGCTCCAGCCTCCGATAAAACGTAAATATTTCATTTTCATGCAGAAAAATTTTAATAAACCCTTCTGCGGTTCACAACATATTCCTGTTGTGAACAAGGTGTTGGCAGACAGTATAGACTAAGATCAGCCTGCACAGTTGTGCAGTCTGATCTTAGCATACACTTCCTGCCTTCTTCTTGATAATTTTGAAAAATCTTAAGGCAGACTCTTTGATATATCCAAAAGAAAGGAAATGTGTTTGTACCATACTTAAATTCAGCAGGAAAAGGGGTAAAATTTCAATATAACTGGAAAACAAACCCCCTTTTTGTACCGGTATGTCCAAAACCCTTTACAGAAATTCTGGATCCGCTGCTGGATGTCATCAAAGAGTTAAAATGATTTCATTCATTTCTTCAAGGTCAGGTGACTAGAAATATTTGGTGAAAGTTTCATCCAAATTGGTCCATAAATGATGGAGGAGTTGTGTTAACAAGATTGGGATGAAAGTAGATACAGATGTACATACACACTTACATGGGGACAGACAGACAGACGGATAAGATGATACAACTTTATGTCCACCTTCTACAGCGTACAAAAACTTATATCTGGCTTTCATTCATTTACCCTAATTGACGTTATATTCTTAGCACTCAATAAGTGATGTCATCATAGTGTTGCATAGCAATCAAATTCAAAATGGGACGCTTTAAGAAAATTTGTCACATTTTGTCTCATTTTTACATTAAAGAAGTATGCGTTTGTTTTTCTACTAAGATTTATTAATGGCTTTATTGTGAACAACAAGTTATATTTTGTCACTCATTAAAAAATAGCTTTTAGTGTACACTCAATAAAATATAAAAATCGATCTTACACTGAAACAAACAATTATTCTTTATGTCATTATCTCTCATGTGTAGTCAGCATGCAAAGTGACTTGCTTTAAAATATTCAATCTGAGAATCCCAATTTTTAAAATAATGGTACCATAACATATTTTTGAAAACAGAACATTCTTTTATAATATTGATCAAAAAATAAAACAGATATTCACGTTGATTCACATAATAATGAAAAACTATTATCCTCCATGTTAGGGCTGACATTCTGATGAGATCACGACCCCCTCCACTTTGTGAGAATAGTTTTCACTGTTAGGTGAAACGCTACAAAATAAAAGTACATTGATGATAATTGATATATTTGTTAGGATTCTTTCTGTTTGTATAAGATTCTAAGAATAGAATGACTCCAGGTAAAAGAGGATATGAAATAAATTTTAATATATTGAGAAGGAATACATATTCTATCATCCAGATGAAATGGGGTTTAACCTTGCTCATATTGCAGTGGCTTGAGCTCCAATCAATGAATTATTGGGAAATTCCATTCCCACATTAATATCTTGATCTTGAATATTGTGAAGGTCACATACCTTGTTGCTAAGAGAAACTTGACAGGTTTGTCTGAGATTTTGACCTTGGCCTCCAAGTTAAGGTCAACATTGTACATGAGATCATTTTCACTCCCTGCAATTTTAAAGTTTCATATAATTTTACCAGATACAATATCATATTATGTTGATTCAAAAATAAGAACACATTATTTGAATTGAATAGCCTGGAAATAATTTTCAGGAGAGACTATTTTGTCAAATAGCTCCCATTTTCTTCCATAACAAACAGCCCTTGGAGATAACATTGTCTTACAAGTGTGTATGATCAAAATTCTAAATGATGTCATTAAAATGTAATCTAACATACGTTTTATCCCTTTGCTGTTTAAGGTAACTGCGGACAGATAACATTGTCGATTTTTCGACTTTCTTTAAATCTCACAATAATTTCTGAGATTTATCTTTGAAGTGTGAGCATTAGCTTAAACGCAATAAAAAGGTTTTAAAGCACATTCATTTGACGTCGTGACGTCATTAAGGGGCCAACCCCTTTTCGACCGCCAAAATCAGTATTTGCAAATATCTTTTTAATAAATCGGTCGATTTTTACGAAAAAAGATTCATTTAGAAAGTCCAAGAACGCCAGACCTAGTCATTTAATTTCTGTGCACATTCAAACAGAAAAACAGGTATAAAACGCTATCTTTTTCGCGATTTTTAAGATTTGACGTTACATTTTTCATTTTATTTTTTGTAAAGATATAGAAATTTCTCAAAATTTTGTCCGGTGACCTATGCTGATTTTTTGTCATTTTGTAGCGAAACAAATACGCTTCACATTTAACAAATAACAAGAGCTGTCACTGTAAGATGACAATGCCCCCGACACCGCTTTGATTTAGAAGTTATGGCCAATGTTAAAGTTTTTGGACGGAATGACGGACGGACGGACAGACGGACGGACAGACGGACGGACGGACAAGTCAAATTTATGATGCCTCCCTATCGGGGGCATAAAAATGATATGACTTCGGGATAAATTTTTCATAAAATTCGATTTTGTAAAGTTGTTGCAACATTTTCCGTCGAATTCGATGTCGCACCAAAACCATCGTTACTATGCTTATTTGACGCCAATCTTCATGCAATAACGTATTCTAAAATATTTGAAATTCAAGTTTATTTAAAAATATAGGCTTCGGAAGTATTGAAACTGAATTTGATTTTAAGAAAAACAAAAAATCAATTAATTTTCCATCCGTTTAAAAAGACATCTTTTATGAATATTCGACGCGATGTTGAAATATCCTTTTATTTGCGAAATCTTCGCGGAATCGAATTTTACAAAAAATCGAACCCGAAGACACATGGATTTTATTTTAAAAATCTTCAGTGGAAAGGTTTGGCAGCTACATATCTAAATTTCAGCATAGGTCACCGGACAAATTTTCGAGAAAAAGGTCAATATTTCAGTAACTGTACTCGAAAACAGCAACGCAGAAGGCATTTATATTTGGAACGTAACACCTTATTGTATTTCTTACAATTATATCTTCATAGCAATCAAAACAATACATCAGGCGTCTTTTTACGAATCAAATGGCGTTTTCGGAATAAAAATCGGTTAATTATTTCCGAAAAAATCGACAATTACTGAATTTGGTCCCTAAAAAAGGGGTCGGCCCCTTGATGACGTCATTTCTACGTTATGAAATTCCTTTTTATGACCGACATATGAAAGCGGGTATTTCAAAGTTCAATTTTATCGCATTAGGCAAGATTTGCAGACAATTTAAAATTTTGACCTAAAACGACCCTCCATGTGTCCGCAGTTACCTTAATCCCTGCTTTTTACGTGCCTGTGATTTTATGATTGAGAAAACATTGTGAAAAAAGAAGAAATTGCTTCTGACAAGCAATTTCTTCTTTTTCCACACTATTTTCTACCCTACTGTATGGTTTTTTTTCAAATTAAATCCACTTTAAATTTTTGTCTGCAAAACCTTTGAATTTGGACAGGTCCAAAATTTTGTAAAACCAGGAAAGGGTTAAATCTGATAGCTGTCTTTCTGTCATCAGAGAGTTTCAAAATTGGTTTTAACAAACAAAAATGTTGATTAAGTGAGAAAAAGAATCTGCTACTTGTTTTACTTTCTCAAACTTGTCTTGAATAGAAATGATATAAAGCTTGCAGAGGCTCACATAATAACCTTTTAATTCAAGACAAGGTTAAGTTCAGTTTGCCTTAAGGTAGCAATGGACACATGGCGTCATTTTTTCCCACCCAATGATTTTTTTTCTTGGTCACATATGTTGTAGATTAAAATTGTGTAGTCATTATATCAAAATTTGAAGGTACCTTTCCACGCTCGTTTTCATGCAAGAGCTATAAAACACATAAATTTTAATAGACCTTATACATGTACATAATGGCTATTGGCAAGAAAAATTCTCTTTGATCAATTGCATTTGCGCAATTGGCTTTCAAAAGTTAAAAATGCACTAATTTTTGTATATTTACTCGGTAAAAATGCAACAAAAACCTATTTTTTGAAAAAATTACCCAATGAATTTTTCTTATTTTCCGATATGATTATAATCCATATTTTTCCTTTATTTGGTAAAAAATTCAGCTTACCTTTCCGTGCAAATAAGAAAGTTTTTCGTTATTTTTCAGTGTTCCCCCTAATCGAATGACGGTTTTAACGCATTTAATTGTTAAATTTAATGATCCAGTCATTCAATTAATATCATATGTTGAAAAGAAACTAAATTATGAAGTTTTACCATCATTATTCTACGTTATTTCCATAAGTAGAATCTTACGAAAACCAGTCTTTTTAAATAACACGCAAAAAGAGCCGTAAAATAAACGAAAACCCACTTCCGGTTTATAGAGTCGGGAGGCCGCTGTCCATTGCCACCTTAATAAATAAAACCTCATGACAGATCCTATATCCATGGCTCAGCTCATAAACATACAGGCAGTTACAACTGTTTCGCATTGAGCCATGGATATGTAGTAGTTAAAACTACTACAAGGTATGAGGTTAATTGAAAGTAATTCATTTTTTTTTCTTTATCTTCTACAGCTTTTTCCATTTTAACCCATTCAGACCTGACTTCATTTGGAAAAAAGTTTCATTTGATATATAAAAGAGAGTTGAAGCATTACCAGATCAATGGCTTAGCACAAAACAGTTGTAACTACCTATATATTTATAGGTAGTAACAATTGCTTTGTGCTGAGCCAGCAAGATTTCAAAACTGAAAGATTGCTGTAGATGACAAGTAATTCTCCCTTTTCCACAGTGTTTTCTCGAGGGACATAAAAAGTTTAATCATTTGGTAAGGAATTGGTAGGTCAAATTTTACTAACCTATAGAAGCAGTTCTGGCACTATGACTAAGGCGATGTTTCTGGATATTCGGGTGTAACAGTTTATTGTCAACTGGCTCCATTTGAGACAGGGTAGAGATGTTCTCGTAACTAGACCACAGTGAACTCGGTCTACTGCTTATTGACTTACCTATAGAAGCAGTGCTGGCACTATGACTAAGGCAATGTTTCTGGATATTTGGGTGTAACAGTATATTGTCAACTGGCTCCATTTGAGACAGGGTCAAGATGTTCTCGTAACTAGACCACAGTGAACTTGGTCGATTGCTTATTGACTTACCTATAGAAGCAGTTCTGGCACTATGACTAAGGCGATGTTTCTGGATATTCGGGTGTAACAGTTTATTGTCAACTGGCTCCATTTGAGACAGGGTAGAGATGTTCTCCTAACTAGATCACAGTGAACTCGGTCTACTGCTTATTGACTTACCTATAGAAGCAGTGCTGGCACTATGACTAAGGCGACGTTTCTGGATATTCGGGTGTAACAATTTATTGTCAACTGGCTCCATTTGAGACGGGGTCGAGATGTTCTCATAACTAGACCACAGTGAACTCGGTCTACTGCTTATTGTGGGTGTTCGTAGAAAGTCTGCAAGACGCTGGTCTGTGGAACTGTAACATATTATTTACCACTTAGAAACCTATAATATATTGGCATGTCAAGGCAAAAGTCTGAAAGGAATTAAATTACATATAAAGGACATTTTCAGGATTAACCTGCTGTGAATTGCTTAAAGTGAAATACTTCTAACAGCATTTCAGAACAAGCCTTTTCCTAATATTTCCCTCTTTTGTTAATCATTTATTTTCAATTTAACAAAATAAGTAAGGTGGTTTGGTTAATACCAATGCCCCATCACTTGACATCTTTTACAAATGTTCAACATACTTGAACTTGAAAAATGACCTTGACTTTGACTGAGGACCTTGAAAGTACCAACAGAAGTTATGGAAAAACAGCGAAAAATCAATATGCCCCAAGTCTCTCAATGTGGAGGCACAAAAATCAAAATCCCCATGTCTTCCCAAAGAAGATAGAGAATATGGTAATTCTTCTAACAAATGCTCCCAGGAGCTATACAAACATGGGACATATTTAGTATCCATTTTCTGGAGTAAAATTTTCTAACATATTGTTGTCTTCTTGCTTTTGTCCCTTCATATGAGGTTCATTCCCTCCAAACAATCATTTAAATGATTGTTTAGAGGAAATTTACCTCAAATAAAGAAAAATACTTACAAAATTCTCACTTTTTAGGTAAAATCTATCAACTGAAATGGGAATTTCATAGTTTAAGTGTAAGGGGGGTTACTTTTAAGGAGGGTGCTCTTATTAAAGGAAGTACGGTGCCAACCTGCCAGGAGAGGGTGTTGTATATTGTCCAGTATACAAATCTGTCCACTCCAAGTCATTATCAATAATCTTCAAACCCAGTGACATATGTCTCGTAGCTAGACTCGGCGTTTTCAGAAACTCAAAAATCCCCTGCCTTTCTGATGGCTTTCCAAGGTCATTCACTCCACCATTTAACCTTTCAGTTGCCTTAGTAACATGCTTCTCTAAACGTTTACAATTTTCTTGAATAATAGCCAGATCGAAGGAATTTTTACGACTGTCAATCCCAGACTTCTTCATCATATAATCAAGACTAAGGTCCTGATCCTTCTGATCTTTATTCGTAGATTTTGTAACAACAGAATCGATGTCTGTTTCTACATTCCCACCTGTAAACTCTAGTCTGTATTGTGAACCTGAAACAAGTAATGAACATTGGAACCAGTCTATACTCTAGGTGTAGAAGAAGCACCATAATGGTGCAGGTGCTCTGCGTTATCAGTCCCAAATATCAATTAGCTGATCATTAAAGGTGATAAATATTTCATTAACCGTTTGGTATGTGGCAACCGAGTGACCACTTGTTTGCATTATGGAATTATTCGGAATTTGTTTACATAAGGTCGGCTTGTTCTGTCTTCATCAGCTACACAGAAAGCTGATACCTCTAATTATTGCATGGTCAGTCATTTTCACATCTTCAATGAATAATCAAAGCGCTAAAAGCACTGAAGGCCTGGTTTATAAAGAGGCAAGGTGACATTTGAAGGCATGCACTCCAATTTTTTAATCTTTTTAGCAAGGCTTTTTAGGTGAGGGAAACCAAGGGTTTAGAACTCACTTCAAAGGAAAAGTGTCGAACGGTATGCCTACGATATAGTGCTGAGTCTGCAAAAAACAAATAATTCCCAAGATATAGATTACTACGCCCGATACCGCTTTGCAGACAGGCGCATCTCGCTTTTCATAATTTTAATTGAGTTGATTGGTTTGCTACTAGTCAGTCAATTTATCCATTCTATCATTCCGTCTAACAATCATAGTGATGCTGTTTTTCTAGGGGCACAAGCTTGACTGCTCTTTCTTTTACTTTGAATTAAATTCCATAAAGAAGTTGTATTCAACTGCGGGAACACAAGAAATCGATAGGGTCAATTTCTCCCTTTCCAACAATATGGTCCACCCTATACTCATACCCCATTATTCTTTTAATTTCTACCCTAGATATATATCAAATTACACTAATATTGATTTATCATATACAACAAGTTCTCAGTTGGCCCAGTCTAAAATTTTGTTGTCTGTTTAAGGGTTTAAGGATGGAACAAGGGTTTATTTTTTTTTAATTTAGATTAATCAATTACAACAAACAAATATTTAGACAGGTCCAAATTGTAAAGGGTTGCAGCTTGCATACAATTTGTGGGCAAATTAGTAAAATTTGTAGCAGAAAGGGTAAATAATATAAGGGAGAAAGTGTTAGTTAGCAGCGTCTTCTTCTTTTCCCTCATAGCAAGGTCATCTGTCAAGATCAAATATAAAAACTATCTATCTTTAACACAGCAGTGATTTTGGCAGTGATAAGTAAGAAAATATCTGGTATACATACAAAGGACAAGGTGAATAATTAAGGTTATATTTAAGACAAGAGGACCAAGATGGTCCTAGATCGCTCACCTGAGTCTCTTTGACCCCTGGTACATCACATGAATTAGATAGGCAAATGTCAAAAAGAAGATAATTGCCTAAGATCATGGAACGTTTTCAGTTAAGAGCAAGACAGATATGCCTTTTTGCTCTTTGATTCTATGTAAAAAGGGATGCACCCGGGTGGACCCTAAATGTGACCCCAGGGTCTTGATATGACCAAACTTGAAAGATGTCCATAAGATGATGCTTCATACTAAATATGAAAGCTGTCTGCCTTCTGGTTTCAGAGAAGAAGATTTTTGAAGGTTTTCCTATTTTCACCCATCATGCTAAGATGATCTGAAAGGGATGCGCCCGGTTGGAGCCCAACTATGACCCAAGGGTCATAATATGAACAAACTTGGTAGGGGCCCACTAGATGATGCTACATACCAAAAATGAAGGCAGTGTGTCCTCTCCTTTCGTTTAAAGAAGATTTTAAAAGATTTTTGCTCTTTGATTCTATGTAAAAAGGGTTGCACCCGGGTGGAGCCCAAATATGATCCTAGGGTCTTGATATGAACAAACTTGGTAGAGGTCCACTAATTGATGCTACATACCAAATATGAAAGCTGTCTGCCATCTGGTTTCATAGAAGAAGATTTTTGAAGATTTTCGTTTTTTTACCCTTTGTGCTCATAGGAGATAAAGGGATGCACCCGTGCAAAGCCCAAATATGACCCAAGGGTCTTGATATGAACAAACTTGGTAGAGGCCCACTAGGTGATGCTACACACTAAATATTAAAGCTGTCTGCCATCTGGTTTCAGAGAAGAAGATTTTTAAAGATTTTCTCTCTTCGATTCTATGTAAAAAGGGCTGGGCCCGGGCAAAGCCCAAATATGACCCCAGGGTCTTGATATGAACAAACTTGGTAGACGTCCACTAGATGATGCTACATACCAAATATGAAAGCTGTCTGCCTTCTGGTTTCAGAGAAGAAGATTTTTTTAAGATTTTCATATTTTCACCATTTTTGTGAAGGGTAAAGGGAAATTTAAGGGTGGATTTCATTTATTTGAACAACTTTGGTAGAGCTTGACCCAAGGAACATCCCTGCCAAGTTTCATCAAGATTGGCCCACTGGTTTAGGAGGAGAAGATGTTTAAAGAAATTGTAGACGACGCACGACTGACGACGGACATTCTAAGATCCCAATAGCTCACCTTGAGCACTTCGTGCTCAGGTGAGCTAAAAATTGACCAAGTGTCTTGTTTTGTCTATTCAGTTCCCTCGCCTTCAGTACTAACAGTACTTTGATCTTATTACAGCATAGTGATATGCCAGCTCTCCTTTGAACACACAAAGCAATTCGTGTCACACAAAAGTTGATGACGTATACTAGACATATTTTTTTGCATGCATGAGCACAAAAAAGCTACGTAATACACATGTTGTTCGGTTTTCGACTCGATTATCTTTTTCCTATGCGGTTTCCAGGTTCCAGGGCTGTTTCCTATGGCCTGCTTCACCAGGCCAATAAAAAAAACATAAAACTGTCCAGTCGATTTTGGGGCTTATCAAATGAACGGACCCATAGGTTATAAACTGGAACTGTCAGGCTAAAAGAGACAACCTTGGTACAGGGTTTATGTCAGCAAAACAGGAGACGTTTATAAAGCATTTATACCCCCCCCCCCCCTCCCCCCTTCCAATAAAAGCAGGTCAATGGCCATTTCTTTGTCAATTGACAAAGGGCAATAACTCACAAATTATGATGGTTATGGTTCTTGTGCACCACACTTTTCTACAAGAGGATCTATCTACCTGTGAATTTTCATGATTCTAGCTTGCATGCTTTTTGGGATATAGCCCGAACAAAAAACGGTCTACAGATGGACAGAGCGACCGACAAGAGCGAAGCAATATACCCCTTTTCTTTAAAGGGGGGGGGCATAACTAAGTTCAAAGAACTTGATGATTGGGATCTTAGGGATCCTTGCTTCAGGTTTGGGAGCCCTTCCTAGGATATCAAATATTTCTTTAAGCCCTGAATTTGTTTTGAAATTAACTTAGAGCTGTTCCTTGGTAAAAGGTAGAGAAAGTATTTGATATAATATTGACTATTTCGGGTTCAAATTCAAGAAAGAGTTGAAGACTGTTTTAAACAGTATAAAGTAGTAGACTCATAATTCTCCACATACATTAGAAGTCATACACTTTTAACAGTGTTAACCCAGGTTTCCTAATGATTTCATTAAGAAACCTCAGTTAATATTGTGAAGGATCATGGGGTCTGAAATGTTGCAGAACTATTGAGGGTCCACTTCCTAAAGCTCCTCTATCAACTAACCAGTTTTATCCCTGCTATGTAAATCAGACTTGATGACTTTCCTTCTGGCTGTACTTCCAGAACTTTCATCCGATCCTGTTGAGCCCAGCAGATTTTTCCTCCTTGACAAAATGCTGGTACCCAGCTGAAGAGATTCAGGTCGCTTTGGACTGGTTACCTTCTCATCTCCACTAGATGTAGACTGGCGCTCTAATCTAGACTTTTCTGGAAGCAAAATTCTTTTTTTCACAAAAAGGATAGAAAACTCCACAAATATGGCTGAATCTATTAGTTACAGTATGAAGGATGTTTTCAAATCAGAAAAAAATACTTTTGGGTTTGCGTTCAAATATTTGCCTGTAGGTGACATTTTAAACAATTTCAAAACTGCCAAAAGCAAAGACTGTGCATCTACACAGTCTTTCCAGAGTCTTCAGATATTAGGCCTAAAAGAGTCTTTAGACAGACAGCAAATCTTCATGGCTAGGCTGCTGGTTGTTTTAGGCCTCATGCATGTTTCAAATTGTTGAAAATGTCACAATAAGAGTGCTATCTTCTAACGAAGACCTCTAAAGGGCTGCCATTTCAAGTAACTTTGCATTATGCCTTTTTATTTCAAGACACAGTCTCTAAAATATAAGTGATGCCGAATAATTGGGATTATTTCCAGAAAATTTCATAAATTCATCAATAAATTGTTGTGAAATGAAAATACACATAGATGTGAATTAATTGACAAACAAAAAAGATCATACCAACATTCATTTTCCTAACATATAAGAACCATTACTCTTTTATTCAAAGTTTCAAAAAGTTAATATCATCTGAATTGAATTTGTCAATATATAAAGGATATTGAATGAGTGGTCATGGAAAACTGAATTTATTAAACAACTCATCTATAAACAGATAAAACGAGGCTGCGCAAAGTTTTTATCTATTTATAGATGAAAAGTTTAATAAATTTGGTATTTTATGAGCACAAATTCTATATTCTATTTATAATATGACCCAAATTTTTGCCAAAATCATCAAAATCGCGCAAAACTTATCACACTGCTTCAAACTGACATCACAATATATACATTATGACATCATTTTTGTGGTCACAAAATAGCCTTGCTATTCTTCTGAGCTCATTTACATATTTATTCCACTAGTGTAATAACACCTGACACCTGTGTAAATCAAAAATATTCAATGGGGGTAATTTCACTTTTTACGTATTTCATATCATAATTTAACTTACTAAACGCAGTGCCTACTCCATCATTTGTCTCTTCATTATTCTCTCTGTCTTCCTCATTCTCCACAGAAAGAGTTTGTGAATCTTCTTGAGAAATAGCAGATAACCAGTACCCGACTTTCTCTTGTCTTGTTAGATCTTTCCTCTCTTTCGATTCAGGAAACATTTTCACAGACCTTTCAACTCTATCACCTCTTTCATAATCTTGATTCTTCAGGAGATTCTTTTCATTTTCATATTCTTCATTGGCACCTGAATCTTGTTCACGATTGTCATATTTCCTGTGTTTGGGTGACTTAAACACATGTTTTGGAGACATATGATCTAATTCATCTTGACTGTCTAGTTTCACAATACCGTTCAACTTACTGACAACAGTTTCAACATCAGACTCTGCTTTCGAAAGCCGTCTCTCAATTTGTTTCAATGTTTCTTGGCCAGTCAAAAGTTTTAGGCAATCATCACATTTTCCACTTTCAAGTTTTTTACACTCAAAACAAAGTTGACTAATGTCTTCAATAACACTTGGCTTTCTTCTTCGAGGTGGATCTTCTGTACTGTCATTACTATACACCCTCTCAACAGTGTTATTAGAATTTTCTTTATTCCCTGATTTTCTCCTATTTGTGTTGCTCGTTCTACCATCACCATCATCAGCACCACTGTCACTATCGATAGAAATCCCTAAAGGGGTCGTCTTTTTCTTCTCTGGCACTTGTAAATCATGCAGTGAGCTACGCTGGGTTGAATTTTCCTGATCTGTTGCACTTGATAAATAACAATCATCATAAACTGTATTCGCATCATATAGGTCACAAGCTTCCTGTTCAAGAGCAACTTCACTTTCGTCATTCACAGATATTTCATTGCAATCTGTCTGAACATAATCAGACGTGTCCCCATTCATGTACAATAAATTTCGACTGGATCCATAACTTGTTTCACTGCCTACACTGTTCTTGTCCCCTCTTACTTTTCGATCAAACCTATTTTGTAAGAATTGTACAACACCTGCTTCTATTGCTACATTTTGTAACGATTCTCGTCTTGCTTGTTCTTCTAATTCTGCTTCAAAAGCATCTTCATCTTCTTCAGTATCATCCATGTTGGAACTGTTTGTTACCACAGGAATAACCTTAGAATGAATGGAAGAATCACTGGCACAATTCAGGAATGACCTTGACCTACTTTCACAACCAGAATCTTCACTTCTGTCTCTTCTTCTGATTGGCTCTTTACTTGTTACACTAGATTTTCTGCTTTTAATTTGTATGTCAGCACTTGATCTACGACTTGGTGGATAACCGCATACACTAATTTTTCTTTTCGGTGAGTTTTCTCTAACCAAATTTGTCTCGATCATATATGTGAGACTTTCTCTACGAGCTCTTGCTTCCATCTCACGCTCTAATTCTTCGTTACTCTCAAAAGTCTTTGTTTGCGATCCATTTCGTTGTGTCTCTAAAGTATCGATATCATTTGCTGAAGGCACTTTTTTCACTTGTAGACTCTCTGTATCAAGTCTATTCATGCTAGTTTCCTTTGTTGGCAGATTATCCTCAATGTAACGGTTATTTTGTAAAACTGTCATGTCATTTTCTGAACTACTCCGTCGATTATGAATAGGCTTCAGATATTTATCAAATGTTTTGTCTGCCTTTTCTGTTGTGTTGTTTACAAAAGGACTTTCTTCTAGAAAACCTGAAGGAAAACAAGATGTGTTTGTGAAACACGAATGCCCCGGTAACAGCGATCTCTCGATAAGGCAAAGGTTAAGTTTGGTTAAGTTTTTGGACAGACGGACGGACAGACGGACAGACAGACAGACATGAGTAAAACAATATGCCCCTGATCTCTCGATACAGGGGCATAAAAAGAATGAGCCAGTGTGTGACAATTCCAACAAGAGGACCATGATGGTCCTAGATCGCTCACCTGCGTCTCTTTGACCCCTGGAACATCACATTAATCAAAAGGGCAGATGTCAAAAAGGAGATAATTTTTACATAAGATCAATAGCATGGAATGTTTTTAGCCAAGAGCAAGACAGATATGCCTTTCCACTCTTTGATTCTATGTAAAATGGGATGCACCTGGGTGGAGCCCAAATGTGACCTTATGGGTTGATATGAACAAACTTGGTAGAGGTCCATTTGATGCTACCAACTAAATATGAAAGCTGTCTGCCTTCTGGTTTCAGAGAAGATTTTTGAAGGTTTGCCTATTTTCACCAATCTCGCTCAAAAGAGTTAAAAAGGATGCACCCTGATGGAGCCCAAATATGACTCCAGGGTATTGATATGAACAATCTTGGAAGGGTCCATTAGATGATGCTATATACCAAATATGAAAGCTGTGTGTGCCCTCTGGTTTCGGAAAAGAAGATTTTTAAAGATTTTTGCTCTTTGATTCTATGTAAAAAAGGTTGCGCCCTGGTGGAGCCCAAATATGATCCTAGGGTCTTCATATGAATAAACTTGGTAGAGGTCCACTAGATGATGCAACATACCAAATATGAAAACTGTCTGCCATCTGGTTTCAGAGAAGAAGATTTTTGAAGATTTTCTTTTTTTACCCTTCGTGCTCAGAAAAGCTAAAAGGGATGCGCCTGGGCAAAACCCAAATATGACCACAGGGTCTTAGTATGAACAAACTTGGTAGAGGCCCACTAGTTGATGCTACATACCAAATATAAAAGCTATCTGCCATCTGGTTTCAGAGAAGAAGATTTTTTAAGATTTTTGCTCTTTGATTCGATGTAGCCGGATCGAGCCCAAATATGATCACAGGTTTTTGATATGAACAAACTTGGTAGAGGCCTACTAGATGATACTACATACCAAATCTGAAAGCTGTCTGCCTACTGGTTTCAGAGAAGATTTTTGAAGATTTTCATATTTTCACCCTTTTTGTAAAGGGTAAAGGGTAAGTTAAGGGTGGATTTCATTTATTTGAACAACTTTGATAGAGCATGACCCAAGGAACATCCCTGCAAAGTTTCATAAAGATTGGCCCACTGGTTTAGGAGGAGAAGATGTTTAAAGTAATTGTGGACGACGCACGGATGGACAACTGACGCCGGACATTGTACAATCACAATGGCTCACCTTGAGCACTTCATGCTCAGGTGAGCTAAAACTTCCATGTGTGCATGATCGATAGATACAATGCATCCTAGACAAGTACATGATGCAATAAGAATATTGGCTTACAGCCTATAAAGGGGCTGAGACTTTATCTATCAATAGAGCGCATAGTGAAGACTCTGGTCAGACTGTGCAGATGCACAGACTGGCCTGAGACTATGCTTTGCGCATATTTGAAATTGTTGGAAATATCACAAACAGGCTCATATCTTCCTCCTTATCCTTTTGATATGGAAAGGTGAACAGACCAACAGAAAGACACTAGCAAAACAATATGGTTCCAATCTTTAAGCCTACAGACAGACAACAGACAGATACATGTACTGGTAAAATGATAATTTATATACACCAGATCTTAATAATATAGGGGTAGCCAAAGCATCGCAAGCGGGTGCCAACGCTCGGCTGTTTATTATTTCTTAGACAAAAGCAAATTAACGAACTTGGTATCTATAGAAAGGTCTTGTCCCAAGCAATGATCATGTGAAATATGAAGGCTGTATGACTTGCCATTCAAAAGTTATGACCAAGGTTAAAGTTTGTCATATCAACGCCAACAACAACAACAACACGAATGACACCAAGGTGATTTTAAAACCTTTGGTTTTCTTTGAAAACAGCCGACCTAAAAATGATATTTACCCTTGTCTTTCTAGAATGTATATTTTTTGTAAGATCTTCTCAACCAGTGAGATGATATTACAAGTTACTTCTCCAAACATTCTCATTGTGTAGCAGTGGGATGCCACTGCCTCTCTCTGAAGTCAGTAAAAACATCTGGATGAAGGATCATACTAAAATGAATTTGTTTTGAATTGATTTGTCACCCCAAAACAATAGGGCACTACAGCTTATATAAAGCTGTAGTTACAAGATTTTAGCAGAAAACCAATTCTTAACTGAAAACATAAAAAAGTTCCTACAACTATCTATTCTGGGTCTGTCATACAAGTTGTCAGCGAGAACTTCCATACTGTCTGGTGAGTACATATCTAGTGAATCTCGATCTTCCATTAGATGTATCTTTAACTCACATGATGTACCTGTAATAAACAATGAATTCAAGAATTTGTGTTTGAAAAGTATTAATTTCATACACTAAAAAAAATAACTGGCAAAAAATTCATTGCATTGCCCCAAAAATAGTAGTCCATAGCTCTAATAAATTGTCATTTGACCTTTAAACTATGATTGTTATCATACAGGAAACACATGAGTACCACATAAATCGTCAATTGACCTTAAAACTATGATTGTTATCCTACAGGAAACACATGGGTACCACATAAATCGTCATTTGACCTTGAAACTATGATTGTTATCATACAGGAAACACATGAGTACCAAATTCATGTGTCAATACTCCACTGTCGGGTGCTGGATATTAGATAACAATTGAGCCTGTGTGTAACATTTCCAACAATTTCACATATGTGCAAAGGAAATACCCTGGCCAGCCTGTGCATTCGCACAAACTGACCAGAGTCTTCATGGTGTGCCATATAGATGGATAAATTCTTCAGTCAGTCAGCTAAAACTCTTATTGTATAATGTGGCTGGCCAGGTTGCTCCATGTTTATACCAAACTCACATCCAAATTGTTGGAAATGTCACGCATAGGCTCATCACTATAGCTCTTCTGAAATTCGGTCACGAGAGGGATTTAGTGCAAAACTGTTGTAAGTAACAGTAGTTGGTTACTTTTTATTCTGACAAGGATTGTGTTCAAATTCTATTATGGGTTCATATGTTATACCTGTTTTCCTTTCAGGTCTGGCTATACAAGGTGTCGAGGTTGTTTCTATGGTAACAGAAGGTGAAAGATCAGTGGGGGTCTTCAACTGAGCAGATTCTACAACCTCGTAAATGATCATATTCCCTTCCCCTGTTCCGACCCAGATTGTGTTGTCATAGGCCAACATTGACGTAATTCTAGCCCTGTTGAAGTAAGCATCGTCTTCCTGGTAGAAAGCAGACAAAGGAACTAGAAAGCCATGAATGGCTTGTGTCTCTCCACAGGCTTGAAATTCTTGTAAAAACAAATAAATGTTTTGACTAGATTTTTAGATATTTGGGGTTTACTGATGTTGAAAATGATTTTCAAAGATTCAACTATATAACAAATAGAGAAATGACCTCCACTCTTAAAAGACATATTTTTCATCAAATCAAAATAATTTTTGGCTGCATGATAATGGGTCATCCAAAGATCAAACCAAAAATGTTTGATTGATATCCATCAGTTACATTCTGAGAAAATGATTTTCATATTTTCCACTATTTAACATGTTGAGAAATGACCTCTGCCCATTAAATACATATTTTTCATCCAATCAAAATAATTTTTAGTACACTGACATAGGGTCAGTCACTCAAGGATCATTCCAGTGAAATTTGGTTGATATCCAAACATTAGATTCTGAGAAAATGATTTTCAAATTTTCCACTATATAACATACATGTATATAGAAATGACCTCTGCCGATTAAAATGCATATTTTTCATCCGATCACAATTATTTTTTGTAGACTGATAAAGGGTCACTCAAGAATCATTCCAGTGAAATTTGGTTGATATCCATCAATTACATTCTGAGAAAATGATTTTCAAAGTTTCCACTATATAACATATAGAGAATTGACCTCCGCCCATAAAATGCATATTTTCCATCAGATCACAATGTTTTTTTGAAGACTGAGAGGGTCACTCAAGGATCATTCCAGTGAAATTTGGTTGATATCCATCGGTTACATTCTGAGAAAATGATTTTCAAAGTTTCCACTATATAACATATAGAGAATTGACCTCCGCCCATAAAATGCATATTTTCCATCCGATCACAATGATTTTTTGTAGATTGATAAAAAGTCACTCAAGGATCATTCATATAAAATTTAATTGGTATCCATTAATTAGAATGTGAGAAAACTCACTTTTTACCATATTTGGAAATTAGCCACGCCCATTTAATTCATGTTTTTGATTGGATCAAAATTTCTTGAACAACTTTGAAAGAAGGTCATCCAAGGATCATTCCTGGGAAGTTTGGTTGAAATTCATCCAGTAGTTTCTGAGGAGAAGATTTTAAAAGAAAAGTTAACGACCGCATGCACGCACGCACAGACGGACGCACGACGGACACAACGCCATGACAATAGCCCCAGTGGCTTTCAGCCAGTGGAGCTAAAAATTGCTGGCACAGCAAGAAACTGTTGTAACCGCCTTTAAAAGCATACGCGTGCAAATAATTTTGTCAACAGAATTTTTTGTTATTTTAAATATTTGTTAATTAAAATAGCTTAGGCAAAAATATGCAAAACAAATTGGGGGTCACCGTATCCGTTTTTGAGAAATTGACCCTTGAAAAAACGCATTTCTATACAATTTTTCACTAATTTTCGAGTGAATTTGTAGATTGCTGTATAGTTCGCTTAATCCCCGTTTTCTCTGACACTAAATTATCTTTTGAAATAAAAGATTCTGAAACATTTAAGGATGAAATTACGGGTTCATTTGATACATTTTTGTAGGCTTTGCTAAAATTTTCGTCTATGAATCGATGAGATTTAAAGTGGGTGGGCGTAGTAAAAAATAAGTATCTTTTCAAGAATTTCGCGAAAAGTTTGGTACTTAACCTTAAAAATAATCAAAACTGCTCGACAGTTTTCTTTTAAATTTAGCACACTTATAGTGCATTAAAATCCAATCTAGTTCGTACCAAAAAAATAATATGTCACCGTGCTTTTTTAAGAGCAATATGCTTATTTCCGAGGCAACCATAGGGATTTTAAACATCGATGTCGGAAATCAACGTTGACGACGTCGTTAGATGTGTTTATCCGCAAAAGAACGTATCACGCCTATCTTAAACGTCAGTCAATTTTTGCAGATTTGTGTTGCTTTATCAAAATGATTTTACAGACATAGGCAACACATTTAGTTATAAAAATGTCTACTTCTTCTTGTTCGATTCATAAAGACAGAGGCGCTTTGAACTATAGATAAAATGGGAAAAAAAGTAAAAAGGCAGACGAAGATCTGAATTTAACCAAGCAAAACAGGTGAAACATGGATTAGGGATAAGCTTGTCATTGGTCGACCAAAAATAATGACGTAATATTAAATGAATAGATCTGATATGTCTTCACATACCAATCAGAGACTTTTAAAGTGCACGCTGGTCAATGAAATCAATGAATGATTGGAGTGCTCCTAAATTTGAAGCCACTGCGATCAATTCCGAAGCGTGATAAATGATTTTGGAGCATTTTGATTGTGTCGGTTAACCTCGGTTTGGATATCCACGAATGAAGCCCTGGGCTAGTGGTTCAGAATGATTGAGTGGGGTCAATTTCAGATAGTCTAAATAACATTAAAATGCCATCATCGGACGGTTTTGCAAGTAGTGGAAACCCTGCGACTCGTCGAACAAAAGATTGGTTAGTCTAGCCTATAGACCAAAGTCTCAAATGATAAAAATAACTACTACTACTACTATTAATAATAATAATAATAAAAACAGTAATAATAATAATAATAATGATAATAATTATAACATGAAAAAAAACCCAAACAACAAAAAGAGTAAATAGATCTAGTAATCTAGAGTAAAGTGATAAAAATAACAACTACTACCACTTTTAATAATAATAATAATAATAATAATAATAATAATAATAATAATAACAATAATAATAATAATAATAATGATAATAATTATAACATGAAAAAACCACCAAACAACAAAAAGAGTAAATAGATCTTCAATTATACGAGTAGGCATGAAAACTGCCTAGGCTTAAGAGTGACGGGTTTTATTTCAATTTCAACAAGAGCCATGTCGGACATGGCCATCCCCCGCCGAGAAAGCTTGATAGTAAACTGAAGCCTAACAGATTAAGGGTTCTACTGTAAGAAATTAAGCCCCTACAAAATCTAAGTCTTTAAAATAACAAAGGGCAATAACTCCAAAATTATGCAAGCTAGAGTTGTAGTTCTTGTGCACTGCACTTCACCTCCATGAGATCTATCCACCCATAAAGTTTCAAGTTGATAGCTATTATACTTAAGGAGATATGCTCTGGACAAAATCTAAGTCTTAAAAATAACAAAGGGCAACAACTCCAAAATTATGCAAGCCAAAGTTGTAGTTCTTGTGCACTGCACTTCTCCTCCATGAGATCTATCCACTCATAAAGTTTCAAGTTGATAGCTATTATACTTTAGGAGATATGCTCCGGACAAAATCTAAGTCTTAAAAATAACAAAGGGCAATAACTCCAAAATTATGCAAGCAAGAGTTGTAGTTCTTGTGCACTGCACTTCTCCTCCATGAGATCTATCCACCCATAATGTTTCAAGTTGATAGCTATTATACTTTAGGAGATATGCTCCGGACAAGTTTAGTGACGGAATGACGGACGGAGAGCATTACTATATCCCCTTCGCCGAAAACGGCGGGGGATAATAAGCATTACTAGTATCCGCTTACTCATTGATGAATAGAATAGATGTATATTTTAGAAAAGAAATGGCATATAGGTCTAATTTCAGCAGCATTTACCTCTAAAAGACTCTGTAACGCTATCAATGTTCGCATGAAGCTGTGACAGCGCGCCTTTTTGCCAGATAACGTTCCAATGTCGTGTAGCAACTATAATGACGTCAAGCTGGCGGGAAATTATCGGTTTCGTTTGGCAACCATTTCCATCAGTTTTAGAACAAACAGAGTTATGTTCCTTGATTTTGAAAAGTATCGCCGCTATGCGGTGCATCAATTACGCGCATATGCCTTTAAATAAATAGGCAGTTACAACCGCTTTTCGCTGAGACAGGGAAATCCTTAAAGAGTGAATCAGTTTAAACATTATCCTGTTTAAATTCAATTTTGTTTCTAACAAACCACCAATTTTAAAACATTACAACAAGTCTTGCTCAAGTTTTTTAACTTTTGACAAAATATAAGTAAAAAAAGACGGTAGTGTAGGCTTAGATCAGATTGCACGGTTTAGTGCAGCAGGAGTACATCATGAATAGAATTAGAAAGATTTTTTAAATCACAATTAATGAGCCCATCATCACATAAGAATATGTGATTGAAATTCTAGAAGCCCATTGTATATAGAAAATATTTTATATAAAGGAACTTAATTCCGGATGTAAACAATACAGGTATTGAAGCATTTTTTCCCTTGATATGATTTTTAGAGTAAGGTAAATAATGAGGGAATTCAATGTAATAATATTTATTGTTTTACAGGCTCTTCCATGTAATTGCAATTCTATAATAGTAAAACTAAGCTTATTAGCAATTTGCAGTATGCAACAAGATGTATTGAATAATTTTTTTCAACTAGAAAGCCATGAATGGCTTGAGTCGCTCCACAGGCTTGAAATTCTTCTAAAAGCAAATAAATGTTTTGACTAGATTTTTAGATATTTGGGGTTCTACTGATGTTGAAAATCATTTTCGATGTTTCAACTATATGACAGATAGAGAAATGACCTCTGCTATCAAAAGACATATTTTTCATCAAATCAAAATAATTTTTGGCTGCATGATAATGGGTCACCCAAAGATCATACCTAAATTGTTTGATTGATATCCATCAGTTACATTCTGTGAAAATGTTTTTCATGGTTTCCACTTTTTAACATATTGAGAATTGACCTCCACCCATAAAATGTATATTTTTCATCCAATCATAATAACTTTTGGTACACGGATTAAGGGTTACTGAATGATCATTCCAGTGAAATTTAGTTGATATCCAAAAATCAGATTCTGAGAAAATGATTTTCAAATTTTCCACTATATAACATATAGAGAAATGACCTCTTCCCATAAAATGCATATTTTTCATCCAATCACAATGATCTTTTGTAGACTGATAAAGGTTCACTCAATGATCATTCGAATGAAATTTGGTTGATATCCATCCGTTACATCCTAAGAAAATGATTTTCAAAGTTTTCACTATATAACATATAGAGAAATGACCTCCGCCCATAAAATGCATATTTTCCATCCGATTACATTGATTTTTTGTAGACTGATAAAGGGTCACCTAAGGATCATTCATGTAAAATTTAATCGGTATCCATTGATTAAATTCTGAGAAAACTCACTTTTTACCATATTTGGAAACTAGCCACGCCCATTAAATCCATGTTTTTCATTGGATCAAAATTTCTTGAACAACTTTGAAAGAGGGTCACCCAAGGATCATTCCTGTGAAGTTTGGTTGATATCCATCTGGTAGTTTCTGAGGAGAAGATTTTTAAAGAAAAGTTTACGACCGGACGGACGCACGCACGGACGGACGGACGCACGACGGACACAACGCCATGACAATAGCCCCAGTGGCTTTCAGCCAGTGGAGCTAAAAATTGGGAATTTTTTATTTAGTTTTTTTTTTTTAACCTAATTAAGTGACCTTGATATTTAAGATGGTAATGAGCATGGATAAATTGAAAAAAAAAAAGTTTGTAAACACATAGATGGAAAATAAGACATACAACATGTGGAAATCATCCCTATCCCATTCCATTGTATGTAGGAGAAAATATTGTGGGAAAAGAAGAAATTGCATGTTTTAAGAAATATTTTCTTAACCCACAATATTTTTTCATGTATAAAATCACAGGGACATTAAATCCTGGAACAGTAAAGGAAATAATGAAAGTGTAAACAGATGTTGCATGTATTTTACTCATAATCTGCAAAAAAAAATTTTTAGAATTTTTTTACTTTACAGATTGACTGTCATGCTGGTGTAAAATTGTCCAAAATATCACATGCACCATCTTTTTGCAGAAATCCACATAAGAGATAACAAACCTTTCTGAGTTGTGGATATCTGTCAGTCCTTGTATCATACAACATTCGACAATTCAGACTTTTGGGATCCCACAATTCCAAGATAGATGAGCCTCGTAAAGATATCCAGATGCCATATTCACTTGGTATGAGAGACAAGATGTGGTCGTATGGATTGATGGAAACAGAAAATATGTCCATGGTATCTAATGTTCTGAAATAAAAGTTCTAAAGAATTAGTTGTCGAAGATCTGGGGCTCATTTTACTTGACTTCGTACGAGCAAATTAATCGAATTCAAAATCACAAATCATACCTGGTGTTTTCATTCATAGTTAGATTCTGCCTTGCAATATCTCATTGGAATCGTCTTGAGAAGACTATTCCAATGAGATGATTGATGTATGGCGGATTTCAATATTTAGTTACTACTTTAATTATAGACTTTCACAAAAAAAGATTGTAAGGTGTTTAGTAAAACAGGACCTTGATGTCTAACCTTCGTCTACTTGTGTGACTATCATACAAGGTAAGTTTGCCAGCAATAAACTACCAGTGTGATTATTATACAAAGTAAGTTTTACCCCCTTATTGTCACTGTCAATGACATATTTTTGTTATCTACCAGGAGTTTTTTACCATCTCTCAAAATAGAATGAAAATTCTATGTAATTTCATGACCAGGGGTGATCAAATAGCAGAAACAACCTTCGGCGCCAGTTAGAAAACCCTTAACTTTCCATACCAGGTCCTATTGATGAGGTTGTATATTTTATTCCTGAAACAATGTCTGAACAATACAATGTTATGTTGCTCTTGGATAATTTACATCTTCTTTAAAGCTTAAAAATTGGTTTAATAAAGTGTATGAAATTTTAAGAATAAAAAAGAGCACTGCAAGCGGGTGCCAACGCTCGGCTGTTTATAATTTCTTAGGCAAAAGCAAATATATGAACTTGGTACCTACAGAAAGGTCATGTCCCAAGCAATAATCATGTGAAATATGAAGGCTCTTTGACTGACCATTCAAAAATTATGACCAGGGTAAAAACTAGAACTGTCGCAAAGCGGACTTATACCCCCCACCAGCACTTTGTCAAAATGTAAGTGCTTTAAGTGCAAGATGTGTTTGTAACAAATATTGAGGTCATATACAGCAATTGCATGAAGTTTCATGATTCTAGATCCCTTGGTTCTTGAATTAGAGTCCGGAAACAAAAACTGAACAAAAATTTAATGTGACCTTGACCTTTAACCTATGTGATCTAAAAACAATAGGGTACTTCCTTGAGTCATAAGTAACATTTACATAGAGTTTCATGATTCTAGGACGCTTGGTTCTCGATTAAGAGTCCGGAAACGAAAATTAAACAAAAATTTACTGTGACCTTGACCTTTGACCTATGTCACCCAAAAACAATGAAAATTGCAGGTGCACAACTTCATATGATAGGATTAACCCCTTATGGTTACTGAGTTTTGCAATTTTAAATTTTGACTACTCCCCCCCCCCTTCCATAAAAAGTTCAAAATGGCATAACTCTAAAACTAATGACTGGATCAGGATGAAAATTGCAGGTGCACAACTTCATATGATGGGAAACATCCTGATAAAATTTCAGCGAAATTGATCCAAAACTGTGGGAGGAGAAGAAGACACAAAATTAGAAAAAATGTACCCCTCCTTAAAAAGTTCAAAGTAGCATAACTCTCAAACTAATGACCGCATCTGGATGAAAATTGCAGGTGCACAACTTCATATGATAGGAAACAACCTGATAAAATTTCAGCAAAATTGGTCCAAAACTGTGGGAGGAGAAGAGGACACAAAATTATGTCTACGGACGGACGGACAACCTGATTCCAGTATACCCCCCCATAACTTCGTTGTGGGGGGTATAATAATGTAAAAACAAATTTGACCTTGAAAAATGACCTTGACCTTAACTGATGGTTCCTACTGCAAGGTCTTGTCCCAATCATGTGAAATATGAAGGCTCTATGACTTACCATTCAAAAGTAATGACCAAGGTTAAATTTTTCAAAGAAATTTGACCTTGAAAATGACCTTGACCTTGAGTGATGACCTTGAAGTTGGTACCTTCAGAAAGGTCTTGTCCCAAGCAATGATCATGTGAAATATGAAGGTTTTATGACTTACCATTCAAAAGTTATGACCAAGATTAATTTTCTTAAAGAAATTTGACCTTGAAAAATGACCTTGACCATGACTGGTGACCATGAACTTGATACCTACAGAAAGGTCTTGTCCCAAGCAATGATCATGTGAAATATGAAGGCTCTATCACTAACCATTAAAAAGTTATGACCAAGGTTAAAGTTTGTCATGCCAACGTCAACGCCTATGCCAACGACAATGTGAACGATGACAAGGTGATCATAATACCTCAGGTTTTCTTCTAAAACAGTCAAGCTAAAAATTTGAGATGGTTAACCATCAAAACTCTAAAATTAGCTCAAGGGAGAGCGACAGGTTTCCTTCACTTCCATCAAGAGGCCTTTTTCCAGGAAAGATGAAACTTGTGACAAGTATTCAATACAATGAACAGTTATAGAGAATTCTTTACTTTGAATGAATCACAGCCACAGAGTTCCCACTTGCACACCATAGTTGGTCTCCTAGCAACATGGTACATGTGACTGGAGCCTGACCAATAGGAATGTAGATTACATCCAAATTTGGTTCTTTCCTATTATTGGCTTTCTGAAATCAAAGAAGATGCAAAATCAGCATTGCATATTGTTATGGGAGACCACTCTCAACACTGCCCTACATAGCTTCTTTGGTATAAATACAATGTCTGACACCTTTGTAAGGGAAGATCTTCTTTGGTTCAGTGGTAAGTGCATTGGGATTGAATTATAACATGTCCGCGTGGGTTCGATTCCGGCCCTGGTCAATTATATTCAGCTATGCTTAAGTTGCGGACAGTTTGTTTGTAAGAATATTATCAATAGTCTCTTGGAAAAATGTCATTAAGAAACTTAGTAAATGGTAATAATTTTGTCTTATAGGATGAGAATTTTAGATATTTTGGCCAATCACAGATATATTCTCATCACTAGTTAATGATAAATGTGTCAGTCTGGCACTTGGCAAGATAATAGTCAAGTGACCTCTTTTTGGTGGTTCCTTATAAGATTGCTTTATTTGAATATTATGGTTTATTTTTATTGCTATAGTAACCATTTTTAATTAAGAGCAGTCTGAAACACTAGTAAATTAATTTATACCTCAGCGACAGCCAGAGTACCATCAGCCAACCCTGAGAAAATTCTAACAGCCATGGCGTCCTCGTCATCAAAACAGCAGACAGACAAGATGGCGTCGTGAAGTTGCATCTGCCATAACTGGTCCTGACGGTTGACCTCCAAACACACCAGCATCCACGATAATGTGCCGAGTACCAGCTTGTTTTTACCCAGTGGACACATACACATGATACGGGAATCCAACTGAAGGTGTTATAGAAATTTATCTTATAACTATAAAAAAATATCTGTGTGATATCATCCCATAAGAATTTTTATGATATCACATGGATATTATTGGCACAATGACATATTGCAGTTATTTTTAGAAACTTGCATTTCTGTTTGAAACATAGACAAAACAAGGCAAAAAGAGGTTATGTGATAAATATAATACATACTTTGTGTATTGTATGAAAAAAATTGTAACTCAAGTTGTGAGAATTGATAATTGTCGTGTCAGAGCCTCCATAACCATCCATTCTCCCAAATTAGTTTGATTTTATTTTTCATACAAAACACCAAGTAAATTACTATATATTTATAAACAAAAGAAACGTGAGTCAGTGTGTGTCATTTCTAACAATTTAACATGTCAAGAGGTTCAAATAAGAGGGGAAATACCAGTCTAAACCCCTTAATTCTCAATAAAACCCTATGTTGTGAGTACTCATTTGAATTGTCTCAATGAGTCGATTGTCTCAATTTAGACCCTACAAGGGGATTGAACTTTTACACTGATAATCACATTTAGCTCTTATTATCTCCCTTCACATACTCTTAGAACTCTAAATGCAACATTTGAATGCAATGGAGGTGTGTCATTTCTAACAATGTCAAGAGGTTCGAATAAGAGGGGAAATACCAGTCTAAAACCCTAAAATCTAAATAAAACCCTATGTTGTGGGTACTCATTTGAATTGTCTCGATGAGACAATTGAAATAAGTACCCACAAGATAGGGTTTGAGCAAGGACTAGTGAAATATTTAAATTTGAAATCGAAAATACCTCCTTTTTCTGTATCTTTGACATGTGCAAGAAACTCTAGCAAAGTTTACCCAGTCTAGACAGCCACACAATGCATTTAGAATATTCACTAGTTATCTACAAAATCTTCATGCTAGTCGCCATCTGCACATGGCAAAGTGAAGACTTGGATCGAACCTTGCAGATGAACAGGCTGAGCTGAGTCTTCACTTTGCGCACATGTCAAATGGTTGGCAATGTCACACAGGTTAATATCTATGTAACAATAACTGTCTCTTTTTAACCCTTGCCATGCTGAACCTGGAATATTCCTGCTTTGGCAGGAGGTATAGACAAACAACAGCCTAACATATATGCAGTCTGATGTTAGTCTACACCACCTGTTTCTCACTTTCAAACCAGCATTGTCAATAGATTTAGTTTTTCAAATAAAAATTGACCAACAATTGGTACTTTCAGTACTTTTTGCCCTTTGATTTTGATGCAGATTTATAGCCAAAATTTATTCAGTATGACAAGGGTTAAATTGCTTTGGGCTGAAATATTTCCATTCTTCACAAGACAAAGGTCTAATGAACTATTTAGTTTTTCAATACAGCGGCCAAGGATCAAATATAAGGTGATTCATTCAATTTGTAATAAATGTACTAATTTTGATAATTTAGAACCTACAAGGGGATTTAACTTTTACACTGATATTCACATTTAGCTCTTATTGCCTCCCCTCACATACTTTGAGTACTCTAAATGCATCATTTGAATCCTGTTGAGGTAAGAAAACGGTGAAACACAGTTGACAACATTGTTAAATTGACACAGTGAATGATTTTGGAATGATTTCTAAATGGAATGGGAGGAGTGAGTATTGAGTTTTGAGTGGAGCATTTTAGAATTGTTTGAATGAGTGTTTTGATATAATGAATGTAGCACTGTGTGAGTCATTAAGAAGATTTGATTCAGATGAATATCAATTTCAAGATATCAATAACTGTATATGAAAAAATACCTAGGACTTGATTCAAAATGAATCACTTCATATTTCTAGACTGATACTTCTAGTACAATTTGAGTATTTCAATTACAGTAATACTTGGGTTAAGGGACTACTTAGGGGGCCAATGTTTATGGAATTGGTCTCTTGATACAATTTTTAATGATAAATATAAGACATGTTATTTGATAGCATATAAAGATTGTCACATAGTTCTTTCTAAATCCTATGATATTCTAACCCATATGAATAGTCTCATTGAGACAATTCTAATGGGTTCAAATGTCAAGAGATTAAATGATAAACAATTTCTTATTTAAGAAAGCCCTTTCTATCTGTAATTTTGCTTACGGTTAAGGGACTCTTATGACGGTTACTTAACTTTTTCCTGTTTTACAAAATTTTGGACCTGTCCAAACTCAAAGGTTTTGCAGACGAAAATTTAAAGTGGATTCAATTTGAAAAATAACCATTCAGTAGGGTAGAAAATAGTGTGGAAAAAGAAGAAATTGCTTGTCAGAAGCAATTTCTTCTTTTTTCACAAAGTTTTCTCAATCATAAAATCACAGGCACGTAAAAAGCATTAAAAAACAGCAAAGGGTTAATAAAAGTAGTCGCTCGAGCAGTATTGACATTCAATTGATTGAATTATACAAGAAGGGCATGAAAACTATGGAGCTAAATAATGTAATCAAAATAACCTTCTATGAAAGACTATTGTTGATAGAAAGATCATACTGTATTTCTAATAATAGCACCCTCCCTAATAGTAGCACCCCTACATTCTTTACTAAGAAAACCTCCTTCAAATGCCTAAATTTTAAGAACTTGTTGAGACTTCTCAACTAATTTGGTGTGAATTTCCTCTAAACAATCATTCATATGATTGTTTAGAGGAAATTTACTTAAAACTAAAGGGAAAAGGGCCTAACAAACATAAGTTTAATAATTTTTCAAATCAGAAAATGCATACTTAATAAAAGCTTGTTGACCATGTTATGTATAGTTCCCAGAAACATTTATTAGGAGAAATATGGTAATAATATTTTACTAAAGCTTATACCATATTATAATAATTATCCAGTTATGTTCCAATGATCAAAATTATTGTTTGAACCTCAAAACACTTTTGCTTTATTCCCTCTCCTTGCCCTTTTTTGTTTCATATTATTCAGGGGTGTGGAAATATGAATTTTCTTCACTTGTTCATGGACAAATAAAGGTCGATTTCCTAATTGTCCAGGATCAAAATGAACTTGCCGGAATAAAAAATGAATTGATAAATATTGAGAGAACATTGTTTTTAATGAAGAAAATGCTGTAACCCAGAATTTCTTCATAAAAGATCATGTTTTCTTCCCTTTGATACAATAATTAGGGTGACTGTTCCCCTAGATCTTTTTAGTTCTGTTCCAAGATTTGCTATGATTTTTACTTGTCTTAGGACAAGTAGCCTAGAAAAATTTACTTGCCGGCAATTTGGAAAGCCTGCATGGCATGGACAAGTCGGGCATGGGAATTCCACACCCTTGTGTTATTTGATTTGGTTCAAATTTCAAATTTTGGTTTCACACATGTATTTTCAAATTGCTGAAACTATGTGTGTATTTTTTTTAACATACCATATGTTTGAAAGTCTTCCATTCTTTTCTGAAGTTGATACATAAAGGCTCATACCTTAAAAGCTCTAATAGATTCTTTTTATTAGAGGATACGCTACATAATTTGTTAAGACAGTGGAAAATGGCCAAAAATAAGATGATACATACAAAATCTCTGTCTAATTTTTAGTGATCTTGAATTTGTGGGTATGGGCCTTTATTACAGGCTTCAAGATTTTGTAAATCACATCAAAAATGGTTGATTTTAACCTCTGAAGAGGGGAATCAGGTTATTTTAGAGCATGGGGCTGTATTAGAATTTTTACTGTATCTATCCAATACTTTTTGTAGCTAACTATTCTAGAGAATATTTCAATATTAGCACAAAAAGATGAGAATAGCTCAATTGAGAAAGTTCATATTTCAAGAGGGGACATAACCGAACCTTAAGAGAGGACCTTTCTGAGCCTAGCTAGCCTTTCTGACCCTTACTTGTTCTTACTTAAATTGACACAATACAAGATCCCAGGGGGTCAATTTACTAGTATTACCTCAGAACCTCCTCTGGATAGATGACTGTTCTATGTTTATACATGTGGTTGCTTCATGATTTTCTTTGTGATATAAAACATGAATGTCAAATGACTGGTTCCATTTACATACCTTATATTCCATGCTTATCATTGTCCCATGATCACATGACACAAAACACAAATGTCCTATGTGTTGGTCCCCATAACATAACCAGATTTTACCTACAAAATATCAGGAAGAAATGGTAGTCCTACTTGTCTAAAGCATAAGATAGAATAAAACATTTAAGGTAGTAGACCAATTATAGTTCTGAAACATAATCAGCAGTCAAGAACTTTCACAGTGTTAACCTTGGTTCCCTGATGGTTTCATTAGGAAACCCCGGTTAATGATGTGAAAGGTCATGAGTGCCAAAATGTTGCAGAACTATTACAGGTCCACTACCTAGACTAAAATTCTGCCACAATCAGCAATTATTGACTTCTGACTCACTTTTGGAGGGTTCGGTGCAAGACCATAGTAAGTGTATATACACTGTATATACACTTACTACAGTCTTGCACTGAACCCATGTTTTGACCTGCTAAGGTGTACCACAGATGTCTTACCAATTGGTTGAAGGATATTTGAATCCAATAAAATATTCAAATAGTAAAACGTACATCATTTATTCAAAACATTCTGGTAAAAGTGTTCTCCCCTTGACAGCATGGACTGCTGAATGGATAATAATCAAACATAACGGAGTATTAACATGAGGTAACCTATAGAAATAGTAAGATATCATGTACAGTCAATCTTGCTCGAGCGACCATGTCTATTAAGAGACCATTTTCATTAAGCGACCGTTTTCAAAATCCCCTTCTTTGAATGAAATTATTTCAAAAAGAAGAAATCATCAGTCTAAAAATTAATGTTTGATGAATCCTGTGTTGTTAAAACCTATTAGAATCATCTCAGTGAGACGATTGTATTTGGTTTAACAACATGGGCTTATTGAGAAATCCGCAGTTATATAAATAGTCAATCAAAATTATTGTCGTAATCATTAGCAATACCTTGTACTGAGAGACCATTCTCTTTAACGACCGCTTTTTGTCGGTCCCTTAAGTGGTCGCTTAACAGATTATTTGCATGACCATACATTAATGCCACCACTATCAAACAAGCCACTTTTATTGATGAAGAATAGTGTAAATTAAAACAGCAAAGAAAGAGTTGTTTTTGTTTGATTTTTTTTGTACAATTCAGATTTCACCATCTATGGTTATTTTTCATTAATCGAGGGGTCAGTGCAACACTGTTGTAAGTGCCTATAAATAAAAAGGCGCTTACTATCTTGTTGCACTGACACCTCAATTTAGCTTGTATCTATCAACACATATCTTATTTTCATTAAGGACCTCATAACAGAATAAAGACCTACCATCTTCAATAGCTACAGCACATTCTATACCAAGGAAATGTCCAGCCTCAGCCTCCATACTCATGTACTGGAAAAAAATAGAGAATAATATGTCAGTGTCTTCAAGTATTAATGTTTATTGTTTATCTCATAACTAGACACAAATATCTGTGTGATAACATCCCATATGATATTTCTTATGATATCACATGGAATTTTTTAGAACAAAGAACCAGATCTAGAATTGGTTCTTAAACACAAGTCCAAGAACCTTGAGTAGGAGTCCAAGAACTTAAGTTAAGATCAGGTTTAAGAACTTGTTCAAGAAGTTCTTGAACTGCTTTCTAATGTTCAACAATGTTTTAAGAACCAGTTATTGAACTTTTTCTCAGGGGTAAAAATAATTGAAAGTTTTCCCAAAAAAGCCTAAAACAAATTAACAGAGGCTAGTTATGTGATAAGTAAACAAACCTACCAGTTGCTCTCTCTCTGCAAAAGCTAGTCGTTGAAGTTCCTTTTTCTTGTGTTTCTCTTTTAAGGCATTCAGGTAGCATGTTTGTTTTGTTACAATATCCTTTCTCTTTGGAAAAGGCCTCAACCCATCAAATGCAAGCTGGAAAATAAAGTTTTTAAAATTTCTTAAATGCTTTTTACCAATCATGGAGTGTTCTTAGTGAAATCACCTACCGGTATTATTCTAGCTATGTTCAGTTACAGACTAAATAGTTTTAAGAATACAACTTCTTTTGACATGCCAAATAAGCAATTTCTCTTTTTACATTTTTTACCCTTATATATACTTTCTTTAATTGAACTATAATCAGTGGCAGATCCTGAGGGGTTCAAAAGGTTTCATCCCCCCCTCCTTCTGAGGCCTATTTACTGCATTGTCAAGGGGAAATTCAATCAAAATTCATTAATGGGAGGAAAATGAACCAACAACTTCAGGCATTTGGTATGGCATCACCAAAATGGAGACCCAGGGAATCAATGATTAGGCTTACTTGGGTCCTTGCTTGGGATTTTATAGGTCTCTGCCTTAAAATTCTTGTAGGTTTTTTTCTTTAAGCTATCCTCATATTTTGTGGATGTATCATTCTTCATTTTTTTCATTTTTTTGGGAAGGTGATTCCCAAAAATATCAGACAGTTTTGAGAATCCTGGTTGTCTCATTGACTCTTATTCCTTGTCATGCTGAATAAATTTTGGCTAAAAATTTCCGTCAAAATCAAAGGGCAAAAAGAACTGAAAGTCCAAACTGTAGGTCAATTTTTATTTGAAAAACTAAATCTATCAACAATTCTGGTTTGAAAGTGAGAAACAGGTGGTGTAGACTAACATCAGACTGCACATATGTGCAGGCTGATGTTTGTCTATAGCTCCTGCCAAAGCAGGAATATTCCGGGTTCAGCATGACAAGGGTTAAAAATCTGCGTCCCTAAAACCCTGTTGGAATGTGTATTTTTGACTCCCCTTTACAGAGAACCTGGATCTGCCATTCAATAATATGAGTCTGTGTGTGATATTTCCAACAATTTCACATACGAGCAACGTTAAGACACAGGGGCCTGTTTTACTGCTTTCGTCTTACGATTTTTGCTTAGGTCAAAAATTAAAGTTGGTTCTACAGTAGTAAAAAAATAAGGAATTCTGCCATGCATCATCTTCTAAAGATGATTCCAAAGAGATGTTGAAAGTCAGAATCTTACAATGAATGAGAACACCTGGTCTGATTTATGATTTTGGCTTACAATTAATTTTTGTCCGAAGAAGTTAAGTAAAACAGGCCCAAAATCAGCCCTGTCTGATCAAAGTCTTCACTAGGCACTCAATAGATAGCTCCTGATTCATAGTATCTGCTCAAAATTGGAGAACATTTTAAAAAAATTTATGCACTGTGTGGCTGTTCAGACGGCTGAACATCCGATCTTCACACACACATTAAAATGTTGGAAATGTCACACACTGGCTCATAAATCATAATACTAATTTTCATCTACAACTCCTTTCAACTTGTAATAGCCCTAAGTTTGGTTGCCTGGTAACAAATTTTGATGAAAAATGGCCATGGTGTCCTAGTTTACTCCTTTTCAAATTCTAAATTGAATCAACTCATTTGTATTAAATTAAGATAAGCCTAATAAAAATTTGTTAAGAATCAAATAAATAGGCAAAGAGAGTCTGTGTGGCAAATATTTTTTATGTCAGGATATTCACTACAACGCGGCTTGCTTAATAATAACTTTATTCGAAATGCACTTATCCAAGAGCCCATTTAACTAAACTTCTTTCGAAAAAAATAATTTCAAGTCAAAATCACAAATCATACCGGGTGTTTTCATTCATTGTTAGCTTCTGCCTTACAATATCTAATTGGAATCATCATTTAGAAGATGATTCCAAAGAGATGATGCCTGGCAATATTCCTTATTTAGTTACTACTGTAAAAGCAATTTTAATTTGACTTGCGCAAAAAAAACCTTAATATTTTTAGTAAAACAGGCCCCAGTAGTATTTTTCTTAGGTGGGGAGGGGGCCTTATCAAATACATGCTAATGTTTTGATATGGTATAGAACAAAATGCATAAAAGCAACCAATCAAGGGACAATCAAACCGGTCATCTTTGGGAATGGTTGATTTAAACCTCAACTATTTGTCATAAGTGAAAATAATCCTTCTTATTTCATATATTGATGGCTCAGCGCAAAACAGCTGTAAATGCCAATAAACATATAGGCAGTAAAAACTGTTTTGCTCTGAGCCATCAATATATGACCTGTCATACAAAAAGGGGCCATCTGGTAACTATCTAAACAAGAGGTCCATGATGGTCCTAGATCGCTCACCTGAGTCTTTTTGACCCCTGGGACATCACATTAATTAAATAGGCAGATGTCAACAAGGAGATAACTTCTACATAAGATCAATACCATGGAATGTTTTCAGCAAAGAGAGGTAGAGGTCAACTAGATAATGCTACATGCTAAATATAAAAGCTGTCTGCCTTCTGGTTTCAGAGAAGAAGATTTTCCTATTTCCACCCATCATGCTCAGATGAGTTAAAAGGATGCGCCAGGGTAGAGCCCAAATACGACCCCAGGGTCTTGATATGAACAAACTTGATAGGGGCCCACTTGATGATGCTACATACCAAATATGAAGGCTGTGTGCCATTTTGTTTCAGAAAAGAAGTTTTTTTAAGATTTTCGCTCTTTAATTCTATGTAAAAAGGGTTACGCCCCAGGTGGAACCCAAATATGATCCCAGGGTCTTCATATGAACAAACTTGATAGAGGTCCACTAGATGATGCTACATACCAAAAATGAAATCTGTCTGCCTTCTGGTTTCAGAAAAGAAGATTTTTTATTTTTACCCTTGTGCTCAGAAGAGCTTAAAGGGATGCACCCGGGAAAATTCCAAATATGACCCCAGGGTCTTGATATGTACAAACTTGGTAGAGGCTTACTAGATGATGCTACATACCAAATATGAAAGGTATCTGCCATCTGGTTTCAGAGAAGAAGATTTTTAAAGATTTTCGTTCTTTGATTCTATGTGAAAAGGGTTGGGCCCAGGCAAATCCCAAATATGACCCCAGGGTCTTGATAAGAACAAACTTGGTAGAGGTCCACTAGATAATGCTACATACCAAATATGAAAGCTGTCTGCCTTCTGGTTTTAGAGAAGAATATTTTTGAAGATTTTCCTATTTTCACTCTTTTTGTTAAGGGTAAAGGGAGAAATAAGGGTGGATTTCATTTATTTGAACAACTTTGGTAGAGCTTGACCCAAGGAACATCCCTGCCAAGTTTAATTAAGACTGGCCCACTGGTTTAGGAGAAGATGTTTGAAGAAAATGTGGAAGACGCTCGACGCACAACTGATGCCGGACATTGTACGATCACAATGGCTAACCTAGAGCACTTCGTGCTCAGGTGAGCTAAAAAGACAATAGATTGGATCAAGCAAGCATACCATAGATCATGAATCAAAACTAATTATACAGGAAGGTAGAATGATCATTTTAGATTTGAAATATTAAATATTATCTATTCCACACAGTCTGATCAGGTTCAACCATTTTTCCACTTCACAAATGATCCCTTTTTAACATGTGATAGGTCACAATTATAAATAAGTACATAAATTTCAATAAATCCTATGGTGTTTGAATCTTCTGAGTGATTTGTCAATCTCATGAAATCTCAAAATCGTGAAGAAAACTCATGTTATAATTTGATTTAACCCTTGTGATGCTGAATCCAGAGTATTCCTGCTTTGACAGGAGGTATAGACAAAGATCAGACTGCACATATGTGCAGTCTGATCTTTGTCCATACCATCTGATTTCATTTTTTAAACCGCAAAAATTAATTACCTAATTTCAAAAACAGATACTGAATCCCGATAAGTGAACCCAGTGCATTCAGCACTGATTATTGTACTATTTCATTTTTATTCAGCATGACAAGGGGTGAACTTACTTTGACTAGACCTTCAACATCGTATGTTAACTTGGCACACGTCTTTAAATGTTTCATGATTCCCATCGTGTCTGTCTTTTGTAGAATGTCGTTTTCGTGTAATTTTAAAATCGCTAGGGAAAATCGGAACAGCACCTTTGGCCCTTCTAGAAGAAAACAGTCCCATATTCGTAGTAGAGTCTGAAAAAATGAAATATCAGAAACATGTGTGAATTATCACTAAAATCTAAACCTTTAGCTAATTCTCAAACTAGAAGCACAGCCTTATAACACATATCTTGTTTTTAAATTTTGTTTTAAGCAATTTGTTTTATATTTGGACATTTCAACCAGTCTGATTTAAATTTTCCTAAATGATAACTAGAACTGTCCCAAAGCGGTCTTATACCCCCCACCAGCACTTTGTCAAAATGTAAGTACTATTAGTGCAGGATGTGTTTGTAACAAATATTTAAGTCATCAGCCGTATTTGCATGAAATTTCATGATTCTAGGTCGCTTGGTTCTGGATTTGGAGTCCGGAAATGGAAATTGAACAAAAATTGACTGTGACCTTGACCTTTGTGACCCAAAAACAATAGGGCACCTCCTTGGGTCATAAGCTGTATTTGTATGAAGTTTCATGATTCTATGTCACTTGGTTTTGAATGAGAGTTCAGAAAAAAAAATTGAACAAAGGCTGACCTTGACCTTTGTGAACCAAAATCAGAAGGGCACCTCCTTGGGTCATAAGTTGTATTTGTATGAAGTTCCATGATTCTAGGACTTTTGGTTCTCGAGTTAAGAGTTGGGAAACGAAAAGGTCTACAGACAGACTGATTGATAGATGGATAGACGGACGGACAGAAATGGTGAAACCAATATACCCCCCTCTACTTCGTAGGTATGGGGTATAATTGAGTAGAAATCAGTCAGTGTAGGTTAAGATCCAACTGCAAGTCTGTATGATCTTATCTAGATCTTTACTGTCTAATAAATCCTTAAAGAAATATGTCTGGAAAAGCATGAGAAGGTTTACTCTTTTATGACCTTCAGCATTAAATTCAGGCTGAAAACAATACAAGAAAGGGATAGCTTGTATGAAACAGAATAATTATTGATGGATAACTCATATAAAGCCGAATAATATAAATGACATTGAAATATTTTTTTTTTTATTAACTCGAGGATAACACGATAAAGGGTCGAATGACTCTTATTTCCATTGTGGTCCTAACTCATTGCGGTTCTTATTCTACATTATATAGAGAGAGGCAATGGGTTCTAACCACTGCTAACCATTTTTACAGCTGGGTGGACTGGGGCCCTGTCTGTAAAGTGTCCTGCCCGAATACACTACCCGCCTCAGGTGGGGCTCGAACCCGCAACCTCCAGGTTACGAGTCGAGTGCGCTAACCACTCGGCCAACGAGGAAGAAATTGGACCTTGAACTACACACTGAAACAATTATTGAATCAAATTTCAAATTTTGTGCCAAATATTTTTGAAATATATCTGCAAATTGAGGGGTCAGCGCAAAACAATTGTAGGTTTATATAAGACAAACACTTGCATTAGTTTTGCACCCAGGTTCCACTGCATCTAGTTCCAATGAGAATGTTAACCCTGGCCTTTAGATACAGTAGCATTTACTCAAGGACAAGTTCCACGGTGAGAAATATGTCATATGAAGTCCTTTAACTTCATTTTGAAGGGCAAGTTCATAAACCATTGTAAGTGCCTATAGTGGAATAGGCACCTACAATTGTTTAGAATTTACCCCATTATTTGTGACTGTCTTAACTATAGTCCCATGGTTTGTCTGCTCTTTTTATTCATTTTTTTTTTCACACTCAAAGATAAATTTTCTAGGATTGTAAAACAAGAGGGCCGTTGGCCCTGGGTCGCTCACCTGAGAAAAAAAGCTTCATTACCTAGGTATGTCCATGCAACCACAGAAAAAGAGATTTTCACTTATTCAATCAGATAACATTTGAAATAATCCCCCCCCCCTCTGATCCTCCCCTGGTCATTATTTATTTAAGCTTTTTTCATAAAAGGTCTGTGATCAGCTAATCTATGCCAGATATACAGGCTGAGTCTGAGACTTTTAAAGTTTTCTTTAATGAGTTGATCAATCCATGTCAAATATAAAGGCTGTAGGGATTCGAAATTCTCAACAAAGCACTTCCCCCTCCCCCAAGATGCTCTGCACCTGGTGAATCTACCGTCATGATTTTACCTAATTCAATTAATGTCCATAATTATGCTTATCATTCATACCAATTTTCAAGTCTGTAGGACTCCTGGTTCAATAGAAGAAGTTTAAAGATTTCAAAAATGATCCAAAGTACTACCCCCTCCCCAAGACACTCAGCACCTGGTGACCCTACAGTCATGATTTTAGCTATTTTTATTAATGTCAATATATTAATCACCAATGACAATTTTCAAGTCTGTAGGGTTCCTGATCCAGGAAAAGAATAAGGTTAAAGATTTCAAAATTGATCCAAAGTACTACCCCCTCCCCCCTAATGCTCCGCATCTGGTGGCCCTACATTCATGATTTTAGCTATTTTATTTCAGATCCATATGCTTATCATCCATGCCAATATTGAATTCTGTAGGGCTCCTGGTTCATTAGAAGATGAAGTTTCAAGTTACAAAATTTTCACAAAAGTACTACCCCCTCCCCCTGGTGCTCCGCACCTGGTGGCATTACAATCATGATTTTAGCTATTTTTGGTGGACGTTTACGTTCACCAGTGTTAATACCTTGTTTGAACAATCCTGTCAGATGTTAATAGGTTTTCAAAACAGTAGTACTCATTAAGATTCAATTTACTCTTTTTGAAGAATTGTAACCGTCTGACAACTATGCATTTCAAAAATGGAGTGAAACAAGGAGTCTACGTAACTTGTTGCAACCTCAAAGACATATTTTAAGTGTGAAATCATATTCAATTCTGAGATCGGGTGAATTTTTTCCTTGCGTAGAACTACTTTTCTGACAGAGTGAGTAATTTGCCCCTTATTTCCCAATGGTCAATGGGAGATCACTCATGAAATGAAATTACTGGAATGGTAACCTCCCCTGACACTACTAATGTATATAAAACAAAGGCAACTTAATGGAATATCGATATACACATGAATACGGATACAGACTGAGCAGGTAAAGTAAAGCATTCAGGCCATGCGATAAAGGTTTATGCAAAGGGGTTTTACTTTACATTTCAACACACGAAAGCCAAACTCGAGACGAGTGTCTGCAATTTTTTACGCGTTTATATGAACACTTACCCTTTCTTTTCTTTGAGAATGAAAATCGCGGAACAATCAATTAATATCCTTTTATAGAATTTTATCTCCACTGGCCGAAGGCCACTGGGGCTATTGTCATGGCGTTGTGTCCGTCGTCCGTTCGTGCGTCCGGTCGTAAACTTTTTCTTTTAAAATCTTCTCCTCAGAAACTACTTGATGAATTTCAATCAAACTTCACAGGAATGATCCTAGGTTGATCCTCTTTCAAAGTTGTCCAAGAAATTTAGATCCAATGACAAACATGGATTCAATGGGCGTGGCTTATTTCCAAATATGGTTAAAAGTGGGGTTTTTCAGATTCTATTTGATGGATACCAATTAAATTTTACATGAATGATCCTTTAGTGGCCTTTTATCAGTCTATAAAAAAAAATATTGTGATCGGTTGAAAAATATGTATTTTATGGGCGGAGGTCATTTCTCTATATGTTATTTCGTCGAAACTTTGAAAATCATTTTCTCAGAATGTAACTGATGGTTTTCAACCAAATTTCACTCGAATGATACTTTAGTGATCCTTTGTCAGGCTACCAGGAATTATTGTGATCGGATGAAAAATAATTATCTTAATGGGCGGAGGTCATTTCTATATATGTTATTTAGTCGAAACTTTGAAAATCATTTTCTCAGAATGTAACTGATGGTTTTCAACCAAATTTCACTCGAATGATACTTTAGTGATCCTTTATCAGGCTACCAGAAATTATTGTGAGCGGATGAAAAATAATTATTTTAATGGGCGGAGGTCATTTCTCTATATGTTATTTTGTGGAAAATTTTGAAAATCATTTTCCCAGGATGTAACTGATGGTTTTCAACCAAATTTCGCCGGAATGATCTTTTTGAGTAACCCTTTATGAGTCTACCAAAAATTCCTGTGATCGGCTGAAAAATATGTATTTTATGGGCATAGGTAATTCTCAATATGTTATTTTGTGTAATCTTTGAAAATCATTTTCAGAATGTTATGGGTGGATATCAATCAAACTTCATTGGTATGATCCTTGGGCGACCCCTTTTATCATGTAGCCAAAATTATTGTCATTGGATGAAATATATGGGGTTTTTTTTATTAGCGGAGGTCTTTTCTCTATATGTTATATAGTGGAAACTCTGAAAATCATTTTCAACATCAGAAGAATCCAAAATATCAAAAAATCTAGTCAAAACTTTTCTTTTTCATTTACAATAATTTCAAGCCTGTGGAGCGACCCAAGCCATTCATAGCTTTCTAGTTTAAGCAGATAACACCATAGTTTTAATAATGAGATTACGGAGAACTGATTAGCATTACAAAATAAGAATAATAACCTAGATCATCTAATTGTCATTTCTTTCCTTTTATATCAAATGGATCGGAGAATCACTGTTTAAACTACACCGGGAATAATTCCGAAAGTTATCGAAACCTTGTAATTACAGGAGTTTGTTGACGATCGACGATATATGTTGAGAAACGTATATCTGAAGCAAGATGCGAAATTAGGTCAGGTCATTTTCCTTTTATCGTAATTTTACATGTAAAATTTCTCTTTTCTCCACAAATGGAGGAATCACTCTAGTATGCCTACAGAAACGTCCACCATCAGTACTTTCAGTGCTTTGATTATTAAGGTCTATGAGCTGATCATCCATGCCAATTTTCAAGTCCGTAGGGCTTATTGTTTAGAAGAAGAAGAAGGTTAAAGATTACAAAATTTTCACAAAAGTACTACCCTCTCCCCCGTGGTGCTCCGCACCTGGTGAATCTACAGTCATGATTTTAGCTATTTTTATAAAGGTCCATATGCTGATCATCCATGCCAATATTCAAATCTGTCGGGCTCCTGGTTCAGAAGAAGAAGAAGGTTAAAGATTAAAAAATTTTCACAAAAGTACTACCCCCTCCCCCCCGGTGCTCCGCACCTGGTAGCCCAACAGATATGATTTTAGCTGTTTTTATTGAGGTTTATGAGCTTATCATCCATGCCAAATTTGATAGCTGTAGGGCTTCTTATTCAGAAGAAGAAGAAGGTTAAAGATTACAAAATTTACCTAAAGTACTACCCCTCCCCCCTGGTGCTCTGCACCTGGTGGCCCAACAGATATAATTTTAGCTATTTTTATTAAGGTCTATGAGCTGATCATCCATGCCAAATTTCAAGGCTGTAGGGCTGCTTGTTCAGAAGAAGAAGAATTTTAAAAGTTTTCTTAAATTTTTAACTTTTGTTGCCATAGCAACCAGAGTTTTTCACCGATTTCAATTCTTTTAGCAATTCTTAAAGGGGATCACCTAAGGAACATTTCTGCAAAGTTTGGTTAAAATTGGACGACGGACGACGGACGACGCACGGACGCCGGACAAAAGGTGATCACAATAGCTCACTTGAGCACGATGTGCTCAGGTGAGCCAAAAAATGTTGGAAATGGTTAAGTAGGGTTCTGGCGACCATTTCAGTCTGCTGATTGTAATAAACCTACCAAGTTTTGCAGTTTGCTGGAACCATTAAAACAGGAATTATGGGTATCTGAGACATAAACTGGGCTGGTTATCAACTTTCTATGACATAACACTAGTATTAACATGCAATAAAGGGAACCATTCTATAGGGCTGGTTCTCTGCCGAACTATTTAGAGAAGTTGGTTCTAGGCTGCCTGGTTGTCAAATACTACGAATTTTTCAAACAGCAACTAAAATTATAAAATTTACTCTTGTCATGCTGAACCCGGAATATTCCTACTTTGCAAGGAGCTATAGACAAACATCAGCCTAAACATATGTGCAGTCTGATGTTAGTCTTCACCACCTGTTTCTTATTTTCAAACCAGAATTATCAATATACTTAGATTTTCGAATAAAAATTGACCTACAATCGGTACTTTCAGTGCTTTGAGCACTTTGATTTTGATGAAATTTTTAGCCAAAATTTATTTAGCATGAAAAGGGTTAAATTCAGCTTCAAAAAACCTGCATTTAAGATATTTTTTGATCACATAGGTACTTCAAACCTTGTAAATTCAGCATAACAAGTCAAAGGTTTTGTAAAGTGTTTCACAGTCATGAAATACAAATTATGTTCAATTACTTTAATTTCATTAAAAATTGCTGTGAAATCTCTCTTGCACTAGCTAATTCCACTTTATTTCTGAATCTTGCATTCAAATAAAAATTTATTTTCTGTATAAAAGCTAATACCTCATCAAGCAAAATGCATTTAAGGAAAAGCTATAATGTTATAGGCATGTAAAATTGCTCTTTCAATCAAAAATTAGAATAATGGCATCAATTTGAGGACGCTCATGGACTAGTGACTCAAAAAGTAGAATAATGGCATGAATTTGAGTACGCTCATGGACTGGTGAATAAAACATTGTTCCTACAACAACCAGCAATTATTTACATTTAGCACTCATGGATGTCCCTATCCTATGTCAAATGACAACGACCTTGGACAACAGTTGCACATCCGTGAGATCTATTACCTTGGAAAATACAAGCGCTATAATTTAAATTGACTTACAGTAAAGTCTCGGTAGTTCGCATCTCAAGGGACTGACACAATTTATACAAACTAAACGTAGTACGAACCAACAAATGTCAAGCGGTCGGTAGTTTTTTGATGGCTCAGATCGGAGATGGTATCGAGGTACCCTATATTTGTAGCTTTATTCTAAGGTTCTATAGAATATATTTTAAATTAAGTTCTAACAAGACCCTTTTGTAGAGAGTTAGGACTCAACAAATCTTACTTGAACAATGATCATCTTTTCTTTCGTCCATATTTAAACCCTTAATAAAGCAATTTCAACAATTATTTACATGCCAATTATTGGCTACATCAGAGTATTTTCCCTTTGGATCAAATCACTGTGAGTACTCAATCAGTAGACGATGAAATCTCGGCATAACAATTAATCTGTGTGGAAGACATGTTGAAATCAAGTCTACGAAGATTTACTCTTTCATTTATGCATGATCGGTTTAAGAAAGCCATATGAAATACAATAATTAAGGTCACTGATTGATCCTTTATTCGATTAAACCCGCCAAAAATTACAAATCAAATGATGCCTCTAAATATTGACGCAAAACAATAACTTAGATAAATACAAACCAACAGGTGTGAAAATCAAGGTATATGTCTATTATTACACCTTGGACAACTATCAATCGCACAATTCACACCTACGGATTAAACATATCAATTTGTGTAATTTGGAAACTATCGGGACTAGACATGGGCTACGAACGACGAAACATGCGAATTACTCAGAGTGTTCTTACAAAGATTAAGAAGGAAGACAATAGGAACCAAAGAATACATACCTACGAACCACCCACATGCGAAAGACTGAGATTTTACTGAAGTTGTTGGAAATGCTCGCTTTAGCATAAGCTTGACTTCATAATGGAAGTTACAGTCTTATAACTTAAACATTGATTTGTATCTTGTCACTAAATGACATTGATCTTAAAATTGAGCCTGTGCTTGACTTTTCCAACAATTTGATACGCTCGTGTGGTGCAAACATTGAGTAGCATTGATAGCCAAATACTGTAAATATAAAGTTACCAGGTGGCCTACAGAAAGTTTGAGACCATATCTATCTACTTAGCACATAGTGAAGAGTCTGGTCAGGCTGTGCTGATGCACAGGCTGGTCAGAGTCTTTGCTTTGAGCATATTTGAAATTGTTGGAAATATCATGCACAGGCTCAATTGGTATTGAAGTAGAATGAAAAATTTCAAACACAACATTAATTCAGATGATGTGCGTTCTGTTAAATTACCTGAATGCCAGCACTTTCTTCTTTTCTGACAATATTATTGAGATTAGCAATGGTTGAAACCAAACCTGCATAAAGGGTGACAAAACAGTGCAACTGTTTGCAAATTATACCCTGCTTTGCACACAAGTGCATTTGCAAAGCAGGGTATAATTTGCAAGCAGTTTCCACTGTTTTTGTCACCCTGAAAGCAGAGCAGGACTATGTGGTAATAAGTTAAACATAAGAAGCAATGTTGGCTCCACCTTGCTATTTTTTACTGTTCATTTTATGTTGTAAAAAGACAGGATTTATCATCAAAAAGACAAGTTAAGTCAGTGAGGTTATCAATTGATCTTTTTTGCAAGCCTGTGTGGCTGATAAGCTCTGATACACCTACAACTTACATGAAAATGAACAAACCCACAGATTACATTTGTCAGCTACAAATTGATTACATCATTTTTTGGTTCTATTTTATTTTTTTTAACCCTTGTCATGCTGAATAAAAAAAATCTTTGAAAAATTGCAACAAAATCAAAGTGCTCAAAGCACTGGATGCATTAATTGTGAGTAGGTAATCATTTTGAACTTAAAAATGCTCAGCTTAATGGTTTCCAAAAAGGAAAAACAGGTGGTATAGACAAAGATCAGACTGCACATATGTGCAGGCTGATGTTTGTCTATAGCTCCTGCCAAGGCAGAAATATTCCGGGTTCAGTGTGACAAAGGTTAAGATGAATAAAGCAGATCCTGTAAGCTGCTGCTTGTAAAACATAGTGTTGCAATCTTGAATTGCATTTCAAAACCAAACTTGCAAATTAAAATTGTGATTAAGAGGTTCCACTGTATTTTGTCAGAGAAATGACTTGAAAACTAGTTAGGTGTACCAGCTCCCATTACTAAAATACTGTTTGAAGTCTTATACAAGAGCACCGCCTACGGGTGCCTAAGCTCGGCTGTCGAGTGCTTGATGGTGGGAAAAAATCTAAGTAGAAAAGGGGGCATAATTTGCACAAAATGCATCTAGAGTTATCCCCCTTGATAGTATGTGTTGCTCTTTTGATTGTGAACATGTGTGCCAAGTTTCAAGTGAATGCCTTCAGTAGAACCAGAGATATAACAAAATGTCAAAGTTTTCGCACGACGACGACAATGACCACAACAACGATGACAACACGGAGGCTATAGCAATACCTCGGGTTTTCTCCGAAAAACAGCCGAGCTAAAAATGTGAACTACCCACAGACCAACCAATACATTTTATTATTCATACTAAAGCTATATAAGATTTCTATTAAAAGTTATACCAATTAAAAACTTGAACAGTTCTATTCAAACCAATTAGAAACCTTGAACAGTTCTATTCACACCAATTAGAATACTGGAACCTTTCTTTTCATACAATGAGAGGGCTTGAGCAGTTCTAATATATATTCATACCAATTAGAGCCATTAACAAGCAGAATTGTGTGGAAATATTTTAATGATTGATCAGTACTTTGATCTAGAATGGTCCACCCACAATAATGACCCAAAAGTAGACAGGAATATTTGTAACAGGGTCATGAAAATGGTAAACAAATATTTCAATTCATATCATTATCATTTTGTAAATAACCTTTTAATGATACCAACATTTTTTGTGAAAAGGTCAAATGCATTGTTCCTCTAAAATTACAAAGAGTAAGTTAACCCTTTCAAGTCTTTTCCAAACTTTTGAAAAGTCCTAATTTGAAAGAAGTGGCAGACTGCAAACCAATCCCTGCAAAAAGGTTAAGGAGCTGGTTCTTGACCATTAAATGGCAGTTCAAGAAATCTGTTCTACAACTAGTTCTTGAAACAGTTCTAAATCTTATTTTTGAAATCAATCTTGATTACCTTGAATTTGAGTTCAATAACTAGTTCGTGAAGTTCTAAAACTTCTTGAACTGCCATTTAAAGTTCTAGAATGTTCAAGAACCAGTTCTTGTACTTTTTACCACAGGAAATGACATTTTGAACAAGTTGACACAAACATAAGACAGTCATATTGTGCCATTAGAAGCTATACTGTCACGCAAGACTTTGAAACTTTTTCGTTCTACAGAGTACATAGTGATGCATTACTGCATGGTCAGACTGTGCAGATGCCTAGCTCACAGGTGGAAGTATCAAAGTTATAGAAAATGGATGATAACTAAATAATGACAAGGTGTCTTTCGAAATATTCCAGGTCAACTTTCAAATCAATATTACCAAGAATTATTTGCACAAATAAAAAAGATCAAAATGTATCTTTGAAGCCCATGTTAATTTCTACATGTTTGCTAAATTTTCTTGGATTTTGGCCTTATACTTATGAAATAAATAAGAACAAGAGGAACATGAGGGACCTAAACCGCTCACCTGAGTAATGTTTTAATATTGTCAAATGTCCTGGAGAAGAAGATCAAATGCAATCAACTTTTTAGTAGTACAAAGTGAGACAAGAGGACCATGATGGTCCTAGAGTCTCTTTGGTCAATGAGACATCACATCAATTAAGAAGGCAGATGTCATAAAGAAGATAATTTCTACATAATACCAAGTTTCACAAAGTTTGGGCTATATTTGTGGCCATTAGAGTTACAGTAAAACCCCTCCTTGTTCTTTATTTTAATGGTCGCGAACCCCTCTAATGCGAGCACCCCAAGATTGGACCATATTTGTGGCATCTGGAGCTCTTAGAAGAAAATTGTCATTCTGGCCCCTTTTCCCGTGATATGGCACGAGGCCCCTTTTCCTGTGATATGGCACAAATCCTTCCCATTTTCAAATGCGTTCATCCTCATGACCTAACAAACATTCTGACCAAGTTTCATGATGATTGGACCATATTTGTGGCTTCTAGGGTGTTAACAAAAAAATTAAGGCCCCTTTTCTGGTGATATGGCACAGATCCTTTCCCTTTTCCATAAGATTCATCCTTGAGACCTGCCAAACATTCTGACCAAGTTCCATGAAGTTCGAGCCATATTTGTGGCAACTAGAGTGTAAACAAAAAAATTGTCATTCAGGCCCCTTTTCCCATGACAAGGCTTGAATCCTTCCCATTTTCCATAAGATTCATCCTTGTGACCTGGCAAACATTCTGACCAAGTTTCATGATGATTGGACCATATTTGTGGCCACTAGAATGTAAACAAGGAAATTGTCATTCTGGCCCCTTTTCCTGTGACATGGCACGGATCCTTCCCATTTTTAATGAAGTTCATCCTCATGACCTTACAAACATTCTGACCAAGTTTCATGATGATTGGACCATATTTGTGGCTTCTAGAGTGTAAACAAAAAAAAATGTCATTAGGGCCCCTTTTTTTTGATATGGCATGGATCCTTTCCATTTTAGCAATATACCAAGGAATATTTCTGCCAAGTTTGGTTGATTTTGACTCAAAAGTTTAGGAGGAGATGTCGTTTAAAAAAATTCTTGACGCTGTGACGGACAGACGGATGCCAGACATTGATAGATCACAATAGCTCCCTTGAGCACTTCGTGCTCAGGTGAGCTAAAAATACACCTCCAATTTGCAAGGACATCACTGAGGTGACAATTTGTCTTTGTTAAGAAGCATTCCAAATGGTACTTTTCAATTGAGGTGATTCAAATGAGTTCCAACAACATAGAGTTTCATAGAGAAATAAATATTTTAGACTGACTTTACCCCCCTGTTATCTATGCCTCTGTTTACCATTTAATTCATTAACATATACTTGCACAATTGGGTGCAGCTTTTTTGTCATCTGTTGCATTTTGCATCTTTCTTTGTAATGCCAACCTTTTGAAATTTAATCTTTTCTCATGTTTTTTTTGTTTGTTTTTATCAAAATTCTCCCTTCTTTGAAAGTAATGCTATTTTAGTACTTTTAATGAGCAATGAATTGAATATCATACATAACCTTATCTTTTCAAAGAGGCATTATGCAACTTGAACAAGGTGCCAAATTGTCACAAGATACGCCCGTCACACTGCTTAGTATTAACTTGGGGTTTGAATAGAAATACTTTGCACAAATTTAAATCTGAAATATTGAAAAATCAATAAAGGGCAATAACTCACATAATAGGCCAAATAGAGTTATGGATCTTAAACACTGCACTTCTCCTTTGTGATATCTATGTACTCATAGTTTCATTATCCTAGATACTTTACTTTCAGAGATATACTCTGGTCAAACTGCAATGCTGAAAACAAAATAGGGCAATAACTCGCATAATAGGCCAGATAGTGTTATGGACCTTATAAACTGAATTGAAGTATGAAGTCCTGAAACTTCTAAATTCATGCAAGCAAGATATACTTTGCACAAATTCAAATCTGAAAGGCAGCTCACATAAAAGGCCAGATAGAGTTATGAATCTTATACACTGCACTTCTCGTTTGTAAGATCTATGTACTCATAGTTTTATTATACTACCTACTTTACTTTGAGAGATATACTCCGAACAAACTTCAAGCCTGAAAAACAACAAAGGGCAATAACTCACAAAGTAAGCTGGGTAGAGTTATCTTTCTTGTGCAATGCACTCCGTATTCATAAGAAGAATATAACTGCCAAGTTTAAAGTCAATCGGACTTAAGGTGACAGTTATACTCCGGACAAAGAAGTGGACGCCGCCCAAACGCCCGGATGCTGAACATCACAGGTGATCTCAGAAAAAAGGCCAGGTAGAATTATGGTAGCACTGCACTCCCCCTTGATGACATCTATACACCCATGAAGTTTCATGATCCTAGCTATTATTCTTTTAGAGATATACTCCGGACAAGATTCTAGTATGAAAAACAACAATGGGCAATAACTCAAAATATAGGCCAGGTAGAATTATGGTTCTTGTACACTGCACTCCCCCTTGGTGAGATCTATACACCAATGAAGTTTCATGATCCTAGCTATTATACTTTTAGAGATATACTCCGGACAAGATTCAAGTCTGAAAAACAACAAAGGGCAATAAATTGGCCAGGTAGAGTTATGGTTCTTGTACACTGCACTCCCCCTTAGTGAGATCTATACACCCATGCAGTTTCATGATCCTAGCTCTTATACTTTTAGAGATATACTCCGGACAAGATTCTAGTATGAACAAGAGCTGTCACTGTAAGATGACAATGCCCCCGACACCGCTTTGATTTAGAAGTTATGGCCAATGTTAAAGTTTTTGGACGGAATGACGGACGGACGGACGGACAGATGGACAGACGGACGGACGGACAAGTCAAATTTATGATGCCTCCCTATCGGGGGCATAAAAACAACAAAGGGCAATAACTCAAAAAATAGGCCAGGTAGAGTTATGGTTCTTGTGCACTGCACTCCCCCTTGGTGAGATCTATACACCAATGAAGTTTCATTATCCTAGCCATTATACTTTTAGAGATATACTCCGGACAAGATTCAAGTCTGAAAAACAACAAAGGGCAATAACTCAAAAAATAGGCCAGGTAGAGATATAGTTCTTGTCCACTGCACTCCGTAATGATGAGATGAATACAATTGCCAAGTTTGAAGTCCATCGGACTTCAAGTGACAGAGTTATGCTCCAGACAAAGCAGTGGACGCCGCTAGACGCGCGGACGCCATGGGTGATCCCATAATTCGTCCCGTCTTCGACGGGCGTATAAAAAGTCTTTATTTCTCTGTTTAAAATAGGCAATTTAAAAAGATTTTATATCTGTCTTAGACCATGCTTTTCTAATATGGTCTGTATTTTTTACCAGAACCTCTGAACAGTAAAAAAAATAGTTAACCTTGCTTTGATATTATTGTAAATATGTGTAATAATGCTGAAATGACTTACAAATCTATTTCCGTTACTGATGCAGATCTTTTTCATTTCTTGCGAAAGTAAAAAGGTTTTTGAAAAAAGGCGCTCATATAAAATGCATGACATCTTTTTGCAATGACGCGACAACAAAACCTGTCGAGATTCAATTGCGCAACATCCTGCAATCATATATCTGTAACAAGAGGACCATGATGGTCCTAGATCACTCACCTGATTCTCTTTGACCCCTGGGTCATCACATTAATTAAATAGGCAGATGTCAAAAAGGAGATAGTTTTAGTTTCTACATAAGATCAATACCATGGAATGTTTTCAGCCAAGAGCAAGACGGATTTGCCTTTTCATTCTTTGATTCTATGTAAAAAGGGATGCACCCAGGTGAACAAACTTGGTAGAGGCCCATAAGATTATGCTATATACTAAATATGAAAGCTGTCTGCCTTCTGGGTTCAAAGAAGAAGATTTTTGAAGGTTTTCCTATTTTCACCCATCCTGCTCAGATGAGCTAAAAGGGGTGGGAGGAGCCCAAATATGACCCCAGGGTCTTGATATGCACAAACTAAGTAGAGGTCCACTAGAAAATGCTAAATACCAAATATGAAAGCCGTCTGCCTTCTAGTTTCAGAGAAGATTTATGAAGATTTTCATATTTTCACCCTTTTTGTAAAGGGTAAAGGGAAAGTTAAGGGTAGATTTCATTTATTTGAACAATTTTGGTAGAGCTTGACCCAAGGAACATCCCTGCCAAGTTTCATGAAGATTGGCCCACTGGTTTAGTAGGAGAAGACGTTTAAAGAAATTGTGGACGGCGGATGACGCACGAGGCACAAGACACGACAGACATTGCGCAATCACAATGGCTCACCTTGAGCACTTCGTGCTCAGGTGAGCTTAAAACAAGGCTTCGAGTTGGATATGTGATTAATACTTTTGTAATATTGATCTCAGATTGGCCAATTCGCTTAGATCTCGAGCGTGGTCTAAATACAAGATATCCCTGTTGAGGGACCAAATATAGCAACTTCAGCTACAATTTCTATAAGAGCTCCATGCTGTAATAAAACCCCTTCCCCCTCTTATGAGGCTGGAATCAACTATGTGATTTTACAAACTTTTGAAGCCTCCAATGAAGGCCCATACCCGAAAAATCAAGGTCACTAAAAATTCAACATAAGTTTTATGCACCTTTTCCCCAATCTAATTTTAATATTTTGCATGGATTATGTTTATTTTGGCAATATTTTCACTGTATTTACAAATTTCAATGGCTGAGCGCATAACAGTTACTGCCCATGTGTTATAGGCAGTTACAACTATTTCGCACTGAGCCATTGATACGTAGTGTAGCCTCTAATGAAAGTCCATCCCTTTCTAATGGAAATGTGATAACCACACGACCTTTGTTTCACTGAATGCAGGGCAAATTTATTTTCATTGTCAAAAAAAAATAAGGATTTGACATTTCAAACTTCAAAGAACCCTTTAAGGGACCGAGGACAATAGGAAGCCAAGTTACTTTGTACATTGCAGAAAATAAATTGCTGCACGATCGTCTTTGTTTGGTAACTCGAGATAATTGTCCTTGAAATTACAGCTGTCAATTGTCACTATTCTGTCTTCTGACGACAAAAACTTGATTTTTACAAATTGACTTCATCCCGGATGAAGAAAATATTTAAAGGCAACTTTTCATACCTGATTTGAGGGGTATTTACAGGCTTCATATCAAATTTGTAAGTATGTCTATCAAATTTGCAGCATTTCTCAATGTCTTCTATCCTTGGATCATGCAGTCAAGAACAACAAAGCTTAAGACCCAGTTGTTCTTTACATAATGATGTGCATTTTTTCTATAGGAAAAGTGAAATACACTTGATAAAAGTATTCAGATTATTTAGTCACATTTTCTGTAAGTTCCTTTTCCTTCTGAATTCTTATTTTTTTTTCCAAAAAAAAAAAAAAAAAAATAAAACCAACTCTCAATAAAATATTTAGAACATTTTAATATTTTTGGCCTGGGGTTTTCAGTCAATGATAACCATCTTTCTCCTAATAAAAGCTCTCGGGAGCAATATGTAACATTATCAGGGAGCCTTTATTTCATATGCATTTCCTGATTTAAAAAATCATTAAAATTGATGTCTTTTAGGCCGTTTTCCTTTTATCTCAGGTGAATTTCCTCTAAATAATCCATTACATGTATATGAAATTCATTTCAATAAGAATAGTCTCAAAAAGTTTTTAAAATTTAGGCATTAGAGGTGGGTTTTCTTAGTAAAAATTTCAGGGGGTGCTACTATTAGGGAGGGCGCTATTATAAGGGGAAATACGGTAAGTAGAACAAAGGCAGTGTAGGCTTAGATCAGACAGCTTCGTGTGCAGTAGGAATATATCTTGGACAGTATGAAGGTTTGAATAATATGCAGCCTGCCCTGCGATCAGGATGACCAAACAGTGTAAATAGTTTGCCAATTATACCCCACTTTGCATACAAGTGAATGTGCAAAGCCGGATATAATTTGCAAACTGTTTTGCATCATTCGGTCATCCTGAACACAGGGCAGGTCATTTCCAGATCCATCAACATCAATTTTGGAAAAAATACACTTCAAAGCATACAAACAATAAATCATTTAATTTTTCATTGCAAAAAATCTAACAATAAATTCTTAAACAAGGAAAAAAATACCCAGTAATGGATATTTCTTCAAAGCTTCTTCACACATCCATAAGCCCTTTATCTGACACAACCGCTATACAGTGAAATGAAAAAATTGACTTTGTCTTTTAGCTTTTGACATCCCAATATTATTCACAAAATACTTTTTTCTACAAGTTAGAATCATTTCATTTCAAATAGGAAGGTTTTACTCTCTCATCAATAAATGTGTTTGTACTCATGCATTAAACAATATAATGAAGTCATCCTTGCACCAAGGCTTATTATAAATTATATGAAGTCAAGGGTTCAATTCCCTGGTATTAGAAATATCCTTTCCAAATGTTTTCTCTCAACATTGCCCCTGCCAAAAAGTTCACAAACATGTTCTTGAATGTACTAACAAGAGTGCCATCGTCACAAAATACGCCGCCACTTTGCTGCTGTTTCACAAAAATAATTGTAGACACTACTTATTTTGACAGAACCAAATTGAAAATGACCAAGTTTCATTTGAATCAAGACAAAAAGTTAGGAGGAGTTGCCTTCACAAGGCTGCAATTTCAATAAGCCCCAGGCACTAAGTTTTAAGGGGACATAATTCAGGGAAATAAATGAGCCATAAAATCCTTGATCCATGTACATCTACAAATTATGGTGATTACATTTACCAAGTTTCATTTAAATAAAGACAAAAAGTAAGGAGGAGTTGTGTTCAAAAGGCTGCAATTTCAATAAGCCCTAATTACTAAGTTTTAAGGGGGCACAATTTAGGGTAAAATTAATGAACCATAAAATTCTTACTTCATGCTCATCTACCAATTTCGGTTATAACATCCACCAAGTTTCATTTAGATCCAGCCAGAAACTTAGGAAGAGTTGCATTCACAAGGCTGCAATTTCAATAAGCCCCAGAGACTAAATTTTAAGGGGGCATAACTGAGGCAAAAATCAACGAACCATAAAATCCTTACTTCATGCACATATACCAATTGAGGTGATAACATTGACCAAGTTTCAAGAAGATCCAGCCAGAAACTTAGGAGGAGTTGCGTTGACAAGAAAAGTGGACCAAGAGACTAAGTTTTTAAGGGGCATAACTCAGGCAAAAATCATCGAACCATAAAATCCATACTTCATGCACATCTACCAATTGAGGTGAATACATTGACCAAGTTTCAAGAAGATCCAGCCAGAAACTTAGGAGGAGTTGCGTTGACAAGAAAAGTGGACCCAGAGACTAAGTTATCAAGGGGCATCACTCAGGCAAAAATCAACGAACCGTAAAATCCTTCCTTCATGCACATCTACCAATTGAGGTGATTACATTGACCAAGATTCAAGAAGATCCAGCCAGAAACTTAGGAGGAGTTGCGTTGACAAGAAAAGTGGACCCAGAGACTAAGTTATCAAGGGGCATAACTCAGGCAAAAATCAACGAACCGTAAAATCCTTCCTTCATGCACATCTACCAATTGAGGTGATAATATTGACCAAGTTTCAAGAAGATCCAGCCAGAAGTTTAGGAGGAGTTGCGTTGACAAGAAAAGTGGACGGACGGATGGACGGACGGATGGACAGACGGAGAAGATGACGCCAATATACGTCCGCCTCCGGCGGCGGTGTATAAAAATTAAATGACAGTTCAAGAAATTCTTAAACTTCTAGAACTAATTCTTGAATGTTTAAAACTAGTTAATCTTGAACTTAAGTGCTTGAAATCCCATTCAAGGTGAGTTCATGTACTGGTTAAAGAGCTTATTCTGGAAGTTAAAGAACTAGTCTTGAAGTTCAAAAACTAGTTCTTGAACAAGTTCTAAAACAGATGGGTGGGTATAGATAATTGTAAACATAAGTTTGGTGCAAAGCTTGAAGCTTTTGGAAGGATAAGACTGGTATGGGAAATACCAGGATTCTATGGTCTGGTAATCCAGCCTTACTCAATATGACTGAAATACAGTTAACAAGAGCCATGTCAGATATGGCAATCGCCGTAAAAGCTTGATAGTAAACTGAAGCCTAATAGATTAAGGATTCTTAAGAGATTGACCCTGTACAAAATCTAAGTCTTTGGAATAACAAAGGGCAAAAACTGGAAAAATTATGCAAGCAAGAATTATAGTTAAAGTTTAAAGATGATAGCTTTTATACTTAAGGAGATATGCTCCGGTCAAAATCTAAGTATTAAAAATAACAAAGGGTAATAACTCCATAATTATGCAAGGAACAGTTGAAGTTCTTGTGCACTGCGCATCTCCTCCATGAGAATTATCTACTAATAAAATTTCAAGTAAAAGCTATTATACTTTAGGAGATATGCTCAGGTCAAAATCTAAGTATTAAAAGTAACAAAGGGCAAGAACTCCAAAATTATGCAAGCAAGAGATGTAGCTCTTGGCACTGCACTTCTCCTCCATGAGATCAATCCACCCATAAAGTATTGAAAATAACAAAGAGCAATAACTCCAAAATTATGCAAGCAAGAGTTGTAGTTCTTGTGCACTGCACTTCTTCTCAATGAGATCTATCCACCAATAAAGTTTCAAGTTGATAGCTATTATACTTTAGGAGATATGCTCTGGACAAGATCTAAGTATCAAAAATAACAAAGGGCAATAACTCTAAAGTTATGCAAGCAAGAGTTGTAGTTCTTAGGCACTGCACTTCTCATTCATGAGATCGATCCACCCATACAGTTTCAAGTTGATAGCCATTTTATTTAGGAGATATGCTCAGGACAAGTTTAGTGACGGAACCTCGGAACCTGGGAATGACAGAACCTTGGAATGATGGATGGAGACCATTACTACATCCCTTCGCTGAAAACGGCGGGGGATACAAATAGCATTAAATTCCATTCAAACAGGCTACTTTAATAAAAACTGAGAAGGTTGACATATTTGCAATAAGGGTATGTTTTGCCCCCTTTATCTCAAAGTTTATCATCTTTAACACATTTTAATGTGCAAGTTAGTATAAACATATCTATGGCATGGATAAATGATAACCATAACAGCTTTTGAAAGAAAATCCAGTTTCTATTGAAATCAAACAGATTAATTTAAGTGTGTTTTGAAAGCTATTTTGAAATACAAGTATTTATCATGACAAGCACATGGATCATTTACAGATGCAAATATGGTGAGAGACAAATCCACTATTATGCAATATATCAGTCCATTAATTTTTTCATTAGATTAACCTCAGTAAAGTAACCCCAAAGAAGCTGTTAAATGGAGCTGAAAGTCTTGATCCAAATCTAAATTACTTCACGCATGCAACATGAAATGGCTATACAGAATGTGCCGGTAACAAGCATTTGTTAAGTATCGATATCTTGTGACTTCTGGAATTGCTCAAAGTTGACTAGGTAATCTGAATTAATCAATTCACTGGATTTTCAATGTAGATGGTCTCAGCTTTTGAAAGATAAATGAAAATAATTTGATGCAAATCTAGGTTTCTCCAAAGTTAGAAAATGTATAAGTTCTCCAGAAAAGTAACTGTTGCAAAGCATGCCTGAATTGTAGTGTTATAAATCATCAATAAACAAAAGCTCTGAAGTCTAGCTGGACTCTAAAAATGCCATACTGTTCATAACATTTACAAAGTTTCAGGCAGACAATAACCATCTATTGAGAACTTAGTGAAGACTCTGATCAGACTGTGCAGCTGCACAGGCTGATCTGAGTCTTAATGTTGGGCATATGTGAAATTGTTGGACAGGTCATGTACTGCTAGGCATATACTTTTATAATAAGAGCAGGTCAATTGCCTGTTCTTTGCCAATTAAAAAGGGGCAATAACTTGAAAAATTTGATGAGCAGAGTTATGGTTCTTTAGCACTACACTTCTATTGAATGAGACCTATCCACCTGTGAAGTTTCCTGATTCCTAAGCTTGCATATTCAACATATGTTCTAGACAAAAATAGGTCTATGGATGGACTAACGGACAGAACCAACCCACAACCACCCAACAAGTGCAAAGCAATATACCCCCGGCCTCTTCTTCGAAGGGGGGCATAATTATTGCTACTTACGAAAGTTTAATGCTTCCTTGGTTATATACAATTTTCTTGGAGAGGTTCAGTTGTCAAGTCAATCAAGGGAAGTCAACTAAATCTTCAAGCTTAATTTCACACAGAAGTTGAATATTTAAAATCATTAAAACTAAGATGAGCAATCTATCAACATCAAAGGATTATATAATGTATACCATGATTGATCCTTCAGGAATCAAACAGATGAGAAGATAAATCTTTTAAAAGTTTAAATCAGCAGCCTGTGACCATATTTTTTGCTTCAATGTGTATAAAAACTTTGGGAACCTCGACGAGATACATAAGCTACTTTATACTAAAATTATACGTTGAGTTAACATGTTAAGATAGAATAAATATTTTTCATATGGCTTTTAACATTGTTTAAGTCACACTAATTTCAATTTCACTTATTCATGTACAACAAGAGCTGTCACTGTAAGATGACAATGCCCCCGACACCGCTTTGATTTAGAAGTTATGGCCAATGTTTAAGTTTTTGGACGGAATGACGGACGGACGGACAGACGGACGGACGGACGGACAAGTCAAATTTATGATGCCTCCCTATCGGGGGCATAATAAAAATGTTTGAAACAATTTGAAAATATAAAGATTTTGGTTAAATTTTGCTTTGAAATAATCTCTTCCTTGATATATGTAACAGATTATGCCAAAAAGCATGGTTTTACCTCAAATAGGCTAAGAAATTGAAATTGTTTTTTTCATTGTTAGGTTTTATTATGCTTGACCTTGATACATGACCTTGATATATAATACAATGACCTTGACCTTATTATCAACAGGTGAATTTCATTAAGATATGTTGGTCTATCACCAGTCTGAATATTCATGCTTTCTATTTTGAATAGGCTTCTAGATTTTGGTAATGTTTAGTTTTGCAGACAGACAGACAGCAATAAAATATAATCAAAGTTGGCAAGATAGGCTTTTTTTTATTCAAATTGAAATAAATATTTTTAAACCAAAAACAATAATCTTTTTTAATATATGTAATATAAAGACCCTATTCAGATGCCTTCAATATTAAGTTAAATAGTTTGTATACATGACCCCATGTCAACAACTTAGGGTGACAGTTTACCTATTCATCTTGATAAGAAATAAATCCAGCTGTTTGAATTTTATCAAAAAATCCTGCTGAAATTGTATCAAAGACTCAGAGAATAATCCATGACCTTGAAAATTGCAAAACTAACTTTAATGCTGTAGCCCCTGTTATTCACCTCTTTTAACAGATTTACAGCAACACTGCAGAGGCTACCGAGCACCTACCAATGGAATCCAAGTATCTCTCGCACAAGTCAACTTTTACATCCTATCCTAGCCTCCAGCTGCTATTCCCACTCAAAAGTTTAGAATTATCCACTCACTATTGGAAGAGGAATCAAATGTCCAAAAGGATTAAAATTGTGAAGCCGTGTATTGAACCTATGTCCCCACAATTGAAGATTCAGAGTCTGATGTCCTACAAACTGTACTATGACAGCCACCATAAGGAAAATAACATGCATCTGTTATAATCCATGATTATTGCCCTGGCAGGGCTGAGCCTAAATAACAGGTCGTTGCACTTAAGGTTAAGGTAAATCAGCTTTTATTTACAATTACTTATTTCTATAGATCTTAGGTTGGTTAACAAACCCTCGTAACTTCAGCTTGGATAAGCTGAAGTTTTGAGGCTTTGGCAACTGAATGATGAAATTTTTCACCTTCTCTATCCATGTTAATCCAATTGGTTTAAAGGTACAGTTATTTGGTTTAATGGTACAGTTATTTGCACACATTAATGATAACTTATTACAGAACCCAAATTACTGAAATGTAAACTTGCAAAATTAAGTCACAGCTAAGCCATGCCCTACCAGTTGAATAATAAGACGGAATACTATAAACCTTTAAGGTCATTCACAATTAAATAAATTTATAAACAATCACTAGAGAAATTATATAACAGTTAACTGATAACTTTAAGCCCTTTTTGATAATATTATCTGTTAAAAGGATCAACTGTTTTCATTTCTATAGCAGATTTTATGCTCAATATCATATATTATAAGCCATGACTTTTGCCCTGGTAGGGCAGAGCTTAAGTAAAGTTTGTTGTATTTAAGGTTAAGGTAAATAAGCCTTTTAATACTTACTCACTTTTATGGATAGTCAGCAATATAAACTTTAAACATAATGAATTGTCAGCGGATAACCAAATCTCTTGATAGAAACAAAAATATTGACAAGTAAACTCGCCATGGCAAATTATGTCAAGGCTAAGCCACACCCTGCCAGTTAAATAGTAACACAGAAGAATTAACTTTAACTGGTCTTTTTCCTAAACAAGAGGATCTCCTTTTGGTGCCTACGCTCCACTGTTGAGTACTGAAAAGTAGTTTAGGGTTCAAACACTGTTGAATACTGAATAGTGAATAAAAAAACTTAGTAGAAAAAGCAAAAAAAAATCAGATTTAGTTATCCCCCGTGATAGTATAGACTGCTCAACTGATAGTGAACATGTGTGCGAAGTTTCAAGTGAATGCCTTCCGTAGAACCGGAGATATCAAACAAGATGTGTTTGTGAAACACGAATGCCCCCGGAACAGCATTTTTCTTTAAAGTTTGACCTTGACAGATGACCTTGACCTTGTCACATGACCTTGACTTTGGTACCAGCTGATGCGGATCATTGGGATCTATCATCATGCCCAATATGAGCCTTGTATGTCAAATACTTTTGGAGAAAAGGGAAAGATTAAGTTTGGTTAAGTTTTCGGACAGACAGACGGACAGACGGATGAACAGACATACGGACAGACAGATGGACATGAGTAAAACAATATGCCCCCGATCTCTCGATACGAGGGCATAAAAATGTCAAAGTTTTTGCACCACCACACCAAGGCTATAGCAATACCTCATGCTTCTCTGACCCCCCCTTTAAAACATTTAAGTCAGGGTAGAGTTCAGAGTAGACTGTGAGTCTCTATTCTAGCTGAATGCTATAAACACTATGTGAAATAATGATAAACAATAAACACAAGTCATTCTTCGGATAAACTGTTGAATAAATTACGACCCAGGTTAAAGACCTGTTGAGTTAAAAGGGAGGATAATTTACTGAAAAATTTGGGGAACTGCACAAGGGTATTTCAATAATTCAGTTTACTTATAGCATTTTTGAAAATGAAGAATGGTTATGATAAACCAATTTTTAAATATCAACAATGTTATTTGCTAAGTTTGGGTTTTAAGGGAATGGAATAAATACTTGAAATGAATTTAATGTACAGAATTTTTTCTAATAATGTAAGAGCATCCTCCCTCATGGTGGCAACCCTATATTTTTTACTTGATAAACCACTTCAAATGCCTAAATTTGAGGACATTTCTGAGACTTCTTCCCTTATTTGAGATGAATTTCCTCTAAACAATCATATAATTGATTTTAAAGAGGAAATTCACCTCAAATTATAGGGAAAAAGGCCTAAAAGAGATCAATTTTAATGATTTTTTTTAAAATCAGAAAATGCATACTAAATAAGTTCCCTTACCATGTTATGTATAGCTCCTAGCTGGGAGCATTTATTAGGAGAAATATGGTAGACTGCATGAAAATCAAGTTTAGTATTGCCAAATTTATATAGTTATGATGACTACTTTTACCGTAGTAAAATTTAATGTACAGAATTTTTTCTAATAATGTAAGCATCCTCCCTCATGGTAGCACCCCTATATTTTTAACTTGATAAACCACTTCAAAAGCCAAAATTTGAAGACATTTCTGAGACTTCTTCCCTAATTTGAGATGAATTTCCTCTAAACAATCATATAATTGATTTTAAAGAGGAAATTCACCTCAAATTATAGGGAAAAAGGCCTAAAAGAGATCAATATAAATGAATTTTTTTAAAATCTGAAAATGCATACTAAATGAAAGTTCCCTTACCATGTTATGTATAGCTCCTAGCTGGGAGCATTTGTTAGGAGAAATATGGTAGACTGCATGAAAATCAAGTTTAGTATTGCCAAATTCACTGTATAGGTATGATGACTACTTTTACGGTATAGTTATGATGACCACTTTTACGGTATAGTTATGATGACTACTGATACACACAGCAGTACAAATTGCATAATTTCAAAACTGCATCTACTATTATGAGAGCAACAGTTTATCCAAATTCTGTCAAAATATTTTGGATATAAGCATCCGTTCTAAAGCCAAAGCAATCTTTCACAGTCTATGAAGTTGTCAAAAATAAATCTTACTAGAAGTATAATAACCAGGCAATTATCTTGTAAACTTTCATCCTCTCAGACACCTTAAAACAAATACCAGAAATAAACAAGACTGGGTTCATCTTCTTTTCACTCTTTCACACTCATTTACTTTTTAAAAAGAGATTAAAGGGGAACTTCATATTGAAATTTGGCTGCCTGAAACAGCCGACTTGTTCTTCTCATGCTACGAAGAATAATGCTGTGGTCAAATTTGAATAATAATTTCTTAAGTTATAAATTCTGATCATACTATTTCTTAAAATGATTCAAACAGCAACTTATGAAATACTGCCATAAAAACTTTAATACAACCCCAGGTGTTAATAACAATAATACAACGACTGACTTCCTTAAGTTCAATTAGCTGAGTTCTAGAAGTTCTAGAAAAGTTCAAGAACTTAATCAAAGTCCTTGAATTTTTTTTCATGAAATATATAGTATTATTTCTCTTCTGAGACTTGAATTTTTTTCTATAAATAAGTTAACATTCCAAAAATTGTTCTTTCTTCATAATTTACCATTTATATAAATATTTTCCAAATACAAAAACCTATCAAACCTTAATACATATGAACTTTTTATTTGGTTGATGAGCTCACAAAATGTTTTTATATTAAGAAATATTAGTAATTTACTCATTAAACTTGTTGATAAAAGGAAAATAATTTTCGTATAATTTCATTTAAATATTTTTATCCCTCTCTTTAAACCATTGTGTGTGGCTATCTGTGAGCCAATGGCAACCTGTACCTGTATGTATTATCCGTTGACATGTTCATTTGATATTTTGTTAAAGTTTATTGTTTGTAAAATTTTCTGCTCATATTGGGCGCTTTAAATATCAAATAAAGAATTTGTATTGTATTGTATCCTTTTTCATTCAGTAAGGACCAGCGTCAACAGTTTTATCATCTCTTTATTTGTTAATCTCATTAAATGTAAGAATTATTATAATAAAAGACATAATGCAACCCAAACAGGTGTTGCCATTGAAGGGGAAATAGCCATTCAGTTTCTGCATAATCTGTTGCCACATAAATGATTGGCTTGGTGTTAAAAGAGCCATACTTCCCTTTTAATGAATATTGGTAAATTTTAAAAGTGAGATTTTAGACAGTTTCAAAGCAGCAGGGATAAATCAAGTGGCATATTTTCTTGCTATGTCCATAGATTAAATGAATAAAAATTTCCCCTCACTTCCCCTTTAAATAATCTGTTGCTACCAAAGCTATTGGCAAAGTGTTAAAAGGGGAAGTAGAATCAATTAAGCAGGGATAATGCAAAAGGTGGCTGTGAAATTTTTGATGCCCCTTTTGATGGATTTATTTTCTGTGAAGCAAAAAATTACTTGTAGTGAATTTTCAAGGTGTGAAATAGTTTTGTGCATATCATGAATTATAAGGATAAAGTTGTGGTCAGAAAGAAGGTAATGGTAGTTATAATTTGAACAATTATTAAGATACGAAGAGATTTTTTTTTAATGAGGTATAACACTATAAACTTAATCTCACTGTACTGTGGAGAGTATTTTTAATTTCATACCTCCATGAAATTAAACATACTGATCTATACATATCTAGTAATTCAATATCATGAAGCAAAAATGTTAATTTCTCCTTAATTGAACATATTTCTTTTTGGACTCCTTTGAGTACAAACCAACAAAATACGGGCAAACTAAATATTTTTTTATATTGAGGACTAAAACGAATTTTCAGCCAATCAGAATGCACAAATTAAGATTATGACATAAATTATTGGACAATAAATTAAAATTGCTACTTGTCAAATGAAGGTTGTTGAACAATGCTTTTAAATGGTTGACAATTCTTCAATCATAAGTGACATGCAAAGGCTACAGCGTATTTTCTTAACCCTTGTCATGCTGAATAAAAAACTTTTGCAAAATTATATATAAATCAAAGTGCTGAAAGTTCTGTATTATCTCATTGTGAGTCAGCTTTTGATTTTGGAAATATAATTTCTGAATATTTTCTGGCTTAAAAAGGAAAATCAGATTGTATGGACTAAGATCAGACTGCACATATGTGCAATTTCTTCTTTTTTAACAATGTTTTCTCTATCATTAAATCACAGGCACGTAAAAAGCAGGGATTTAACAGCAAAGGGTTTAAGCAAAATGCAAAAAGGGCTGTGTTAGCAGCAAAATATAGTGAAAATTGCACACTTACTATACAAGATTAAGTCACATTCTCAAAAGCACAAATAACTAAGTCATAATTAGAAACTTATTGAATGGTCCAAATTAGAGAAATGTTGGTAAGCTAAAATTTATTTTAAACAAGAAGCATTCTTGGCACTTTCATAATTACCCCTGAAACAGCAATTTGAAAAATTGACCTTATCTGGTGACCTTGACATTGAATGAATGGTTTTGATAAGATGAACCTTTATCTTAACCCTTGTCATGCTGAACCCAGAATATTCCTGCTTTGATAGGAGCTATAGACAAACATCAGCCTGCACATATGTGCAGTCTGATGTTAATCTACACCACCTGTTTCTCACTTTCAAACTAGAATTGGCAATAGATTTAGTTTTTCAAATAAAAATTGACCTACAGTTGGTACTTTTGTTGCTCTATGCCCTTTGATTTTGATGCAAACTTTTAGCCAAAATTTATTCAGCATGACAAGGGTTAAATATACCTTACTCAAAAAGCGTTGAAATTAAAGAAAATGTGAGATGAATTTTTTGTTTATTTTTTCATAACTAACATAAACTATACTATAGAATTTTTCAGACAAATACATTATGCCAGTAGTCAAAATTTATCTTCTATATTCAAGTATGTTCAACTTATTTCAAACAATTTGTTCATTTCTTTTTAAATTTACACATAGTGAATATTTTTCAGAATTCTTTTCGTGCAAATATCAGTAGGAATATTTTCAGGTCCATTTAAAAAAGTCTTTGAACTAAATTCATTAGATAAATCATCTCAGATAAAGAGTTCAAAGTATCAGAAAGAAATCTTGGAGTTCTTTGAAACACTTTGAATGCCACAGCAACAAATTGCATGTCTTTGAAGAAAAAAGAGATAGTATTATTCTTAATGTAGTAGACCTGTAATAGCTCCGCAACATTTCGGAGCTCATAATCTTCCACATTGTTGACCGAGGTTTCCTAATGAAAATCATTAGGAAACCTTGGTTAACACTGCTAAAGTTCATTACCTCTGACATGTAGAGGAATTATTACGGGTCTACTACCTTAAATCTTAATGAAGCCAAAGAATTACCAAAGCAGTAGCCTTTTATCTTTTTTCAACCTGGGAACTGCAGCTGTCAATTCAAAGATGTGTCTTCTTTGTCCTGTGGCCCTTTTTACATTTAAAATAGAAATTTGGCACACTGCATAGGCATAGATCAGTCTGAACAGATGAGCAGTATGAACTTAACCTACACTGCCTGCTTCCACTAAATTATAGCAGCTCGAATCATACCTGTTGATAACCCCCCCTCCATGAGATATCCTAAATCTGCAATAATTACTGTTCCAAAAACTATTCTGTAAGCATTCCTTACTTAGATTGACAAGATCATAATTGATTCTCGAGAGTTAAATTGTAAAATAGGTGTTTTTTTTGTTTTTTTTGATGAGTTAAGAAATTTTCCAAATTTAATTTTCAAATCTTTGACTTTTCTTATTAAACTCTGTATATAATGAATACCAAGAGCAGAAGTGAGTGTATGGGTCCCTCTGAGAGCTGCATGTCTGTATTGGACTTCATTATAATATAACAAGTACAATGGATGTACCGTTTCCCCCCCCCCCCCCCCCCCCCCCTTTATAATGGCACCCTCCCCAATAGTAGTATCCCTACATTTTTACTTAGAAAACCCACTTAAATTCCCTAAGTTTTAGGAACTTTTTGAGACTTTTCTTTAATTTGATGTTAAAATTCCTCTGTTTAGAGGAAATTCACCTCAAGTTATAGGGAACAGGGACTATAAGACATCACTTTAAATGATTTTTTAAAATCAAAAATTTGCGTGCTAAATAAAAGCTCCCTGACCATGTTATGTATTATAGCTCCCAGGAGTGTTTGTTAGGAGAAATACGGTATATCTGACTTCTTTAGGTAACAAGTATAATGGATGTATGCATTGACCTATCATTTACAGATCGCTGCTGACTAATCAAAACTCTATTTTATAATGAGATACCTGTAAAACTCTTATTCAAGCTGTAGTTACAATGTTTTGATCATTCACCAACTCTAAAATCATAGAAAAGGTAGCAGACAGAAGGCATTCATCTTTTGCTGCAGTCCACATATCACCTTTATCCTATTATATAATATTTTGACTGCCTTCTCTGTGCGTATAAATTTCAAAATCATAGTTGCACCTATGATATTCACAAATAGGGAACTTAAACATTGCAACTACAGCCTGCCAAAATCGTAGTTGCACCTATGGTATTCACAAATAGGTGACTTAAACATTGCAACTACTGCTTGCATTAGTTGTGGCTATGCTGTTTAGAATGCCCACCAATAATTTTCTCTTTGTTTCATGGCCAATTCTATATATATGGTAGATACAAAACATTTACAATTTTTGAGGGGTGTGTAACGACAGAGGTCAGAAATCCATCCATTGCTATCTGGCTCAGACATTATAAAACTTTTCTCGTGCTCAACTGAGAATTTTCTCAAGTTTTAATATGAAATAAATGTATGAAAAAAAAAGAGAATATTAATAAATGTTATTTGTAAAAAATTAAATTAACTTATTAAGTTGTTATTTGTAACAACTTATTAGTACTATCTTTTTTCTTAATACATTTAAAGAGAATGAGAAAAAGTTTTATAACCTCCGGCCTGGGAGCATGCCTGAAAAGTCCAACAATAGGAATCTTTCGTCCATTTTTTCATGCCACAGCCCATATAAATGTCACTCATCATTGTTCCATCATTTAACCAAATGATATCATTTACACATTCCTACAAAATTAACCCCAGATTATCTGATACGCCCGTCACACTGCTTAGTATTAACTGGGGGGTTGAATATAACTGAGGTAATTTTGAATGAATATTTTTTGCACCCATGAAGTTTACTGATCCTAGCTATTAAACTTTTAGAGATATACTCTGGACAAGATTCTAGTATGAAAAACAACAATGGGCAATAACTCAAAAAATAGGCCAGGTAGAATTATGGTTCTTGTACACTGCACTCCCCCTTGGTGAGATCTATACATCCATGCAGTTTCATGATCCTAGCTATAATTCTTTTACAGATATACTCCGGACAAGATTCAAGTCTGAAAAACAACAAAGGGCAATAACTCAAAAAATAGGTCAGGTTGAATGATGGTTATTGTACACTGCACTTCCCCTTTGTGAGATCTATACACCCATGAAGTTTCATGATCCTAGCTAATATACCTTTAGAGATATACTCCGGACAAGATTCAAGTCTGAAAAACAACAAAGGGCAATAACTCAAAAAATAGGCCAGGTAGAGTTGTGGTTCTTGTGCACTGCACTCCCATTTGGTGAGATCTATACACCCATGAAGTTTCATTATCCTAGCTATATCACTTTTAGAGATATACTCCGGACAAGATTCAAGTCTGAAAAACAACAAAGGGCAATGACTCAAAAAATAGGTCAGGTAGAGTTGTGGTTCTTGTGTACTGCACTCCCCCTAGGTGAGATCTATACATCCATGAAGTTTCATGATCCGAGCTATTATACTTTTAGAGATATACTCTGGACAAGATTCTAGTATGAAAAACAACAAAGGGCAATGACTCAAAAAATAGGCCAGGTAGAGTTAAGGTTCTTGTGCACTGCGCTTCCCCTTGGGGAGATCTATACACCCATGAAGTTTCATGATCCTAGCTATTATACTTTAAGATATATACTCCGGACAAGATTCAAGTCTGAAAAACAACAAAGGGCAATAACTCCAAAAATAGGCCAGGAAGAGTTATGGTTCTTGTACACTGCACTCCCATTTGGTGAGATCTATACACCCATGAAGTTTCATTATCCTAGCTATATTACTTTTAGAGATATACTCCGGACAAGATTCTAGTATGAAAAACAACAAAGGGCAATGACTCAAAAAATAGGCCAGGTAGAGTTATGGTTCTTGTGCACTGCACTCCGCAATGATGAGAAGAATACAAGTGCCAAGTTTGAAGTCCATCGGACTTCAAGTTACAGAGTTATGCTCCGGACAAAGAAGTGGACGCCGCCGGACGCCGTACACCACGGGTGATCCCATAATACGTCCCATTTTCGACGGGCGTATAAAAATGATTGAATCAAATTATTTTGTAATCAATCCATATAAGTGCTGGAACAAAGGTTTAAGCCAGTCAAAAGCAAAAAAACATTAAAGTTACCAAGTTTCTGATTTTATTTAATATGATTTAATTAAGTCACCAAGTCATCTTTGACTACTGGGTGACCGAAACCTACTAACTCCAGCTTGTTCAAGCTGTAGTTTCAAATTCTGGTCTCCAGTTGACAATATGACAGGAAATAATAGGAGAAATAAGAGTAAAACAGACAAGTCAGAGTTGCTACCGATAACAAGAGATTTTTGATGTTTGTAACACCCCCCCCCCCGGCTCCAAATAAGATAAGGTCAATGGCCTATTCTTTGTTAATCAACAAAGGATAATAACTAAAAGATATGCTAAGTAGAGTTATGGTTCTTGTGCACTGCAAATTCCACCTGTGAAGTTTCATGATTCTAGCTTGCCTACTTTTTGAGATATCCTCCAGACAAAAAAAGGTCTACAGACAGACAGACCTACCAACAAGTGCCAAACAATATTCCCCCTCTTTTTGGAAGGGGGGGGGGCAAAATAATAACTTATAATTGTGTCCCATTATCAGAGAAGATACTTTTCCAAAGAATCAAGGTGACGATTTATGTAAAAGTATTTGAACATCAAAGGGGAAGGTTTTTCCATTCTAAAATGAGCCAGGCTTACACATAAACAATTCATAATTCAGGATTTTGTTCAAAAGTAGCTTTTCTAAGAAAATCTCATGAGCAGGGATTTCATTGAGAGTTAAGAGTAAATGAGGACAAAATGTGAAAACTCTGGGATAAAATAACTTTAAATGTGTTGAATAATATTACTATGCAATAGCATTGGGCCCCTCCAAGAGTGTGAGAATCAATGTAAGGTTGAGTCTATCAAAGCACAAGCTTGATAATCAAAACAATACTTTTACCATTTTGATAATTCCAGTTGGTTTAAACTTTTTCCAGTACTACATGAAAAAGAGGATTTGTATACTAATGGTTTAGAACACAGGTGTTACTGGAAAAGGGCATGCAAGTGTAATGGATAAAAAGGTTTTAATTGAAATTTCACATGTTTATGTACATTATGAGCTATTTAAGAATGAAGATTAAAACAGGTGCTATACATTTTGTCAATGGATTTCATTGTATGGTGGGCCAGGTGGTCCATTTAGGTGGTAAAGATTGACAGAACTCAATTGAATAGGGCCTGAAAATCTCAGTCATATAGCAAGAAGACCACTGTGGCAACCTCAAATGTAATACGACGCTAAATGTAATAAACTTTTTTATTACATTTGGCGTTGTTACATTTAGCGTCGGGGTTAACGCCAAATGTAATAACGCCAAATGTAATAAAATTATTTTCCTCCATCACCGTATCAAACTAACCAAATACAAGTGGAAGTTTAGTTTGGAAATATTACGAATGGCAGTAGGGGCATGAGGATATATTTTTTCGATGAATTTGCATATGAATTGTGACAATGTTTCTGTGTGATTTCTTCAATGCCCAATACCTAGATAATGAAATCAAATTTTATTACATTTGGCGTTGTTACATTTAGCGTCGGGGTCAACGCCAAATGTAATAACGCCAAATGTAATAAAATTATTTTCCTCCATCCTCGTATCAAAGTAACTAAGTACAAGTGTAGGTTTAATTTGGAAATATTTTGAATGGCAGTGGGGGCATGATGTTGTATATTTTTTTTTTCGATGAATGTGCATATGAATTCTGACAATGTTTCTGCTTGATTTCTTCAATCCCCAATACCCTTATAATGAAATCAAACTTTATTACATTTGGCGTTGTTACATTTAGCGTCGGGGTCAACACCAAATGTAATAACGCCAAATGTAATAAAATTATTTTCCTCCATCACCGTATCAAACTAACTTAGTACAAGTGTAGGTTTAATTTGGAAATATTTTGAATGGCAGTGGGGGCATGATGATGTATATATGTTTTTTTCGATGAATGTGCAAATGAATTCTGACAATGTTTCTGCTTGATTTCTTCAATCCCCAATACCCTTATAATAAAAAATCAAACTTTATTACATTTGGCGTTGTTACATTTAGCGTCGGGGTCAACGCCAAATGTAATAACGCAAAATGTAATAAAATTATTTTCCTCCATCACCGTATCAAACTAACTTAGTACAAGTGTAGGTTTCCTTTGGAAAAAAAACGAATGGCAGTGGGGGCATGATGATGTATATATTTTTTTTTTCGATGAATGTGCATATGAATTCTGACAATGTTTCTGTTTGATTTCTTCAATCACCAATACCCTTATAATGGAATCAAATTTTATTACATTTGGCATTGTTACATTTAGCGTCGGGGTCAACGCCAAATGTAATAACGCCAAATGTAATAAAATTATTTTCCTCCATCATCGTATCAAACTAACTTAGTACAAGTGTAGGTTTAATTTGGAAATATTTTGAATGGCATTGGGGGCATGATGATGTATATATGTTTTTTTTGATGAATGTGAATATGAATTCTGACAATGTTTCTGTTTGATTTCTTCAATCCCCAATACCCTTATAATGAAATCAAACTTTATTACATTTGGCGTTGTTACATTTAGCGTCGGGGTCAACGCCAAAAGTAATAACGCCAAATGAAATAAAATTATTTTCCTCCATCATCGTATCAAACTAACCAAATACAAGTGGAAGTTTAGTTTGGAAATATTACGAATGGCAGTGGGGGCAAGAGGATATATTTTTTTCGATGAATTTGCATATGAATTCTGACAATGTTTCTGCTTGATTTCTTCAATCCCCAATACCCTTATAATGAAATCAAACTTTATTACATTTGGCGTTGTTACATTTAGTGTCGGGGTCAATGCCAAATGTAATAACGCCAAATGTAATAAAATTATTTTCCTCCATCACCGTATCAAACTAACTTAGTACAAGTGTAGGTTTAATTTGGAAATATTTTGAATGGCAGTGGGGGCATGATGATGTATATATGTTTTTTTCGATGAATGTGCATATGAATTCTGACAATGTTTCTGCTTGATTTCTTCAATCCCCAATACCCTTATAATGAAATCAAACTTTATTACATTTGGCGTTGTAACATTTAGCGTCGGGGTCAACGCCAAATGTAATAACGCCAAATGAAATAAAATTATTTTCCTCCATCATCGTATCAAACTAACCAAATACAAGTGGAAGTTTAGTTTGGAAATATTACGAATGGCAGTGGGGGCAAGAGGATATATTTTTTTCGATGAATTTGCATATGAATTGTGACAATGTTTCTGTGTGATTTCTTCAATGCCCAATACCTAGATAATGAAATCAAATTTTATTACATTTGGCGTTGTTACATTTAGCGTCGGGGTCAACGCCAAAATGTAATAACGCCAAATGTAATAAAATTATTTTCCTCCATCATCGTATCAAACTAACTTAGTAGAAGTGTAGGTTTAATTTGGAATTACTTTGAATGGCAGTAGGGGCATGATGATGTATATATGTTTTTTTTTTTCGATGAATGTGCATATGAATTCTGACAATGTTTCTGTTTGATTTCTTCAATCCCCAATACCCTTATAATGAAATCAAACTTTATTACATTTGACGTTGTTACATTCAGGTGAGCTAAAAAAAGAAAAAGAATCTGATGTACAAGGACAGAACAGAGGACAAATAATTAGAATAAAGAAGAAAAAATGAAAAAGAATAGAAAAAAATAGAAGCAGAAGAAAAAGAAGAAGAATAAAAAGAAACAGAAGAACAAGGAGAAGAAGAAAGAGAAGAAGAAGAAAGAGAAGAAGAATAAGAGGACCAATGGCCTTGGTTCGTTCACCTGACATGTGGTGACTTTTTATTAAAAAAAAAGATAGGTTTTTATGGTAAAGTAATAACTATAATAATACGTGTGAGGTAATAAATGGTCAAAGATCATATTTAGATTGCAATCTTAACCCATTCCCAAATGACAAAAATTTAGGGTTGTCCAAATTCAAAGATGTTGCAGACAACTATTAAAAGTAAATGAGCCTCGGTTTGGAAAAAGGTCCCTTAAGGCTTTTGAGCCCAACATGGTTCTAGACCAGCCTGCGTATACACACATACGCTGATCAAGAACCATGTTGATCTCTGATAGCTTCTTCATGACTTGTAGCAACGTAAGAGAGCAGCAGGGATCCTGATCAGACTCATCTTAGGTACAGTTTGATCTGACTCATGATTGATAAACTTAAATGCCTTAAAGGGCCTTTTTCCAGATCACGGCTCAAATGTAATTTTACATTTTCGAGTCTTTCTAGGTAGAAAACACGTGATAGACAAGGCTTGGGAAAACATTGAGGCAAAAGAAGAAAGTGCTGATAATCAGCACTTTCTTCTTTTGCCTCAATATTTTCTGGGCTATAACATATATATTTTCTCCATTTAATATGATTTATTTTGTCGTCTGCAACTCCTTTCAAACTGGACCACCCTAAAATTTTGTCGTTTGGGAAAGGGTTAAAGCCTTTCCTTTTTGTAATGGTAAATGTAAAATAACATTATGTATGGGTATACATGTATATGCATCTTAAAAGATCTATTTTAGTCTTCTACTAGATCAAGCATTAGGACATTTGGTAAATTAATATTTGTTTAACCCTTTCCCAAACAGCAAAAATTTAGACTGTTCCCATTCAAAAGCAGCTGCAGATGGCAATGTTACGCCTAATAGCAGTTTCTCATTATTCGGTCTACGTCGGCCTATTTCGGGATGTAAACTCGGCATATCGGCCACGCGGTTATCGAAATTGAGTCGTTTAAATAAATATTACTTGAATATGGAATTATACATCAAAACTATTTTATTCGTTATGCCATTTTTTTCTATGAAAATAGTCTGAAAATATCTTTTCATTGAGCTAAATTTGAGTGGCATCTATGATGATATATGCCTAAATAAAAACATTGACGAAAATAACATATATCACAATGCCGCCAATTACAACGATTCATTTGATAATTGGCTTGGTCAAGATAAAGTATAATTCATGTACAAAATCTGAGCCGCCACAACAATCAAACATAAAATCAAATAAATTGAAATTGAATTGAAATCGTGGGTTACGTTCGATAATGTCGTAACTACAAAGCTGTAGTTACGGCATTTCGACCATAACCAACGAAAACTCGTTTAAAATTCATATGCAAATTCATCGAAAAAAAAATATCCCCATGCCCCCATTGCCATTCGAAATATTTCCACATTAAACTTCCACTTGTACTAAGTTAGTTTGATAGAATAATGGAGGAAAATAATTTTATTACATTTGGCGTTATTACATTTGGCGTTGACCCCGACGCTAAATGTAACAACGCCAAATGTAATAAAGTTTGATTTCATAATGAAGGTATTGGGGATTGAAGAAATCAAACAGAAACATTGTCAGAATTCATATGCACATTCATCGAAAAAAATATATACATCATCATGCCCCCACTGCCATTCAAAATATTTCCAAATTAAACCTACACTTGTACTAAGTTAGTTTGATAGAATGATGGAGGAAAATAATTTTATTATATTTGGCGTTATTACATTTGGCGTTGACCCCGACGCTAAATGTAACAACGCCAAATGTAATAAAGTTTGATTTCATTATAAGGGTATTGGAGATTGAAGAAATCAAACAGAAACACTGTCAATATTCATATTCACATTCATCGAAAAAAAATATATACATCATGCCCCCACTGCCATTCAAAAAATTTCCACATTAAACTTCCACTTGTATTTGGTTAGTTTGATACGATGATGGAGGAAAATAATTTTATAACATTTGGCGTTATTACATTTGGCGTTGACCCCGACGCTAAATGTAACAACGCCAAATGTAATAAAGTTTGATTTCATAATGAAGGTATTGGGGATTGAAGAAATCAAACAGAAACATTGTCAGAATTCATATGTACATTCATCGAAAAAAAATATATACAACATCATGCCCCCACTGCCATTCAAAATATTTCCAAATTAAACCTACACTTCTACTAAGTTAGTTTGATAGAATGATGGAGGAAAATAATTTTATTACATTTGGCGTTATTACATTTGGCGTTGACCCCGACGCTAAATGTAACAACACCAAATGTAATAAAGTTTGGTTTAATTATAAGGGTATTGGGGATTGAAGAAATCAAGCAGAAACATTGTCAGAATTCATATGCAAATTCATCGAAAAAAAATATCCTCATGCCCCCACTGCCATTCGTAATATTTCCAAACTAAACTTCCACTTGTATTTGGTTAGTTTGATACGATGATGGAGGAAAAATAATTTTATTACATTTGGCGTTATTACATTTGGCTTTGACCCCGACGCTAAATGTAACAACGCCAAATGCAATAAAGTTTGATTTCATTATAAGGGTATTGGGGATTGAAGAAATCAAGCAGAAACATTGTCAGAATTCATATGCAAATTCATCGAAAAAAAAATATCATCATGCCCCCACTGCCATTCGTAATATTTCCAAACTAAACTTCCACTTGTATTTGGTTAGTTTGATACGATGAAGGAGGAAAATAATTTTATTACATTTGGCGTTATTACATTTGGCGTTGACCCCGACGCTAAATGTAACAACGCCAAATGTAATAATATTTGATTTCATTATCTAGGTATTGGGCATTGAAGAAATCACACAGAAACATTGTCACAATTCATATGCAAATTCATCGAAAAAAATATATCCTCTGCTCCCACTGCCATTCGTAATATTTCCAAACTAAACTTCCACTTGTATTTGGTTAGTTTGATACGATGATGGAGGAAAATAATTTTATTACATTTGGCGTTATTACATTTGGCGTTGACCCCGACGCTAAATGTAACAACGCCAAATGTAATAAAGTTTGATTTCTTTATAAGGGTATTGGGGATTGAAGAAATCAAGCAGAAACAGTGTCAGAATTCATATGCACATTCATCGAAAAAAAACATATATACATCATCATGCCCCCACTGCCATTCAAAATATTTCCAAATTAAACCTACACTTGTACTAAGTTAGTTTGATACGATGATGGAGGAAAAATTTTTTATTACATTTGGCGTTATTACATTTGGCGTTGACCCCGACGCTAAATGTAACAACGCCAAATGTAATAAAATTTGATTCCATTATAAGGGTATTGGAGATTGAAGAAATCAATCAGAAACATTGTCAGAATTCATATGCACATTCATCGAAAAAAAAATATATATATACATCATCATGCCCCCACTGCCATTTAAAATATTTCCAAATGAAACCTACACTTGTACTAAGTTAGTTTAATACAATGATGGAGGAAAATAATTTTATTACATTTGGCGTTATTACATTTGACGTTGACCCCGACGCTAAATGTAACAACGCCAAATGTAATAAAATTTGATTTCATTATCTAGGTATTGGGCATTGAAGAAATCAAGCAGAAACATTGTCACAATTCATATGCAAATTCATCGAAAAAAAACATATATACATCATCATGCCCCCACTGCCATTCGTAATATTTCCAAACTAAACGTACACTTTTATTTGGTTAGTTTGATACGATGATGGAGGAAAATAATTTTATTACATTTGGCGTTATTACATTTGGCGTTGACCCCGACGCTAAATGTAACAACGCCAAATGTAATAAAGTTTGATTTCATTATAAGGGTATTGGGGATTGAAGAAATCAAGCAGAAACAGTGTCAGAATTCATATGCACATTCATCGAAAAAAAAACATATTTACATCATCATGCCCCCACTGCCATTCAAAATATTTCCAAATTAAACTTACACTTGTACTAAGTTAGTTTGATACGATGATGGAGGAAAATAATTTTATTACATTTGGCGTTATTACATTTGGCGTTGACCCCGACGCTAAATGTAACAACGCCAAATGTAATAAAATTTGATTTCATTATCTAGGTATTGGGCATTAAAGAAATCACACAGAAACATTGTCACAATTCATATGCAAATTCATCGAAAAAAATATATCCTCATGCCCCCACTGCCATTCGTAATATTTCCAAACTAAACTTCCACTTGTATTTGGTTAGTTTGATACGATGATGGAGGAAAATAATTTTATTACATTTGGCGTTATTACATTTGGCGTTGACCCCGACGCTAAATGTAACAACACCAAATGTAATAAAAAAGTTTATTACATTTAGCGTCGTATTACATTTGAGGTTGCCACAGACCACCTAACCACGAGTTCCTGGGGTATATATCATGCAGAACTAATAACAGCAAACTCTCTATCTGAGGAATTGAATGTGGACATGTTTACTTTTCATTTAGAGCGCTGAAGGGGGTATTGGTGGTTTCTTAAAATTCAGTGTATACCCATTATTCCCGGCATTAAAAATGATGTCTATGATAGTTATTAATGTCATTTTTCCTAATTTCAGAAAATATATCAGCTTTGAGTAAACTGGTAGTCCCATGATTCAGTCAAATGCTCTGTTACTCGATGGCTCAGCACAAAACAGTTGTAACTGCCTATAAACATATAAGCAGGTACAACTGTTTTGCACTGAGTCATCGAGTTGGTCATTAAACTACTAATTGTAATTAGCAATTGTCTTCAATTCATCCTTTATAAGTGTTAAATCAGTTATAATATTAAATGTCTTCATCATTTTTTTTTTAACATTTCTCTATACTGCTCCCCCATAAACCTAAAAGTTTAATTGTTTTTCCACACACACTGAGTGCAAGAAAAAAATCAAGAATGAAAGTTGGCACAGTTATTTACAAATAAACACAGCTTGGATTTTGATTTATTGAGGTTTCTGGCTTGTGGCAAATGTTATCAAATTCTTATTACCTACAAATCAAGATTAAACACAGGACATCTTTTAGAAATAGCATCTTAACTCTTGTCATACTGAACCCGGAATATTCCTGCTTTGACAGGAGCCATAGACAAACATCAGCCTGCATGTAAGTGCAGTCTTATTTTAGTCTACACCACCTGTTTTTCATTTTCAAACCAGAATTGTCAATAATTTAGTTTTCAAATAAAAAATGACTTACAGTTGGTATTTTCAGTGCTTTTTTGCTGATTTTGATGAATTTTTTTAGCCTAAATTTATTCAGCATGACAAGAGTTAATACAATAATAATCACGGGTCAAATTATGCTTAATGATATTGTCAATCCCATAACTGAGTAGATAGATCAAAGCATAATGTTTCAATATATTCATCATGTAATTGCCATTGTCTTACTTATGCCCCTGAAACAGCTTTTTGTTTGCCCAGAAAATTGACCTTTATACCTGACCTTCACTTTCACAGATGTGGATTGATAAGAGGAAATCTTATGCAAAGAAAGAACACTATAACTTGAATAGTGTTGAAATTATGACAAAGAATTTAATTAATTAGTTTTCAGACTTAAAACACAGATGGTCAAAAGACAGACAAGGTTAAACAATGTGCTGCCAGATCTTTTAATTATGGGTTTATAAAAAAAATATTTCTGCATGACAATATGATTTAAAAGGAAAACATAAATGGGACAAAAATACCATAAATTTATTCAAATTTCAGTTAGAGAGTTTTTAGGTCAAAGTTGAATGTTATCTATCTGAAAAATCTCATTTTGAGCCAATTATATCATTAAACTAAACTTCAAATTCAATTAGGCTGAAGTGAAGATTTAAAACTTACAATGAAATCTGAAGTGATTAGTTTTTAAGAGCGTTTTAATGGTAGTGGAGTGATTTTATCGGAAGCTATAAATCTGCTTTTTTCACAAATTTTAGTACAAATTTTAGATGAGCAAAAGTCCAAGGCTTAGAGTAAAAACCTAGTAAGTGTCTTTACAATGTAAAGACACATACTATGTTTGCCTTAAGTCCTGCATTTAAACAGAATCATGGAAGTGGACCGGCAGATCTAGAAAATGATACCCTGATATGGTACTATCGTTGTGAGATAAAAATTTCCATCCGCATCTTTTCTGAGATTTGTCTCCCACCAATGGGCTGGTAACTAAACTTAATCAAGTTGGTGCGCAGCTTGAGGCACATTCAGGGCTTTCAGCACATTACTTTTGATGGGATTTTGCAAGGGTTATTATAATGCATAACTGTGTAAAAACTATGGGTGAAAACACTTGGCTATAGGTGGTTAACAATGCAAGCAAATCTATGTAGAAAAAGGGGCATAACTCGACAACCATGCTGATTTATGGGGGAGATACTTGATGCTGAAATTCTTTGTGTTGAATTTTGTCAAAACTTGAGTAAAATGGACTAAGAGAATGGTATGAAAAATATTGAATTTCAAATATTTTCATATTTGAGGTCTAAAAGACTACCGGTATAAATTTCTCAACTACAACTCCTTTGTTTCACAGACATGTAATTAAGACACGCCCATTTCAATAGCTAACCTAAAATCATGGATTTACATAATGAAAGGTGTGGCTCATTTTCATGTGGAAGTGCAATTAAGCTTTTAACTTGTATGTATTATTCCTAGATTTCATTGTTTTAAACATATGGTAGATTTTTCTTATTTTTACCTGTATTGTTTTTGACACTGATATACCTCCAACCAAAGCAGGAATATTCCGGATTCAGCATGACAAGGGTAACAGTACAATGTTATGATGGATCATTTGCCCACAATATTTTCTTTACACATGTGTGTTCTGTGCGTAATTGGTGGGTATGCCATTCAAGTATTAAAGAGATATAAGAGATCAAGAGAGTATTTCTTGATTTCATTGAGGTATGATATTAAAAGTCTTATCAGACTGTTGTATGAATATGCAAAGCATATTCATACAACAGTGTGATAGGGGTTTTAAGTTTCATACCTCCATGAAATCATCAAATGCTCTTATGATTTGATATATTGAAGCAAAAGTGTAAATACTTCTCCAAATTGGACAGATTTCTATCGTGACTACTTTGTGCTTAAGCTTAAAATATAGCTGTGTGCTAAAAATTAATTTCATTGAGGAATGATAATAATTTTTCAGCCAATCAGAATGCATGAAAATTGATGAGATCAACCAAAATTAAATTAAAAGAATTAAACACTGATTTTGATATTTCTGTTACGATAAAGAGCAACCTGTGAGTGAGTACTAAACTATGTAAAAAAATGGCGCAAGTTTCATGCTTAAATTTGAATTGTGATCTAGAATTTTGAGCAAAAGACATAATTTATCTTTACTGCACAAATCAACATCCAAGCTGAACTACTTAAGAATATGTAATTTGGCCAAAATAAGCCTTAGTTCTCCAATATATCTTAACCCTTGTCATGCTGAATAAGAACCTTGGCCAATTTATATATAAATCAAAGTGCTGAAAGCTCTGTAGTTCCTACTTTTGAGTAAGCATTTGATTTTGATAATATAATTTCTGAAACTTTTCTGGTTTATAAAAGGAAAAACAGGTGGTATAGGCAAAGATCAGACTGCACATATGTGTAGGCTGGTGTTTGTCTATAGCTCCTTCCAAGGCAGGAATATTCCAGGTTCAGCATGACAAGAGCTAAGAGAATGAAAAGCAGATTGATAGGTATGTTCAGCTGACAAAATTAAATTTTTTTACAGCCTTGTGCCTTATACAGAAACAAGTTGCCTTTGCCTTTGTCATGGTGAACTTTGGCAGGAGCCAGAGACAAGGGTCAACCTGCACAAATTATAACCTACTTTTCTTTTTAAAGCCAGTATAGTTTTATTCTTTTAACCCTTTATAATTCCTGTTTTCAAAATTTTGGACCTGTCGAAATTCAAAGGTTTTGCAGACAAACATTTAAAGTGGATTTAATTTGAAAAATATCCATTCAGTAGGGAAGAAAATAGTGTGGCAAAAGAAGAAATTGTTTGTCAGGAGCAATTTCTTCTTTTATCACAATGTTTTCTCAATCATCAAATTACATGTAGGCACATGAAAAGCAGGGATTAAACAGCAAAAACTGACTTGCAATCAGTGCACTTAGTACTTTCAGCTCTTTCATTTCAATGCATTTTCCAGAGATTATTTTTTCTGAATGACATGGGTTACTTTTAAAGACTAGGTATTAAATATTTCTGAGACTTGAACTGTTAGGTGGGACAATGGTAGAGGAAAATTACCAAATTATTGAAATTAAACTGGCGGTCTATAATTATAGTTTTGATTAAAATTGGTATTGTTGAAATCAAAATTACAGAAAATCATATATCTTATAAATATGATTATCATAAATTGAAGATATCTTTGTACTTATCAATCAAACTACAATCCTATGGGGGTCCAAAATTTAAAATAACTTAGTTATTAAAGAAGATAATTTAATAACTTATTGTGAATTTTATTAATAAAATAACAACCATGATTGAACAAATTTATAATTGTAGGCATATTTTGCACTTGCAATAGAAGCATACCAGTAAGTATATCAAATGTCTAATTTTCCCACACAGAGCTAATAGGCAGAAACAATTGATGATAGATGGACAGTTGACATTATTTCCATATCATGTTTTCTAAAACTAGCTTTTACTTTACTGTCTGAAAATTATAGTATGAATTAAAACAGAATTTTCAATGTTTAGACAAAGATCAGTCTTTACAAATGTATTTTTCTATTTAATTTCCATGTTCATTTATTTTCAGAAAAATGTAACAAAAGTAAACCACTATCTAACCTAATTCCTATGATTATTAACAACCATTGGACAAAATTATGGGATGGTGTGACCTTCATCTCCATGGAAACATCACCTTCTTGTTGTTAATGGTAACAATACTCACAAGCCATTGTCAAGGAAACAGGGTCGGTTACAAACACCTACAGCTGGGACGAGATGAGATTTTGGTGGACCAAATTATTCCCTTGGAAGAGAAAGAAGAAAAGGAAGAAAACACCAAGGAAAGAGGAGAAACAAACACAGAAGAAAGAGAAGAAATGGATGTATTTGTGGACACTGTGAATGTGTATGAAAACACAAAAGACCAGGTTATTGAGAATATGTATAAAGAGATTGACAAACTGAAAAGGGAACTTAGAAAAATGCAGAAAATACAGGAGATTGACAGGTAAAAAGATTGACTTAACCCTTTGCTGTTTAATCCCTGATTTTTATGTGCCTGTGATTTTATGATTGAGAAAACATTGTGAAAATAGAAGAAATTGTTTCTGACAAGCAATTTCTTCTTTTTCCGCACTATTTTCTACCCTACAGAATGGTTTTTTTCAAATAAAATCTACTTTAAATTTTCGTCTGCAAAACCTTTGAATTCGGACAGGTCCAAAATTTTGTAAAGCAGGATAGTGATAATTAATGTGAACCTGATACTATGTTATTTCTCCTTTGCTCACCAGATTTTCTATATTATGTGTCACTTATTTTTTCATTCTATATCTATTTGGAATTGTTGCCTATTGTTTCTTTAGTATAAATTCACTAAACAATCACAATTTGTTTATAGACAATGCAAAAAACAATTTTTTGCAAGCACTGTGAGAAGAGAAGAAACACAAGCAGTCTCTGCTTCTTCTCACAAGTATTTCTGTCCTTTATTGAATTTATGGTGTAATTTCACTACACAATCATGTGTTTATAGACAAAGAACAAAACAAGATGTGTTTGTGAAACACAAATGCCCCCGTAATAGCTTTTTTTTCTTCAAAGTTTGACCTTGACATTGAACTTTACCTTGTCACATGACCTTGACTTTGGTACCAGCGGATGCAGATGATTGAGATCTATCATCATGCCAAATATTAGCCTTGTTTCTTGAATAGGCTTGAAGATATTGGTAATGTTAAGTTATTTGGTTAACTTTTGCAGACAGACAGACAGACAGACGGACAGACAGAGAGACAACGGTAAAACAATATGCCCCCGATCATTCGATACGGGGGCATAAAAACAATTTTTTGTAAGCACTGTGAGAAGAGAAAACACTGCTTGACACGAGCAGTTTCTGCTTCTCCTCACAAGTATTTCTGTCCTTTATGGAATTTCTGGTGTAATTTCATCGACATTTCTAACTGGCATCAGCAATGCATACATCTTTGAACTTGGAAAATTACTGATTTATCTTTTTAACCCTTTCCTGTTTTACAAAATTTTGGACCAGTCCAAATTCAAAGGTTTTGCAGACGAAAATTTAAAGTAGATTTAATTTGAGAAATAACCATTCAGTAGGGTAGAAAATAGTATGGAAAAAGAAGAAATTGCTTGTCAGAAGCAATTTATTTTATTTTCACAATGTTTTCTCAATCATACAATCCAAGACACGTAAAAAGCAGGGGTTAAACAGCAAAGGGTTAAACAAGAAGATTTTAAAAAATTTTAGAAATAAATATTGACTCACAATAAGTGCATCAAGCACCCTCAGCACTTTGAATTTAATAAAGGTTTATAAAAGTTTTCTTTTATCAGCATGACAATACCTTAATTTGGAAAAGTCTCAAAATTTCTATCATCTAGGGCCTGTTTTACTAAACATCTCACAATAATTTTTGCGTAAGTCAAAAATTGATTTTTCTTCTACAGAAGTTAATTCAAAATAGAATTCTGCTATGCATCATCTCATTAGAATCTTCATCTCAAGAAGATTCTAATGAGATACTGCAAGGAAGAATCTAACAATGAATGAACACACTGGGTACGAGTTTTGATTTTGTCTTACGATAAATTTGTCATAGGTTGTTTAGTAAAATGGGCCCCTGGTGATGGGCAATGTCTCACATCATGCCAGTCTACAACAAGCACTCTGATGTAGGTCTAGAAAAGAATGTTACAAAAAAGCTTTGTAGACATGATTATTTCAGATATTATAAACAACATAGGGGTGTGGTTGGGTTCACCATTTTTCAAACAAGTCACTGTTTACGACTGGTTCCAAATATTTACTTATATCCGTCACCAGAACGTATTATCAGCAATTTCTTTGAAGACACAAGATCCCAAGGGAAAATGGAGAGAGATTTGTTGTCTGGTTTAAATACATGAAGAGGCTTAAAAAATCTTTTAATAAAAGTGATTGATAGAAGTAGTGTTTGAAAATCTATTTACACATTTTTTTGTTCCTTTCTAAACAAAAAAGATGCTTTCTTTTTTTTCAAACTTTCTCAACTTTTATACTGTATAAAAAAATCTGGAAAAGACAAAAGGTGCTGCTATGAAATAGAAATAAAAATAAACAAGAGGGCAAGAATGGCCCTAAAGCGCTCACCTGAATTTCATAGGGTCCAGTGGATCCACCTAAGTAAGTTCTGGCAAAGTTTCATTCACATTTGCCTAGTTGTTGGGAAGATGTTATTCCACACAATCATGTAGCCTGGATGCAACACTGAAAACTGCCCCCCTTCTGCTATGCCCATATTTTTTTTCTTTCTTTTTTTGGAAGGGGGCGGGGGGAGGGAGGGGCAAATTTGGTTGAATTTGGCCCATCGGTTACTGAGAAGAAAATCCATGAACAGGTTTTGTGAAGGGTCACCCAAGGCAAATTTGTGCAGTTTGGTAGAAAACGGCCAATTAGTACCCGAGAGAAGATGTTTAAAGATTTCAGGCTCAAAAAAAGCCCCACCCAGTGCCACGCCCATATTTGGGGGTCAATCAAATATCCATGAACAAATTTTTGAGAAGGGTCATCAATGGAACATTTCTGCCAAATTTGGTTAAAATCAACCCTTTGGTTACTGAGGAGAAGACATTTAAAGATTTGAGACTCAAAATAAGCCACGCCCTGCAATGCCCATATTTAGGGGTCAATCAAAAATCCACAAACAAGTTTTTTGAAGGGTCACCGAAGGAAACATGGAAACTATCTGCAAAGTTTGGTTAAAATCCACCCATTGGTTACTGAGGAGAAGATGTTTAAAGATTTCAGGCTAAAAACAAGCCTCGCCCTGCCACGCCCATAATTGGAGGTCAATCAAAAATTCACAAACTGATTTTGAGAAGGGTCACCCAAGGAACCTTTCTGCCAAGTTTGGTTGAAATCCGCCAATTGGTTACTGAGGAGAAGACTTCTAAAGATTTCGGGCTCAAAATAAGCCCACCCCTGCCACGCACATATTTGGAGGTCAATCAAAAATCCATGAACAAATTTTTGAGAAGGGTCATCAACGGAACATTTCTGCCACGTTTTGGTTGAAATCTGCCTAATGGCTACTGTGGAGAAGATGTTTAAAGATCTCGGGCTCAAAATAAGCCCCGCCCTGGTCAATCAAAAATCCACCGCCAAGTTTTGTGGAGGGTCACCAAAGGAACCATTTTGCCAAGTTTGGTTGAAATCAGCCTATTGGTTACTGAGGAGAAGATGTTTAAAGAGTTGTTGACAAATTCCAACGATGCAATAGGGACAAAAGTAGATCACGAAAGTTCACCTTGAGCATGTTGTTGACTAATTCCAATGATGCAATATGGACAAAAGTAGATCACAAAAGTTCACCTTGAGCATGTTGTGCTCAGGTGAGCTAGAAAGTCCTTTCACCAAAAGTGAAATCTCTGCAAAAATAGGACATTCTTGAACCATTTTTAGCTCACCTGAGCACAAAGTGCTCAAGGTGAGCTATTGTGATCACTCACCGTCCATCCATCCATCCGTCCATCCGTCTGTCCGTCCGTCAACAATTTCTTTAAACATCTTCTCCTCCTAAACCACTGGGCCAATCAAGCTGAAACTTGGCAGGGATGTTCCTTGGGTGAAGCTCTTCAAAAGTTGTTAAAAGAATTTAATTCTATAAATAACTCTGGTTGCCATGGTAACAGAAAGGCTGAAAATCGCGAAAATCTTAGAAAAAATTCTCCTCCTAAACCACTGGGCCAATCAAGCTGAAACTTGGCAGAGATGTTCCTTGGATGAAGTTCTTCAAAAATTGTTAATAGAATTTAATTTCATCAAAAACGCTGGTTTCCATGGTGACATAAAAGTTGAAAAATGGGGGAAAATTGCTGAAAATTTTAGAAAAAAATCTTCTCCTTCTTAACCATTGGACCAATCAAGCTGAAACTTTGCAGAGATGTTCCTTGGCTGAAGCTTCTCAAAAGTTGTATAAAGAATTTAATTTCATCAAAAACTCTGGTTGCCATGGAAACGGAAAGGTTGAAAAATGGCCGAAAATCTTAGAAAAACATCATCTTCTCCTAAACCACTGGGCCAATCAAGCTGAAACTTTGCAGAAATGTTCCTTGGCTGAAGCTTCTAAAAAGTTGTTAAAATAATTCAAATTCATCCAAAACTCTGGTTTCCATGGAAACAGAAAGAATGAAAAATGGCCGAAAATCTTAGAAAAAGATCTTCTTCTCCTAATCCACTGGGCCAATCAAGCTCAAACTTTGCAGAAAAGTTCCTTGGCTGAAGCTTCTAAAAAGTTGTTAAAAGAATTCAAATTCATCCCAAACTCTGGTTTTCATGGTAACAGAAAGATTGAAAAATGGCCCAAAATGGCTGAAAATCTTAGAAAAAGATCCTCTTCTCCTAAACCACCAGGTCAATCAAGCTGAAACTTGGCAGGGTGTTCCTTTCTTTTGATTAAGTTCTTCAAAAGTTGTTGAAAGAATTTAATTTCATCAAAAACTTGGGTTTGCATGGTAACAGAAAGGCTGAAAAATGGCTGAAAATGCTGAAAATCTTAGAAAAACTTCTTCTGTTCCTAAACCACTGGGCTAATTAAGCTGAAACTCGGTAGGGATGTTCTTTTGGTGAAGCTCTACCAAAATTGTAAACAAGAGGGCCGTTGGCCCTGGGTCGCTCACCTGAGAAAAAAGCTTCATTACCTAGGTATGTCCATGCAACCACAGAAAAAGAGATTTTCACTTATTCAATCAGATAACATTTGAAATAATCCTTCCCCCCTCTGCTCCTCCCCTGGTCATTATTTATTTAAGCTTTTTTCATAAAAGGTCTGTGATGAGCTAATCTATGCCAGATATACAGGCCGAGTCTGAGACTTTTAAAGTTTTCTTTAATGAGTTGATCAATCCATGTCAAATATAAAGGCTGTAGGGACTCAAAATATTCAACAAAGCACCCCCCTCCCCAAAGATGCTCTGCACCTGGCGAATCTACAGTCATGATTTAACCCTTTGCTGTTTAATCCCTGCTTTTTACGTGCCTGTGATTTTATGATTGAGAAAACATTGTGAAAAAAGAAGAAATTGCTTCTGACACGCAATTTCTTCTTTTTCCACACTATTTTCTACCCTACTGAATGGTTATTTTTCAAATTAAATCCACTTTAAATTTTCGTCTGCAAAACCTTTGAATTTGGACAGGTCCAAAATTTTGTAAAACAGGAAAGTGTTAAGCTATTTCAATTAATGTCCATAATGATGCTGATCATCCATACCAATTTTCAAGTCTGTAGGACTCCTGGTTCATTAGAAGAATTTTAAGGATTTCAAAAATGATCCAAAGTACTACCCCCTCCCCAAGACACTCAGCACCTGGTGACCCCACAGTCATGATTTTAGCTATTTTAATTAATGTCAATATATTGATCACCCATGACAATTTTCAAGTCTGTATGGTTCCTGATCCAGGAGAAGAATAAGGTTAAAGATTTCAAATTTGATCCAAAATACTATCCCCTCCCCCCTAATGCTCCGCATCTGGTGGCCCTACATTCATGATTTTAGCTATTTTATTTTAGATCCATATGCTTATCATCCATGCCAATATTGAAGTCTGTAGGGCTCCTGGTTTATTAGAAGATGAAGGTTAAAGTTACAAAATTTTCACAAAAGTACTATCCCCTCCCCCCTGGTCCTCTGCACCTGGTGGCATTACAGTCATGATTTTAGCTATTTTTATTAAGGTCTATGAGCTGATCCTCCATGCCAATTTTCAAGTCTGTAGGGCTTGTGGTTCAGAAGAAGAAGAAGGTTAAAGATTACAAAATTTTCACAAAAGTACTACCCTCTCCCCCCTGGTGCTCCGCACCTGGTGAATCTACAGTCATGATTTTAGCTATTTATATAAAGGTCCATATGCTGATCATCCATGCCAATATTCAAATCTGTCAGGCTCCTGCTTCAAAAGAAGAAGAAGGTTAAAGATTACAAAATTTTCACAAAAGTACTACCACCTCCCCCCTGGTGCTCCGCACCTGGCAGATATGATTTTAGCTATTTTTATTAAGGTCTATGAGCTGATCATCCATGACAATTTTCAAGTCTGTAGGACTCATGGTTCAAAAGAAGAAGAAGGTTAAAGATTACAAAATTTACCCAGAGTACTACCCCCTCCCCCCCTAGTAGTCCGCACCTTGTGACCCAAAAGATATGATTTTAGCTATTTTTATTCAGGTCTATGAACTGATCATCCATGCCAAGTTTTAAGTCTGTAGGACTACTGGTTGAGAAGAAGAAGAATTTTAAAGATTTTCTTAAAATTTCACCTTTTGTTGCCATAGCAACCAGAGTTTTTCATGGATTTCAATTCTTTTAGCTATTTATGAAGGGGACCACCTAAGCAACATTTCTGTAAAATTTGGTGTTAATTGGCCTAGTAGTTTAGGAGGAGATGTCGTTTAAAGAAATTGTTGACGGACGCCGGAAGACGGACGACGACCGACGCCGGAGGAAAGGTGATCACAATAGCTCACATGAGCACTTCGTGCTCAGGTGAGCTAAAAATGATTTTATCTTATCACAATCTCTGGTTTCCATGGTATTGGAAATGTCAAAATATTGCCAAAAATCTCAGAGAAGGTTAATCTTGGCCTCAACTATTGGGCATATCTTAAACTTGGCAGGGATATTCTTAATGTTTAGGTCTTAACTTGTTAAGAAGAATTCAATTCCATCAAAAACTTTGTTTGCAATTAAAAAGAAAATCAAATTGCAGTAGGAGGAAATTAAAGTCTGTTTCTTTAAAATCCATCCTGAATGTACATCAGACAATCTCTGGTATTTATAACATGGTTGAGAAGTTATGAGTTTACTTACTCAGGTGAGCGATATAGGACCATCATGGTCCTCTTGTTTTTTAAATGTTGAATCTTAATTTGTAGAGATTAGAATTGTCTCAGAGAGAAGATTATATTGGGAACAAACATCTTAGGATTAAGAAAGAATTGAGTCACATTCTATATTTGTTAAATACACGTTTTATCTATTATAACATTTTGTATTACGAGACCATTCCTATTAGCAACCGCTTGTTGGTTCTCCTACAAGTGTTTTTAACCCTTTCCTGTTTCACAAAATTTTCGACCTGTCCAAATTCAAAGGTTTTGAAGACGAAAATTTAAAGTGGATTTAATTTGAAAAATAACCATTCTGTATGGTAGAAAATGGTGTGGAAAAAGAAGAATTTGCTTGTCAGAAGCAATTTCTTCTTTTTTCACAATATTTTCTCAAACATAAAATCACAGGCACGTAAAAAGCAGGGATTAAACAGCAAAGGGTTAAACACAAGTTTTACTGAATGTCTCTTTGTAAGCTGGTTCAACCTTTGCTTTCATGAACTATCAGAATGTTCCTCTACAGCTTAAAGCAAATGTAAGATGTTGTATGCCAATCATACCATAAAGTTGCCTATTTATTCTTTTTTCAGGGAAACAATGGCATCAATAGACAAAAAGATGGATAAATACCATAAAGAAACAATCATCAGCAATGCTGAAGTTGTACAGATCAGACAACTGGTGGCTGAAAACTTGGACAAAATTGTGACACTTGATGACAAGGCCAAAGATTTCAGGTAAAGTCGTACAATCATGTACATTCAGATGATTTATTTATAAAACATTATTCCAAATGGTATATTGCTATCATTTTTCCTTTACCCCAATTTTTTGTACTGTATTCAACTTGTTGTTTTCAACATTCTCAAGCAATATAGCAATAAGTGGTTAATTTGATATGATTTAGATAACCTGATTGTATTGTAGTTGGATGCACTGTGATCAAACTAGAGAAAATATCGCAAGATTTTCAGAAATGCAAAAATACAACTTAATTGTATTATTTCTAATTACCCATCACTGATTCAAGATAAGATAAACTTGAGATGTTATACAACTTACTTTGCTAGACTAAGAATGTTTAGTATAATCCTTTTCAAAATATTTTCAGTTTAGCAGTGGAAGGCATGCAGCTTTTTCAAAAAGATGCAACCAGAGATCTACGTAGATTCAGAGAATACAAAGAAAGAGCTGCAAAGAGGTTTCATCAACTAGAAAACCACACTGAGAGATTACAGAAATATGACAGTGAAGTTAAACAAAGACTTGACAATGTTACTCAGGAAATCAAAAACTTAACAAATGGGCAAATACAACTCAGGAATATATCATTCATTCTCAATGAAACTTTACATAAATCCATTAATGAATCATTACAATGCTGCATTAAGCAGAATATGACTCATAAAAGTAAGAGCACAAATCAGATGACAGGAGAGTATGGGACAGCCAATAACAATGAAGGAAATCCCCAGTCCTATAATTCACACGTAGATACATTAACCAATCAAAATATAGGGCAACCTCAATCTCATAAATCACCAGTTGCATCAAGCGAGTCACAGGGCAATGAATTAATCAATCAAATCAGTGAATACTCAAAATTTTCTTCCAACTCAGGTAATGTAAAAACACAAAATTCTCAAAGACTGAATGAGATTGAGATTATTGAATTTGGGTCAGGAGAAACAAGTGATGAATATTTGTCTCATTTTGAAGAAAAGACGAACTTAATTAATGGAAAAGGAAAGGAAATGAAATCAGACAGTATTTTTGAAAGCAGTGGTGAAAGTGTGTTCAGTAACATAGAGGGCAGTGGTGAACTAGGAAGTGGTGCTATTGATGAATTAATTCCTGTGATGGATTTAAGTCGTTTCATGGAAGTGAAGGTGTTTCAGAGAGAAATTGAATCAAGAGACAATACCATTCAAAATCTGGTAGAAAAGAATGAAAATCTTACCTCAAAGTTGTTGACCTTAGAAAATCAACTAGCTTCTATTCAGCTTGGTTCTTTCATGAAAAATTTACAAGATTCTCTTTTGAATTTTACACAAAATGTGATAACACTGGATCAGTGGAAAATGTCAAGTACTCAAATAGTAAATTCAACATTAAATAACCAGGATCAAATTTTCAAATTGACGAGCATGATTCTAGAAAATGCTGATCAATTAAAGGATATTAAATGGAAAATTTCAAATACAGAGCTAGTGAGTGACCAACAATTTAGAATTTTAAGAATGCATATAGTTAGATTAAATAACACGGTAGAAGATATGCGTGAACAACTTTTGAAACTAGAGAAGTTTGGTGTCCACTCTACAAAACCTGGTTACCAGTCTAGTTTCTATGGATACCAAACTTTTTATCAAGGGTCAAGGCCACACTCAACTAGTACAAACAATGACATAAATGAAAACCAGTCAACAGATCATAATGGAATTAGCTCACTTTTAGCTCGATTAGATGAATTAGGTTTACAGATAGTTTACAATCAAAATAGACTTGGAAATCTTGAAGTCAAGGTTCTCAATGAAACTTTGTACCAATGTCGTAAACAAAACATGGACAGTTATCAGGATACACAGATTTCTCAACTTGAATCAATGCTGAAAACAACAATAGAAAGTGTATCAGTGACAAATGACTATCTACGAGATGTGGATAAAGCCATAAATGATATTAATGACAGTATACAAGCCACTCAAAGACGGGTGAGAAGTAACTCAGCCAACGTTGTCACTCTGAGAAAGTTGATACCAATAGTTGTCAATGTCAAGAAAGAAACAGACAACTTCAAGTTCCAGCTACCTTCAGGTACAAATATATGTATGGACTTCAGATAAAAACCTTATCCTGTTAATTTCATTTTCAACATTTCTTTCTTTATAATAAGTTGACTTTACAGATTCAACTGATGAAACTATAGCTGTCACAAAGTAGACTAATACCCCCACCCACCCACCCACCCACACAAGTGCTTTGTATGTATTTGTACAAATATTTAGAATTCAAGATATATGCCTGTGATTGATTCTAGGTCACTTGGTTCTTAAGTAAGAGTCTGGAAAAGAAAAAGTCTATAAAAGATTAAACAAAAATTGACTGTAACCTTGACCTTTTACCTATGTGCCTAATATTGATTCTAGCTCATTTGGTTCTTAAGTTAGAGTCTGGAAACAAAAAGAACTAATGAAAATTGAGCAAATGCTGACTGTGACCCTGACCTTGACATTTGAGACCCAAAAACAATGGGCTATGCATTTGCATGAAGTTTCATGATTTAAGGTAACTTGATTCCCTAGTTAGAGTCCAGAAATGAAAATTGAACAAAGGCTGACTTATAATGACCTTTACCTTTGATGTAAGTGAACCAAAAACAATATGGCACTTCCTTGGGCCATAAGCAGCATTTGTATGAAGTTTCATGACTCTAGGTCGCTTGGTTCTTAAGTTAGAGTCTGGAAACAAAAAGGTCTACAGACAGACAGATTGACAGACATAGTAAAACCAATATACCCCCACTTCTTTGTAGGAGTGGGTGTATATATAATTTTTGAAAATGAAATCAACAGTATAAAGATCAAAGCCCATACATATCTAATGGTAACAATAGTAGTGAAAGAAACTGACAACTAAGTTCCAGCTACCATCAGCTACCTTCAAGTTTAACAATGCTTTATAAATTTGTCTCATATTTAGTAGCAACTAAAATATCAAAACCACAGCTTCTTGATGCTGTATCACAGTATGTTACAATTTTGGTCACCCTTTGCAGATATTTGATTAACCCTTCTCCTGCTATTTGGAACATATTCAGGCTGTACATAAAGCTTTATCAGACAGTGAAGACTAAGATCAGACTGCACTGACATGCAGTCTGATCTTAGCATCCCCTGCCTGTATTCTACCTAATTCTTGTGGGAAAGCTTGAGTCAGACTGCTACAAATGTTCCAAACTATTTGAAAGAAAATCTAAATTCAGCAAGAAAAGGGCCAATCTCATAATAATTCTTCTTACTAGTTGATTTTGTACTCTTCCCTTAATATATATAATTGAAATACATTTCAAGACTATTCTAATTTTTATTGGTTTTGAGTAAATCTTCTTTTGTAGCTTTTTTAAACTGACATAAGTTAGTTGGTAAATCTCTTCTCACCCAAAGCAGTTTCTAATTAATATGTCATAAATTCTTAATGAACTATAAGAGCACTACTTATGCTTGGCTGTAGGGTGCTAGATAGTGGATAAAACATCATAAAGTCGTGAAAGGGGCATGATGTTTGTAAAATGTATCTGGAGTTATCACCATTGATAGTAAAGCTTTTTCATTCGATAGGGCACACATGTGCCAAATTTCATGTGAATGCCGTCAAAATTACTACAGATATCACAAAATTTCAAAGTTTTTACACTACCATTACAGCGACACTAACAAGGCTGTAGCCATATCTTGGGGTTTTCTCCAAAACCACAAAGCTAAAGCCATACATTCTTTTATTCTCTTTTTTCCAGATTGCCACGAATACTATGAGCGTGGTTACAGGAAAGAAGGAGTATATGTGATTCATCCAATAGGAGCTAACAAATCTAGTCATGTTACTTGCCATTTTGACCAATCAGGGGGCTGGACAGTTCTCCAGCAGAGATTCAATGGTTCAGAAAACTTCAGGAGAACTTGGGAGAGTTACAAAAACGGTTTTGGTGATGCTAATTCTGAATACTGGATTGGGAATGAATTAATCTACCTCTTAACATCAAACAAAAATTATTCACTACTCATCAACATGACTGATCTTTCAGGGAACAATTGGCAGGCCAGTTATGAACATTTTTCTGTGTCTTCTCCAGATGACCAATCAAAACTCTCAGTTTCCGGTTTCTACGGAAATATTACGGACAGTTTTAGTTATTCAGATTCCATGAGTTTTAGTACGCCAGATAAGGATAATGATGCCAGTAGTACGAATTGTGGGTATTTTTACGAAGCTGGGTGGTGGTACAAGCATTGTCAAACATGTAACCTGAATGGACGATATGATATTGGCTTCCTCTGGTTCGATATGACAGTCAATGATTGGGTACAACTGAGGTCATCCACCATGAAAATCATACCAAATTAATGATAGTCTTTTCTCACAGTAATTTATTTGCCACCTGTCACGCAAAAAGGGACCAGTTGGGAGCTCAGTAAAATAATTTTTGTAAAAAGGAGATTAGATCAAGCATAGTTCATCAAGATGGTGGATTTCATATGAAAACATAGGAAGGTAGAATAATCATTCAAGATTTAGATAGAGGATAATTGTTTGTTTCAGTGTAAGATCAATTTATATTTCATTGGGTGAACAACAAAAGATATATTTTCACGAGTGGCAGAGCCATGAGTGAAAATATAGCTTTTGATGTTCACTAAATGAAATATTAATCAATCTTAATAAAAAAAACAAACCATTATTCTATTTCTTTATTGCAAAAAAGAGACAAAATGTGAAATTTCTAGGACATTATTTCGTAAAGCGCGTCATTTTGCGCGTGATTGTTATGCAACGTTCATTGTGATGTCACTTATTTCGCCCTGCATAGACGACGTCAGATAAATTGAAATGCACAAAAGCAGGGTATAAGTTTTTGATAATTTCACTGCTCTTGCAGTGAGATTATCAAGTGATAATCTACCGTTATTTCTCGATAAAACTCTGAAAAGCATTAAAGAAATTATTCATAAATTTCAATCCTTGTCAGACTGCTGGATTTGTGGTTGCGTAGTCTGACCAGGGTCAACATTTTATGCACTTCCCTATTCACGTGTTGGGTCACATTTGTCTCTTGTCACATAAAAATGAGATACCTGACAAATGGAACAACACAGCCAGTAGGTGCAATGCTTGGCTTCATGTACTAGATAGAGAAAAAATTGAAAGTCCAAAAAGTGGCATAATTATTCCAATAAAATTTGAATTATGAATTACTTTATTTCATCATATGAGTTGCTCTTGTGATGGTTGATAAATAGTCCGAGTTTCAAGTGAATATCTTTGATAATAATTGAGTAGGGAAATGTCCTGATCCTGGGCTGCCTGAACAATCTACGCAGTCTGGGCAGGCTCTGGCTGTCTGCACTTACCCACTTCCCAGATTGTCCTTTTTTGCATGACATGTCACATACCAACAGTATTATGTACATTTTTATTTCAAGTATGCCTGTATATGTTTCAATTTGTATTGTCGTAAATGTCTTATCCATTAAACATTCTCTTTTTGTGAATCTGTTTTAAAGTAATGTTTGGGGGCCAATTGATCATAAAGAGATCAGCCCTGCATTCAGGATCACAAAATAAGGAAAACAGTTTTCTAATTATACCCAGCTTTGCACATGAGTGCACATGCAAAGCTGGGTACAATTGGAAAACTGTTTGCATTATTTTGTGATCCTGAACACAGGGCAGGATGGTCAAGATGGGATTGAGAGTTACGGAGTTTAAGTCAGGATGATTGAGTAGACATCTAAATTATGGTGAGGCAGCAATTGTGAAACGGTCATGAATATTCAAGTAGGGGGCTGGTGAGATGGTGTCAAGATCAAGAAGAACTCATGTATATGCTTTTTGGTCGAGCTTAGTTTGGTTTGATTGTTGAGTTTAGGCAAATGAGTTGGTAGATCAGCATTGGGAACCTAGGATAAAGTTGAAACTTTTCTGTAGATTGTCTGAATGTTGAGTTGTGATTTAACAATGAAATGCATTCACTTTTCGAAATTAAACATTTATTGACCTTTGACAGATCCGCCATCTTTTTCAAATATTTCATTTCAAAACTCCAAGATTGATTCTCATCATGTGACAGGTCACATGATAGATCATGTGAATATATATGACTTACCTGGAAAGGCACGGCGTCGAAGAACACAGCCAGGAACCAGTTTAATGTAATGGTGGATAGTTCAATGTCGATGCCCTCGAGATGCTCGTACAATCGTGGCAGTTTTTCTTTCACCATGTCCTTCAGCATTTGCTGGTCTGCTTGCGCTCCAATCAAGTTATGGTCAAAATAATGCGGTGAGAAGTAACACTCTGCTATAGCTACCAATGTCCTGTGGAAGTATTGAGGTAGTGGACCCTTAATAGATCCGCAATGTTTTGGCAGTAATGGGATTTAACAATGTTAACCGAGTTTCCCTAATGATTTCATTACGAAACCTCTGTTAACATTGTGAAAGATCATGAGTTTCCGAAATGTTGCCAATGTATTACGGTTCCACTACCTTAAGTAGACAGGAAAACAGTAAATTTTTTATTTTTAAATGGCTGCAGTGATACCCAAATTCAAACAATAAAGCTTTTCAAACTACATGGATTATTACATCATATGAATATCTTAAATAAAAGACTTTTATTGAAACTAGAAATATGAAGCCACAAAATCCCACATTTTGACAAAACTATCAACTTGCTTCTATATAAACAGATGCACATAAAAGCCATGGCACATCTTTTTCAATGTATCTCTTTTAAGGTAGCGGACCTCAGTGTAATACATTTACAGTCAAACCTGTCTTAAGCATGCACCTAAGGGACATTCAAAAAGTGCTTACTTAAGACAGGTGCTTGCTTAATACAGGTCGATTTCAGTGCATTGGATTTATTCAGGATCTCAGTGGCCGCTTGCTTAAGACAGGTTGCTTGCTGAATACAGGTGGCCACTAAGACAGGTTTGACTGTAGTTCAACAACATTTCTAAATGTATGATCTGTCACAATGTTTAATGAAGGATGAAATCATTAGGAAATCTCTGTTAACATTGTTATAGTTCATGACTTCCGAAACATTGCAGAACTTTTACAGGTCTGCTACCTAAGGTATTGCACTATTGTATTGTCTCATGTTCTTTCAGTGTTGACTGAGGTTTCCAAATGTAATCATTGGGAAACCTCAGTTAACACTATTTAAGTTTAACTTCAGAAACCTCAAGGAACTATTACGGGTCCACTACCTTAATGTATTGAGTGCCCAAAGATGGGCAATAAGTAGCCTGAACAACAGCACAGGAGATATCTACATTCTTAAATGGTATACTTATGTTTTTTTTGAAATTTTCTAAAAACTTACCCTGTGTTCAGGATGTAAAAGCATTGCGCAAGTGCTTTGAGATGATACCCCACTTTGCACGTGCACATATGTGCAAAGAGAGGTACCATTTAGAAAGCCCTTCGCAAATGCTTTCATCCTGAATGCAGGATAGGGCTCATAAATCACAGTGGAGAATCACAGGACACAATTTCTTTCTTGAAAAAAACAGATTTTTGACAAACCAATCAATTCAACCAAATCGGCCCAGGGCATGTGCTAGCTTTTTAAATTAGGGAGTCCTTCACCCCTTGACCATAAATTCTTGGGGTCAAAACTGGTTTTGAATGGGTAAAAAAAGACAAAAACCTGAAAACTTATCAGTCTTTAGAGTAATATATATAACTGAAACAACATAAACACAAAGTGTTGACACACTTTATTGTTTATGTTGTATCATTATTAATAAAGATCGATTGTAATAGTGTGAAGAAAACAATTTCTCAATATTATCTTTTAAATTGCTTACGTTGCACCACTGGAAATTCAGTGAGCTGGAGACAAATTCTCGCCATGTACCAGTTCTAGCCACCAGACCATTTTCACAGTAAATATGCAATATTTATTAACAACAAATTATTTTCAGAATAAAACAAGTCGTTGTCAAAATATCTTGTGATTTAAAAAGGTTTCCTTTCTATCTTTAGCATAAACTCAGGGTTGGTTGGTGATAACTGGTATTTGGCTAGAATTGGTCTCCTACCAGTACATTTTTCCTTCTTCATGAGCAGCAATCACATATTTATGATTAATGTCATACGCCTCACAGTCGGCCTTGCAATTGTTTTAACTTAGATAATTTCAAAAATGATGTTACCAGAATGCATCTTCTGGTTCCATAAACAGCAAACACATTCCAACGATAAAATTCATTCCCTGGCAATAACCTATGGTTGGATTATGAACACAGAAGGATAATAATACGTCTTGGAGGTCCATGATCTGGAAAACAGTAATCAAATGAGATTATAAATTTTAAAACAATATTGCTGATTCAATGACCGAAATTCGGGTGTTTGACTTTGATTAGTTGACATCCATCTTATCATTCTGCACTTAAGGTAGTGGACTTGCAATAGTTTTGCAATGTCTCAAAAGTAATGAACTTTAACAGTGTTAACCGAGTTTTCCTAATGATTTTCATTAGGCAAACTCTGTCAACATTGTTTAAGTTCATGAGTGCCAAAATGTTTCAGAACTATCACAGTTCCACTACTTTAGAAATATTGTAAGCACACTGCTATGGAGAATTTGGGACTTATTACACTTGTTCATCAATCAAAGCTACAAGCCTTATATCTTACAGGAGCAGACTCTTTATAATATTTCAAAAGGTAAATATACAAACATAATTAATTTTCAGACAATTTACAAAACAATACAATACAATTTTTTTAATTGTCATAAGGCCTCTGACCCATACAAAGAGAAGAACTTTTAACAAGCAATTCATAAATAACAGAAACAATTTATAGTATGAAGTTCCATGATTCAAGGTCGCTTGGTTCTTGAGTGAGAGTCCAGAAAAGAAAATTGAACAAAGGCTGATTGTGACCTTGACCTTTGACCTATGTGACCCAAAAACAATAGGGAACTTCCTTGGGTCATAAGCAACATTTGTATAAAGTTTCATGATTGTAGGTCGCTTGTTTCTCGAGTTAGAGCCCAGAAAAGAAAATTGAACAAAGGCTGACTGTACCCTTGACCTTTGACCTATGTGACCCCAAAACAATAGGGCACTTCCTTGGGTCATAAGGAACATTTGTATAAAGTTTCATGATTGTAGGTTGCTTGTTTCTCGAGTTAGAGTCCGGAAAAGAAAATTGAACAAAGGCTGACTGTACCCTTGAACTTTGACCTATGTGACCCCAAAACAATAGGGCACTTCCTTGGGTCATAAGGAACATTTGTATAAAGTTTCATGATTGTAGGTCACTTAGTTCTTGAGTTAGAGTCCTTAAACGAAAAGGTCTACGGACGAACGGATAGACCGATGGATGGACAGACAGACATGGTGAAACCAATATACCCCCTCTACTTCGTAGGTGGGGGGGTATAATGAACCCCATCATTAAGAGGGCCTGGTTATTTTAAGATCATTTAATAGGCAGCCCCATTACGCCTTGCTGTTGAATTTGGTAGCAGCAGGCTTAAGCCACTTCATCTCTCTCAGGAAAATTAATACATCTGTATTTGTATTTGAGAGTGACTCTGCAGGCTTAAGCTTTCCTTTTAATCAGACTACAATAAATAAGTATAAACCAATCAGTCAGTTAACAAGAGCTGTGGCAAAGTAGACTTATACCTTCCAACAGCTCTTTGTACAAAAGCCATCAATGCATAGTATGTTTACAACAACAAGATACTTAGTTCTTGAGTCAGAGTCTCAAAACGAAAATATGAACAGACAGATGAACGATCATACAAACTGATTGATAGACAGACATACATGGTGAAACCAATATACCACATTCTCCTTTGTAGGCTGGGGATATGATCATACAAAACTTACGCCCTTTGAGCCCATTGTAGAAAATTTAATATTGCTAGGCATGGTCCTCATGAGATCTAGAGATACTTGTTTTCTGTAACATGCTGCAAGCTGAAAAAATAAAAACAAAATGATTCAAAGTGTAATTACAACAAGAATTATCAAATTTATTTGTGCAATGAGCAAACACTGAGCAACTTAAACAACCCAACAAAGGCATAAGAAGTATATGAGCCTGTGCCAGAGATTTCCAGCAATTTCATATACAGTCAAATATCTTTACGTCGAATGTCCATAAGACGAAGATATCTCTACGTAGAAGTATTTTTCAAGTCCCGATCTATTTACTCTTTATTTCTATGTATTATAACCTCCATACGTCGTTATCCATTGCTCGAAATTTTTCCGTACGTCGAACCAATTTCAAGGTCCCATCACTATTGTTTGTGTGCATTCACACCTCTTTACGACGAACCCCAACCTTGATTGATGAAAATTGCAATTGAGGTAGTTTTTCACACATTCACCTGTCAACCACAGTAATTGACACGCGCGATCTCAGTATCGGATATCGATTGTTCACCTGATTGGGGTTGTTTGTTTGTAACAGATAGAGAATGTGAAAGGTTAAGTGATTTATTGTTTTGAAATGAAAAGGTTGGCAAAATGCATGTGACCTACGACATTTAACTTGTAATTCTCATTGACAACAGAAGCATGTAAAGCCAATGCCACGCGGGACTTGATTGATGAAGTACCCGGTACACACGGGGGATAGCCATCAACATCGACAAACATGATGTACCCAAGGAAGGACTGGGTAACCAATCCGAGAATGATTTGTCCAGGAAATTATACATGCAGAAATCATTATCAGATATGTTTTTGCTTGAGAAACGCGAAATGTAAACCTCTAACACAATAGTCGTTGTCTCATGGATCTAATAGTTCATGTACGCAGATGTAAATTTGAAAATAAATGGCTTGTTTGAAAATAACCTTGCTTTGTGATGAAAATTTATGTTTTATATGATGTTTATAAACGAATGAAAATGTAAATGAAAATAAGTATAATCTTTTATATTCGATTAATTCATCACGATAATCAAATACGTCCGTTGTTTCGCCACCAGTTTCGGTCGAACCTAAGTGGGGTGATGGCCGCATATGTCTTCGTCCCGAAGATCGCCTTTTATCTCTTCGTCGAACTTTCTATACGTCGAAGTTTTTTGGTGAGTCCCCCGAAGTGACATATAGATATTCCACTGTATGTACATAGCAAAGACTCTGACCAGCCTGTGCATACGCACAGTCTGACCAGAGTCTCCACTATGCAATTAGGAGATAGATAAGGTCTTAAAGTATCTGTAGACCATCATGTTACATTACATTTACGGTAAATGGCTGTCTACGCCTCTCAATTTTTGCACCTCATGCACATTTCAAATTGTTGGAAATGTCATTCACAGGATCATATATGAGCCTGCAGGGTTCAACATTGACGGTGTTCAGGTATCCAGAGGAACCCAAAATATTAGAAGGGATCACATTAAGTCAAACCAAAGGATTCCCTTAGGATCCTTCTACATCCATAAAATTCATGTGCTCTTACAAATGGGATTTTTTTTTTCAAACCAATTGTTCTAACGAAGCAAGTCTAAGTTAGAACCTTTTGCTTGCAAAATATTAGAATAAATCACCACGTTATGCTTTTCCTCATTCTTTAGAATTCTTTGTATATCACGGTTTTAGTCTGACATCAACAAAATCAGGTCCAAAGGACTCAATCATTGGCATCTGAAGGATCCTTTCCTAAATAATGGGAGTCCCTGCTTCAGATAAAGACTATTTCTTTTAAGCTATAAACTTGTATTTTGTAGATTGAGAGTAATCCCTTGTTAAGCTAAATAAATTGATAGAAGTATATTAATATAAGGGGCTCAAATTCAGGAAAAAATTGAAGACAGTTTAAAGAAGTCTTCATTTCTTTACTGAAGATGATCCCATGAGGGTCTATGGGACTCACATCAAATAGTTTTGAGGGTCCTGGCTTCTTATTTTTGTGTCTCAGATGACAAAACCTTCATCCCTTAAAACCCTGCTATATCAGTGAAGGAAGGAATCCTTATGGTACCTAGTAGGGATTCCTGCAGATCCCAATTGAAAAACAGTTAGTGTCCATCCCTGGCTAGTGACATATTTTCATCAATTTCTCATGTGAGCTAATCAAAGACTCAAATCAGCCAGTGCACCTACACAATCTGATCCAAGTCTTCACTATGTACTCTTCAGTCAGATACTGGCTTAATGAACATTCACATTGTCTTTTTATTGTTTACTTCAATGTCTTACTACACTCCTGCAATGGACTCTCAACACATGTCCAAGATAACACCTTGAACAGCTTAAGGTAGTGGACCCTTAATAGATCCACAACATTTCTGAACTTATGATCTTTCACAATGTTGATCGATGTTTCTTATAAAAATCATTAGGAAACAATGGTTCACACTGTTAAAGTATGTTACTTCCAAAACATAGCAGAACTATTATGGGTCTATTACCTTTAAACAAACAAGCATTGGGTCTTGGTGCCTACGCTTGGCTGTTTGGTACTTGATGATGGATTGAAGTCTAGGTTAAAAAGGGGGCATAATGTGCACAAATTATTTCTACAATTAACCCCCTTGATAGTAGAGGTTGCTTTATTGATGGCAAATATATACTGAGTTTCAAGTGAATCCCTTTATTTATACCAGAGATTTCAAAAAATGTAAAAGATTTCACTCAACAACGAAATGAATACTATATTTATACCTTGGGTTTTCTCCCAAAACAGCCGAGTCAATAGAAATAAAGTATTCAGATTATGATCAGACTGTATCTTTAAGTAAACTGTTTCTTTTCTATGCTGCCTACTTAGATCAGTAAGAGCAGCCAAATCGCCGAGAATGAAAGAATTTTCAAAATATATAAAGAGAGGTAACTCACAGGTGATTCTGGTAACAAGTTACAAATATTTCTGTAGTAGTAATCTCCCTTCTCCTTGATGATGTGCCTTACTTTATAATGCACTAGGTGGCGCCAAATTTGCTTCCTGAATCTATCAGGAATACCTCCTCGACACAAGGACTTCAACTCCAGCTTCTGTTTTGAGAGACAATCAGGACATATTGATGGCTAAGTGCGAAACAGTCGTTACCCCCTATATGTTTATAGGGAGTTACAATTGTTTCACGCCGAGTCATCGATATATTCTCAAAAGAAAAAAATCGTTCATAGAGAAAATTAAAAAAAGTTTACTTCAACAAATCTGTGCAAACACATAAATATATCAGAGATATTTTTTAAAGATATGGCATTGTTACTTTTGAAAAAATGTAGACTTAAACATTTCTTATCTGGGCAATACAATTGTTATAAACCTTCATGCTTTATTTTGACAAATAAGTTTATAATGACCTGGCTGCTACCACAGTATAATGACATACCTTTGTCTGTGTATGCTATTTATTACCAAATTTCTTAGATTGTTAGAAAAAGTATGATCCTCAATGCAAATTATGGACAAATTTCTTAACCCTTGTCATGCTGAACCCGGAATATTCCTGCCTTGGCAGGAGCTATAAAAAAACATCAGCCTGCACATATGTGCAGTCTGATCTTTATCTATACCACCTGTTTTTCCTTTTTAAACCAGAAAAGTTTCAGAAATTATTTTTTCAAAATTAAATGCTGACTCACAAGTAGGAAATACAGAGCTTTCAGCACTTTGATTTATATATAATTTTGTCCAGTTTTTTTTTCAGCATGACAAGGGTTAAATGTGCAAAAGCCACCTACCCTTGTCAGACTGCTCAAACAGCCTAATTTGAAAATTTTGGCTTTTGGATGATACTCATACTGAAAAGTAGTCTGTCTTCCTATCTATATTTTCATCCCCTTTCAATTAAAATTCCTGAAGGCCTCTGGTGGCTTAACCCTTTCTACAAAATTTTCCACCCTACAGAATGGTTATTTTTCAAATTAAATCCACTTTAAATTTTCATCTGCAAAACCTTTGAATTTGGACAGGTCTAAAATTTTGTATAACAGGAAAGTGTTAAATATCTTTACCAATTGATTGACATATCCTCATTTAATGACCAAAAATTTTAATAAGCTCAAGTTTGGATGCTTTTGCCCCATTGGGCTTTTTCTATTACAATCAATTTTTGCAAGACAGATAAAAAATATTTACTTACACAAGGCATGGGATCTTTGCCATGTTGTCGCATAAACAGAGTCCATTTTTTCTGGTGATCTTCATAAACACCCGCTTGTACTAGATAGTGATTTGTCAATTCTGTACACAAATAGTGTAGCAGAAGACCAGTATTGGAGTACACATGTTTAAAGCCATACATGTCCACATGGACTTCGTTGTTTGATAAACTGAAAGGGAATAAACAAGGATAATAATAATTGTTTGATTCAGTGAAAGTATAAAATGTATGTAGTAAATATTATAGGCGGAGCTATTTTCAGGAAGGCTGCCTTTGTAAGAGCAAATACAGAAGTACACAATTAAGATATAATGTGTTGATTTCATTGAAGTATGAAACTCAAAACCTTATCACCCAGGATGTTGCATTACGCACATTAAGCAAGAGCATAATAGAAACAAGTGCATGTCGTATTGCGATGCAATACAGGAGTCCCCCACCGGATAACAATAAATCCTTTCTTATAATATATCTCCTCCTTATTACATCTATAACTGTATACAAAATTTGAAATTGCTAGCACATTAGGTTTTGAACAAAATGTCCCCCAAAAAAATATAAGAGTAAAATCAACCAATGGCAAAAACTCCAAAAGTGGACGGAGAAGAATGATTCTTGCACATGCCACTTGTCCTCAATGAGATCTATAAGTGTACCAAGTTTGAAGTTGCTAGCACTGATGGTTTAGAAGATATGTTCCGGACAAAAATGTCAGGATAAAAAACAACAACAGACAATAACTAAAACAGTGGATGTGGCAGAATAACAGTTCTTGTGCATTACACTTCTTCTCAATGAGATCTACCAGTGTACAAAGTTTGAAGTAGCTAGGGCTTATGGTTTAGGAGATAAGTACGGGACAAAAATGTAAGGATAGAAAAAACAAAGTGCAATAACTCAAAAAGTGGACATGGAAGAGTAACAGTTCTTGTACATGACACTTGTCCTCAATGATATCTATTAGTGAAGAAAGTTTGAAGTTGCTAGCACTGATGGTTTAGAAGATATGTTCCGGACAAAAATGTAAAGGTAAAAACAACATAGGGCAATAACTCAAAAAGTGGGTGTGGCAGAGTAACAGTTCTTGTACATGACACTTGTCATCAATGAGATCTATACGTGTACAAAGTTTAAAGTTGCTAGCACAAATAATTTAGGAGATCCCGACCAGAATGTAAGACTAAAAACAACAAAGGGCAATAACTCAAAAAGTGGGCATGGCAGAGTAACAGTTCTTGTACATGACACTCGTCCTCGATAAGATCTATCAGTGTACAAAGTTTGAAGTTGCTAGCACTTAAGGTTTAGGAGAAATGATCCGGACAAAAATGTAAGGGTAAAAACAACAAAGGACAATAACTCAAAAAGTGGGCATGGCAGAGTTATGGATCTTTAATATGACACCTCTCCTCAATGAGATCTATAAGTGTACAAAGTTTGAAGTTGCTAGCACACATAGTTTAGGAGATATGTTCCGGACAAGAATGTAAGGGTAAAAACAACAAAGGGCAATAACTAAAAAAGTGGGCATGGCAGAGTAACGGTTCTTGAACATGCAGTTCTCCTCAATGAGATCTATAACTGTACCAAGTTTGAAGTTGCTAGCACATATGGTTTAGAAGATATAGCCCGGACAAAAGTGTGATGGACAGACAGACGGACGGACAGACGGAATCAAGCAACCTATAGTCCCCCAACCGGTAACCGGTGGGGGACTAATAAATCCTCTTTTGAATAATGTTGTTGATGAATGTTTTGATTATTCACCAATGCTCAAATCATAGAAAAAGGGGCGGACAAAGGACATTCTTCTTTTGTCATATTCCACATATGGCAATTATATAATCTATGTTGGTCACCTTCTGAGTGTGTATAAATTTCAAAATCTTAGTTACGCCAACGATCACAATATGAATACGTGAAGCTGATTCATACCTGAGTGTGATTAGTTTTTAGTTTAAATCAACAAATATTCTCTTCATAACTTATAATCTAATATCATGAAGCAAAAACGCAAGATTCATGAATGATGAAAGAATTTTCTGACGGGACTTTGTCACTACTTTTTGCGGAAGCTCACAAAATAGCTGTGTACTCAAAATTATTTTCATTGATAAATAAAACCAATTTTTCAGCCAATCAGAATCCGAGAATATTGATGGACATGACTTAAATTAGTTTATTGTCTTTGAAGTTGTGGTGTTGGTGGTCTAGAGGTAGAGCAAATTCTACCTCTTGACCCAAAGGTCCTGAATTTGATTCCTGGGAGCTGCTATCAATCTTGGTTCTTTTATTGCCCCACACATTGGCGCAATTACTGGTGAATCTTCCAGGAAGCAGAATCGAGAGGGATTAATCTAAGTTGTAATAACTTGTTTCCCAAACAATGTAAAATAAATAGGTTTAAACCAAAATCTTACAGAAGAATGATTACCTTTCAAACGTTGGAAGACGAGGATTTATTTTTCGTGCCTCTTCAAGTAAAGTCTGCACTCTTTTCTTGTGCTGTAAACAAGAATACTTTCAAGATTAGTAAACTAAGATAATAATATTTCTATCAAAATTAATTTTTCGTGCCTCTTCAAGTAATGTCTGCACTCTTTTCTTGTGCTTTAAACAAGAATACTCTCAAGATCGAAATACTATTTCTTTCAAAAACATGAGTTACTTCCCCTGACATGATTGTGTCAATTGAAATATTTGTTGCATATCAAGGGGCCAGTGCAACATCATTCTAAGTTCCTATAAATATAAAGGCACTTACAATAGTGTTGCACTGACCCATTGATATTGTCTTTACCAATTTGGAAGGGAAATACAGACAGGGTTTTATTTTTGTTACCGTATTTCTCCTTATAAATGTTTCCAGGAGCTATACATAACATGGTCCTGGAGCCTGTATATAGTTTGCCTTTTCTCCTTTAAAAAATCATTAAAATTGATGTCTTTTATGCCCTTTACCTTTAATTTGAGATGAATTTCCTCTAAACAATCATTAAAATGATTGTCAAGAGGACATTCATCCCAAATTAGAGAAGAAGTCTCAAAAAGTTGGTAAAATTTAAGTACTTGAAGTGGGTTTTCTTAGTAAAAAGTGTAGGGGTGCTTCTATTGGGGAGGGCACTATTAGAAGGGGAAATACGGTATCTCTGATCTACTTCCAATTTATATTTTGCTTTGATACATGTTAAATTAAATTGTAGAACTTTCAAGCCTTTGCAGCACAATTCCTTTTTTTATGCAGGTAAGAATTTTAGAAAGTTTCAAAATTCTAAAGACATGAATAAAAACATGTGATTTAATTCAATTCTAAAGATGTGTTTGTTAATCATGAATGCTCCTGCAACTGCCTTTTTTCGAAACTGTGGTTTGATTCATGAATATGGAAATCCTAGATTTAAATCTTTTGATTGTTTAAACTGCTGCATCATACAGAGTTTCAGCAGTAAGTGTCTTACAAATCATAAGTTATACCTAAAAGCAAAGTTTTTATGTCATCTGTGTGTGCCCTTAATGACCTTGACCTTGATCAATGACCATGACTTTGTTAAGCTTGTACAGGTCTTGCCATGAGCAATGCACACATGAAATATCAAGGCTCTATGAATTTAACCAATCCAAAATTATGGCAAAAGTTAGTTTTAATTTTAAAAAATATGACAAAACACCTTGACCTCAAATATGACCTTGAGGATGGTGCCTTCCTAAAAGTCTTGTCCAAACAAACTATCATGTAAATATAAAGACACTCATACTCACCAATCAAAAGTTACGTTAATTTTTTAGGTTGAAAATAGTGACCTTGAAAAAATGACCTTGACTGTGACAGACAACCTTGACTTAAATAATTCACAGAGAGCACTCGTCACAAGCAATACACATGAGAAATATCAAGACTATAACACTTACCAATCCAAGGATATGGCTAATATTAATGTTTTAATTTTTCACAATTTGTACCATGAAAAATGACCTTGACCTCAAATATATGACCTTGAGCTTGCTATTAACAGAAAGATCTTGTCCCGAGCAACCTTCATGCAAAATATGAAGGTTCTTACACATGTCAATTAATGTAATGGCCATTATTCAAGTTTTTATGTTGAAAAATTGTGACCTTGAAAAAATGACCTTGAAAGATGACCTTGGTTTTAGTATTCACCTTAAGTCTTGTAACAAGCAATATCAAATTAAAAATATCAAGGCTGTATCACTTACCAATTTAAAAAATATAGCATATATTACAGTTTTAATTTTTCACAAAATTTGACCTTGAAAAATGACATTGAATTGACATATGATATTGATCTTGGTATCAGCAGAAAGTTGTTGTCCCAAGCGATCATCATGTGAAATACGAAGGCTCTATCACTTACCATTTACAAGTTATGGCAAATGTTAGTTTTCTTTCGATAAACAGATTAACAGACAAACAGATAAAGATAAACAGACAAACAGATAAAGATAAACAGATATGCCCCCCATCTATTAATACAGGGGCATAAAAAAAAAAAATATGTTACTATTTATAATTCGAAAGTTGCTGGTACCTTGTCTCCACCATACAAGCAGAGCTCCAAATCTTCAATTCCTTCTTCACCTGGGTACCGAATACTAGACTGTATAAGGCAAACATAGTCCATCTTCCATTTCTCAATTTCTGCCTCCAGACTTTGTAACCTACTTCATAAATATAGATCACAGTCATCAGACTTTAGTCAAACAATAAGGAGTGACCCCACCGGACTTTGGGCCTTCTTTGGTCTATATAAAATTGCACTCTTTTCCGGTGCTGTGGTCGGTTCCACAGAAAGGGTTGACCTTTGACCTCTTTAGCCTTTCATCTTCGTTCAATGTCCTACCTTAAAGTAAGAAAAAACCTCGAGAAACTCCCTTCAACTTTTGCGGTACCCAAGCTTAATTAGAGGTACCGTCTTTTTTCCACCCATGAAGAGGACAGCTACTTTGGGTACGACCCCCACCCGTTATCCGTCCTTTCGCAAAGGAAATCGTACATAGAGAAGGTCAAATCAAGCGTTTAATCAAAGAAGAGATGCAAAACTAGGTGAAAAGAACAAAAATGAGCACATGGGTTACTATTTTACCCTCAAAAATAATGTTTCAATGTCGCACTACTTTTTCTAAAGGATCTACTTTTACCATACAATGACCTCCGGAAGAAAATTCCAGTGAGGTCACTCCTAAATTTTAGAGGTATTCCTTTTCCTTGAACTTTAAAACCGCTTGATCAATGCCAGGGGATATTGCGAGATAGATTAAACCCACCAAGAAATTATATTTTCATTTGTCACTGAAACAGGGACATTTTTGGACATAGCCTGATTTCCGAAAAAAGGCCAGAAGTCAAGTTGGTGTTAATTGTGGCGCACCTTGTTTACAGAAACCATTTTTTCTCATTACGTAACAATTGGAACTTCTTGGAACAAAAATTATTTTGAAATTTGAAAATATTGCTACTTGTTTTGCAAAATATGCTTAACGTGATTTGCTGATAAGGCAGCGGAAAGGGAGATAATTCTTGTGAGTCGTTGCTTTTTTGACCGAAAAATCCACAATTTCAGCCTTTTCAGGCCTGCCACTACCACAAAATCATTAAAACGGGGATCCGAATAGCATTTTCTGTAATTCAATGTCTAAAAGCATAACAAAAAGGAGAAAAAAGAAGCTTTTAATCCCACGAAATACATTCTTTGAGTAATCAAACGGTATACTAGAACTGACAGCAATGAAAATAGGGTTCACGTGGAGTAAAGGGTAAATTTTCGATATCTGTAATTTTTACCTATCTTTTTCGTGTTTTAAAGAATCTTTGTTGGAAAGAGTTTCTTAAAACGTAAAAATTACAAGAAACAAGAAAAAAATTTACAAAAGAGACATGCCAAAATGGAAAATTTGGGTCGAAGTTGTGTGATTTTGGGGTCGAGTCCACTATTTTCAATTCAACAAAAGATATTTAGATTTAAAAATATACAAGGAAATCCATTTTTTCTCGTTAATGTGTTGTAGTGTAACCGAATTAGATGCATGAACAATAGCACGAGAAAAGGAGACAAGAAAAAACGGGATAACGATCGGGGGTACCCACTCCAATAAATACCAGCTTTGAATGGGGTGGTAAGGCTATAATAAAGGGTCTCTTATGTCACGTTATGCAATGTTGAGAATTTTATTTACATGTGAGTATTGAGATATGTTTGCTGTAAACTTAATTTAATAAATTCCCGAGATTTCTCAATAAGGAAAAAATAAAATGACAAGAGAAAACAGAACTAATTATGTGATCACGGGCCATTTTGGCTTAAATTTACCATTTGTCTCCGCTAGTCAATTACCAGATTCAAATATTCTTCCTCAAATTTTCAGTTTTGAGGTGTTTTTGGCGATTGCCAACTCAATTTTAAAAAACAAAATTGCAGAACTATAAAAGAAACACGTCTTATTTGTTATCGAAAGACGTCCCCCACCTGAGATCAACTTAAGAAAAAATTCGTTGCCAGGGTAAGGGTTAAGTGTTTCCACCACTTTTCTCACGATAGTTTTGAGTTTCATTTTATGCATATTGAAAAACAAAAGCTTATCGAGCTTGTTAGCCTTCAACACGTGATTCGGAGTGATAAAAATGCAAGAAAAGTGCCATAAAGATAGTTTCAATTACTAGAAAATTCACCTATTTGGATTAAGGGGGCGGTCTTTTGTGGCAAAAAGTACGTCTTTACTTGGCAAATATTGGAATATTTCTTGCTTTTTCCAATGCGCTGGGTCGTTTCAAAGTAATGAAAGAAATAAAAATCAATATTTGTAGAGAGAAGACGGTTTTTTACCACATTGAAGTCATCCCGTGATTTTGCTTAATACCCTAAATTCGGTGGGATTGGTAAGGGTAAAGGGTTATCCCGCTCATCCTATCGGGTTGTTTACATAATTAATTACACCCACTTGAACAATTAAAGTGATCCTTCTGATACTAAAAGTAAAAACTGACCTACATCTTATTTAAAAGTGCTTAAAACAACGAAATATTTTATCAACGAGTTAAATTTGAAAAAAATTCAAAAAAATTAAATCGATTTAAAATCAGATAAACTGACTAAAATTGAAAATTTTGCACTTTTTGGTAATATTGGTTAAGAATTACGTCATTTGCAACCATCGAGAAAGGCCAAAATCCGTTTCGAAGAAATCGGGTCATTTTGTCATCTAGGAGTGACCCCACCGGACTTTGGGCCTTCTTTGGTCTATATAAAATTGCACTCTTTTCCGGTGCTGTGGTCGGTTGCACAGAAAGGGTTGACCTTTGACCTCTTTAGCCTTTCATCTTCATTCAATGTCCTACCTTAAAGTAAGAAAAAACCTCGAGAAACTCCCTTCAACTTTTGCGGTACCCAAGCTTAATTAGAGGTACCGTCTTTTTTCCACCCATGAAGAGGACAGCTACTTTGGGTACGACCCCCACCCGTTATCCGTCCTTTCGCAAAGGAAATCGTACATAGAGAAGGTCAAATCAAGCGTTTAATCAAAGAAGAGATGCAAAACTAGGTGAAAAGAACAAAAATGAGCACATGGGTTACTATTTTACCCTCAAAAATAATGTTTCAATGTCGCACTACTTTTTCTAAAGGATCTACTTTTACCATACAATGACCTCCGGAAGAAAATTCCAGTGAGGTCACTCCATAAACAATCAACAAAATTGACATTAATACTGTTTCAAACTTTAATATTGCCCATTAAAAATAATCTGAATCCCAGATTGATAATTGATTAGTGTCTTGGTAATATTAAGCCTTGTCATGCTGAATAAAAACCTTGGCAAAATTGCATCAAAATCATAGCACTGAATGCACTGATTGTTGGTCAGTATTTCTTTTGAAAATATGATTTGCACTTTTTTCTGTTTTGTAAATGAAAACAGGTGGTATAGACTAAGATCAGATTGGACATATGTGCAGGCTGATCTTTGTCTATACCTCCTGCAGATACAGGAATATTCCGGGTTCAGCATGACAAGGGTTAAAATAGGCTCCCAGTAACAAAAGTCATACCCATTTGAATTTCTACTCTGATGAGTCGAGGCGATACAGTTGTAACTTCTAGTGAATATATAGGCTGTTACAACCTTTTTGCACTGGGCCATCACAGTGTAAATTTGACAAATCAGACCCAACACGTGAAAAGGGCCCATCTGGGAACTCCATTTAATTAACATTTGAAAAAGGGATTGGTTCTAGTACAGACTTACCAGAGGTTGAAATTTGAAAAATTCTTTCACGGTAACGTAAATTGGTTATTGTAGATTCAGAATATTGGTAAAGAGCAAAAAGTTTCAAACCCAGTCAGTCTGCACTGTCTGACTAGGGTCAACACTTTAAGTATTAGCCAGATGGTCCCTTTTGGTGTGACGGGCACAAATGTTTTACAAGAATTTCTTTGCTATTATGGCAATAAAAACAATAATGTAAAACAGGACTTGGATGGAAAAATAACAGATTTAGATTGTCATTAATTCCTCTAAATGATACCTGGAGCCCTGCAACTGCAACTTCTTTCAATTTGGAAAAGTCAAACACTTTGTCGTGTTGTAATAAGTTGAACTGAAACCTACCTATTTTGTTCTTGAAAGTGGCCATGTTCCTGTAGACGTATTTTAGCAAGCTTCTTCACTTCCTCATTTAGAAATCTGTTCTGATTTTGTAGCACCCGTATCTTGTCATGAAATTCTCTCTCTGATTTCTGCCTTTTTAAGCTGGTGATAAAAGAATCATATAATCAAAATTACATTTTGTATCTGAATTCAAACACAAAGAATTTTGTTTGTTTCTATTTGAAATTGGATGCACATTAACCAAACCCAAAATTTATTATCCTAAGAGCATGATACAGTTAACAACATCATGAAATTGACACGGTGTATGATTTTGGAATGATTAAAGAATGAAATTGATTGAGTGTGTGGAGCGAGTTTTGAGTGAAATCAATGGGAGGTAATTCTTTATTGCAAATTTTGTTCAGAATTGCTGACTGAATTAAACAAAGGGCAATAACTCAAAAATTACAAATGGTAGAGTTGTGGTTCTTGTGCCTTGCTGACTGTTCTTGGTTCTTGCATACTGCACACCCTAGCTATGAGATTATACACCTGTAAAGTTTCAAGACTGTAGGCCTTATAGTTTCAAAGTTATGAACCGGACTGTGACTAACTGAATGAAAACGAAGGGCAATAACTCAAAAATTACAAATGGTAGAGTTGTGGTTCTTGTGATCTGCACACCCTAGCTATGAGATCTATACACCTGTGAAGTTTCAAGACCATACCCCTTATAGTTTCAAAGTTATGGACCAGACATATAACAGACAGTATAGACACGAATTTGCTCACTGAATTAAACAAAGGGCAATAACTCAAAAATTACAAATGGTAGAGTTGTGCTTCTTGCACTCTGCACACCCTAGCTATGAGATCTATACACCTGTGAAGTTTCAATACTATAGGCCTTTGAGTTTCAAAAGTATGGTTGGGCTCAAATTTGCTAACTGAATCAAACAAAGGGCAATAACCCAAAAATAATAAATGGTTGAGTTGTGGTTCTTGTGCCTTCCTGACCCTCACTATGAGATCTACACACCTGTGAAGTTTCAAGACCATAGGCCTTTTAGTTTCAAAGTTATGGACCAGACACAAATTTGCTAACTGAATCAAACAAAGGGCAATAACTCAAAAAATACAAATGGTAGAGTTGTGGATTTTGCGCTCTGCACACCCTAGCTATGAGATTATACACCTGTTGAGTTTTAAGACTATAGGCCTTATAGTTTCAAAGTTATGGACTGGACACGAATTTGCTAACTGAATGAAAACGAAGGGCAATAACTAAAAAATTGCAAATGGTATATTTGTGGTTCTTGTGCTCTGCACACCCTAGCTTTAAAATCTATACACCTGTGAAGTTTCAAGACTATGGGCCTTATAGTTTCAAAGTTATGGACTGGACACAGATTTGCTAACTGAATCAAACAAAGGGCAATAACTTAAAAATTACAAATGGTAGAGTTGTGGTTCTTGCGCTCTGCACACCCTAGCTATGAGATTATACACCTGTGAAGCTTCAAGACTATAAGCCTTATAGTTTCAAAGTTATGGACGGGACATGAATTTGCTAACTGAATGAAACAAAGGGCAATAACTCAAAAATAATAAATGGTAGAGTTGTGGTTCTTGCGCTCTGCACACCTTAGCTTTGAGATTATACACCTGTGAAGTTTCAAGACTATGGGCCTTATAGTTTCAAAGTTATGGACTGGACACAGATTTGCTAACTGAATCAAACAAAGGGCAATAAGTCAAAAATTACAAATGGCAGAGTTGTGGTTCTTGCGCTCTGCACACCCTAGCTATGAGATCTATACACCTGTGAAGTTTCAAGACCATAGGCCTTATAGTTTCAAAATTATGAACCGGACAGGAATTTGCTGCGGACAGACAGACGGACGATGCAGACAATAACATAATATGACCCTTCAGGCGTATTAAAACCAGATATTCTGATCTATTGCTGCAATGGCATAACAAGAGTGCCATAGTCACAATATATGCCGCCACTTTGCTGCTGTTTCACGAAACTAATTGTAGACATTACTTATTTTGACAGAACCATATTCAAAACATTTGCAGATTGCCTTTTTAAATTGTCAAGTTCAAACTGTTTGTTCTGATTGATTGACGCAATTGGGTTTATCACCTCTTTAAACTGCAACTAATGATAATAATAAAAACAAGATAAAGAATAACCTTTGAAAGTATCAACCAAAACAATCCTCAAACAAGAGCAATGTCGTGAATGGCCATCCCCCAACGAGGAAGCTTGATAGTAAACTGAAGCCTTATAGATTAAGGGTTCTACTTTAAGAAATTAAGCCCCTACAAAATCTAAGTCTTTAAAATAACAAAGGGCAATAACTCAAAAATTATGCAAGCCAGAGTTATAGTTCTTGTGCACTGCACTCCTCTTCCATGAGATCTATCCACCCATAAAGTTTCAAGTTGATAGCTTTAATACTTTAGGAGATATGCTCCGGACAGAATCTAAGTCTTAAAAATAACAAAGGGCAATAGCTCCAAAATTATACAAGCCAGAGTTATAGATCTTGTGCACTGCACTTCTCTTCCATGAGATCTATCCTCCAAAAATGTTTCAAGTTGATAGCTTCAATACTTTAGGAGATATGCTCCTTACAAAATCCAAGGCTTAAAAATAACAAAGGGCAATAACTCCAAAATTATGCAAGCAAGAGTTATAGTTCTTGTGCACTGCACTTCTCCTCCATGAGATCTATCCTCCCATAAAGTTTCAAGTTGATAGCTTTAATACTTTAGGAGATATGCTCCTTACAAAATCCAAGGCTTAAAAATAACAAAGGGCAATAACTCCAAAATTATGCCAGCAAGAGTTATAGTTCTTGTGCATTGCACTTCTCCTCCGTGAGATCTATACACCCATAAAGTTTCAAGTTGATAGCTATTATACTTTAGGAGATATGCTCCGGACAAAATCTAAGTCTTAAAAATAACAAAGGGCGATAACTGCAAAATTATGCAAGCAAGAGTTGTAGTTCTTGTGCACTGCACTTCTCCTCCATGAGATCTATCCTCCCATAAAGTTTCAAGTTGATAGCTATTATACTTAAGGAGATATGCTCCGGACAAGTTTAGTGACGGAAGGACGGAATGACAGACGGAGAGCATTACTATATCCCCTCGCCGAAAACGGCGGGGGATAAAAAGAGAGCTGTTTACTTTAATCGCAAATGTACAATTTGTATTATAAGAAAATTAACAAAATGGCCACTTTTCCATGAAAGAGGAGTTACATTTACTTGAACTTTGACATGAAGGCCCTTTTTCCATGACATGGCTGAAATTCACTTAACTGCAACAACATGCACAAATTCAGGTTACAATGAACATTTTGTAGAAATTTCCATAAATAAAGGAGGAGTTGCATTCATAAAAATATTTTAAAAAAGGCCCTGTTTTCCAGGATGCTGCTGTAATTCACCAAGCAACGACTATACAGGCAAGGTCAGGTGATTAGGAACAATTTTGAAAGTTTCATCCAAATCATTCCAAAAATAGAGGAAGAGTTGCGTTCACAAGAATTTTTACAAGAAGGCTCCTTTTTCCCTTAAACAGCTAAAATTCACCAAACCACAGCAATATGCGCTAGATCAGGTGACTATGAACATTCTTAATTTTCCAAAGCTTTATATACAGCAATACCATGACTAAGTGACTAAGTGCGGAACAGTTCTAACTCCCTATAAACATATAGGGAGTTACAACTGTATTGTGCTGAGCCACTGACATATTTAGTCTTGAACAGAAGAAGGGTTAACTCCCTTTCTTTCTTCATCTTTTTACCTGACTTTTTTGGTTTCTTTCTTTTCCGGGTCTTTATTTCCACTTGTACTGGTTCCCACTTCCAGTTGCTTTATGGTCTCCTCTTTATGCTGCAGGAGTTCTTGGTATCCGGTTTGTTGATTTAAAACTTTGGCAAGCTCACATTTTGTGGCTCTGAAATTAGATTTATACTTATATCGTCAACAGGACAGTTAAGCCTAAGTGCAACACTAACACAAATTTCTTTTGTGCTTTTTCCGTGGATTATTGAGAAATAATATAAGATTTAAATATGATAAATTCACCACCTAACCAGTGAAATTATCAAATTTCTATAAACATCACTTTTGTTCAGTTCACCCTATCTGACGTTATTTGTTCAGAGCTAAATAAACATTTCAATCAAGTTCAAAATTACATGCTATACATAAATTTGTCCTTAGACTTTCACATTTTGTCTCATTTTCGCTTTGAAGATAGAGAACAATCACTTCTTTTCGAGTTAGATTCATTGATATTTCATTTCATGACCAACAAAATCCATATTTTCAATCATGTCTCTCAAACTCATGAAAATATAGCTCTTGTTGTTCACTCTATAAAATAAATCAATCTAACCAATTTTTAGCTTCACCAAGCAAAAATTAGGCTTCTAGAGTGTTAACAAGATTTTTCTTACAATTAAAATTTTCAGGTTGATTGAGCCATAGTGGCCCTAAATCGCTCACCTGAATGAACTGTCTAATAAAAATTGTTTGATGTAGGTTTTGAAAAAAGATGGTGAATGTTCACTAAGCTAAACAATGCTGTTGATTCTATACAACTGGACAATCCTTTTTGCCAATTTTCAGGTTGATTAGGCAAAATATGTATTCTCTAGAGTGCGATCAAGGTTTTCTAAGATTTAACCCTAGGGCCTAGTTTTTGACCCCAGTTGACCAAATTTCAAATTTGTCTGAGATTACATCAAGACAATCATTCTGACCAAATTTCTGGTTGATCAGGCTAAAAATGTGGCTTTTAGAGTGTATACAAGGATTTTAAATTTTTTTACCCCAGTTGACCAAAATTTGAACTTGACCAAGATTTCATCAAGACAATTATTCTGACCAAATTTCAGGCTGATCAGGCAAAAAAAGTGGCCTCTAGAGTGCAGACAAGATTTTTCTAAGATTTGACCCCATGACCTAGTTTTGACCCCTGTTGACCCAGTTTCAATCCCATCTTAGATTTCATCAAGACAATCATTCTGACCAATTTTCAGGTTGATTGGGCAAAAATTATGGCCTCTAAAGTGCATACAAGGTAAATGTTGTTGACGCGTGACACATGACAAATGATAGACATCAACCTACCCAAAAAAGCTCACCTTGAGCAAATTGTGCTAAAGTGAGCTAAAATTGGCCTCTAGAGTGTCTACAGGGTTTTTCTCCTACTTGACCCAATTCCAAACTAGACCTAGATTTCATCTGGACAATCAATCTGACCAATTTTCAGGCTGATTAACAAATATTATGACTTCTAGAGTGTCTAAAAGGCAATTATGTTGACATGACAGACTACGGACGATGAACATCACACAATCACGAAAGCAAGAATAACAGAATATTTTGTTTAAACCAAAATATAACAATGTCCTCTAAAGCTTTCTGACAATAGGCAGTTTTCAGTTGTCCTAATGCAACTCTACCTCAATACAATCATTCAAATAACTGAAGTCTTAAATTGAAATTTCTTGCAACTTGGACTTCTTTCAGATTATCTTTTTTGGTACTAAGATAAACTTACATGAAAAAAGAATAAAAGCTATATAAATAAACCTTTCCATAATATTTCTAAGGTAAAATAAATTTTGAATGATTAAGCGCATCTGAAAATCTTTCCACAAATGATAAAATCACAAGACAAGAATCACATGAAACACAAGTGTCCATAAAACAACAATTTCTTTATAAGATTTACCTTGACAGATGAGCTTGAAATTGTGACATGACCTTGACCTTTGTATCTGCAGATGCATATCAATGAAATCTAACATCAAGCCAAAAATGAAAATTGAATCTTGGAAAGGTTGAAAGTTAATTTACCACTCATTAGCTGTTAGGTTTTTACAGACGGACAGACAAATGGAAAAATAGACTTACTAATAGACAAAATGGACACATTGAATTTAATAAACTCTAAATCCTTTGATGTGTGGTATACAATTATTGCTTGAATCTTGAAATTTGAATCTAAATGAATATGGAGAATCTAAAACTGTTTCAAATTTAGGGAAAGAACTAAATGTCCCAGAACAGACATTTCCTTTCAAATTTGATTTAAAAATTTCTTCAAAAAAATCAAAACAGAAAAAAATAGTTATGTCTATGATAAACAATTATATCCAATAAACATCCAATTGAAATTTGGCGATTCATTTTCCCTAGAAAACATCATAATCATTTGCCTCTAAATAGAGAAAATTATATAATATAATAATCATTGTTCCTGGAAAAGAATGGTTTCCCTAGCAACACAATTGAATATGCTTCATGAGTGCAATTGAACTTGTGCATAACTTTACCTTTCCTGAGATGACAAAATTCTAAACTAATGAGCATTCTTAGTTCCATTTTCTGAATAAGATGTGTTTGTGAAACACAAATATCCAGGGAGAATGCCTTTAACACCAGATAAGTTGCCAGAAGGATTATCATTAAAATGAAAGCCCCCCTTTACTGTAATTGTGCATCATAAGAATGAAAGGTGGAATTATGTTCCTGATCACAAGATGAAGAATAATCTTTGAAAGTATCAACCAAAGCAATCATTAAATGGAGAGTTATTTCCTTTTATCTGAAAGGTGCAGTTTGTGTTATAAGAAATTTTACAATAAGGTCACTTTTTCCATAACATGGTATAGTTCACTAAATTAGGACAAGATGCACATTGCTCCGCTATGCACTAGGCTGAATTTCACCAAACGGCAACAATATGCAGTGGGTCAGGTAACAAGGAAAATTATGTTCAATAAAGGAGGATTTGCGTTCACAAGAAATTGCCATGATGGTCCTTTTTCCATGATGCAGTTGAATTTCAATAAATGGCGACAATATTCACAAGGTCAGGCGACTAGGAACATTTTGTGAAAATTTCATCCAAATCGCCAAAAGATTGAGGAGGAGTTGCATTCACAAAAAATTTATTGAGAAGATTCCCTTTTCCGTGACATGGCTGATATTCATCTAACAACGTAAATATGCTCAGGGTCAGGTGACTAAGAACTTTTAGTGAAAGTTTCATCCAAATAGTCCATAAACGAAGGAAGAGTTGTGTTCACAAAAATTTTACAAGAAGACTCTTTTTGCCATGGCACGACTGAAATTCACCACATGCAAAGGATCAGATGACTAGAAACATTCTGTGAAAGTATCATCCAAATCGGTGCATAACTGGAGGAGTTCTCATTCTGATTGTAATGGACGGACAGATGCATGTACATACATTCTGACATTAGGATGAATGAAAGGACTGACAATATACTTCTATCTTTGCGGCGTATAGAAACAGCAAACTTTTCAAAGCTAACCTTGATAGATGACCTTGACATCTATCATCATGCCAAATACGATCATCTTATCTTGAGTCATGTTAAGGCTTTAAGTTATTAGCAAGGCTTGTTTTTGGGCGGTTAGCAGCCAGAGAGTCTGAAATTGATGGCCGAAACAAATGATAAGTAAAACAATACAAGCCCAACGTTATTGATGCTAGGGCATTACAATATTGATTACTCCAGGTTTTTTTGTGTATGTGTGTGTTTTTGTTTATTTTTATATATCTTAAAACTAGCTTTTGACATCATTTGATAATGAGTCACTAATTCTCCTTACAAAATTATATAACACTGAGAATACCATAATTCTCGTAAGGGAGCTATACAAAGCATAGACAGGGAGTAACTTTGTCTTTAGCAGCTACTCTATAAGGCAAAATTACTGACATTTGGCGAACTGGCTGGTAAATTGGAAATCAACAATTGAAGCTATTAAGACAATTAATTCGTGCATATATACTGACGTTAGTAGCCATTCACAGTAATGTACAGAGAAAATTTGCCCAGATGGGCCCTAAGTTGGCCATTTAAGGCAGTTTTGCTGCCATTCTTAAGTGACAGCAAATATAGTTTCGACTGTACTATTTCGTTAAAAAATGATCTATGAATTGGATGTCTTCAGTTTTTCTATTTTTCTGTAATTTTAATATAAAATTCAGTTTTCTATTTTTCTGTAATTTTAATATAAAATTACAGAAAAATAGAAAAACTGAATTCATAGATCATTTTTTAACGAAATAGTACAGTTGAAACTATATTTGCTGTCACTTAAGAATGGCAGCAAAACTGCCTTAAATGGCCAACTTAGGGCCCATCTGGGCAAATTTTCTCTGTACATTTCTGTGAATGGCTACTAACGTCAGTATATATGCACGAATTAATTGTCTTAATAGCTTCAATTGTTGATTTCCAATTTACCAGCTTACATGATTGGACAGTGGAAATTAATTTCAAATTTGAAAAAGACCCTCAAAATTTTATAACTTTGGAAATTTCAATCAATTAATTGGGGTTTGTATATTACACATTGAGTAGGGCAACTGTTATAAAAAAGGTGCTCATATTAGAGGAAATACAATACTGAGTATAAGATTCTATCACTCCTGCATCAATTCTACATAATAAGCAGCTTGGGTTATTGGCCCAAGGTTATAAAAAATCTTGCATTCCAAACTGAGAATATTCCCTAATGCCATAATTCTGCAGTAAAAATAAATAAATGTACAAATATTAAAGATGATATTTTCTTTAATGCTTTTCGATGGTTTATCGAGAAATAACGGTAGATTATCACTTGATAAACTCTCCGCAAAAGCAGTGAAATTATCAAAATTTTATACCCTGCTTTTGTGCATTTCACCATATCTGACGTCATCTATGCGGGGCAAAATAAGTGACGTCAAAATGAACGTTGCATAGCAATCACATGCAAAATGACGTGTTTTACGAAAATATGTCATAGAAATTTCACATTTTGTCTCATTTTGCATTAAAGAAATAAAATAATTGTCTGTTTTTCGAGTAAGATCGATTAATATTTCATTCCTGAACAACACAATCTATATTTTCACTTGTGGCTCTGCCACTCGTGAAAATATAGTTTTTGTTGTTCACTCAATGAAATATAAATCGATCTTACACTGAAACAAACGATTATCCTCTATATCTTCATACTTATAAAAAATTATTGATATTATCTTTATGATCATACATTTAATTCTAAAAGAAATTCTCAATTGAGCATGAAAAAAAAGTTGTAACCTTGAGCCTAGATGGCCCTTCTGTCAGTTTTCCTATTATGAATTGATTTAAATTTGGCTGTTAATGCAAAATTCCATCACGATAATTAGCCATCATATCTCAGACTGATTAGTTTGTTTTTGTTTTTGAGTTTAAGACAACTTACAAAATCATAGTAGTTATATCATTGAAGCTGGTCACCTATCCATGTTTTTCTGTTGTTTATAAAACCTGTACAGCTGAAGCATTTCATCTGAGCCACAAGCTGCTAATCCCATGTGGAATTCCCATGCCCGACTTGTCCAACACTGGCTTTTCCACTTTTAGGCATTTTTCTAGGCCACTTGTCCGTGGACAAGTAAATACCAGAACAAATTATCAAACAGTACTAAAAAGATCTAGGAGAAAAGTCATCCTATTGTTTGTACCAAAAGGGAGGAAACATTGTCTTTAATGAAGAAAAGTCTGGGTTACAGCATTTTCTTCATTAAAAACAATGATCTTCTCAATATTATCAATTCATTTTTGTGGGGCAAGTTAATTTTGATCCTGGACAAGATGAAAATCGACTTTTACTTGTCCATTGACAAGTGGAGAAAAGTCGTATTTCCACACCCCTGCATAATTCCAATGGTAAGTCAAATAACTTGTCTCTCGTTGACTTTTATCCAATGTTGGGTGAAAGTTGGCAGAGCGGGGTTTGAACTCGCATCCCAGGATCGCCTGTCCAATGTGTTCCCGATCTAGACTGATTAGTATTAGCATGCAAAATAATAAAGCTAAGCAAGAATTCTTATTACAGATTAAAGCAAGATATGTTTGTGAAACAAGAATGCCCCTGAAACAGCATTTTTTTTAGAAATTTGACCTTGACAGATGACCTTGACCTTGTCACATGACCTTGACCCTGGTACAAGCAGATGTGTATCAATGAGATCTTTCAATATTCCAAATATGGGCATTGTATCTTGAATAGCCTTGATCATTTTGGCAATGTCAAGTTTTTTGGTTAAGTTTTGCAGACAGACAGACAGACAGATGGAAGGATGGACAGATGGACAAGGGTAAAACAATATGCCCCCTATCTTTCAATGCAGGGGCATAAAAATATAATGATCACAAAAGAAGATTACTTTGCTAAAACTAGTCTTAAAGTAATATATAGGAGGTAAACACAAGACCTACAAATTGACTTTTTGGACAGGGGCATACAGTTAGTTACATAGTGAAATTGACATTCATCTCAATCAAAACCATTCTAAATTGCTCACTCAGCGCTTCATTCATTCCAAACACTCATTCAAACCATTCAAAAACGCTCCAGAATCACTATAAAAATAAGATCAGCAACTTCATTCAAAATAAATACCACTAGGGAAAATCACAATTTCACTGATGTAAATGAAAACATCTGATTGATTCTTGAAGAAAGAGGAAACGATTTATAGAATTTGTATGCATATTTTATATAAGGGAGGTAATAAATATCGCTAATTTTGTTAATCCTGAACAAAATAAGTTATATAGGCTTACCTCCCTCTAATTTCACTCAAAACTTGCTCCATACACTCAATTAATTATTTTCCAAAATCATTCATCTAGCCAATATCACGATGTTCTTAACTGTATATAGTTAGGAGAGTACAAAGAAACTTCAAAGTAAAGAAAATGTTGCAACTTGGGAAAGAAGGTAGCCCTGAAAAGCAAATGCAAAGCAGATATGAAGCACTATTCTAAACTAAGAGTAAACTATCTAGCATTTCTATATATAAAGCAGTTAAGAAGAAGCCATTTTACCCGCGACTTACATCAAGTCTTTTTCAAGTTCCGTTAGTCGTGCTGTGAGCTCACGAGGAGTTCCCTCCCCTTTCTCGATGGCAGAGTCGCTGGACATTGATCTAGAGCTAGAATGAAATGCCAACGACCTCATACATAGGCGTAACTAGGATAATGAAATTTGTACACACTCAGAAGGCGACCACCAAAGAATGTATAAAATAAAGCCGAAATGTGGACAGTGACAAAAGATGAATGCCTCTTGGTCCCCTCCCCTTTTCTATGATTTGAGTGTTAATGAATAATCAAAACATCATAACTACAGCTTATTCAGGCTGTAGTTTCGATGTTTTGATAATTCATCAACAATATTTTTCTAAAGAGGATTTATTTCAGTTACGTGTTTGCGTAATGTGCGTAAAGGTAGCTACACCCTTGTCTAATGTACATGTACAGTCCATAATGCTCAAGTGACCATTTCTATTAAGCCACCTATTTCATTAAATGACCATCATAAAAATTACCTTTGCTGTAAGCAAGATCTCAGAAAAAGTAAGCAAACTAAAAATGTTTATGAATGGATCTTCAGGATGTTGTTGATACCCATAAGAATCGTCTCATTAAGACGATTCTGATTGGTTCGAACATCATACGATTATTAAGACTTATATGACAATCTATTCATATTATCAAAATGGCCCATCTTTTTTATCATGAAAAATTGCATTCAGCGACCATTTCCGTTAATAACCGCTTTTTCATAGTCCTCTTTGTAGTTGCTTAACACAAGTTTTACTGTATACTGAAATATTCTTGCCCTTTACTTAATAGGATTTTGCTAGAGACAGATCTAGAGCTGTTATAACCTCTGACAAAATATCTCCAATTAATCACAAAATTTTAGACATTTCTCAAATGAAAGACCCAGCAGCTGATGATTCAAAACAACATTAAAAGGCCAAGTGTTATTAGTTTGAAAATGTCTAGGCCTAATCTTCACTTGGAAAATTCTTTCTTTTTTTTCAGAAATTATTGTAAGGGATTAATTACAGTATAACATTGCTTTCAAAAATGGTGGGGACTCATCACATAAAAAAATAAATTGTGAGATATCAAAAATAAAATCTGTACAACAGTTTTGAAGTGACCCTTATATATAGCTATTTCCAAATATTTTGTGCAAATATTCTTAAGAGGTCAAAGTAAACTGATTCCATCCAAAATGGAAGCTAAGTCCTATCCCACTTTGCCTCGAGTTAACATTGATCATAGAGGTTAACGTAGGTCATTTTGATGACTCAGTGCAAAACAGTTGTAGCTGCCTATAAACATATAGGCAGTTACAACTATTTTGTGCTGAGCTATCAAATTTCCTAGTTTCTATGAAAAGGCCATTCAGCTATATATAATTGTAGGCTAGTTTAGTAATATGGATGGTAACAGCTTGCGTGACTATCTAGATTCTTTTATTACCTATACAAACATACAATCTTGTTATAGGACCACCAAAACATTGTAACTACGGCTTGGATAAGTCATAGTTACAGTGATATGGTTGCCAAGAGAGCATATCACATTCTGAAGAAAGATTGTACCTAGTATCAAGATAAGATTGTGAAAATATAAGAGCCCAAGCCCTTGTCATGCTGAATAAATTTTGGCTAAAAATTTTCATAAAAATCAAAGGGCAAAAAGCACTGAAAGTAACAACTGTAGGTCAATTTTCATTTGCAAAACTAGATCTATCGACAATTCTGGTTTGAAAGTGAGAAACAGGTGGTGTACACCAACATCAGACTGCACATATGTGCAGGCTGATGTTGGTCTAAAGCTCTTGCCAAAGCAGTAATATTCCGGGTTCAGCATGACAAGAGTTAAAGTAGTATGAAAGGCAGATTGTTGAAGACCAAAAATATCATAAATACAAGTTACAGTTATAACATCATTATTGCCTTTTTTAAACAAGATGTGTTTATGAAACAATATTTTTTTCAAAAACTTTGATAACATTGACCTTGTCACATGACCTTGGTCTAAGTATTGGCAGATGCATATCATCAAGATCTATCATCATGTCAACAAAAACCAATGCATCTCACAGAGACGATTCCAATGAGTACCCACAACATGGGATTTTGTTGACAAATAAAGACTTAGACTGGCTTTACCCCTTCTTATCTGTACCTCTGAGATTGTTTATCCAGTCTATAGGATTGCTTTTATTGGCAAATGATTTTTTTAATATCTCAGCCCAAGCATTCTCAAGCCGCATGCCATCAGTAATGAACTGAATTGTAAAAGTATGAACTTTAAGTGTAGACAATGGAATTTCTCACTAACCAGAGTTATTGTACCAACCTCAGACTGCGTCTATCCCCAGACTCAATTCCCGTGGTTGACTCTGATGTAAGCCTTGTGTTATTTTGTAAAACATGGCCCATCACTGCCGTCTGTAATTTCTTCCAATGAGACATGCTGACTGGTAGTTTCTTTGGCTTGTTGGGAAACTCTGCACCGAATACATCGTCACTGAAAGTAAATGTCATTCAAAGATTTCGGGCTCAAAATAAGCTCCCCGCCTGCCAAGCCCATATTTATTTATGGGCCAATAAAAATTTCCTGAACAATTTTTGAAAAGGGTCGACCAAGGAACATGCTGGTAAAGTTTCATTGAAATCGGCCCAATAGTTCATGAGAAGAGATTTCAGGATTAAAATAAGCCCTGTTTGCCATGCCCATATTAATGGGCCATTCAAAATATTGCAAACAATTTTGAAAAGGATCACCCAAGGAACATTCTGGCCTCGTGGTTCAGGAGGAAATGCGTTCAAAGATCTCAGGCTCAAGATAAGCCCTGCCCTGCCATGCCCATTTTTATGGGCCAAATTGAAATTTTGAGAAACAATTTTTGAAAGAGCCACTCAGGGAACATTCTGGTAAAATTCATTGAAATCAGCACAGTGGTTCCAGAGATGTTGTTCAAAGATTTTGGGCTCAAAATGAAATTTTACTAACAATTTGGTCACCAAAGGAACATTCTGGTAAAGTTTCATTGAAATTGGCCAATTGGTTCAGGAGGAGAAAAAGAAGTTTTAAAGATTGTTGACGACGGATGACTCACATCACAAGGCGTACGCAGGGTGATCCTTAAAGCTCCCCTTGAACATGTTGTGCTCAGGTGAGCTAAAAATGAATATTTGTAATGACATTGTACTTTTTGTATAAGTCTTTTGAAATACAATGATAAATTTTTCCTTTTCCAAACAGCCACCAAGAATATCCTTAAAAATATATTTCTGGATTAAGAGCCCTTAGAGCATTTATTTTTGAAAATTGTTTACTGTTATTGTAAAAAACATTTAAACCCTGAGTTTTCTCATCTTTTTTAAGAAGAATATTTCACCTGTCACTATTATTATCCTGGTAGAGCACAGCCTGTGTAGACATGGACATCTGCTTGTTCATTCCAGGGGTGTTGTGAACAGACATGGGAAAACTTCTGGAGGCCTCCAAACCTACAATACAAAATAACATCAGCTTATTTGTTTTATTTCTTTGTACTGGGTTAAATGCCACTTTCAACATTTTTGAGGCAACTGATGCACCTACCCATGGTTTCAAGTTGTTTCTCACACCAGTACAGCCACAAAATTTCATTTGAGCCACTTACTGTCCATTCCACTAAGTGACTCATGTCTCATTGAATGTTGTCAATGTCAGATTCTGGGGTTCAAACTCAAAACCCAAGGTTTTGCAACCTAATGTGTTTCATCTGAACTAGCAGGGCTCTGCAAAATGTACCTCTGAGTGAAATATCCTCATTGGTGAGACAGACAATAAGCAGTCTTGACATCCACACAGTGTGTTTACCCTTGTGTTGCTGAATCCTGAAAATTCCTGCTTTGGCTTGAGCTTTCAACAAAAATTAGTTTGTACATATCAAGGGTTTAGCACAAGACTGTACTAAGTGTATATACAGAGTGCAGTATGATCTAGGTCTACATCATCTCTACAATTATGTGCAATCTGAAATGAGTCTATATCTCTATTTCATCCCCTTCCAAATAGAAACTGTCTTGTGCATCCAGAGCTTGCAGCACTTGTTTTAATACAACTTTCCAGGGCTCTATTCAGAATGACAAGGGATGCAGAAGCAGAACTAAATTTGATTGTCTGGTACCATATAGACCAATTTTGAGGTATATATGACTTAAATCATTCAGTTTTTGATTCAAAGTCTACCTCCACTGTGATATGTAGATGAATACTCTGTGTAAAGGGGCTGTCACACCACAGCGTATGAGAGTAACTTATGCCCTGCCTATGAAATACTGCTTATACACACAACTTTTCAGCCTATAACCACCACCCTCGCCAAATTTTTATCATACACAAATGTCCAGCCTATGCCCATCGTTAGTGTAATATATGAAGAGCGTATACGTAGCAAACACAATAAACTTCAAAAGAAACACTCTTCTTTCCATAGCACACATATAATCATTCTATATATGGTTGAAAAATTCAATGTAAACTGTGGACTACATTGAGATAATGAGGAAATTTGGTTTGAGATTTGATATTCCCCATTTCCCAGGAGACTTGAAAGATCTGACCCTATTTAGAAAGCAACGTTTAACATGATAGATAGTTCAATTATTCCGTGTATGCCTAAAAAGAACCCAGTGAAAAACTGTACACACTACCGCATTGTCGATTGAAGTTATTCAAATTTTCAGAAGACTCTCATTCTCATGTTACTTGAAGAACCCAGTCCCTTTTCAATTGCACAGTCAAATGAACGATCTAAGTTAAGATAACACACCCATTCTGTACATGTTGGTAGATAATAAAAGAAACACTGTAAACTATTTTGCGATAACGAGATAAAATGTACAGAAGGACGCAAAGACACACAAGTAAACGGACGGAATGACAAAAAACCGCCGTCGCCACAGCTCTTTTGTCCTTCAATCAGTAGAGGAATAAAAATATGAGTAAGAGGAAGTCTAAAGCTATTCTGTCTGCAAACTCGATAGGGAATGTTAAAAAAAGATGTAACTGTCAGTAAAAAAACTCGCTGAAGGTGTAGTTAACATGTCTCGTTTTCTCTTGTCCTGGTGATCAGGTCACATGACTCTTCTCCTTTATCCGAAGTTAAGCCGGTTCAAAATCATCCTCCAGTAAAAATACAAGCCAAAAATAAAGGAGAATGTAGGAGGGGTAGTACCTGTATTACAACCAAAATTACTATTTTCAGCCAGTGTATGCCAAGCCTACTCAACTTATAGGCAACATACCTCTGGCGACACTCTAGCGTATTGATCATATGCATACCGTTTGACTAGCGTATATTCTATATGCTGGCATACGCTGGACGTTTTTAACATGTTAAAAATTATTTTTGGGCTTCTGCTTATAAGAACATATACCAGCGTACTTGTTGCATACACAACTTATGACTAACGAATGCTTAGCGTACATCAGCGTATGCAAGCTTATGAGCATACATTGGCATATGTTAGTGCCATAGGCTGTGGTGTGACAGCCCCAAAAGTTTCAAGACATTTGATACAAAAATGTAGTCTCTAGAGTACACACAAGGTTTATCGTAGATTCGACACCATGACCTATTTTTTTACCTAACTTGACCCAAATTTGAACTCATCTTAGACATCATGTACATCATTACTCTGACCAAGTTTCAAGACATTTGAGCCTATAAGGTGGCCTCCAGTCTGCAAACAAAGTATTTCTGTAATTTGACCATGTGACCTAGTTTTTTATCCAAACTAGTCTGAGGTTTCATAGAGACAAACATACTGATCAAGTTTCAAGATATTTGAGTAAAAAATGCAGACATCAGAGTACTAACAAGAGATTGATGGATGACAGAAGAAGAAAAAAAGACAGCATGATGTAAATTAGCTCACCATGAGAACTTTGTGCCCTGGTGAGCTAATAAAAGTTAAACAAACCAAACTAAAACTGTCACAAAGCAGACTTATAACCCCCCCCCCCCCCCCCCACCAGCACTGTGTCAAAATGGAAGTGCTTTTAGTGCAGGATGTGTTTGTAACAAAAATAAAGGTCATAACCAGTAATTGCATGAAGTTTCAAGATTCTAGGTCAGTTGGTTCTCGAGTTTGTGTCTGGAAACGAAAAGGTCTACAAACAGACGAATGGATGGATGGACAGACAGACAGACATGGTGAAACCAATATACCTCCCTCTACTTCGTTGATGGGGGGGGGGGGGGGGGGGTGGTTTGTATAATGACCACCTGAAAGCTTGTCTTTAAGTACCATATAGTGATGGAAATGCCTAGAATTATTGAAAACTTTCTCCTATACAGTTATCTTGCTTGACAGAATAGATTTCTTGAAGGATAGGAAAACAGTTTGGCAAGTTACCAAAAACAAAGAATTTTGTGGACTAATAAAGACACCAACACCATTTTAAATGTTATCAAACTGAAAGTAATAAAAAATATCTCATCTTTAGGTTCTAAAACAGCCAAGCTTAGAATGCATGGAAAAAATGACCAAATCAGAAGAGCATGGTGCTTGCAATGACCATAAAGAAATTTTTCAAATAAAATTAAGATTAAACTTAAATTTTAATAAATCATAAGTAAATGTTGTACTTCCAGCTGTCCAAATCACCTTTACCCTAAAAGTTCTAATTGAGCCCCATGCTCTAATATAGGCCCATCCCTTTCTTGGACGTCAAGATTGACCACTTTTTGCATAATTTTTAGAAATTATATAGCCTCTTATAAACCTCCACCCTGACAAAATCAATGTCATGATGATTTCAAAGGAAAGTAAATAGATTAATGTAACTTTTTCAAATCAAATGTTAAGCTTTGGTGTTTATTCAGTGCTTAAATTAATGATTTGCTTTAAGTTTTTCTTTCATTTACAGTAGATTTACAGTTGAGATGCCCTGGAAAAACGGCATTTTTGGCTATTTTCTATGTCTTAAAAACTATTACCTCTAAATAAGCGCCATCCCCATCTAATAGAACATGATAATTCTAATAAACCACCTGGTTTGCATTATAGCTTCTACGATATTGAATAAATTCTATTTATAACTATTCAGTAAAGTTTGTGGAATTTCCTCAATTTCTCCTTTTTATTTAATAAATCAGTAATATTTAGGAAATTTACCAGAGCTCAAAAAGGGGATTTCATTTTTGAAGCATGAAGTTTCATTAGACTTTGTTATGGGTACTTTTTACAATTGTATGGTCAAGAATTCTCTAGTGAGTACTAACAACATAGGTTTAATAGGATAAATGAAACGAGGCCGTGCATGAGATTTACAAGAATTTCAAATATGTGCAAAGCAAAGACTCTGACCAGCCTGTGCATCCTCACAGTCTGACCAGAGTCATCACTTTGCATTTAGTAGATAGATAACATTTCAAAGTACCTGTAGACCTTCAGGTAACTTTATATAAACAGCACATGGCTGTCAATCCTTCTCAATGTTTGCACCTCACGCACATTTGAAATTGTTGGAAATGTCACACACAGGTTCAAATATCATTCTCCCATTATCTGGAGCTGTGAGTTTGCATAATTGCCTCTAACCCAAAAATCAAATCTAGAGGAGATTCTTAAGTTCTAGTTAACCTTCACCAAAAGCTCCAAGACGTCAAGATTTGAGAAAAACCCTGAACAAGAGGCCCAAGAGGGCCTGTATCACTCCACTGGCTTAAAAATCTTGAGATTTGAAAGAGAGATATTGAAAATAGAAGGTAATGAAAGTGAACATCATTCAGAAGGAATTCTGACTTTTTCTAAGTTAAAACTGACTAATGAAGGAATGAACTTATTTAACTAATATGTAAAATTACAAGGAAGAAAACTATTTAGATATCACTTTGTAACAAGAGGACCAGAATGGCCCTAAACCGCTCACCTGAATTTAATTGATCCAGTGGATCTCATCCAATCCAAATTTCTTGAGCAACTTTAGAAAAGGGTCAGCCAAGGAAAATTCTGGTAAAGTTTCATTGAAAGCGGCCTAATGGTTCAGGAGAAGATGTCATTCAAAAATTTCAGGGTCAAAAAAAGCCCCGCCCTGCCACACACATATTTGGGGGTCAATCCAAATTTCTTGAACAACTTTAGAGGGTCACCCATGGAACATTCTGGTAAAGTTTCATTGAAACCAGCCCCATGTTCAGGAGAGGATGTAGTTCAAAGATTTCGGGGTCAAAAAAAGCCCCGCCCTGCCACACACATATTTGGGGGTCAATCCAAATTTCTTGAACAACTTTGGAGGGTCACCCATGCAGCCTGTCCAGCACATCTTGTTGAAAAATTAGGGCTTATTTTAGGGACAAAAATCGAAAAAAATTAGGGCTAAAATAAGGAATTACAATGATAAATAAGGGAAATTTAAACATAAACAATAACTTAATATTGCGTCATTCACAAGAGCAAACTTACTAGATACATGTACTAATAATACTACTAATATTTAATGAAGTGATTAAAATATCATCAGCAAGGTTATGAAGTGTTCAGGAAACATTATTGTCTATAGAGAAAAAAAAGAGAAGTGTTTAGGAAAAATTATTGTTTATAGAGAAAATTATGAAAGATATCAACAAGGATCTCACTGTCTTAACAAAATTGAAAGACAAAAATAACATTATTAAACAGTATATGACCTTTTAAATTGTCAAGACCATTTATTAAGAAAAAATGGAGTCAAATTTGTGAACCTTTGAATGTATAAGAAATACCTTTCCAAAAGGAGTCCTCTCACATTCATATTTTACAAAATACCACTTTAATCAGTAGACTTCATGAAAATCATACAACTATCAAGCAGGCTTGAGAAAGACTGAGCCAAAGTTGTTGCCTGTAGAATCAGAAAATTATACTTGAGACCCCCTTTTGCTAGATTGAACAGCATATATACCTATTCATTATTCAATTAGGCTGTTTATATTTGCATGTATATAAGCATTATTTCTCAGGCAGTTTGGGAGAATTTAAGCCAAAGTTTAATCTTGAAAATGGGTAAGAAACAAATACATGAAGTCGCTGAGTACTTAAATAACTTATATGGTATGTTCACAGGGACTGTCCTCACTATGACATAACCATTTTCATTCAGTCAGAGAAAGGTTAGCCAAAATTTTGCCCAGCAGAGGGGTTGAAAGGAAATTTTCAATCACATCTGTGACTTAATGTCATGTGTATAAATTGTCAAAATATTAAGTTCAATAACGAATGTTCTTCATGATCATATTAATTTCATTTTCAGGTTTGAAAAAAAGTTGTGTAGAAATGGTCAATAAGACTACTTTTGTTGTTATATTGAAAAGAACATAACACTATATTCACTGAGGGTGCTTGTGAGTCCATGCTAATGGTTTCAGCTTATTGTGCTTTATGAAGTGGTAAACCTCAACAGACTGACCTCAATGACAATGTTGATCTGCAGAGTCAAAAAGATTTCAGATATTTAACACAGTAAGAAAGCATAGTGAAAGTATTGTGAAAGGATTGTTGAGAAACTTTTATATCAACACATATTCTTTCCGTGAAAAACTAACAAGGAATATTAGGAATTGCAAGTAAAATTAAGGGCTTTTTTAGGAATTTGCCTTGTTTTCTTCACTTTTTTAGGAATTTTAGCCAAACTGAAAAAAAATAGGATTTTTTAGGAATTTTAGGGACGCTGGACAGCCTGCCCATGGAACATTCTGGTAAAGTTTCATTGAAACCAGCCCCATGGTTCAGGAGAGGATGTAGTTCAAAGATTTCGGGGTCAAAATAAGCCCCGCCCTGCCACATCCATATATCGGGGCCAATCCAAATTTCTTGAACAACTTTAGAAGAGGGTCACCAAAGGAACATTCTGGTAAAATTTCATTAAAATTGGCCCAATGGTTCAGGAGGAGATGGCATTAAAAGATTTCAGGGTCAAAATAAGCCCCATCCTGCCACGCCCATATTTTGGGGTCAATCCAAATTTCTTGAACAACTTGAAAAGAGGGTCACCCAAGGAACATGCTGGTAAAGTTTCGTCAAAATCCACCCATTGGTTTAGGAGGAGAAGATGTTTAAAGAAAAGTTTACGCACGCACGACGGACACCTCGCCATGACCAAAGCTCGCTGGCCTTTGGCCAGTGGAGCTAAAAACCAAGACTTGTTTCTGAAACAAATGCTCCCAAAACAGAAAATTATTCAAAAGTTTGAAATTGATAGATGATTATCAATGAGAGGCTTCAATAATCTTCCTGTTGAGAGACATAGAAATTATTAGCACTTTGTAGAGTGTAGAGTACATGTGAATACATATTCATGCAGTAAGTAGCTTTGGTAACTAATGGCTATAATTTGTACTATAAGGTTACTATGGGTACAGACTACCTTCAAACACTGGGGGTAGTGACCTTGACCTTGAACAATTATTATGCTCAGGAGCTGTTTCTGGATAACCTGTCAATTGCAATTCACACAATTTCAGTGATATGTTTATATTAATTTTTACGAGTTGAATTAAACTCTGAATTAATTCAATAATGCAACACTAGAATCTTATAATTCATAAATATGAACAACACTTGAAATCAATATATTTACATATCACATGAAAATAATTACATGTAATGTGAGTCTTACAATTTATCACCAATCGATTTCAATGAAAGCTAGATCTCTGATCACTCACTTAAACTTGTTCTTTATTGTGATGATTTATATATATAGTATTATGTATACAATAAATCATTAACTCATTAACTCGCTGAACCTGGAATATTCTTGCTTTGGCAGGTGGTATTTACATAGATAAACCTGCATACTATGTTGAGTATAATCATGGTCTATACTGTCTGACTCCTTTTTTCCAAATAGCAGAGTTTAATTATCATTATCATTATTATATTTTTCTATGATAAACAAAAACTCGAAATAAGAACATCCATGGCATCCATCACTTTGATTTTAAAGCAATTTTGCCATGGTTTTAACCAGTATGACAAGGGTTTAAATTATGTTAATAGGGTTGGTTACTATGGGACGATATTTCCTTCAGCTGTTGGTAGTAGCAACTGGATCATTATCTCATTATCTACATCCTTATATCCAGATAAAATTTTCATTTAATAAATTTCATTACAAGAGGAACCCATTGATACCGTTAAATTGGCACTGGTACATCAGATTCGATGGCTCAGCACGAAACAGTTGTAACTCCCTATAAACATATAGGGAGTTACAACTGTTTCGCGCTGAGCCATTCTGATATAATGTTTTCACTGGTATTGTTAAAAGTAAGAGTATATTAAGTGTTAGTAAAAGAAATTTAATTCTGAAACACTCACGTTTCTTGTAAGCTAGAATGCCAGAATCCACTGACTCTCCCCACTTCTGATTCTCGTATTTCTCCCAGAAATATTTACGTCGGGAAGTTGTCAGTGACGACTGGGTACTATGTGACACCAGAAGTTCCGTACCATGTAGGTCGCAGGTCATAAATAGACTCGGTCGATGTGTCAATAAGTCTGCTTCCTGCATATTCTGAAAGATACAAAGCACAGATGTCAAGAATAGAGGGGGTTAAGCCAGTTTATCTTTATTTCTCAACAAAACCATATTCAAATACCGTATTTCTCCTTATAAATGCTCCCGGGAGCTTTAATTTACATGGTCCTGGAGCTTTTATGTAGTATGCATTTTCTCATTTTAAAAGATCATTGAATTTGATGTTTTTAGACACATATGAATGATTGTATAGAGGAAATTCATCTCAAATTAGAGACGAAGTCTCAAAATTATCCTAAAATTTAGGCATTTGAATTGGGATTCTTTAGTAAACAAGATGTGTTTGTGAAACACGAATGCCCCTGTAACGGCATTTTGTTTCAAAGTTTGACCTTGACAGATGACCTAGACCTTGTCACATGACCTTGACTTTGGTACCAGTGGATGCAGATCATTGAGATCTATCATCATGCCAAATATTAGCTTTGTATCTTGAATAGACTTGAAGATATTGGCAAGGTTAAGTTTTCAGGTTAAGTTTTCGGACAGACGGACAGACAGAAGGACAGACGGACGGACAGATGGACAGACAGACGGACATGAGTAAAACAATATGACCCAGATCTCTCGATACGGGGGCATAAAAATGTAGCGGTGCTGTTATTAGGGAGGGTGCTATTATTAGAGGAAATATGGTAGGAATAATGTAGCCACATTGCAGGTCATATGAAAGTATAATTTGAATATAGAATCCAAAAAGACATGTAGGTGCATTTTTTTTTCTAAAATAACAGTTTCTTTTTTCAAGTTAGACATTGATAAATAATCTTGACCTTGGTGTCTGCAGATAGCTTCTATTGAGTTCAATCGCTATGCCTTAAGGTTTTGTTTCTTGAATAGTTTTGATTAGATTTACATTGTTAAGTGTTTTTGTTGAGAATTATCCAAAGTTTGACGGCCTTGACATTCTAAAATGATGTAACATCAGTAGAGGTTTATCACTGAGATGTAACATTATTCCTGATATGAGTTTTGTATCTTGAATAGTCTAATAGTGACTTGCAATATTAATATGACCTTATCATATTACATTGACCTTGGTCTCAGCAGATGAGCATTTATAATTGAGATGTATTATCATCTCTGACTGATGCTAAATCTTTTTGCAGAGTTTGAATCCCTCTAATAGTTGCTGAAAAAGTGAGCGGACAAGACAAAAAAAAAAAAAACTAGTCAGATTAATTGACTGACTAGCTGACTCCTATATACCCCCAAACCTATGTTTATATACCATATAGATGGTTAAGTACAAAACAGTTGTAGCTGCCTATATATTTATAGGCAGCTACAACTCTTTCGCCCATCCATATAATTGTGGTATTCAAATTACAAGGTAAAAGTTTATTAGGTACAGAGACAACAAAGCTTATTATTAAAATCAAATATAGACAATTTTACCATAAATAGATTTAATTAGCCATTGCAGCTGGATTTATATTTTCTATAATGGAGCCAGAATAGTTCAAAAGAGACCAATAATTGACAAAGTTTAATACTTTAAAACATAGGTTGACACTAACCTGTTTGCAAAAACGCTGTTGCATATCCACCATGACAAAAGGGGTAGAAAATTAGAGAGAGATAGATGAAAAAGATCACACAAGCAGGGGTGTGGAATTCCCATGCCCGACTTGTCCGACACGGGCTTTTGTACTTGAGGACAAGTAAATTTTTCTAAGCCACTTTTCCAAGGACAAGTAAATACCAGGGCAAATCTTGGAATGTTGCTTAAAATAATTAAGAGAGAAATCATCCTAATGTTCATATCATAGGGTAGAAAACATTGTTTTTAATGAAGAAAATGCTGGATACCAGCATTTTCTTCATCAAAAGGCAATGTTTTTTTCAAATTTTTCTATTCACTTTTTAGCGGACAAGTTCATTTTGATCCTGGACAAGTAGAAAATCCGCTTTTACTTGTCCAGGGACAAGTGGAGAAAACTCGTATTTCCACACCCCTGACACAAGGATCAATGGTAGGCTAGTCAATGTTAACAAGAAACAAGATGTCTTTGTGAAACATGGATACCCTTTAACGGCAATTTTTTAAACTTTGACCTTGACAGATGACCTTGTCCTTTGTATCTGCAAATGTATATCCTTGATCGACATCTATCATCATGCCAAATATGACCATTGTATCTTAGATGGCCTTGAAGTCATAGTAATAGAAAGATTTTTGGTAATTTTTTGTGTAGACAGATGGACGGATTGACAGACAGACTATGGCAAAACTTTATGGCCCAATTTTTTAGACATAATTTTTTAATATATTTTGGATTATCAAAGAAATAATGGTAGATTATCATTTGATAAACTCACCACCTAAACAGTAAAATTATCAAAAACTTATGCCCGGCTTTTGTTCATTTCATCCTATCTGATGTTATCTAAGCAAAGCCCAATAAGTGACGTCATCGTGAATGTTGCATAGCAATCATGTGCAAAATAATACGCTAAATTAAAATAATGTTTGTGACTCTTTCATTTTGTACAAGTCTTAAGATTTAATGTAAACAATGAAAACCCATTCTGCTTAAGGTATTATGTTATACTGGACTTTATGTACAGAAAATTGCATAGGTAAGAAATGCAGACATAACCTCAAAAATTTATAATAAAATAACTATCCTCATTTTAAATGGCTCAGCACATGGAGCCATTTCATGGATTGAAATTTGAATTTAAAATTATAAAGGAGACAAAAGTATCTATGTTTTAACTTTTATTAAGTTGAATAAAATCTGAAGCAAAATTTGCATAAAAATCAAAGGGCAAAAAGCACTGGAAGGTCTGATTGGGAGTCCATAACTTGTTTGAATATAATTCTAATGTGAAATGGAAGAAAAAAGGTGAGGTATAGTAAAATCAGACCCTTTATGTATTCAGACTGATCTTTGTCTTCACCTCTTTCCAAAAAAGAGAAATTCCTCTTTAACCCTTGTCATGCTGAATGAATTTTGGCTAAAAATTTGCATCAAAATCAAAGGGGAAAAAATCATTGAAAGTACGAACTGTAGGTCAATTTTTATTTGAACTAGATAGCCTTGAATTGCTTGAGTCGCTCCGCAGGCTTGAAATTCTTGAAATAGCAAATGTAAGGTTTGACTAGATTTTAAGATTATTTGGGTTCTACTGATGTTGAAATGATTTTCAAAGTTTCCACAATATAAATTATATAGAAATGACCTCTGTCCATAAAAGACATATTTTTCATCCGAATGACAATAATTTTTCGCTGCATGAAAAAGGTTCACTCAAGGAACATTCCAGTGTTTGGTTGATACCCATCAGTAAAATTCTGAGAAAATGACTTTTAAAGTTTCCACTAAATAACATATAGAGAAATGACCTCCGCCCATAAAAATGCATATTTTTCATCAGATCACAATAAGTTTTGTATACTGATAAAGGGTCGCCCAAGGATCATTCCAGTGAAATTTGGTTGATATCCATCAGTTAAATTCTGAGAAAATGATTTTTAAAGTTTCCACTGTAACATAACATATAGAGAAATGACCTCCACCCATAAAATGCATATTTTTCATCAGATCACAATAATTTTTTGTAGACTGATAAAGGGTTGCCCAAGGATCTTTCCCGTGAAATTTGGTTGCTATCCATCTATTACATTCTGAGAAAATGATTTTCAAAGTTCCCACTATATAATATATAGAGAAATGACCTCCACCCATAAAATGAATATTTTTCATCCGATCACAATAATTTTTTGTAGACTGATAAAGGATTGCCCAAGGATCATTCCAGTAAAATTTGGTTGATATCAATCAATTACATTCTAAGAAAATAATTTTCAAAGTTTCCACCATATAACGTATAGAGAAACGACCTCCGCCCACAAAATGCATATTTTTCATCCAATCACAATAATTTTTGGTAGATTGATAAAGGGTCACCCAAGGATCATTCATGTAAAATTTAATTGGTATCCATCAATTAGAATCTGATAAAACTCACTTTTTACCATATTTGGAAATTAGCCATGCCCATTAAATCTATGTTTTTCATTGGATCAAAATTTCTTGAACAACTTTGAAAGAGGGTCACTCAAGGATCATTCCTGTGAAGTTTGATTGAAATCCATCCAGTAGTTTCTGAGGAGAAGATTTTTAAAGAAAAAGTTTACGACCGCACACACGCATGGACGGAAGGACGCACGACGGACACAAGGCCATGACAATAGCCCCATTAGCTTTCAGCCAGTGGAGCTAAAAACTAAATCTATTGGCAATTCTGGTTTGAAAGTGAGAAACAGGTGGTATAGATACACATCATGTGCAGGCTGATGTTTGTCTATAGCTCCTGCCAAAGCAGGAATATTCTGGGTTCAGCATGACAAGAGTTAAGCATAAAAAAGGTAACAATGTTGTTGTTGGTGTTACAAATGGTCTCTTTTTGTCAAAGCTATAACTTTCTCATTTGCATGTTTAAAATAGTTTATTGTGTTTAGCATTTGTATTGTATATGTGTTGTTTTATGTTGTAATTTGTATTGTTGTAAATTGAGCTCTCCTATCATGGTGGTAATAAAAGAATCAATCAATAAACCTTGACAGATGACATTGATATTCAAAGATGTGTATTAATTAGCAGAACCTTCATACCAAATATGAGCGATGTAATTCAAAATGAGTTAAGATTAAATGAAAATGTTCAGTTTGCGGCTTAAATTTTCACAGACAGATGGAAAGTGTTTACTGTTGCTCTTGATCTAAGCAGCAGGGACATAAAATAATGGTGTAACAATAGGTCGAACTATCGCTGTATTGTGATATTTACCTTGCCAAGCAGTAGGTCCATAGTATTTTTTTAAGTCAATAAATATAGCAATAGTTCCTCTGACTATCGATTGCTTACAATAATTTGTAATAAAGAGGGCCTGTATCGCTCCACTGGCTTAAAAATCTCAAGATTTGAAAGAGAGATATTGAAAATAGAAGGTTATGAAAATGAACAGCATTCAGAAGGAATTCCAACTTTTTCTAAGCTGAAACTGACTTATGAACTTATTTAACTAATATGTAAAATTACAAGGAAGATATCACTTTGAAACAAGAGGACCAGAATGGCCCTAAACCGCTCATTAGAATTTTATTGACCCAGTTGATCTCATCCAATCCAAGTTTCTTGAACAACTTTGGAAGAGGGTTACCCAAGGAACATTCTGGTAAAGTTTTATTGAAACCAGCCTTATGGTTCAGGAGGAGATGTCATTCAAAAATTTTTGGGTCAAAAAAAGCCCCGCTCTGCCACGCCCATATTTGGGGGTCGATCCAAATTTCTTGAACAACTTTAGAAGAGGGTCACCCAAGGAACATTCTGGTAAAGTTTCATTGAAATCAAACCCATGGTTCAGTAGAGGATGTAGTTCAAAGATTTTGGGAACAAAATAAGCTTCGCCCTGCCACGCCCATATTTGGGGGGTCTATCCAAATTTCTTGAACAACTTTAGAAGAGGGTCGCCAAGGGAACATTCTGGTAAAGTTTCATTGAAATTGGCCCAATTGTTCAGGAGGAGATGTCTTTCAGAGATTTCGGGGTCAAAATAAGCCCCACCCTGCCAGGCTCATATTTGGGATCAATCCAAATTTCTTGAACAACTTAAGGAGAGGGTCACCCAAGGAACATTCTGGTAAAGTTTCATTGAAATTTGCCCAATGGTACAGGAAGAGATGAGGTTCAAAGATTTTGGGGTCTAAATTAGCCACACCCATATTTGGGGGTCCATCCAAATTTCTTGAACAACTTTGGAAGAGGGTCAACTAAGGAATATTCTGGTAAAGTTTCTTTGAAATCGGCCCAATGGTTCAGGAGAAGATGTTGTTCAAAGATTTTTGGGTCAAAATAAGCCCCGCCCTGCCACGCCCATATTTGGGAGTCAATACAAAATTCTTGAACAACTTTGGAAGAGGGTCACCAAAGGAACATTCTGGTAAAGTTTCGTCAAAATCAACCTGTTGGTTTAGGAGGAGAAGATGTTTAAAGAAAAGTTTACGCACGCACGGAAGGACGGACGCACAGACGCACTACGGACACCTCGCCATGACAATAGCTTGCTGGCCTTCGGCCAGTGGAGCTTAAAATGAAAGTAAAATGAAAGTAGAACTAAATGTAGTAACAATGCTGCTTTTCGGCATGTTTTCATTAGAGAATGGGTCAAATCCAATTCTGTTTAAGGGAATATCCATAATTAGATTATTTGATCATATACTCGCCATTGACAAGGTAAACAGCATCTTATAATTACAAGAATAATATAAAGTTACTGTCTAATTAAAAGTATTGCGCTTTAACATTGATTATTATCTAATTTTTCTGTAAAAACAACTACTGTGATAGTATTGCAATAGTTTTCTGACTATCGCAATTCTATTCCAATAGCAACTTTACTATTGCAAAACTATGGTGATTCTAATTTTGAACTTAATAGTTACCCCTAACATAAAATAAGCTACTTTTTACATACCTGTAAATATGGAAATATTTTAAAATCCTTAAGCAATTTACAATAAGAGAGACAAATACACAACAAGCACCAAATAACATTAATTCTTGTCATTTGATATACCTAGTATCTTCTTTCATTTAAAAGGAATTTGCCAAGACAATAAAACCCACCAATGCTTTTAGGCTGTCATCTTTATCCTGAGTACTTGAGGAACTTTGAATTTTTTTCCTAGAGTGGAGGTCCCGTTTAGCCTGTAAGCCTAACAACCAGATCATCATAGATTCATGGTTTTCTGCCGTGAAGATGTGCTCTTTTCCATCAGATCTGAAATTCAGAAGAATAAAAAAATTAATTCATTAAACAATTTCATCTAATTTTTTCAACATTTTTCAACCGGTCTGAAAGTTGATAGAGGATCAACAAGCAATTATGAAAAGTTGGTGCAATTTGAAAAGAAACCTTCCTAAATGGTTGGAAATATTGTGGGAAAAGCAATTTCTTCCTTTTTCCACAATATATCCTCCTAATCATCAAACCACAGGGATGTAGAATTCCCAGACTACACAAGAAAGGGCCTAAGAAAAATATTCTAATTAGTGCATCACCTATTCATTAGGATTACTTAGGAAAAGAGGATTTCAAGGAAGTAATTCAGTACATGTATTCATTTAAACAGACATGTAAATGGTTGCTAATAGTAACCATTCTCCAGTATGTCAACAAGAGCAGAGACAAAGGATACAAAAAGCTTTAACCCTTTGCTGTTTAATCCCTGCTTTTTACCTGCCTGTGATTTTTTGATTGAGAAAACATTGTGAAAAAAGAAGAAATTGCTTCTGACAAGCAATTTCTTCTTTATCCACACTATTTTCTACCCTACTGAATGGTTATTTTTCAAATTAAGTCCACTTTAAATTTTCGTCTGCAAAACCTTTGAATTTGGACAGGTCCAAAATTTTGTAAAACAGGAAAGGGTTAATTTCATTCCCCAATACTTGTACTTTGTCTTGATGAACAATATTCCTGTTTTGGTATTACTAGAGGTGCTTGAGTGCCTGATGAGGTCCACAAGCCTGAATTTAAGGCAAAAGATAGAGGGTGTATTTTGAAATTTAGATCAAAGTATTTCAAAAATAATACGAGGGTGAATAAAAAATTACGTAGACTAGCGTTGCTGAAATTTTGATTTTAAAGACTTTGAAGAGAAAACTACACTGTTATTGAATTGCGGCATTTTTCTTTTTATCGTGTAAATTTGGATGAAATCCAAATAATTGGTCACCTGTAGCAACCATTCTTAAACAAGTAGTCATCTGGTACCGGCGCACGGTAGCGTCGTCAATATGACGCTACAGTATTGATAACTTCCATCGAAATTCCGCACCTTTCAAAATACTCTACTCAACAAAAAACACAATTTCTGCATCGCCTAACCATTGGATAAGCACTATTTTCATATCTATCTGATCCAAAATGATGAACTTAAATGTGAAATGTGTCTAAACGATACTGAACTGATGTTGTTTTGTGACAATTACAGATCAAACGTCGAGGAGACGTTTTCAATTCTCCGAGTGCCGTCCTTCAGAAACGCTCTTTATTCTAAAACAAACCTTAAAACCCATTTAAAAAGATTGTATATGATTACATTTGAAGACCCTTTACCACATTTTATCATTTCAACTTCTCAATTAGGCTTTCCATAGGTCCAGTAGAACTTTATTATTGTCCGGTTGTCTCGGGCTGCGCCGATGCCGTCATTTGGAAGGTCAAAAATTGACGCGTTCCTCTAGCCTTCTGACCTTGAATTCGACAATAGCGAATGGATTATGCTTAAATTTGAAACATCCTGACACATAACGTCAAAACGTATATAGGCGAAGTTTGGAAGTGTTTGGTCCAAATTAAGAGGACAATAATGGGTAGTATCACAAGGAAGAAACGTTACAAAATGGGTTGCGCCGGTGGCACCTACCCAGGAATATCAAATGTTGGATTTCTTACATCAAAGTCATAGCAAACTATTATAAATTTAGTATTATGTCAACATTAAATGGTTTGAAACGTGTACAAAATTTCATTTATTTTCTTCGGGAAATTCCGAAGTTATAGTAAAAGTCCATGTATTTTTTTATCAACCCTCGTAGTATAAACCAAACCTATAGTGTTGGTATACAATGAAATTGTTTTGTCAAGAAAAATGATAACACACAACATTGGGTTTCATTGACAAATAAAGATTATACACTGATTTTCTCATCTGTACCTCTACAGTGAATTTGTTGGATAATGATGAAAAGACAAATGTGTTTTCTTCAATAAGAAGGCAACTCTCACACAATATTATTTAATAACAAACAAGATTTGTTTGTAAAATACCAATGCTTCACTGGCAATATTTTTTTTAAAGTTTGGCCTTAATTTTTGACCTTTGACCTTGTATGATATGTATTAATTAGAGGAACCTTCTAGTTAAATTCCTGTATAATCATACTTACTTGAAATGTTACAGGAAATGTTTAGTTTGCAGGTTAAGTTTTCAGACAGACAGACAGACAGACAATTAATATATGTTTATTAACCCTTGTCATGCTGAACCCGAAATATTCCTGCTTTGGCTGGAGCTATAGACCAACATCAGCCTGCACATATGTGCAGACTGATGCTAGTCTACATCACCTGTTTCTCACTTTCAAACCAGAATTGTCAATAGATTTAGTTTTTCAAATAAAAATTGACCTACAGTTGGTTCTTTCTGTGCTTTTTGCCCTTTGATTTTGATGAAAATTTTAGCAAAGATTTATTCAGCATGACAAAGGTTAAGCACTAATGGCCCTAAAAAGTCTCTCTTTTTTTAAAGTTTGACCTTGATAATTGACCTTGAACTTGCTAGATGACATGGACCTTTATGTTGTATGATGTGCATTGACAAGAGAAACCTTCATGCCAAATATGAGCATATTCGCTCAAATAGTGTTAAAGTAACAGCAAATAATTAGTTCATTGATCAAGTTTTCACAGAAATTAAATCTTGATTATTTATCTTGACCTTCTAATGGATGGCCTTGACCTTCAAATTGTTTAATATATATTTATTGGACAAACAGTCATGCCAAATATACTGTAAGAAATGTTACTCAAATAGTGTTGATTTTAAAGCAAAATCTTCAAATTGCAAGTTAAGTTTTGGCAGATAGATGGACAGTCAGATGGTCAAGACATATCTGACCTTCATCCCTTTCCTTGACATTGGGCATATCCACACAAACTCTGCATGACACTAACACTTATCAAGGAGTACATATGAGTTAACCCTTTGCTGTTTAATCCCTGCTTTTTATGAGCCTGTGATTTTATGATTGAGAAAACATTGTGAAAAAAGAAGAAATTGCTTCTGACAAGCAATTTCTTCTTTTTCCACACTATTTTCTACCCTACTGAATGGTTAAATTTTCAAATTAAATCCACTTTGAATTTTCATCTGCAAAACCTTTAAATTTGGACAGGTCTAAAATTTTGTAAAACAGGAAAGGGTTAATTTATTTTGATAATAGAAGAAATACTCCTGCAAGTACTTTCAATTGATCTTGAGCAGTGGCCTTGACCTTTTGTATACCTAACCAAACTCTTTGCACGAAACTGACTAGACCACGCTTACAGCAAATTAGTCAATCAGAGAAGAGTATTTCAAAGGTACCGCATTTATTCTAATAATCGCCCATATTCTAATAATCGCCCATCCCCCAAAACACCTCCCAAAATCGGACATTTGAAGACCAATTTTAGGAAAAAGTTGGTAACTCTAATAATCGCCCATCCCCCCTATCGGAGAAAAAATGCTCATACAATCCTCCAATTTTTTCAACAAATAGTTCCAAATTCATGCATACACCTTCGACAAATACCAAAAATTACGATGATTTAGATGAACTGGGATTCATTTACGAGAATTATTAAAGATCGAGAAACGCTTGTTTATGTTAGCGATGGTCGTGACAGCATAATTAATCAGATTTTAATAACTTTGTTTCGATGATTTTATCTGAAACACTGATTATCAAAAGTATTTTCTAAATCGGATGCCAAAGAAAGATCACGTGTATGATTTCAGGTCAGTTGTCGCCACGACATTTACAGCCCCCACTGGCGGAAAATAAATACTTTTTTGTCCAAAACATGTTTACTATCTTTCAATCCAAAATTACGATATTCTGAAGAAACAATGGAATAGAAAGAATTTACCGATATTGAATGATATTTGTTTCAAATCCGAGATTAAATCCGAGTAGCATTCTGTTAAAAAAAATTACTAGTTTTGTGTTGCGACGAGGTAAAGGACGCGGAACAGTTTATTTTCGCGGAGGGTGAACAGGTGATCAAAGACGCCGACGGCTATTTTTGGAAGTGTTACCAGAGCTTGCACGCGCCTAACATTTGTCCGGGGTGATATCAAACCCTTTTAAAATAATTATTTACGTCTCTTTTTGGCCTTGTTACGGATTTTAATACTGAGGAAAACGGGCGTTCTTAATTTTTTTTTCGCACAGGTAGGCGATCCAACTACGCATAATTTTATGTTGTGGCTTAATTTAGTTCTTGTCGTTTCGCGAAAAATGTTAGAGGAGCAAACAATCGGATAGAATTGAAATGCGATATGTATATTAAGTGCGTGCAATAGCTATGATCGTATGTAGTTTTGATCATTTGGAGTCAGGACACGATACGCCGTAATTATTTTTATTTCTACAAAAACGAAGAATAATACAATTTTCTGAAACTCAAGAATCATTTATTGAACACTACAAACATTCATTATCAAGTAATTTCAGCCTGCTTTGCCCAAAATCTGTGTTAGGCAGTCTGAAAAAGAATGAAGATGGGTAAAATAATTGACATTTAAATACGGTCTTCGGCGCTATATCTTGCCAAAGTCGACATTTTTTTCGGTGACCGTATCAGAAGGGGAATTATTTTGCTATCTAATGATAAATAAATAATTGTTTATGTAAAGCAGCGTATTACTCCATATATTGGGAGGAAAATCCCGTCGAGAATGAAAAACTGGCAAGGTCTGAGTAGTGTCATTATTTTGCGTCTTTGTTCCCCGTTTATGGAAATTCATTTTGTATTTACCAGATACGTATCGTATTGTCACTTTTTAGGGACATTATAGGTCGGTACATAGGAAGTTTGAATTATTCCCCAACAGAATACCTCTAATAATCGCCCATCCCCAACTGCGTCAATCATGACTATTCTAATAAACGCCCGGGTGATTATTAGAATAAATACGGTATATATCACAGAAATATATCTGAGGGTTGTATTAACAGATATATACAATGTTAGCGTGTTATGCACATGAATCTCCACAAGTTTTGCTTGAGGAGTCATACTAATATAGCTCTTCTGAACTTCTGTCAAGAGAAAGGTCAGGAGAGCTAAAAACATGAAAGGTATACAGTAGATCAGACTGCGCGTATTTGGAGGCTGATTTTTGTCAGTACCTCCAGCAATAGCAAGAATATTCCAAGTTCAGCATGTTAAGGTAGTGGACCTGTAATAGTTCCGCAACATTTCAGAAGTAATGAACTTAAACAGTGTTAACCTAGGTTTCCAAATGATTCTCATTAGGAAACCTTGGTCAAAATTGTGAAAGTTCATGAGTGCCGAAATGTTGCTTTGTATAAAGGTTCCACTACCTTAAGGTTTAACATAACAGAAGTGGCAAGAGAACACAAAAAATGTTCAAAAATGTCACAGCTTGATTGGTTTCTTATTTCAGAGGCTCTAATGAGAAAATTTGACATTTGCCTTAGCAGCATTTCTTTAATGAAAATTGGTTTTCCCAGATTTTCAGGGAAACCTAATAATCACTTTCAGTGGAAAAAAGACATTTGTAAACCTACAGAATCAAGTTGTTGATATTTCTTTAATGTGCTCAGAAATCTGTTTTTTATGATGTTATTTTCAAAATATGAAAGTTCATCTAATCATGACTTTCATAATGTCAGTATTTTCCTTATTGAAACATGAAAGTTTGTCTAATCACGACATTTGGAAAATATCAAATAATATGAGTATTTTTCTTATTGAAATATAAAATCACAGGTTAATTACTTTTTGTTAAATGTCAAGATGTTTTTACGGTCTTATTTTATTTTATCAATATTACTTTTTCTTCAAAACTTTCCTGTGGATTTTAAGATTATTCAGTGGATCATCATATGGTTATTTCACTGAAATACCAGTGAAATAACCAAAGTACAGTAAGATTGTGAAAAGCTTACTTCGCCACTAAAAATTGGTTGTTAAAGAGAATGGTGGCTTGGTACATGTTTTGTTTTCATATAAGAAACACAACTTTGATTGTGTATGTTATTGCAATTTTCGCAATAATCATATGTTGTTAAAATTCAACAGAATTATCTCTTTGAGACCATTCTAATGAGTTTTAACAATAAAGGGTTCATTTACAATAATGTGGACATGTAATAGTTCCGCAACATTTGGACATATTCTTTCACAATGTTAATGGAGGTTTCCTAATGAAAATCATTAGGAAACCTCGTTTTACAATGTTAAAGATCATTACTTCTGAGATGTGGCAAAACTATTACGGGTCCACTACCTTAAAAACTGTAGCTTAATAGAAATTGACAATAAATAGACATGGTCAGCAGGGCAATATATACTTATTTAACCCTTTCCTGTTTTACCAAATTTTGGACCCGTCCAAATTTAAAGGTTTTGCAGACGAAAATTAAAAGTGAATTTAATTTGAAAAATAACCATCCAGTAGGGTAGAAAATGGTGTGGAAAAAGAAGAAATTGCTTGTCAGAAGCAATTTCTTCTTTATTCACAATGTTTTATTAATCATTAAATCACAGGCACGTAAAAAGCAGGGATTAAACGGCAAAGGGTTAACCTTGCTTTTCTTTCTGTATGGGCAAGTTTACTTGCTTCATAATAAATACATGATGAAATAACCACACAAAAATGACCATCTAGAACTATACGAAACAAATTATTCAAGAAGAGATAGAGCTCTACAGAGGTCATCCCAAGCCTAATAGTCTAATAATTAGCACAGCATAATATCTATAGTAAGGTAGAATAACTATTCTAGACTTATTAAATTGGGACAAGGCAAAAAGTTTTGATACTGTTCTATATGTGGATCCATGGGTGGGGTCAAGGGGCCTTGAACATCCCACCCCCCTGGAGTTTATGAAAAATATGGCAATGAAGTTGGATCTATGTCACATAATTATAAGATACTTTAATATGGGATTTCACAAGTCCTTCAACTATATTTCACAAAATTTCAAAGGAATCCCTCAGACAACTTAACCATTTTCATGCTGGATATGAAAACTTTGACAAAACTGCATAAAAATCAAAGTTCTGAAAGCACTGAGTGCAGTAATTTTGAGTTGCTATTTATTTTGAAAAAAAAGAATTCTTTAAACTCTTCAGGTTTAAAAAGGAAAATCAGGTGGTTAAGATCAGACCACACATCATTGGCTCAGTGTGAAACTGTTGAGTTACAACTGTTCCGTGCTGAGCCATCTATATATATTCACACTAATCTTTGTCTATACCTCCTACCCAAGCAGGAATATTCCGGGGTCAGCATGATTATGGTTAAGTTGAATTAAAGTCTACTTCTCTGCAAGCCACTTGAGAAACTTTAAATTTACTTGTAAACTGATTTTGTTACCATAGATAGAAGTCTCAAATGAATTAAAATTCCTGGAATTTTCCATGATCATTTTTCAGTTATTAGATAATTAAGTTGCCTTATTCTGTAGAGAGGCTGATCTGTTGTTCATTTGTCCTTAAGAAACCGCTAAGAGTGCCATTATGTTAGCACATAATGACATTTCACAGAAATTACATCTTTGTGATTCTGAACTCGCAATTAAGCCTGTGCATGACATTTTTGTGACTTTTGACTAGCATATAAGCCTGTGCATGACATTTTTGTGACTTTTGACTAGCATATAAGCCTGTGCATGACATTTTTGTGACTTTAAACTAGCATTTAAGCCAGTGCATGACATTTTTGTGACTTTTAACTAGCATTTTCGCCTATGGATGACATTTTTGTGACTTTTAACTAGCATTTAAGCCAGTGCATGACATTACCAACAATTTCAATACGTGCAACCCTTAGACTCATATCAGAATGACAAATCTAAATATCAATTATGAATTCAATGCCTTTTTTATCTTATAACTATACAAATATCCATGTGATAACATCACATATGATATTTTTTATATCACATGGATTTTTTCACAACAATGACATATGCAGTTATTTTTAGAAACTTTCATTTCTGTTAGAAACATCAAAGAAATAAGGCAAATAGAGGCTATAAAGATAAATATAATACATACTTAGAGTATTGTATGAAAAATTGTCTAACTTGGTTGTGTGAATTGAACATTGTCTCGACAGAGCCTCGACAATAATCAAATCCCTCAACCTTGTTAGATATTTCCTTCCCATTTTCAAAGGAGTTCATCCTCATGACCTAACAAAGATTCTGACCAAGTTTCATGATGATTGGACTATATTTGTGGCTTTAAAGGAGTAAACAAAAAAATTGTCATTAAAGCCCCTTTTCCTGTAATATGGCACAGATCCTATTCATTTCCAATAGGGTTCATCCTTGAGACCTGACAAACATTCTGACCAAGTTTCATGAAGATTGGAACATATTTGTGGCCACTAGAGTGTAAACAAATAATATTGTTATTAAGGCCCCTTTTCCCATGATATGGCATGGATCCTTCCTATTTTTAATAGAAATCATCCTCTTGACCTAACAAACATTCTGACAAAATTTCACGATGATTGGACCATATTTGTGGCAACTAGAGTGTAAACAAGAAAATTGTCATTAAGGTCCCTTTTCCCATGATAAGTCACGAATCCTTCCCATTTTCCATAGGATTCATCCTTGTGACCTGGCAAACATTCTGACCAAGTTTCATGATGATTGGACCTTATTTGTGGCCACTAGAGTGTAAACAAATAAAATTGTCAATAAGGCCACTTTTCCCGTGATATGGCACATATCCTTCCCATTTTCAATAGAGTTCATCCTCATGACCTAACAAACATTCTGACAAAGTTTCATGATGATTGGACCTTATTTGTGGCTTCTAGAGTGTAGACAAGAAAATCGTCATAAAGGTCCCTTTTCCAGTGATATGGCACTGATTCTTTCCATTTTAGCAATTATTACAAGGGACCACCCAAGGAATATTTCTGCCAAGTTTGTTTAATTTTGACTCAATAGTTTAGGAGATGTTGTTTAAAGACATTGTTGACGCCGTGACGGACAGACAGACGGACGCCGGACATTGATAGATCACAATAGCTCCCTTGAGCACTTCGTGCTCAGGTCACCTAATAAAAACACATCATTTTAAGATTCATCATAATATCATTTCACGGAAAATTGAAGCATAAATTTTTAATGAGACTTTTTGTACATCGATTTACATAATAAACGGTCATCACATGGCTTTTCTAAGGTTGATTAAATAATTGAGAATGTTTTTCTGCAAGTTTTTATAACATCCCTGGCATATATCTTACCTGGAAAGTGGGGCATCACTTAAAATAGCTTACAAATGTTTCGTTATCCTAAAAACAGGGCCAGGATTAGAATGTCCGCTAGACTTTTCTTTACAGTATTTTTTTCAAAGGGAATTAAATCTTTACAATTAAGTCCCCTGTCTCTGTTCACCACTTGTAAAAATGAACTTGGATTAAAGAGGCATGTAATAGAACTTCAACAAAAGCCGTCAGAGACGGATTATGCTCCCCGAATAAGGTATTGTCACAAAGACAAGAGCAATGTTGGACATGGACATCCCCTACCACGAAAGCTTGATAGTAAACTGAAGCCTAATAGATTAAAGATTCTTTTGTACTGTCAGAGATTTACCTAAAACCTAAGTATTAAAAATAACAAAGGGCAATAAATCCAAAATTATGCAAGCAAGAGTTGTAGTTCTTGCACTTGTCCTCCATGAGATCTATACACCCAAAAAGTTTCAAGCTGATAGCTATTATACTATAGGAGATGTGCTCCGAACAATATCTAAGTATCAAAAATAACAAAGGGCAATTACTCCAAAATTATGCAAGCAGGAGTTGTAGTTCTTGTGCATGGCACTTCTTCTCCATGAGATCTATACACCCAAAAAGCTTCAAGCTGATAGCTATTATACTATAGGAGATATGCTCCAGACATAATCTAAGTAACAAAAGTAACAAAGTGCAATAACTAAAAAACTATGCAAGCAAGAGTTGTACTTCTTGTGCACTGCACTTGTCCACCCATAAAGTTTCAAGTTGATAGCTATTATACTTTGGGAGATATGCTCTGTGGTCAGATTGCAAGGACTCAAATAAGGTGTTACCTTATACAGCTTACATAAAGGTAACAAACATTAAACCCCCTTCTTGCATGACATATTTTTAGACACAAATTTCAAATAGTTTATGGAAAAGGGCATCTGATTTGCTACTCAAATGTGAAATTTCATCAAATTCTGAGCATAAGACTAGGAGAAATGAAAGAATAACTGTATTTTACACGGTAACATAAATGAAACAAACATTTAACCCCTTTTTCCATGATATATTATTTTATGTTAATTTCAAATTGTTTGTAGTAAAGGGCATCTGATTTGCTTCTCAAATATGAAATTTCACTAAATTCTGACTATTAGACTTGGAGATATTTGGGGAAATCTGTTTTTTTACCCCAAGTCCCCTTTTCCTGTGACGAGGCCTCAAATCCAGAAACTGTCACAGATGCATCAACACTATATCATAGGAAGTTCACATGGTAAGTTTCATTTGATTTGGCCCAAGGGTTATGGAGAAATAGGTGGGGACGGACAGACGGAAGGAATAACTGTATTTTACACACTAACGTAAAGGTAACAAACATTTAGCCCCCTTTTTCCATGATATATTTTTTTTTTACGTCAATTTCAAATTGTTTATAGTAAAGGGCATCTGATTTACTACTCAAATATGAAATTTAACTAAATTCTGAATGTGAGACTAAGAGAAATTTGGGAAGAACTGTTTTTTACCCTAAGTCCCCTTTTCCTGTGCGAGGCCTCAAATCCAAAAACTGTCACAGATGCATAAACACCATATCATAGGAAGTTCACATGGTAAGTTTCATTTGATTTGGCCCAAGGGTTATGGAGAAATAGGTGGGGATGGACGGACAGACAAAGCGGCGGCTATATGCTCTCCCTTTGGGAAGCATAAACAAAATTTTTTTCTTAAAATGCAAACAAAAACATTTAAGGCCAGTCTATGCCACAATGTCAATCAAGTCATGAAAGTTATGTGAGCAGCACAGACACTAGAACGTGTCAAATGTCTATTATTACAAACAGTAAACACAACATTCCCAGACAAAAAGTCTGCAATTTTCCCCAATACACTCCATCAGATAATTGAAATTATTGTCACAGCGAGTTGTGGACAAGATGAATGGAAATCTTTGTAAAACACAACAGTGTTATTATCCTATTTCATGGCTGTCTGTTTCTTGCGTACTACAGACTAGTTCTGCTTGTGTCCTAATTCACATGAGTCAATGATCATCAATGAGTTGAACTTTTGAAAAATAGTATTCAGGGTTTGACACGTTATGCTTAAGTTAAGGACTCGCAATACCTGATGAACTAATTTGCATATCATGGACATTCTATGGGTTAATTTCAGTTAGGAAAAGAATTGGAGGCTGTTTGGGATAGTCTCAAATTCTTTCCTGAAGCTGAGCCCTTAATGGTTACAACTGTCTCTTGGACAAAATTAATGGAAAACACTACAGTGCTATCATCATGTGGTGTGCTTCAATTTACATAAGTCAATAACAATAAATGTGGAAAAATGAAATAACAATAAATCAACTAAGTAAACCATGATGAATTGTGACAAAATGTACAATAATCATAGCTAATTGTCCTATAAACATCTACAAATGACTATTTCAAATTGGACTTTTATACGCAATCACAAGTCATTCTGTTTTATTAGAGCTTAAGTGTCTCATGTCTGCAGTGTTTGTCATAGCAAATTATGAAATGATCTCATGAAAAGTCAACATACCTTGTATTGGGGTTTGAAGAAACATTTCTCATGTGGTTTTGCAAGACGTCACAAACATCAATGATTCCACTGAGGATGATGACATTGCATAAACAAAATCAAAGCAAGAATAAACTTAGGCATGCTATAATTTGATAACAAACTCAGTGTTTTCTGCATTTTGTGATCAAATTATAATCATGCCAAGATAATGTCCACAGGCATTGAGAAGGCATTGAGAAAATGTGTTTTCTTCAAGTGATTTGACCTATGTGCAACCAGAAAACAACTTACCTGAAAATTACCCAGTTACTACAATTACATCCGAGGCACTTTCAAGCTTACAGAAAAGTCTGAGCAATGTTCCTAATGATGCAGTTGCTTTTCCTATAGATTCAAGTGTACCTCTGATGAAGGCTATACTCAGGGATGTGGAAAAACAAATTTTATGCATTTGTCCCTGGACAAGTGAAACATGATCATCTACTTGTTCAGGATCAACATGAACTTCCCCGCGAAAAAAGGGAATGGATAAATAATAGAAATTATTGTTCTTAAAGAAGAAAATGCTGAAATCCAGGATTTTCTTCATTGAAAACAATATTTTCTACCTTTTTATACAACCATTTGGCTGATTAATCTCTTATCAAGTTCCATTCCAAGATTTGTCCTCAATTTATTTGTCCACACACAAGTAGCGAAGAAAAATGTACTTGACTGCTATACTCATCAAAATTCTAATTACAACTAGATCTACTCACCATTTTGTGAAGCAAAAGAACAAATCCATTGTTTATCAGTTGAAATCAGAATTAAACAAGTTTTATGATAAATGTGCAAATATGGTATTGTCCAACCATTTAACTGAAAATATTACCACATTGGCATCACAAGAGCGATCCCACACCTTTGTCTAAAACAGTGTCAGGATAAAAACACATATAATGCTATCATTAACACACAGTCACCTATATGCCTGATAATATTCTCCTATGAAAAAATCTTTGTGTATTTATTGAAATTATTGTCATGATGATCCATTAGAACCCGTAAAGGAACAAAATTCTCATATTATTCCGTACACAGCTGAGTGTCGTCTGGAGAAAATTGTCTCTCGTACTCTAGACAAGCTCCTGCTGTCTCATTATGCCCTAAGTCAATAACCAATAGTTCATTTCTTGAGCAGTTAATCAGTTAACAGAGATGCTTTCAGTTTGAAAGTATGCGACCAGCTTTTAATTCACTTACTACACGGAAACTGCAGGGGGTTTCCATCCATCTCCATTCAATTATGATTTTTTTTTAATATATTTCCCAAATAAGCTTTGGCAATCATTAAGGAAAGGCAAGATATTTCTTTTTCAAAAACACTTTCTTTACTTTCAAAAATGTTTTCAACTTTATTTCCAAGGATTCTTGTACACTTCCAGCAATATACATAAATACAAGGAGTGTGAAACTTTGAACATCAATGCTCAAAGGCATGAAATTACTTAACACAATCAAAGGTTATGAAAATTATATTATTTGCAAATTGTCCTGAAATATCTGTTAATCATACATAATGCATAGTGCTCCCTTTAGATTTGACCCCAGGGTCTTTATATGAACAAAGTTGGTAGAGGAGGTCAACTAGATGATGCTACATACCAAATATGAAAACTGTGTGTCCTCTGGTTTCAGAAATAGAAGATTTTTAAAGATTTTCGCTCTTTGATTCCATGTAAAAAGGGATGCGCCCAGGTGGGTCCCAAATATGATCCCAAGGTCTAGTTATAACGAACTTGGAAAAGGTCTACTAGATGATGCTACATATTAAATATGCAAGCTGTCTGCCTTTTGGTTTCACAGAAGAAGATTTTTGAAGATTTTCCTTTTTTCACCCTTTTTGTTAATGGTAAAGGGAATTTAAGGGTGGATTTCTTTTATTTGAACAATTTTGGTAGAGCTTGCCCCAAGGAACATCCCCTTCAAGTTTCATCAAGACTGGCCCACTGGTTCAGGAGGAGAAGATGTTTAAAGAAATTATGGATGACAAACGAAGACTGACGGACGACGCACGATGGATGACAGACATGACATTGTACAATCACAATAGCTAACCTTGAGCATTTAGTGCTCAGGTGAGCTTAAAACAAGAGGGCCAGTATTCTGGTCTGAAGTATATTGGTCCAGTGGATCTCACCCAAGTATCATAAAAGTAAAGTTTCATTCAAATTTGACAAGTTGTTGTGGCCGAGATGATATTCAAATGATTCAAAGTGATAAAGGCCCCACCCTGCCACGCCCATATCTATGGTCCGATCAGAATATCAAGGAAAAGGTTTGAAATGAGTCATCAAAGATACATTCTGACAAAGTTTCATTTGAAATAGTTTTTTTGATAAGGATGTGATGTTGTTCACAAATTTCCTAGTGAGAAAAGGCCCCACCCTGACACACCCATACTTATGCGCAGAACAGAATTTTGCAAATTCAATTTCAAGAAGGATCAGCAGAAACATAAATGCAAAGAAGGGTCACAACACCCAAAGAACTTTTCTACCAAGTTTAGTTGAATTATGCCCACTGGTTAGTGAGGAGAATACTTTTTAAGATTTCAGTCTATAACTGCTACGCCAATAAGGGTTCTCCCCAGAAAATTTTGAAGGTGTAGTGGCATATGGGTGTGGCTATATTGTCTGATTACTTTGTATTTCTGTTATTAATAGAGGATTTTTACAGTGGTTTTACTCCGGATAAGGCTATTTATCTTTGTGAATCAGAACTTCTTTTTTGTTGAATATATGATTTAATTTGTACTTATTGTTTTCTTTGACACCTACTCAGCATCAATACATGAATACCTAAACCCCCAAATCATCAATAAAATGCTGCATAATGAATCTTTCCCCCTTCTCTCCTTCCATTCGTATCCCTCCTCTTTGATAAAATACATTCTAAAAGACTATTCAAAAGAAATAAAGAAAATTGGAATATTTAAGAAAATTAAGTTAAAAAGTCATGTAACAGTAAATCAACTGCTCTTAGGCTGTGTTATGCTCATATATTTGAGAGGTCCAAGGACAGCTATCCATGTATTGTCAACTTTTTTAGGTCTTTGTTTATACATATAGGGAATTTTTGAAATCCTTGGAAAGTCTTATAATTAAGGAAAGACCCTTTTTCTGACTAGTAAAACTAGATTCTATTACAATTATTTTCTAACATGTTAATAAAGCCTTCTCCATATCTGATTTCAAAAAAATATCTCCAAGAGCATTATTTTTTCTACAATAACCATTTAACAGATTTACAAGTTGATAACTAGTTTGTTTAGAGAAAACAGTCACAGGACTTCCAGTACTTTGATTTAACAAGGGTTTTTTTTTCATTGTTTTTTTTTTCATTTTTTTTTTTTTTTTTTGTAATATTTATTTCCCATGTCAATTTCTATTACCTCATTCAGAAATGATAGAATTGATCTTGATTTCAATTCTGGAATGAAAAACAAGAGGACCATGATGGTCCTAGATCGCTCACCTGAGTCTCTTTGACGCCTTGGACATCACATTAATTAAAAAGGCAGATGTCAAAAAGGAGATCATTTCTACATAGGATCAATACCATGGAATATTTTCAGCCAAGAGCAAGAAGGATGTGCATTTTCACTCTTTGATTCTATGTTAAAAAGGATGCACCCATCAAGCTCAGATGAGCTAAAAGGGATGCGCCCACATTAAGCCCAAATATGACCCAAGGGTCTTCATATGAACAGACTTAGTAAGGCCCACTAGATAATGCTACATACCAAATATGGAAGCTGTGTGCCCTCTGGTTTCAGATTTTTAAAGATTTTCATTCTATGAAAAAAGGGTTGCACCCATGTGGAGCCAAAATATGATACCAGGGTCTTCACATTAACAAACTTGGTAGAGGTCCACTAAATGATGCTACATACAAAATATGAAAGCTGTCTGCCGTCTGGTTTCAGAGAAGAAGATTGTTGAATTTTCCTTTTTTTAAGCCTTTGTGCTCAGAAGAGCTAAAAGGGATTTGCCTGGGCAAAGCCCAAATGTGACCCCAGGGTCTTGATATGAACAAACTTGGTAGAGGCCCACTAGATGATGCTACATACCAAATATGAAAGCTGTCTGCCTTCTGGTTTCAGAGAAGAAGATTTTTAAAGATTTTCGCTCTTTGATTCTTTGTAAAAAGGGTTGCGTATGGGCAAAGCCCAAATATGACCCAAGGGTCTTGATATGAACAAACTTGGTAGAGGTCCACTACCAAATATGAAAGTTGTCTGACTTCCGGTTTCAGAGAAGAAGATTTTTGAAGATTTTCATATTTTCACCCTTTTTGTAAATGGGGTAAAGGGAAAGTTTAGGGTGGATTTCATATATTTGAACAACTTTAGTAGAACTTGACCCAAGGAACATTCCTGCCAAGTTTCATCAAGATTGGTCCACTGGTTTAGGAGGAGAAGATGTTTAAAGAAATTGTGGACGACGGACGCTGCACAACGCACGACTGACGACGGACATTGTACGATCACAATAGCTCACCTTAAGCCCTTTGTGCTCAGGTGAGCTAAAAAGGAAAAAAATGTTTTGGGTTGGACATATTAGGGTTCAAATCTGGTTAAGAAGTGGTGTCCCTGTGGAGGATAAATAAAGGACTCTTTTTATTTTCTAACTAAAAGAAGATAGAATGTCTATATGAATTTGATAGTAAGGTTGAGGTAAATGTAACTAGAACAGACAGACTGCTTATGATAATTATCACCCCCTCAAATTCTCAGCAGTAGAAAGATCGTGAAAACTGAACATTCTTGCCAATCTTTTGTTTAATAAATATAATCAAAATTCACATTGGAAGATAAGGATAAATCTAGTTTGGCTTGAGCAGAAATTTGTGAAATTGAAGTTCTTTTTCCATTGTTTCTGGTGGATTACAGTAAAAATCGGCAATTTTTGGTAAACGAGTCAGACATTGAATTGGCAGTTTTCATATTGGTACCCATCCTATTATTCTCTGGTTATTTTCTGTTACTAGAAGTGCGGAACCAAAAAAAATTAACCAACTGTGATGGAAAAATTGATAATCACTAATTAGTATGGGTCTTATCAATTAGGTGCACTGTATAATTGACAGTATACAACTTCCCAGAAAGCGGTTATGTAATGATTGCGCTTCTGCAATCAGTTTTATTGTTTATTCTGACCCTTTGTTCAAAAAGGAATTAAGCTGAATTGGTGATCAAATTTGAGTGTATTGGCATTCTTAAGGTGTATCGGCAACCTGTTAAATTTCTTGAAGGCGTATTGGGGCCAATACGCCATAAGGGCCTGTGGAGAACACTGCCTATATTTTGGGGGCAATCAAAATTTCATAAACAAGTTTTGAGAAGGGTCACCCAAGGAACACTTGTGCAAAGTTTGGTTGAAATCTGCCGATGGTTACAGAAGAGAAGGTGTTAAAAGTTTCAGGGTCAAAAACTGGCTAATGCTTATTTTGTGGTCAATTACGATTTCATTAAAAAGTTATAAGAAGGGGGTCACCCAAGGAACATTTATGCCAAGTTTAGTTGAAAGTGGGTCGAACTAATAAAAGAACAACAAGACGTGTTTGTGAAACACAAATGACCTCGAAACAGTAAGTTTTTCAGAAGTTTGACCTTGAAAGATTACCTTGGCCTAGTCACATGGCTTTAATCTTAGTACCAGCAGATGCATATCATTGAGATAAATCAACATGCCAAATATGAACTGGAAGGCCATCAATGGCTTGAGTCGCTCCACAGGCTTGAAATTCTTGTAATAGCAAATCTAAGTTTTGACTAGATTTTTAGAAATTTTGATTATACTAATGTTGAAATGATTTTCAAAGTTTCCACTATATAAAATATATAGAAATGACCTCCGCCCATAAAAGACATATTTTTCATCCAATCACAAAATTTTTTAGTAGACTGATAAAGGGTCACCCAATGATCAAACCTATGAAGTTTGATTGATATCCATCAGTAACTTTCAGAGAAAATGATTTTTAAAGTTTCCACTATATATCATACAGAGAAATGACCGCCACCCATAAAAGACATATTTTCCATCCGATCACAAAATTTTTTTGGTAGACTGATAAAGGGTCACTCAAGGATCATTGCAATAAAATTTGGTTAATATCCATCAATTACTTTCTGAGAAAATGATTTTCAAAGTTTCCACCATATATCATATCGAGAAATGACCTTCGCCCATCAAATACATATTTTTCATCTGATCACAATAATTTTTGGTAGACTGATAAAGGGTCACCCAATGATCATACCTATGAAGTTTGGTTGATATCCACCAATTACATTCTGAGAAAATGATTTTCAAAGTTTCCACTATATATCATATAGAGAAATGATCTTCGCCCATCAAATACATAATTTCCATCTGATCACAAAAATTTTTGGTAGACTGTTAAATGGTCACCCAAGGATTATTCATGTAAAATTTAATTGATATACATCAATTAGAATCTGAGAAAACTCACTTTTTTCCATATTTGGAAATTAGGCACGCCCATTTAATCCATGTTTTTCATTGGATAAAAATTTCTTGAACAACTTTGAAAGAGGGTCACCCAAGGATCATTCCTGTAAAGTTTGGTTGAAAATCATCCAGTAGTTTCTGAGGAGAAGATTTTTAAAGAAAAATTTACGACCAGACGGATGGACACATGTACGAACGGACGCATGACAGACCCAACGCCATGACAATAGCCGCGGTGGCTTTCAGCCAGTAGAGCTAATATTGTTTTAAAAAGGCTTAAAGTAATTGGAAATTTCATTTTTTTGTAAGCTTTGCAGACAGACTGACAAAAAGACAGAAAACAGTAAAACAATATGGCTCCAATTATGCAGGGACATATAAAAAAAGTTTTTATCTTTCCTAACCCAACACACATCCTTCTATACACATACACAACTGATGGAAAAGAATACACTTCCAAGGAGAGGACTATTAGCAGCAAAATAGGTCAGGAAATTGAGAAATCCCTGATGCATCTCAAACATGGTAATTTGATGAATAAGGAAACTATCTTTATATATCTCTACAGAGTTCCAAGAATCATGGACCTATTACACTCAATGAGTTAAAACAAACTGTTGTAAGTGCCTATAAATATATGGGTACTTACAATAGTTTTACACTGACGCCATGACTTACAATATTTAGAATGGAATTCAATTTTTTCTTAGAGTATTGTCATGTGCATATTAAATGCCAAAGAAATGATCTGTTATATTTCAATGCAACAATTTTGAACTTTGGCATCTGAAAAGTGACCTTGACCTTTGAGAAACAGACCTAATTGAATGTTGATAACATAATGGTGGCAAATCACTCCTCAATTTTTCTAGATAAGAGGACAATGATAGTCCTCTATCACTCATCTATGTCTCTACAACTTTTTATTGAATTAAGATACCTATAAAAATCATTAAAGGACCATTAAAGACCAAATTTCCAACAAGAGTCATTATTGTAGTCTTATTATGGTATTACAATCCCTGCATGGGACTGTGACAGACAGACATCCTGACCAATCTTCATGAACCATGAAAGAATTAACAAGCTAATTGCCATTTAAGCACTATTTCAAATGGATCCTTCCCATTTAAACATTCTGACGAAATTTCATGAAGATTGGGCCATAATTGAGGCCTCTAGAGGGTAAACAAGAAAAGGAGCATCAAGATTCTTTTCCTCAAGATATTGCATGGATCCTACCCATTTTCAAAAAGATCTTATTTCAATTTATCATCCTTGTGATCCAACATTCTGACCAATTTTCATGAATTTTGGACCATAAATTAGGCCTCTGGAGTGTAAACAAGAAAACTGGCAATAAGGCCTCTTTTGCTTTAATATTGTATGGATCCTTCCCATGTTCAATAGGGTTCATATTTGTGAGCTTACAAACAATCTGACCTTGTTTCATGAAGGTTAAACCAAATTTGTGGCCTCTAGAGTGTAAAAACCAAAATTGATGATGTCTGACAACACACGATACAATTCAATGATCACAAAAACTCATTGTTGTGCTCAGGTGAGCAAGACAAGAGAACCATGATGGTCCTATATCACTCAACCATGTTATAAATACCATCGATTGTTTGATGTACATTCAGGGTGGTTTTGAAAGAAACAGACCTTTAATTTCGTCATAATGCAATTTCATTTTATTTTTTTTTTTAATCTATGTAAATTTTTAACCTTTCTGTTACCATGGCAAGCAAAGTTATTGATGGAATTGAATTCTTTTAACAACTTTAGCAGACTTACACCTTAAGAACATCTCTGCAAAGTTAAAAATTGATGGACCCAATGGTTAAAGAGAAGAGTAACCTTTTTTTAAGATTTTTGGAAATTTTTTGGCATTTCCTTGCAATGGAAACCAGAGTTTTTGGATTGAATGAAATTTCTTTTTACAACTATGAAGAGCTTAACCCAAGGAACATTCCTGTCAAGTTTCAGCTTGATTGGCCTAGTGGATTAGGTGAGAAGATTTTTTCTAAGATTTTTGGCAATTTTCAGCCATTTTTCAGCCTTTCCATTATAATGGAAACCAGAGTTTTTAAGAAATTTAATTCTTTTAACAACTTTTGAAGAACTTCACCCAAGACACATTCCTGCCATGTTTCAGCTTGATTGGTTAACTGGTTTAGGAGGAGAAGAATTTTTTCTAAGATTTTTGGCAATTTTCAGCCTTTCTGTAACCATGGCAACCAAATTTATTTATAGAATTAAATTCTTTTAAATTTTTTTGAAGAGCATCACCCAAGGAACATCCTTTCCAAGTTTCAGCTTGATTGGCTCAGTGGTTTAGGAGGAGAAGATGTTTAAAGAAATTGTTGATGGATGGACAGACAGACAGACAGAAGGACGATTGACAGACGGCGGACGGTTAGTGATCACAATAGCTCACCTTGAGTATTTTGTATCTATGTAAGCTAAAAATTGAAATGATTTTTTTAAGGACATTTGGACTGCCATCAAAAATCAATTTACAAATTCATCCAATCAAAAATCCCAACATGAAGAAGCCAACTTTTTATGTAGGTGGGGACTTAAGTCTTAGCAAATCTTGGGAAGATTCAAAAGACACTTAAAGTGTCAAGTACTAATGTATTTCTTTCCAAGAAAATTGTATTTTATTTCCCCAAATCTTTCCCAAAGCTTGTGACATTTTAAAGTAAATCTTTATATTCTCTTGATAATGGATTTTTTCAAGACAATATATTTTAGATAGGTGTTTTGGGATTTATATTTTATAGTATCCAAGTAGAAAGTTGCAACTTATCACAAAGTTTAATCAACTAAATGTTTCCAAAGAAAATTATTTTACTTTTCTTCATATACATAAACAAGAGGGCCAGCATGGCCCTAAACCGCTCACCTGAATTTTATTGGTCCAGTGACATCATCCAAGAAACTTTCTGGCAGTTTCATTTGCATTTGTCTAATTGCAGAAGAGGAGATGGTATTCCAAGTATTTAAAGAGAAGATAGACCCTGCCCACCCATTCATTACAGAGAAGACTCAAAATAAGCTGGACCCTGCAACGCCCATATTAATAGGCCAAACAAAATTTCACAAAAAATTTTTGAAAAGTGTCTCCTAAGAAGCATTCTGGTAAGTTTCATTGAAATCAGCCCATTGGTTCAGAAGGGGATGTCATTCAAAGATTTTGGGCTCAAAACCCCGTCCTGCCTGGCCCATGATATTGAGCCAATCAAAATTTTCTAACAATTTTTTGAAGAAGGTCATCTAAGGACCATTCTGGTAAAGTTTCATTGAAATTGGCCCATTGGTTCAGGAAAAGTTATTGTACAAAGATTTTTGGCTAAAATAAGCCACGCTCTGCCATGCCCATATTTATGGGCCAATCAAAATTTTGCTATCAATTTTTAAAAGGGTCACCCAAGGAACATTTTGGTAAAGTTTCATTGAAATCGGCCCAGTGGTTTCAGAGAAGAAGATGTTTTAAGAAAAGGTTAATGGATGGACGAATGGATGCACTCAGGACAGATATGGACTACAACAATAGCCCCGCTGGACTTTGTCCAGTGGGGCTAAAAATGTGAGAACTCCCAGAGCTTTGAATCATTTGTGCAGATAGACATTCATTCTTTCAGAAGTATTTCATGGATTCATTTTCCTGACTACATGACATTAAAGTTGTCATCAGGGACTTGAAATATTATGAAAGTCTGGGAACCATTTAATTCTCATGCCCTTTCCTTCTTAGCCATATACACCCCTCCAATCTGTTCAAATTTATTCACACAATTATTGCCGTTCATATGCCACCCTACTAACTAAATCATGACAGAGCTTAAATATGTGAGAACTCCGAAAGTTTGTCATCATCTATGTAGATGAGACATTAATTTACTCAGGAGTATTTCATAGGTACATTTACTGGAACACATGTCATGATCTTCATTCCGAGATTTTAAGTTTTTGAAACCATTTTACTCTTTCCTAGCCATTATTACCAAACACCACAGTCTAATACTATTTTCAAACAGTTATAGCTGTTCAGATGCTACCCTACTAACAAAAACATTAAATAGTTTAAATATGTGAGATCTTCCATATATAAAAGGGACTCATTACTGTGGATGTGACATGTATTTACTCAGGAGTATTTCATGAATCCATTTTTGGAACACATGGCATCATACCTTTCATCAGGGGCTTACAATATGATTTTCAGAGAACCAACCATTTAATTCCAATACCCTTTCCTTTCTAGCCAAAAATACCAAACACCTCAGTCTGTTTCGACTAATTCACATGATTATTGCTGTTCAGATGCCATCCTACTAATGAAATTATTGCAGAGTTAAAATATGTGAGATCTTCCAGAGATAAAAGGGAATCATTAATGTGGATGAGACATTTGTTTACTCAGGAGTATTTCATGACAGCAATTTCTGGAACACATGTCATCAGGGACTTGTTATATTATGATTTTCTGGGAACATTTAATTCCTAGAAGGCTTTTTTCTTAGCCAATATTTCTAGTCCTAGATTTATCAAGAAATGAGAAGACAACATTATCATGAAAGTATAAGAGAACTGCAGTTGATCTTGGTTAATTATCACATAACAAGAGAACTACAATGGTCCTGAATCGCTCACATGAGTTTATTTGTTTCTATCATTGTTCCACAAAAACTCATTTAGTTTCTGTAGAATTTCAAAGTATCCTAATTCAATTACAGAGACAGACCCCTAATTATGAAATCTTTGATTGGAGTTTCACAAAAAAGTTGAATATGATCTTAACCCTTGTCATGCTGAACCCAGAATATTCCTGCTTTGGCAGGAGCTAAAGACCAACATCAGCCTGCACAAATGTGCAGTCTGATGTTAGTCTACACCACCTGTTTCTCACATTTAAACCAGAATTGTCAATAGATTAAGTTTTTCAAATTAAAATTGACCCACAGTTTGTACTTTCAGTTCTTTTTGCCCTTTGATTTTGATGCAAATTTTAAGCAAAAATTTATTCAGCATGACAAGGGTTTAATTATTGAACACTACAGACTCCAACCAAGAACTTCAAGAACCTGGGTTCAGGAACGGAATAGACGAAGTTAACTCCCAGATTTGCCTTATTATCAAAAAGATGACAATACCCTTAAAACTTTGATCCCCCCCCCCAAAAAAAAAGATGGGTTTGAAATACATACATGACAGCAAACTGGTTCTGGTTTTCCAGGTCTAGGGAGATGGCAGCCCCTGTAAGGTCCAGATACCCCTGTGGAGCCCTATGTTTGTGAAAATCTTCTTCACTCTTGTAGTAAAGCAGCTGACATTGACTTTCTTCTAGCACACACCATACTTTCCTCTTGGTGATCAGACGACCCAAAGCTGGAAAAGAATTATAGGAATGCAAGATAGATGGCAGCCAATCATGTTGAGTTGCTAATGTTGAGCCCTTTGCTTGTATATATGTTCAAATAAAAGATATCATGTTCGAAGACCTCCTTGATAACCCTGGGTGTCACTCCGTTCCCTTAACTACATTTATCAACCCTGAGTATTGATTTTGAAAATGTATTATTTTACACATTTCTGGTTAAAAAATGAAATCCAGGTGGTGTAAATTAAGATCAGACTTCAAATATGTGCAAGCTGATCTTTATTGATAACACCTGTCAAAGCATGAATATTCCAGTATTTCAGTAAGACAAGGGTTAAACTCATTCAAAATTCAAATTGCCCTATCAAAGCTCTCTTTGTCTCACAACCATTACAACTATGATGTAGATTATGCCATTGGACACATATTTTCACTAGCCTATTTTCAATAAGCAGGACAAGTTTTTACGAGCTTTAACTGATTATTAGTCAATCATTTCTGAAAAATCTAGTCTTACTGGTATCTTGTCTTAGTCTTTGCTGTATTTTATAACTTTGTAAAATGTCCTAATCAAAACAGCAAATATCTTTAATCCTACATTAAACTTACCTTTTCCTAAGGGAAAGATTGTTTAATTAAAATAGAAGGTAGTTAGTAATTTTCAGATGTCTTCAAGTTGTAGAGTTTAATTTCTTTGTTTTTAAGTCAAAACTTACTTGTGCATCTCTGTTCATGAAAAATGGCATCTTGAAATTGTTTGAAACAATTTGAAGTTATCAGTTTCAATAACTTAACTTTTCCAGCAATTTACATGATATCAGCTTATGACAAACTATTCAAAACTTTCAACACAGTTTCCTTCTATGTGGAAATCATTAACCCTTATCCTTTTCGACCAAAATTATGTTTCAGACTATTTTGCATTTTTTTTTTTTTACATTTCAACTTGTCTAGATCATGTTTTCCCATAAAAATTAAGTAGAAAACAGGTGGTGTAGGCTAAGATTAAACTGCACTACCTTGCAGGCTGATATTAGCCTATTCTGTCTGCCAAAGATTTGTGTGAGCTCTTTAGATCATCCTATAAGACAAAGATATTTTTCAATTCCATCAACACAAAATAGTGGAAAGCTCTTCCAAAATTGGCCAGTCCATATTCAATAAGGACCAGTCATGTTTGAGTTTCCTCCCTCTATTGGAGTGATAAAAGATTCACTTACCAGGGGTGTGGAATTCCCATGCCCGAATTGTCCGACTCGGGCTTTTGTACTTGAGGACAAGAAAATTTTTCTAAGCCACTTGTCCAAGGACAAGTAAATACCAGGGCAAATCTTGGAATGTTACTTAAAAGAATTAAGAGAGAAATCATCCTAATGTTCATATAATAGGGTAGAAAACATTGTTTTTAATGAAGAAAATGCTGGATACCAGCATTTTCTTCATTAAAAGGCAATTTTTTGTTTGGTTTTTTTTTTCAATTTTTTCTATTTACTCTCTAGCGGACAAGTTCATTTTGATCCTGGACGAGTAGAAAATCCGCTTTGACTTGTCCATGGACAAGTGGAGAAAACTAGTATTTCAAAACCCCTGCTTACCATTGTTTCCAGACTTGTAATATAGATATCCAGACAAGCTATGCCAGCCAGACATTGCTGTGAAGAAGAGTTATTTCCCTTTACTTTTCTTTTTTTTATTTAGTTACCTCCCTTTAAAAGAGTGAGAAGACAAATTCACTTACCATTGTTTCCAGACTTGTAATATAGATATCCAGACAAGCTATGCCAGCCAGACATAGCTGTGAAGAAGAGTTATTCCCCTTTACTTTTCTTTTTTTTATTTAGTTACCTCCCTTTAAAAGAGTGAGAGGACAAATTCACTTACCATTGTTTCCAGACTTGTAATATAGATATCCAGACAAGCTATGCCAGCCAGACATAGCTGTGAAGAATAGTTATTCCCCTTTACTTTTCTTTTTTTTATTTAGTTACCTCCCTTTAAAAGAGTGAGAAGACAAATTCACTTACCATTGTTTCCAGACTTGTAATATAGATATCCAGACAAGCTATGCCAGCCAGACATAGCTGTGAAGAAGAGTTATTCCCCTTTACTTTTCTTTTTTTTATTTAGTTACCTCCCTTTAAAAGAGTGAGAAGACAAATTCACTTACCATTGTTTCCAGACTTGTAATATAGATATCCAGACAAGCTATGCCAGCCAGACATAGCTGTGAAGAAGAGTTATTTCCCTTTAATATTGTTAAACTTATTTGTTTTGGTCACCTCCCTTTATCAAAGCTACAATTGTCGATGTCTCTGCCATGATCATTCAATATTTACAATAAAACTGTTTTCCTCAAATCATTCAGATTTTTTTCGTTGTAATTTTCAAACATTTTTATCTTTTACATAATTTGCATGAATCACATGTATATATATTTCTTTTCAGCTCTAATGTCACACAGTTTCCTTCACTCTAATTCTCTGAATATAGAACACTTTGGTATTAAATAAATCTTACACCATATAAACTCCTTCAAGCCATAATAAAGGTTAACATAATGGATAAGAATCAAACTATAAAATGAATCCTCCTTTTTTTGAATTTTCACGATATAATTCTCCTCTAAGCATCAAACTTTCCATTTATAACAAAGACATCAGTCCATTTTTTCAAAAGGAACAAACAAGATAATATATTCCATAAACACTGTAGTTCTCAAGTGTAAGATAGGTTAATCTGAAAGTAGAAAGTCACATATTTCAATGACACAAATAACATGAGAACATTAAATTAAATTTTTATAGCTCTGAGCAAAACAGTTCTAACTGCCTGTGTTGATGGGCAGTTAGAATTGTTTTACGCTGAGCCACAAATTAAAGGGACAAAAAGGGATCATCACAGCAGTGTGAAACTTACTTGCAACCCTGGCCAGTCTGGATGATTTGTGCAGGCTGACAATGATCAACACTTTTCAATTCCAGAATTTTTTTGCATTTGAATCCTAGTTTAGAATGATAATAGTCTACAGTCCTGTGATATCATTGCTGAAATACAACAACTCCAGGTGACCTCTGCTGTAAATAATCTCTTTTCTATTATTAATTTTATTGAGCTTCCACGTTGTCCCAATTTACGTGATAAGAAAGATATATATTGCTAATACATCATACAGGCCAAGTTTTGAGTCAATACCTTGTTAGCAGTTAGATGTAGTATTTTCAGAAGTAAAATTACTCTGTTGAATATTTTTTTATATTACATGAATTTTATTACACTAGTGGAATAACCATGCAAATGAGCTAAGAAAGGAAAGTAATGTTATATTTTCGTTGGGAAATGACGTCATTATGGATTTGCGGACGTCATTTGCAAATAGTGTTATATGTTTCGCAGAATATTACTAAAATCGATAATTATCGTAATTTCATTGTTTTTTCACAAAAGTTCTGGTGATATTATAAGTACAATTTCAAATTTTCTCATCTAATTCTGAAATTATTAAACTTGTCATCTAAAAGTGATTAAAACTTGGCATAGCCTCATTTATATCTGTTTATAGATGACTTGTTTTATAAAGTCGGTATTCAATGACCACTGATTCAATATCCTCTAATCAATTAACATTTAATTTTTCTGTAAAACAGTGACAAATACTTACAGTCACACTAAAATCGTAAAAATTCCTCCTATATCTCTAAAGGTCTAAACTAAAAGCAGATCCAGAAACAAAGCTTGCCATGAACTTCCATATAATTTGGTCTGTATTGGTCACCTAATTGGTCAACTTGTCAAAGACAGCTGTTTCATTAGGCACAATGTATATTGTTGATATAATTCTAAAGCATTTTAACTATGGCTTGAATCAAAATGTACTTGTTAGATTTTAGTTTTAACCTGACATTTAACATTAATTGTATACAGAAGTCAACACAAATTTTGTCCACCCTAAAGGAAAAAAAATAACCTTTGTCATGCTGAATAAAATCTTGGCAAAATATTACTGAAATCAAAGTTCTGTATGCAATGGATGCAATTATTTTCAATCATAATTTAAAAACAAGAGGACCATGATGGTCCTATATCGCTCACCTGAGGGGTCAAGTCATAACTTGTCAACCAAGTTATAAATACCAGAGATTGTCTGATGTACATTTAGTATGGATTTAAAAGAAACATACTTTAATTTCCTCCTACTGCTTTTTGATTGCAAGCAAAGTTATTTATGGAATTGAATTCTTTTAACAAGATTAGTAGACCTAAACTTTAAGAATATCCCTGCCAATTATAAGATATGCCCAATAGTTTAGGCCAAGATTAACCTTCTCTGAGATTTTTGGCAATATTTTGACATTCCCAATACCATAGAAGCCAGAGATTTTGTTTGAATGAAATTATTTTTACAATTTTGGTAGAGCTTCACCCAAAGAACATCCCTACCAAGTTTCAGCTTAAATAGCCAAGTGGTTTAGGAAGAGGAGAAGTTTTTCTACGATTTTCAGCAATTTTCGGCCATTTTTCATCCTTTCTGTTACCATGCAATTCAGAGTTTTTGATGAAATTAAATTCTTTAAACAACTCTTGAAGAGCTTCACCCAAGGAACATCCCTGCCAAGTTTCAGCTTGATTGGCCTTGTGGTTTAGGAGGAGGAGAAATTTTTCTAAGATTTTCAGCAATTTTCGGCCATTTTTAAACCTTTATGTTTCCATGTAAATCAGAGTTTTTGATGAAATTGAATTCTTTGAACAACTTTTGAAGAGCTTCACCCAATGAACATCTCTGCCAAGTTTCAGCTTGATTGGCCTTGTGGTTTAGGAGGAAGGGAAGTTTTTCTAAGATTTTCAGCAATTTTCAGCCATTTGTCAACCTTTTTGTTACCATGGAAACCAGAGTTTTTGATGAAATTAAATTTTTTTAACAACTTTTAAAGAAATTCACCCAAGGAACATCTCTGCCAAGTTTCAGCTTGATTGGTCCAGTTGTTAAGGAGAAGAAGAATTTTTTCTTAGAATTTTGGCAATTTTCGGCCATTTTTCAACCTTTCCGTTACCATGGAAACCAGAGTTTTTCATGAAAATAAATTCTTTTAACAACTTTTGAAGAGCTTCACCCAAGGAACATCTCTGCCAAGTTTCAGCTTGATTAGCCCAGTGGTTTAGGAGGAGAAGAATTTTTTCTAAGATTTTCGCGATTTTCAGCCTTTCTGTTACCATGGCAACCAGAGTTATTTATAGAATTAAATTCTTTTAACAACTTTTGAAGAGCTTCACCCAAGGAACATCCCTGCCAAGTTTCAGCTTGATTGCCTCAGTGGTTTAGGAGGAGAAGATGTTTAAAGAAATTGTTGACGGACGGACGGACAGACGGACAGACGGACGGACAGACGGACGGACGATGGACGGACGACGGACGGTGAGTGATCACAATAGCTCACCTTGAGCACTTTGTGCTCAGGTGAGCTAAAAAGATAAAACAAGATGTGTTTGTGAAACACAAATGCCCCCGAAACAACATTTTTTTTCAAAGTTTGACCTTGACAGATGACCTTGACCTTGTCACATGACCTTGACTTTGGTACCAGCGGATGCGGATCATTGAGATCTATCATCATGCAAAATATTAGCTTTGTATCTTGAATAGGCTTGAAGATATTGGCAAGGTTAAGTTTTCAGGTTAAGTTTTCGGACAGACAGACGGACGGACAGACAGACGGACAGACAGACGGACATGAGTAAAACAATATGCCCCCGATCTATCGATGCAGGGGCATAAAAATTCAGATCTCTCTGTTTTCAAAATGAATATCAGATGATGTAAACTTGTGCAGTCTGATGTTTGTCTACACCACCTGTTTCTTACTTTCTAACGACTTTCTAAGAACAAAAATCAGTCTTTTTTTGGTAATAAGGAAAAACATCCAAAAGTTACACTGAAAAGTTAACCCTTGTCATGCTGAATAAATGTTGCCTAAAAATTTTCATCAAAATCAAAGGGCAAAAAGCACTGAAAGTACCAACTGTAGGCCAATTTTTATATTGAAAAACTAAATCTATTGACAATTCTGGTTAGAAAGTAAGAAACATGTGGTGTAGACCAACATCAGTCTGCACATATGTGCAGGCTGATGTTTGTCTATAGCTCCTGCCAAAGCAGGAATATTCCAGGTTCAGCATGACAAGGGTTAAAATTAAACTCTTCCAGTACAATACTATCATCACCCTGATCCTGCTGATTGAATTCCACTTTTTTTCATAAAAATTGCAAACATTTCCTTAAGTCAGGTTCAAGTCTTTCCTGCAATAATAAATAAAGTAGACAGTATTGGCTAAGATAAGCCTGCACAGATGTGCAGGCTTATCTTAGCCTATACTGTCTGGCAAAGCTTTCAGTACAGCAGGAATATGACCTGAACAACCTAAGAAGGGTGAAACCGTCCCTTACCAATATACTTCCAATTTTCCTCAACTACAATTAAATCTTTCCCATGGCCCTAATGTTGTTATAACATAGTCATCCATTGGTGAGCAAACACCAAGCCAGTGTTCAATATTTCAGATTACTATTTATGACGAGATAAAAAAGAATTGCGTGTATGTTTCCCTATTTAGATCCATTTAAAGAACCAATTTCGATTAACGCATACAAAAATCTCTTACGATGAAAATAATAGCCAAGGGGATGACAGCTGTTATTCTTTTGATCCATAATTATATTTTGGACACAACATGCAAAAAGTATGGCAAGATATAATAATTACATTTCTATTTATTAATATGTTACTGCAGTTATTTGAGGGGTAGCATACATAGTGCAGTGGACAGCACATCTTTGGATCCAAGGTATGACATCCCCATTTGTGGAACCGTGATGTAATTTGGTGAGTTTACATTCAAATTCGAATTGGGTTTTTTCAAGATAGTAGACACATTGAGTGACTTATGTCAAAAACGGTATCCTTTAACCAAAATAATTAACATGCTTAAAACAAGTGAACACAATTTATCCTTTGGTTACAAAACCAGGGTTACTTCAGCTTGTACAGGTGTTTGGTTAAAAAATGACGCCAAAGTTTCAATTTTATACTGTACACTATCATTCTATGAAAGTGAGTCTGTATTAAATAAGCTTATCTATCTTAATCTAAAATGAAACTACCCATTACTCAGGCTCTGCCCTGCAAGGGCAAAAAACATGCATTGTATATAGTTAGATGAAAGGGCTCATTGTGGTGACTCAGATCAAACTTTATGGGTGCACATTTCATTCTTCATCTGAGGCACACGTTTAGTCGCAGGGTTCCACATTGCAAGAGTGTCCCTGTATCCCCATTTTGCGATACCTAGTGCTGCTTCACAAACAAGAGGGCCAGAATGGCCCTAAACTGCTCACCTGGATTTTATTGGTCCAGTGGATTTCACCCAAGTAACTTTCTGGCAAAGTTTCATTCACATTTGCTTAGTTGTTGAAGAGGAAATGTTAAGAAGTGAAAGTGAAAAAATAGAACCTGCCTACCCATTGGTAACTGAGGAGAAAATGTTTAAAGATTTCAGGCTCGAAATAAGCCCTGCTCCACAGTCATATCTATGGGCCAATCAAAATTTCCCGGACAATTTCTAAAGAGGGTCACCCAAGAAACATTCTGGCAAAGTTTCTTTGAAAAAGGCCAAGTAGTTCAGGAGAAGATGAAGTCTTTAAGATTGTTGAAGACAGACCACCGACGACGCACATGGCATGACCGACCTGAAAGCTCCCCTTGAGCATACTGTGCTGAGACAACCAAAAAAAAGGGCCTACATAACTGTCGATTTCCTTGTTAACACCACTCCCCCACTAAATACACAACAGCCCTTCATGCTGGTATAGACCTGCAATTTCAAGTGAGTGATCTTGCAAAGATCAATTTTACATGAAAATGATAGGAGATAACGGTTTCTCAAACCTCACTCTTTCTTGCCAAACTATACCAATTTATCAACCAATAATTGCTATACAGTAAAGAAAACATTGAAAGAAAATGGCAACTTTTTATCTCTTTTTTTTTTCAATTTTTTCCCATACTTATGTCAAATTCTTTGAATATTTGTTGACTGAGTTTTAAAATATCAGCACTGTAATTTTGTCAATATAGCAGGTTTTTCAAAATTTTATTTAACAAACAAGGACAAACAAGATATGGCGATACAGTTTCTGACAGAATGGATAAATAATGAAGATAGATCTGTTCATTTAATCCTCTTCTATTTAAGTTGGGACTTTGGGCTTCTAGTCTATACGTCATGAAGGGTGAGACTTATTGACTTAATTGGTTTGAGGCTAAGAAGCAGGTTGATCCAGTAATTGGGACCATGGTTTGTTTATTTGTTTGGTGTTTAAGACCACTTTCAGCAGTATTTCAGTTGTATTGTGTTGGCTGGAATACCTACTCATGCTTTCAAGTTATTTTCCCAACCATTACAGTTATACCATTTAGTCCCAGCCATCAGCTGCTTATCCCCATTAACCCTTTCCCGTTTAACAAAATTTTGACCTGTCCAAATTGAAAGATTTTGCAGACGAAAACTTAAAGTGAATTTAATTTGAAAAATAACCATTCAGTAGGGTAGAAAATAGTATGGAAAAAGAAGAAATTGCTTGTCAGAAGCAATTTCTTCTTTTTTTCACACTGTTTTCTCAATCATAGAATCACAGGCACGTAAAAAGCAGGGATTAAACAGGAAAGGATTAAATAGATGTGAACTACCATTGGCCTATTGGTGGAAGACAAATGAAGTGAGTCCCAATGTCTTTTGAAAGTTTGCTGAGCTAGCGTTGAACTCATGAGCACAAGATTGCTGGCCCAATATTACGCAGACTGTGCAAACCTGAGGTTTGTTCAGAGAGACTAGAGATTCAGACCCCAAACATCCCCTCCTCACATTTGCCCACTATTGACAAAATATGGTTATGATAGAAAAACCAGGAAATCATAGGGTTGTGAAGACATTGTGTGAACAAAATTTTGTAACTCAAGCTGAAGTTACAACTTTTTGCTTTACAAATGATTCATATTGATAAACATGAACATGTCGCTGACCCAGTGTGAAACAGTTGTAACTGCTTATAAACATACAGGCAGTTACATTTATTTTGGGACGAGCCATCAATGTAGGGTTTAAGATTCTCTTTACCAGCTTAATCTGAGATAGGACCTGGTTATTGCAGCTATAGGTGTAACTATCTCTTAGTCACATTATGAAGACCTGTGGTTTTCCCTCATTATATTTTTCCTTTTCCAAGCTAAAATTCACTAGTTTAAAAATTATACTTTTTCAATAACATACCCCCCCACACACACACACACAGACACAATTTATTATATCACAATGTATACAATACAGCATTTTTGTACAACTTGCAATGCCAATGCACAAAGGTCAGGCAAGTTTCCCATTAAACTGCTCTAGCACTATAGAATCTAACTTTAAGTCAATCCTGGTAGTTTTAGTCATACAAATTGCTTGGTGACTAAAACTGTTTGCAACAGAATTAAAACATTGAACCAGCTGTCACCAACCAGTCACTATAAATTGATTTTGCAAACTGTATGCTGCTGACCTTGTTCAAGGTTTTGAGAGAAAAATAATACCATGAAGCCTCTCGTAAAAGTACCCTCCCTATTAATAGCTTCCATAACACTGTTTACCAAGAAAAAAAACATTTCAGTTGATTGAAATTACCTAAATGGTAAAAGTTGTGTTAGATTTTTTTCCCTATTATTTTAGATAAATACCTCTAAGCAATCATTTAAATGTTTGTTTAAGGAAATTAACTTAAAAATAACTGGCAAAAAGCTACAAGACCTCTACTGATATACATTTTCCTTAAAAAAAATGAGTACTCTTTGTCCATGTTTTGTTTAGCTCCTCATGGAGCGCTTAACCCTTTCCTGTTTTACAAAATTTTGGACCTGTCCAAATTCAAAGGTTTTGCAGACGAAAATTTAAAGTGGATTTAATTTGAAAAATAACCATTCAGTAGGGTAGAAAATAGTGTGGAAAAAGAAGAAATTGCTTGTCAATTTCTTCTTTTTTCACAATGTTTTCTCAATCATAAAATCACAGGCACGTAAAAGTCAGGTATTAAACAGCAAAGGGTTAATAGGATAATTGTGGTGGTAGCGAGTTGCAAAAAGATGGAAATGTTACTCGAGGGTATTTCGTAAATCCATCAACATCTTTAACAATGTTTAAAAGACAATAAAATGTATAATGTGACAATAATTAAGACAGACAGATGCCAAAATTAAGATACATTGGCCTGATCATTAATAAAACAAAAATTAGACTAAAAGATTGTCAATAATAATTTCAAGCTTGCAAAATGCTAAAGCAAAGCAAAATTTTACTGTTTGACCTAGAACTGTGCCCTTTGTCTTAAATTAAGCTTTCTCTATAACCATACTAGACCCATGTTGCTCATTTACCAAAATAGTCAATCTGTAATAATTACGCAAGTATCATTATTCCTAAAAAACATCTGACAAAACTTGAAGGAAAAGAGAACAATTGATACAAAAATCACAGCAAGATATCACAGACATTAATCCTTTTGCACCTCTCTGACTTTCTAAAGTTATGAATTCTTACAAGAATATTATGTCAAACTTAACTTACCATATGACAATACCTTTAACAAGTTCAAATAACCCTTGATTTTATATTAAGTATAGGATAGAAAACGAGAGCCATGGTATATGGGAAATAGACACAAGCGTTAGCAAGTTTCTATTTCCCATATACCGCAGCACAAGATTTTCTATCTGACTAAGAACACGCTTTTCTTACACTATCTGTATTTTCTACCCGAACATCTTAAGAGTAAAAAAGAGTAAATTTCGCTTTGATATTACTCTGATCAAGTGTGAATATGCTGAAATTACGTATGAATCTATTTCCGTTACCATTTTCAGATCATTTGCACTTTTGCGACTGTCGAAAGTCTTTTGGAAAAACGAGCTGTATAAATTGCTTGTCATCTTTTTGAAATGACTCGGCCCAGAAACCTGTCGAGATTCAAGTGCAAGGCACACCACACCGTATATCTGTAAATACAACGCTCAGAGCTGTATCTGTGATATATATTTTTGAAATACTGTTCTCTGATTGGCTAATTTGCTTCAAGCGTGGTCTAACTCGGGAGATGACACTAAAAATTTTAATCCTTTCTTGCTGTTCACAATATACCCCTACTGTACACAAACCTTTGACACAAAGTATAGACCAAGATCAGACTGCACAGATCGAGGGTCCAGTGTAAGACTGTACTATGTGTCCATACACTAAGTACAGTCTTGTGCTGAATCTATGAGATGCCAACATTGAGCAGTGTAGAAAGCCACCTACTGTATTTGTAATGTTACCTGATAGTGTACAAGTACTTTGAGACCTTATCTATCTACTAAATGCATAGTGAAGCTATCATGAAGTGAATGCACAGGCTGATCAGAGTCACACAAAAAGGGACCATCTGGGAAATGGTAAAAGTGTCGACCCTTCTCAGGCTGCCCAATCCGCGTAGCCTGACAAGGCTCGAAACTTTTTGCACTTTATTAATTTTCTGAATCTAGAATAAACAATATACCTTCCTGCGAAAGAGTTTTTAAAATGCTATCTTTGTTTAGAGCAAATCTCTTTTTCATATATTCATTTTACCTAGATGGCTCCTTTTTGCTTGACGGGTCACATATATGAAATTGTTAGAAATCTAAGACACAGGCTCATTTAGATTCAACAGGATAAGGGTTAAACTTGTTCAACTTTGAAAAATACTATATTTCCCAAAACATTACAGGGGTTCATATAAGATGGGGGTAAAGCCAGTCTAAAATGAAACCCTATGTTGTGGGTACTCATTTGATTTGTCTTGGCAAGGCTATTCCAATGAGTGCCAACAGCATAGGGTTTGTGCTACAATTATTGAAAATATTGAATATTGGTATGCAGATGTCAACGTGGTAAAAGAGAAGTTGTAGTTACAAGCATCATCAAATGGTCTCAATTTACCAACTGATCAAGAGTCATGCAAGCTTATAGTGCGGTTTTATTAACTTGAATCTGACCCCTGCTATTTAGATGAATAAAAATATGATTATTCTCACTTGGCTTTGCACGTGCTTTCATAGGAATGAATAACAAAGAATATTGAATGTATTACACATTTTGTTTATTGATAAAATATGTCGGTAATTGTTATTTAAGCATTTTTTCCACAGAGGTCAAAGTCGGGTCAAATTAACCAGGCTATACCACCAAGCCATCAAGCCAGGTGGCTTTGGACTTAAAACAGCTTTTTAATCAATGTGAGGTAATTCTCTTCTTGCAATGTTCTGTAGTCTTGGATCATTTCTTATTATGCAAACCTTGTCATATGTTAACCTTTGTTATGCTGAATGAAACACGCTTGGCAAAATTGACATAAAATCACAATGCTGAAAGATCTGGAGGTTGTATTTGTGTGCCAGTATCTAATTTGAAAAACAAAATTTTCATACTTTCCTGGTTTAGTAAGGAAAAATCAGGTGGTATAGACTATGATCTGACCGCACATATATGCAGGCTGATCTTTGTTTTTACCTGCCAATGCAGAAATATTTTGGGGTTCAGCATGACAAGAGTAAAATTTGATTGGTGGCCAAATTTTTTTTTTTAAAAGTCCCTGTGCAGTGATATTGCCCAGTGTCTGTAATATTTTCTAAACACTTGCAATAGTTTGAAACTAACCCTGTGACTTTTAAAGTATTTGTAGGCTCAGTGCCGATATGCAATGAACAAGATGACCCTGATGGTCCTAGATTGCTCACCTGAGTCTCTTTGATGCCTGGGACATCATATTAATTAAATAGGCAGATGTCAACAAGGAGATAATTTCTACATAAGATCAATACCATGGAATGTTTTCAGCCAAGAGCATGAAGGATGTGCCTTTTCGCTCTTTGATTCTATGTAAAAAGGGATGCACCTGGATGTAGCCTAAATGCCACTGAGGGTCTTGATATGAACAAACTTGGTAGAGGTCCACTAGATGATTACTTACCAATTATGAAGGCTGTCTGTCTTCTGGTTTCAGAGAAGAAGATTTTTGACGATTTTCCAATTTTCATCCATTGGCTCAGATGAGCTAAAGGGGATGCGCACAGGCAAGCCTAAATATGACCCCAGGGTCTTGATATGAACAAACTTGGTCGGGGCCCACTAAGTGATGCTACATACCAAATATGAAAGCTGTGTGTCTTCTGGTTTCAGAGAAGAAGATTTTTAAATATTTTCTCTCTTTCATTCTTTGTAAAAAGGGTAGCACCCAGGAAGAGCCCAAATGTGACCCCAGGGTCTTGATATGAACAAACTTGGTAGAGGTCCACTAGATGATGCTGCATATCAAATATGAAAGCTATCTGCCTTCTGGTTTCAGAGAAGAAGATTTTTGAAGATTTCCCTTTTTCAACCTTAGTGCTCAGAAGAGCTAAAGGGATAAGCCTGGGCAAAGCCTGACTATGATCCCAGGGTCTTGATATGAACAAAATTGGTAGAAGCCCACTAGATGATGCTACATACCAAATATGAAAGCTGTCTACTTTCTGGTTTCAGAGAAGAAGATTTTTGAAGATTTTCCCTTTTTCAACCTTCGTGCTCAGAAGAGCTAAAAGTGATGTGCCAGGGCAAAGCTCAAATATTACCCCAGGGTCTTGATAGAACAAACTTGGTAGAGGCCCACAAGATGATACTACATACCAAATATGAAAGCTGTCTCCCAACTGGTTTCAGAGAAGAAGATTTTTTAACATTTTCTCTCTTTGATTCTATGTAAATAGGGTTGAGTCAGGTTGGAACCCATATGTGACCCCAAGGTCTTGATATGAACAAACTTGGAAGGGGTCCAATAGATGATGCTACATACCAAATATGAAAGCTGTCTGCCTTCTGGTTTCAGAGAAGAAGATTTTTGAAGGTTTCCCTTTTATACCCTTTTTGTTAAGGGTGAAGGGAAAGTTAAGGGTGGATTTCATTTATTTGAACAACTGTGGTAGAGCTTGACAAACAGAACATCCCTGCCAAGTTTCATCAAGATTGGCCAACCAATTTAGGAGGAGAAGATGTTTAAAGAAATTGTGGATGACGCACGACTGACGACTGATGACGGACGCCAGACATTGTACGATTACAATAGCTCACCATGAGCACTTCGTGCTCAGGTGAGCTAAAAATGGATGGAATATTTTCTTTACCTAAAACAAGGGCCCAAGATACAATGATGAACAGTTTGAGGAGATGGTACAAATTTATGACCACCTTTGCCTGTGCATGAAAGTCATGGCAAAATCTGAGGATTGTAGGAGAAAGTTAGCAGTATAACTTTGGTACATTCTGATGAAAAGTCAACATAAAGGTTTATTTAAGAGTGTATATAATAAATATACATTGTATTTAAAGGTGAAAAAATAAAGACATGAAAACGGATGCTAATATTTATCTATTTGGACATTTTTCATGATTGATCAGCCATCCTTAAATAACTTTTTTAACCCAATAATCCTTTCCCATACAACTCCCTAGTTTTAATGATTGAAATGATATTTCAAAAAGTTTTAATAAAATTAATAAAATCTTTTTTCAACTTAATAGTGCGGTTCCCTATGTACGAAAAAGGGCTCCCGTAGGATTTTCGTGCTGAAATTGATTTTTTGGGTTTAATTGATTGTTTAGGGGCCAAGTAATCGCAGAAAATGCGGGTCCAAATTTTCCGAGCCCATTCCCCGATTTTATGGGCTCTCATAGGAGCCCATATGAGCAAAATATGTATTTTCCTAAAAGAGGGCTCATGAGATGTGTATTTTTCTCCTAAAATGATTTCTTTTGTTTGGCTGTATATTTAGCGTGGACTGGAGTTAAAAAATGACAAAAATCCATGTTTTAAAAGGTTATTTCACCCTTTAATGGGCTCTCACGGAGACCAAAATAGCAATTTTGGTGTTTTTTCATTAGTAGGTTAAGGGAAAAAACCCTGTTTGTTTCCAGATGATTTCTTAAGCTCTAGCGTGGATTGGAGTTAAAAAAAATTACACAAATCCATGTCTTAAAGCTTATTTCACCCTTTTATGGGCTCTCACAGAGCCCTAAATAGCCATTTTGGTGTTTTTATATTAGAAGGTTACGGCAAAAAACCTTGTTTGTTTCGAGATGATTTATTAGGCCCTGTTTGGTATTAAGTGTAGGTTGGCGTTGAAATACGTGCATGCCTATGTTCTCTTGGGTCATTTTAGAATTTGTGTGGGCTCTCATAATAGCCCATATTAGCCGATTGGGGTGTTTTCATTAAATAAGATTCACAAAAAATGACATTCCTTTGACTCTTCCTTACAAATTACGTCCAATACCTAGCATTGGTTAGTGTTGATTTATATTAATTTTCAATTTTGAACATCTGATATCCTTTTTGATTGGCTTTAAAATGAACGCAAATGAATAGATTTAGGATTTTTCCAAACTTGCGATTTTTGAAAAAAATAACCCTCTTTATGATGCCAACTTGTATTATAAATGGTACTTTACCTCCCTTTACCTCCCTTTAAATGTTTTGAGATTGAATGAATGGAGCGCTGAGTGAATGATTTTGTTAGGAATATCTTTCAATTTCAAGATGTTCTTGATTGTACCCGGTGCTTTGGTGCTAAATGAAGCCAATAAGAGAAGGGTGGGTGGGGGGAGGCTGTGTGTGTTTGTGTGGAGGGGGGGGGGGGGGGGGGGGGGGGGGGAAGGGGGTGTTTTCATAATGCAAATATACGACAGATTAAAATGATAAACGACATATTTCATAATACATGTTTGTTTTCAATATTTCTTACTCGTACCACATATGGTATCAATGATCTCTTTGGGCCGGAAATATTCCTAACCAATTACCTCACTTTTAATCGATTATATTGACCCTTAATAAGCCCGTATGAGTCAACATGGTTACTTTGCAAACAATTTGGTTCAAGAAAAGATTTTTGAAGAAAGGCATTTCTAAAGCCTTATAAGTTAATGGGTGCGGGTCTCGGTAAAACATACGCGAAACAAATTTTCATAGCCCATACCTATTTCATTGGCGCTTAATGAAGCCCATAAGAGCATTTTTCGGCATTCTATAAATATACGACGGATAAATATGTTTGTGTTCAATGTTGTATATTTGCTTTAACATTAAAAGTTCCCACGAATAAAAAACACTTCGTTTTATTTTTTGCTAGTTTGTCCGCTTTACTCTGTTTCAAATTGTCTTTACTGCCCTTTAACGTCTCGAGTAAGCTCTATATAATGCATAGTTCGATTATGCGTTTAAATATAGAACTGTATCAAACAATACGGTTTGAGTAAGAGTTATAGATGTGTGCACCAGCCCTCTTCCTTTGAAATTTCAATCAAAAGACACGCGATTGCTGTTGATACAGGGTTTACACTTACAGATTATTGCGTCCTTACGGATTGCCATACTTATAAACATTCTCAAGCATTCGCAGACAAAACGCCTGCATCAGGTAACTACATGTCCCTACTCACATACACTCTTACGGAAATGTCTATTAGTATTTATCCCGTCTATTCTGATAAAATTTGTTGCATTTTGAAAACAAATAGTGAATATTCCTTAAAATCAAGTAAAAGGATTGAGACTGGGAGATACGTCGGTGAACACTGTTACAAGTGAACGAACGAACTTTCTTGTGCTGCAATACTCATCTAGTAGAAGACGAAATCCATTTTGTTGTCGATTGTGAATTTTATAACAATTTGCGTGAACTGGTTTTCGGTGTTATTCTGAGAACAAATGGCTTTATATCATTGTCATCGGAACAAAAGCTTGTGCATCTAATGCGAAAGTATGCTCGAAAACTCTCAAATGTTTAAATCAAAGCTTATTCCTACAGGAGAAGTACTATTTATATTGATTCTTCTCAATAAAGCTCTTTATCGTCGGCGCTATTCTGAAATCTCGTAACTACAGATTGATTAAAGCTGTATTTACGAAATTTTTGTTTTACAACGACAAAATAAATTTTTCACGCATTTAAAATGAATATTTAGCCCGTAGTGCAAAATGAAAGAAAGGAATGTCTGGTGAAGAGAAATTGCTTGATTTAATACATTACTTCTCCCTAATCAAAAACTTTTATTTTGTATTTACTAGTACCATAATATATTTTTATAAGTAAAACCATAGGTAATCTTGCTGATTTGAATTATATCTTGCTGCCTCGGGAAATGCATGTTTGGTAAAAACATCATTGGGCATGGCCATCTGATTCTTGTTTTAATTTTGCAACCTACCTAGTGCATACGAAAGCCATTGGAAAAATGTCCCTATTCAATGGATGCTTGTAAGTATTGATGGTTTGTTATGGCTAAAGTAGGGACTTTCTTTCTGACCATATGTATATACTAAAAAGGCGATGCATACCAAGATAATGATTACCGGTATTTACTTTAATACCACAGAGAAAATATCAGACTAAGGCAAAGCGAGGCAGCTCTTGTATTGCTTGATTCATTTAGTTGAAGAAAATACTAAGACAGTTTTTCTATGGTAGCTATGTCTTCAAAGAAATAAAAAGATACCATAAGTTTTCTTCAGTGTATAGGTTGAAAATTAATATGGATCAAACATTAGATTAGATATGAACGGACATTTTTATTAACGCTTCAAGCGCAAAACTCCTTCAGTTCAATGTTCCGGTAACAGCTACGCCCGTCCAAATCTAAAGAAACGGACTTTGGCCTATTAGTTTTCATTGGTCATACAAGCGAAGAGGTAAATGCTTCTTAGAAATCACCAACGATAAGTATGATGTTTTGGTTTGGAACATGTGTGAAACATGCACTGTGACAAGGAAAATTTCTTTGGGCCAAGACTGAATAAAAATAATTGTTTTTTTCCAGTCATTTTAAAATAAGACCCACAAGAACAGCTCCATGACATCGGAAACTTTCAACTACGATTTATTAATGAAATTTTTAAGTCATGGAAACAGCTTGTGTGATAATTCCTTGCACTGGGTTTCTTGACTATTTCAGTACGAAACAATTAAGGCAGTAACTATGGCAACTGAAAAGAAGATATAGTACAGTGATCGTGAAGGTCAGAACACTCATGATCACCACATCATAGATCATGTAATTGTCTCCATCAGTAAAATTGTCAAGAAATTGTGTTTCTCGTTCGACAAAAACAGTTCATTTCTCCTTCTTGACCTTACACCTCACCACAATCTTGTATCTTACAGTAAGGTCAAATCTATCAGTAAAAAGGGTGTGGTGACCATGACTGTGTCAAGTTTGATACAGTCGACCGGGGTAATATTTTTTAGGTAATTTCAACTAAAATGATTTTAATATTGTGTAAAAAGCTTCAAACGATAGAGTAGTTCCTTGATATATTTGGAGGATACTCAAACCAGCACACATGGGCTTCACTAAGCGCCGATAATCATGAGTGGGCTTTGGATATTTGAATCTTATTTTTTTTCTAATTCTACCCTCACCATAACCCTTCTTAATTTAATGAGGCTCGGGAAATGTTTGAGACAAGAAATTGATTCCCCCCACCCATTACTAGGCAAATTATCCGATTGGTTCATATGGGCTAATTAAGATCCAGTTCAATTGATTAAACATCTCGTTGTTGATTATGAGAATTTCGATCAACATTTTGTTTCAACCAATAAAGAACCATTTACAGCAATTTGGTACCCGTGAAAACCATAAGAAGTGCCGTTGTTCTTAAAACCCAACTTCGGAAATTCATTTTCCGGCTCCTATGGGATCCTTTGCAAACCAATCAAAAGGAATATTAGACTTAAAATATGGGCTCATTGTTTATTACACCAAAGCTATCTTAAAAACAATAACGTGCTGTAAGTAATTGGAGAATGGTTCAACCGCAATGAACATTACCTTTTTTGCAACCCTTATCATAAAACACCCAAATCAGTTCACATGGGCTATTATGCCGGAGAGCCCATACAATCGTGAAATGATCATAGAGCTCATAGACCTGCAAATTTCAATGCCAACCGACACTTTATACCAAACAGAGCTTCAGAAATCATCTGTAAACAAAAAAAATGTTTTTTCCTAAACCCATAAAAAGGAAACATAGCAAATTGCTATTTTGGGCTCTGTGAGAGCCCAAAAGTAGTGGAAAAGCTCTTGAAATATGAGTAACTGTATTTTCAAAAATGTTCTAGTACTAAATGCATTGTTAAACTAAAGAAAAAAATTTAGAAGAAAAACAAAACGCCTTTCCTAAACCTAGTATTACCCTTATGACCCTTATTCAAAAAAGCACCCAAATCAGTTCACATGGGCTATTATGCCGGAGAGCCCATACAATCGTGAAATGATCATAGAGATCATAGACCTGCAAATTTCAATGCAAACAGAGCGTAAGAAATCATCTGTGATGCAAAAAATGCCTTTCCTAGCCCTTAAATAGGAAACGGCGCTAATTGAATTTTTGGGCTCTGTGAGAGCCCAAAAATAGTGGAAAAGCTCTTGAAATATGAGTAACTGTATTTTCTAAAATGTTCTTACACTAAATGCATTGTTAAACTAAAGAAGAAATTAAGAAGAAAAACAAAACGCCTTTCCTGAACCTAGTATTAGGAAAATACTCATTTTGCCCATATGGGCTCCTTTGAGAGCCCATAAAATCGGGGAACCGACCCAAAAAATTTGGACCCGCATAGTTTCCGATTGCTTGACCCATAAACAATCAATTAAACCCAAGAAATCAATTTCAGCACGAAAATCCTACGGGATTACATAAGGCACCGCACTATAATCTTTATTGATTGTATTTTGTTATTTGTAAATTTTTTAACTGGTTCCTATATAATCAATTAAACCTTTGTCATACTAAACCCAGAATATTCCTGCTTGGCAGAGGGTGAAGACAGAGATCAGCCTGCACAAATGTGCAGTCTAATCATGGTCCACACTGCCTGATTTTCCTATTTAAACCAGAAAAGTTTAAAAATCATATTTTCATTCTAAATACTGACTCACAATCATGGCTTCCAGTACTGTCCGTGTTTTAATTTTACAGCAAGTTTGACATGTTTTTTATTCAGCATGACAAGGGTTAACCTTCATCATGCTGGTTAAATTCTTTCCAGGATTTTAATCCAAGTGCTAAAAGAACTGTATGCCCTGATTTTTATTTGTAAATATAGTTTTTACACTCTTGAGTCTTCTGGTTGAAAAAGCATGATCAGCCGGTATAGATTAAGGTCATGCTGCACATATTATGTGCAGGCTGATCTTTGTCTATGCCTCCTGATGAAGCAGGAATAATCAAGGTTCAGCATGACCAGGATTAATCCATTTGCAAAAAAAATGCTTGAAAGTTCAGGAACGGTAGTGAAAAGATTGTTTAAGGTGAGCTTAAGTTTCTACATTTTAAGACATCATAGCACAGTCGGAATGTCAATCTCAAGTTCCTTTGTTTGAATCCCTAGTACTGGTGCAAGAAATGCTAGGAATTCATTGTAATGTGCTCCAGCTTCTACAATATGACTAAAATATTGTTAAAAGCCTTGTAAAGTCCTAGAATAAACAATTAACCAAACAAGCACAAAGATTTTCAAAATTTCCACCTGAAATTTTCATTAAATTCTGACCTTTTTTAAATTTTGATGATTAACTAGGACTCAATTTCAATAAGGTTTTGCTTTGAGACATAAATAATTGAACATGATAAGCAAAGTAGAAAAGTGACGTCATTACAGTGATCACTGTTTGTCTATCTAGATATTAAAGCTTTGCCTTTTGCAAGAATCACAAGGCATTTTAAAGGCACAAACACAGAAGGCTAGTTCCAAAGTTGCAATCATGTCTTCTATTATATTGAGCAATCACAATGGAAATATACTTTCCCACAAAAAAGAAATTACTTAGGTTTATTTCTAAAGGCAGGTAACTTCAGCAGAATCGGCTTAGAGATACCATATACTATATGTGAAATCAGGCATTCACAATGCCTAGGTGCTGAATATGCAGCTATTAACGACAATATCAAAATTGAACTTTAGAAACTTGTGGGATGAAAATTACTTAACAAGGGGAAAAGGATCAAGCTCAAAATATTGTCGGTTTAATTCTGAAACCTTGTTACTTCAATTTATTCAAGCTGTGATTACTAGGTTTTAGAATGAAATTGACAATATAATGACATTCACAGGTCAGTAAGTAATGTTTGATGACCCTGAAATTTTATTTAGCCCTAAGCTTATAATGATAGCATACAGTAAAACAGTTTTTGTTTACAGGAGTTTTAAAATTGCTCATATTAGCACGCAAAATGAATAATGTTGCTTAAATTCAGAACAGTATAGAAAATAAAGTTCACTCCTTTGCTAAAACAAGAAGTCACAAATATCTCTGCTGCCCCTGAAGACATGAGCATAAAGACAAAATTACCTGATGTATACTTGACAAGGTAGCAATTGTCACAAGATTTGCCCATTACACTGCTGGATGGAAACTTTAACGGGCAATAACTAAACAAGCCCACTGCCTACTGGTGCAACGCTCGGCTGCAGGTGATGGTTTATGCAAACAAGAGGACCATGATGGTCCTATATCGCTCACCTGAGTATGTCACTCATAACTTGTCAACCATGTTATGAAAAACAGAATTTGTTTGATGTACATTAAGGTTGGTTAAAATTTGTGCTATTGCAACTTGATTTTTTTTAAGTTTCGTAAATTTTCAACTTTTCTCTTATCATGGCGAATTCTTTGAACAACTTTTGAAGACCTTCACCCAAGGAACATACCTGCCAAATTTCAGCTTTATTGGCCCAGTGGTTTAGGAGGAGGAGAATTTTTTCTAATATTTTCAGCCATTTTCGACCATTTTTCAGATTTTCTGTTACCATGGAAACTAGCGTTTTAGATGAAATACAATTCTTTTAACAACTTTCGAAGACCTTCACCCAAGGAACATCCATACCAAGTTTCAGCTTGATTGGCCCAGTGGTTTAGGAGGGGAAGAATTTTTTCTAATATTTTCAGCCATTTTTGACCATTTTTCAGACTTTCCGTTACTATAAAAACTAGGTCTTTTGATGAAATACAATTCTTTTAACAACTTTTAAAGACCTTCACCCAAGGAATATCCCTGCCAAGTTTCAGCTTGATTGGCCCAGTGGTTTGGGAGGAAAAGAATTTTTTCTAATATTTTCAGCCATTTTCGGCCATTTTTCAGATTTTCTGTTACCATTGAAACTAGAGTTTTTGATGAAATACAATTCTTTTAACAACTTTTGAAGACCTTTACCCAAGGAACATCCCTGCCAAGTTTCAGCTTGATTGGCCAAGTGGTTTAGGAGGAGAAGAATTTTTTCTAATATTTTCAGCCATCTTTCAGATTTTCCGTTCCCACGGAAACTAGAGTTTTTGATGAAATACAATTCTTTTAACAACTTTTGAAGACCTTCACCCAAGGAACATACCTGCCTAGTTTCAGCTTGATTGGCCCAGTGGTTTAGGAGGAGAAGAAATTGTTCTAATATTTTCAGCCATTTTCGGCCATTTTTCAGATTTTCCGTTACCATGGAAACTAGAGTTTTTGATGAAATTAAATTCTTTTAACAACTTTTAGAGACCTTCACCAAAGCAACATCCCTGCCAATTTGCAGCTTGATTGGCCCAGTGGTTTAGGAGGAGAAGAATTTTTTCTTAGATTTTTGGCCATTTTGGGCTATTATGTAACCATGGCAACCAGAGTTTTTGATGAAAATAAATTCTTTTAACAACTTTTAAAGAGCTTCATCCAAGGAACATCCCTGCCAAGTTTCAGCTTGATTGGCCGAGTTGTTTAGGAGGAGAAGATGTTTAAAGAAATTGTTGACGGACTGACAGACGGATGGACAGACAGACAGACGGACGGACGACGGACATTGAGTGATCACAATAGCTCACCTTGAGCACTTTGTGCTCAGGTGAGCTAAAAAGACAAAAAAGGGGCATTACTCCTAGAAAAATGCTCCCACAGTTATCCCCCTTGATAGTCTAGATAGCTCTTGTGATGGTTAACACACATGCCAAGTTTCATGCAGATATCTTCAATAACAACAGAGAAATGCCTAGGTTAAAGTTTGTCATGCAAAGAACACCAATGTGATAAAAATACCTTAAGATTTCGATTGTTTCATTCAAAACCTAGTCTAAAATATGAAGCACCCATCACTTTCTATTCAAAAGTTAGGGCAAATGTTAAAGTTTTACAATTTTTTTGACAAAATTTGACCTTGAAAAATGACCGTGAATGATGACCTTCAATTTGGTTTCAACAGAAATGTCTTGTCCAAAGCAATCATCATTCGAAATATGAAGGCCCTATCACTCACCATTCAAAAGTTATGGCCAATGTTACAAGTTTTATTTTTTTTAACAAATTTGACATTGAAAAATGACCTTGATCTTGACTGATGACCTTGAACAGGTACCTACAGAAAGGTCTTGTCCAAGGCAATCATTATGTGAAAGATGAAGGCTCTATCACTTCCCATTCAAAGGTTATGACCAAGGTTAAAGTTTGTCACGCCCACCCCAACGGCAACGAAGCCAAGGTGATCATAATACCTCGGGTTTTCTTCGAAAACAGCAGAGCTAATAAAAAAGAAGCTATGTAGTTATATATATTAATCTTGTGCATATGGACTCTATAACCATGAGAGGAACATGGCTGCTGAGTTTCAAGTCATTCTAACTTTAGGTGACAGAATTATACATCAGACTAAGAACTGGACATTATTCGACAGCCCACTTCCAGACGCCATGGTTGCTTACATATTACATCCTGCAAAGGCGTATCTAGGACTTTGAAATTTATATGCACTCAGAAGGCGACAACCAACGCATAAATGGAATAAAGTCGATATGTGGACTGTGACAAGATATGAATGCCCTCTTTTTTATGATTTAAGCATTGGTGAATAATCGAAACATTGTAGCTACAGCTTGAATAAGCTGTAGTTTCGATGTTATGATCATTCATCAACAATATTTTACAACAGATGATTATTTCTTACACGCACTTGTGTAAATTGCACAGTGGGAGTTATGCCCTGGTCCTGTATGTCAACACATATAAAAACTTGTATTTTCTAAAGAAATTCTCACAATTGGAAGTACCAGTGTTTGAAGCACTTTGATTTCAATACAATTTGCCATGGTTTTTATTCAGCTTGAAAAGGGTTAATTAATGTAATATCATCATTTCATAAAAACAAATAAATCCAATCATAAGTCCCTAACATCTTACACATGATAGATTTTACAATAAATAGTCCAGACAAAAATGTGGGTGTCGATTAATATACAAAGTAGTTCAACCATTTTAATTGTATATTAACCCTAGGGATAAGTTTGACAAGTTCATCTTGGATAAACAATAAAATATCCTAGATAGGGCAACAATTGAAAATTAAAATGTTGTTAACCCCCTATCCAACAATCAGCTGGTGATAATTAGCTAGAAACAATCTTGAGCACCTCATTATGATAAAAACTGCCACATATATATATTTTAAATGATTCGAAGGATCTATTTGATCATGCAAATGCTCACTTAGGTGTCAGGAAAATTCTGTGATAGTTTCATGCATAAATACACAAAAGTTGTTTTCATACCCGCAACATGAGAAGGACATATAGAATAATCTCTGTTCATGGTTTCATTGGTACTTGTGTTTGTTTGTTTTTCTCTTTTTGGGGTGGGTGGGGTGGGGGTGGGGGTCCCATTTTTATCCAGAGCAATCAACTTCTAGATTTATGGATAAATTTAAAATAACTTGGCACAGTTCCCGTGGGTGCAGAGTTCTAGTGTCATAAGAAGTTTATCTGGGTATGTCCAAGGTCAAGGTCACTACTGAAGGTCAAATGGGTCAGATGTCACACATTTCTAGTCTGTGACACAGCAGAATATCAATATCACCTGAAATCCTAAGAAAATATGAAAGATCATACAATGAAGGACATTCTTTCCCATGCCAGTTCATTAATCATTGTAGATGGCATAGCTGCTCAAGGTCACTTAATGAGGAACATTCATTGTTTCATGAGTTTCAATTCATGGAAAAAACTAAGACAACCTTCGTTCACCAGTAACTTGATAAGAAGGCCCATTTTCTGTGGGGCAGTATAAAATCACCTAACTCCTATAATATATTAAAGGAGGTCGTTAAAGGAGGAACATTCTGTGAAAGTTTTGGAAGTATTGGCTGTATCGGCAAGCAGCTGATTTACAACAAGACCTACTTAACCCTTGTCGTGCTAAACCCAGAATATTCGTGCTTTGACAGGAGGTATAGACAAAGATCAGACTGCACATTAGTGCAGCCTGTTCTTGGTCTTTGCCATCTGATTTTCTTTTCTAAAGCAGAAAAGTTTTGAAGATGTGTTATCAAAGTAAAAAATGACAACAAGTGCATCAAGTGCTTTTAGCACTTTGATTTTAATGCTGTTTTCCCTAGATTTTTTATTAAGAGAGGGACAGATCTCCATGAACAGACTGTAAAGATGTTATGAATAAGCACATTATTTAGCACCTTATTTAGACAGTGTAAAAACAAAGTAACACTGACTGGATAAAAGAAGGAGCCAATCTGAGAAAACAAGTAACTTGTTAATGATTTTATTGTACCTGTAGTACTAAAGGCTTTGATTGATTGATTGAATAGAGTTTTACACCACTTTCAATTTTTTTTTTAGGTATATGGTGGCGGCTGGAGCACCTAACAATGGATTCCTGTTATTTCTCTCACCAGTACCACCACCAGCCGCCAACAGCTATTTCACATAGGAGAAGAATGAGTGCCGCCATCAGGGATCGAACCTGGGACCTCTAGATTGACAGTCTACCAACAGTGCTATGACGGCAGCAGTACTAAAATCTTTAAAACAGATTTGCTTTATAACACGTCTGTAAATAAGTCAGTTAAAAAATCAAATGAAACAAAATCTTACATAAAAGTTATTTGATTACTCAGTGTGAAACAGTTGTAACTCTCAATATATTTACTTGCAGTTACATCTGTTCTGCGCTGAGATACAAACATTCTTTTATTACTATTGTTTAAATGCCCAAATTTAAAAACCCGTGGTATCCCAAAAGCTCCATATCCAAACATGTAGACAAGAATATAGAAATTAACAACCAGCTAAATAACAAAACTTATCCATGGTTCAGAGCATAACTTGTGTAAGTTCCTATATATGTATAGGCAATTACAATTTTTTTGCACAATTCTTACACGGCACTACCTGACCTATAAGTCAATCAAAATTATTTTACACATCATCCAATACTTTGACTGTTCATAAAGCTTTTGCTATCTCAAGATCCCGAGTGATTCTTATTAAACAAATTTACTGAAATCTAATAAATCGAGGATTCAGTGCAAGACTGTATATACACTAAGTACAGTCTTGCGCTAAACCCTCAAAATACAAGGTAATTTTCTGAAGCATTGACAAAGTATAGTCTAGTTAGTTGTATAATTAAGCTCGTAAGATTTTAGAAAATTAGTTAATTTTGTATTGATTCTCTGTAATGAAGTGATTTAGGGCCCTTGCTCTGATTTATCAGAGTTTTGTTGTATTTTCCAATTCACAGAGTATAATCTTATAAACAATGCTATGTTTCCTTCTCTTTTGTATAGTTCCGCAATTTAGAGTGAGTGACCAAAGGCTTTTTTTCCTATACAGGTATAGACAAAATTGACCTTCGATCTCTCACTTAAACTTATCTATAAGTATAATCTATAATTATTGCCCTGGCAGGGCAGAGCCTAAGTATTGGTTCTTTGCATCAAAGTTTAAATTAAATCAACTTTCAATTTTAATCGTCCATTTTCATAGATTATGGACTTTCTTTAGATAAAAGGTTGGCAACCTAACCCATGTAACTACAGCTTGTTCAAGCTGAAGTTACAAGGATTTGGTACCCCAAAAATTATATGTGTTGACTTCGCAAAGCACTTTATCCTTAAGGTTTTAAGATACAGTTATTTTCATGAATTCACGACAATTGTGGGTTGACTTTTGAAAGAACCAAAACTACAGCATAACTATCCTTATTATGCTAAGCCACTCACTCCCTAACAGTTGAATTATAACGAAGAACTTTTGATTGATTGATTATTGATTGATTGTAGTCTCAAATTCAAAATTCAAATTTTCCAGTTATATTGCGGCAGCTGGAGCACCTAACAATGGATTCCTAGTATTTCTTTCACCAGTACAACCACCACATCCTTTCCTAACCTCCAGCTGCTATCTCAAATAGGTCTACGGTTATCAACCCATTGGTGAGAGACAAATAGTCGGAATGAATGAGTGAAGCGGTCGGGGGATATAATGAAGAACACTTTGATGCACAAGATTTTGTTGCTATTGTTTAAATCTTATCCTCCTGAGTTTATTTTTTTTTATAATTTACTTATTTTTAACCCTTTGCTACATTGATTAAGTAGAATACAGGCAGTGTAGGCTAAGACCAGACTGCACATCTGTGCAGTCTGATCTTAGTCTTTACTGTCTGTAAAAGGTTTAGTGCACAGCAGGAAATTGCTGTGAACAGTATGATAATGTTTTTACTGCTTCTTATTAGGCAAAGCTCTATAAAAAAAAAGAGCTGTAATGAGTGGTCCATATATCCTGGAAGGGGCTCATCAATGTTTTTACTGCTTCTTATTAGGCAAAGCTCTATAAAAAAAAAAAGGGCTTCAATGAGTGGTCCATATTTCCTTGAAGGGGCATGTCAATGTTTTTACTGCTTCTTATTAGGCAAAGCTATATAAAAAAAAGAGCTTCAATGAGTGGTCCATATATCCTTGAAGGGGCTTGTCAGTAAACTTGGCTCGTAAGTAACCTGAGCTTGAATGATTGTTAATGCTTTTTGTCAATAGAAAGATCTTTTCACCTGAATTATTCTACTTAGTCAAAAAAAATTAGCAACACTTAATATTATTCGCTTAATATTTTTCTGAAGCAGATACATGTATATTCGAGTCGAATGAAGCAAAACATTGCGTTCAATCTCTAAGCAATAGATTTATTCCTTTGTTTTGTTCCAATGGCGGCTCTACAATCATAAAACATAGCCAAAATGGCGGGTGGGGTAAATTTTAAAAGTCACAGTCTGTAATTTTTTGGCTAGCTTTCGGCTTTGCCTTTCAATGTTAGGCAGTCTGGAGTGACTAGCATTTAGGCAAGCCTTATCTTTGGTAATTGGCTGTCTTTCATACCAAAACAAATCTTTTGTGTGTAAACATTTGGTTGACGTTACGTGATCGATGTCACCCAAATTTCTGAAGCTATACGTGACATGGCAGTTTTCAAATTGAAGTAATCATGGGGAAGTTCATGAGCTACATTTCTTGTCTTTTACACCATTGGCGCCTTAGAAAATTGATAATACAGAAATGCCGTCATGTGATCATACTCCTTTAAAAGCCCGGTTACTGTTCTCTTTGATGTTTTGAGCGGCTTTCTTTGAATTGTTTTATAACTCATCCAAGGTGATGAAAAGCGAAAACTTCAGACTGACCTTAGGTTGCAAATTGGAACTAGCGACATTAAACGCATAAAATCTCATGTTACGCTTTGAATGGCAAGCTGCAATGTCAACTTTCTTGATTCGAATAGCCAATCGATAAGCTCATCGCTCAGGCACCAATTCACTAAATAAATATTAATGCAGTCTATTTTACAATAAAACCAAAAGCGTTGCAAAACTTTTTTGACTATGTATATTTACACTTCAGAAACAGGACAACTTTACAATAACTTATCATTCAACATCATGTACAATAGACATTAAAGAGACTGACAGAAGGACAGACAGACTGATGACCTGGACCATAACATAATACAACCTTCCAATTGATAGTTTAGTAGAAGCTGCACACAATAAACAGTGATTTTTTTTCAATTCAAGTGCAGATAATTCAAGATTACTAAAGAAAGACTGGAGCCATTAGAATTCCAAAGGTCTCATGCACAACTAGACATCATAGGGAGTAATTATGCCAATTTACAGTTCATTCCCATTGATAGTTTAGGAGGAGTTGCGCACTCAAATAATTGCTAACTGACAGACAGACAGAAGCACGGGGCCAAATCATAATACGACCCTAAAACTCCGTGTATAACAAAAGAGTAATTTTTCAATAATTAAAATGACATGCTTTACCACTATCCAAAAAGCAATGGAAGATTACAGATATTAAGTCATAGTGAATTTTGAATGCTGGTTAAGGGTAATTAGGGTCTAGACAGAGAAGTCAATAATTACACTAGATAAAAGTCTCACTGCAAAACTATTGTAATCTCTTATATAAATATACATACTGAAAATAGTTCTGCACTAATCTCTGGAGATGGAAAACAAGACAGGGGAACTTTTTGTGACTACTTGGGCTATATGGAATCAGGATGAAAGAAGCTAGAATTGTCCCAAAATTGACTTTCCTTCCCTAATTTCTGTCTTTGTAGAAGTGCTTTCAATTGATCCTGTGCGGGCTATGCTTACAGATGATAAAAAAATCATTTCTTAACCTCGACTTATAACATGTCCATGGCTCAGCGTGAAACAGTTGTAATTGCCTATATGTATATAGGCAGTTACAACTGTTTTGCACTGAGCCATCGATGTACTATCTACAGTGTCATGCAGTCCTGTTGAACTATCTTGGAAGCAGAATCAAGAGAGATTGAGTTGAGTCTTGAGTTATTATAGCTTTTATCCCCTCTCAATTTACAAAAAATATAGGTTAAAACAAAACCAAACATGTGTAACCAGTCACAATTTTAAAGTATGTGCAACATCTGGATAAAAACTTTAAGGTTTTAAGTCAGCTGACTCTAAAGGCATTCCAATGGTGATCTTGGTCTTTGACTCACACACTGTATAAAGCTCACACACTGTATAAAGTTTCAGGGCTCCATGTCAATTTATTCTCAAGTTAGAGCATGGAAATGGTATTCATACAAAGTTTGATTGTGACCGTGACATATGTGCAGGCTGATGTTCGTCTATAGCTCCTTCTAAAGCAGGAATATTCCGGGTTCAGCATGACAAGGGTTAAGTTCTCAAGTTACATAAAGGAAACAACTTCAGAAAAAGTTCAATCATGACCTCCAAACAATGTTATGTTGTGTCCTCAAAATTTGACCTGCAATACCCTTAACAATAGGACACTTCCATAAGTTCTAGGTAACAATTGTGAATATAAGTTTCATGTTTCCAGGGAAATTGGTTCTAGAATATAGAGAATATAATTATATGAAAAGGTCAATGGATGGGATCAGGTGGGATTGACAAATGGATCAACATACAGTCATACTAAAACCTGTATGACCCCCTTATAGGTATATTGTGGGTACATTGACCATTTTTAAAACATTTTTGAATAAAACAAATTTGAAATGTCATCATTATCACAACATGAATGTCTGCACTTTTGATCAGTAGAGCCAAAAAATACAGGAAAGGAATTCAAATGTAATATCTATACAAGTATTGAGAATAAACAGACAGATGCCAGACAGAAAGAAGTAAACATCTTTTTAATATTTTGAAAATCATAGCAAAAACAGTAAGAAAAAGACTGACAAAAAATCATCACATACCTTCAAGCCAGCTATTTTTTCCCCTGACAAAAGTCTCACAAAATCTGCCACAAAACAAAGCTGCATATCCAAAACTGTCTTATCCATCTGTTCAAGCCCACTTGAAAACATAAAAAGCTTTGTTTGCTCTGCAATATGAAAGTGACATATACATCAAAAACAGAATTCAAACCAAGTTAGAAAATAAGCTTTATTATTAACATTGATCAATAAAACTTCTTTTGGTTTGTATTACTATTTAAATTTGGCTTACACCCTGCAAAAATGTTTACGGTATAATTTGACTCAGTACTCTGTCATTCATTTTGTTTCAACTGACTTCATATCACTGTCAACAAATTCAGCTGGTACATCTAACTAACCATGGCTTACTGTCATGTGTGAATGTATTGACTATCTCTTCAAGCCACCATGTCCATTAAGGGACTGTTTTATTAAGGGACCGTTTTCAAAATCACCTTCTTCAAATCAAAATATCTCAAAAGGTAGATATTGCTGGTCTAGTAATTATTGTAAATGATTTCTATGTGGGTAAAACTCATAAGAATCGTCTCAACAAGACGATTCTTATTGAGTTGTAACAATATAGGATTATTGAGAAATTCACAATAACATACATGTATATTCAATCAAATTTTTATTTCTAGTCTGTTGTCAGAACCTGCACTTAACAACCATTCTCAGTAACAAACACTTTTCTGTGGTCCTGTAAGTGATCACTTAATTCACTTTTAAATGTTTTTCAATTCTATTTTTGACAGGCCTCCAGTAAAGACATTTGGAACACCACTCGGCCAATCTCACGATCAATCTCAGATGTACATAGACGGACTATTTTTAAAAAATATGGGAAAACCCTGGAAAAACTCGATGACGTCAGTTAAAATGGCGTAAGCCCTCAAAACAGTGAGTGAAAACATTCGATGTTGCCAACGCTACTTGTTTAAGTCACTGACGTGAAACCATCGAATCCTAATACAAATATCTTTAGATTCTTAAATAACTGATGCAAATATCTTAATTTTTGAAAATGATTCGTCAATCTCAAAAATTAACATTTTTCAGCCGTTATTTACTGTAAAAGATATACATCTACAGTGCTAGTTTTTCTTACACTGTTTCCACCTAACAAAATGCACGATTTTGTTACATACCCATCCACCTTACATACATCCGAGGTCTGTTGTAGTTTACGGAAATGGCCGAGTGATGTTCCAAATGCAGTACAGAGGGAATGATGCCAATCTAAATTTGTAAATCCTCGTCTTAACCCTTTTCCATTGAGTACTATCAATCTAAGTTATATAATAAATTTCTTATTTTTTAATTGAAAACACTCCTATCTTGAGCTCCGATTTGTGACTAACCGTATCAGATTAAATTAAGAACTTATGCGCACAACCTTTTCACATGAAAAAAAACAACAAAAAACTAAAGCCCCAAGATTTTATTGCATGCTTTTTTAATTATGATATAAAACTGTAGATTATCAACAAAAATGAAAACAAAATTAAGGATAATTTCACTACACAAAAGTTCAAACTATCACAAATGATAATTTAGGTTATTACCTCCAAATAAGGTAAAAGCATGACTGTCATAAACAAAACTTTTCTGGGCAGTTTACAGTGTTGTAAATATTGATAAAATAACAGCTGTTAGGATTGCACCCGGGCTTACAACTAAATATAGCACTCATTCCCTCATAAGAATGTTGTGTTTTTTTGTCTAAAAATAGCAAAGCGTAGAATTTAAGCTTTTTCATCTGTTTCACTCTTTTTAAATGCAGTTAACTTAGCTTTTTCAACATTGATCTTCTCCCTTTTAGAGTTTTAATGTGGTATTATAAATCATTGAATAGTAATTAATTTCAGTATTGTACATCAAGATCTGTGAATTTTGGTTGAAAAATTGATTTTATTCCTCAATGATAACAACTTCAAGTATGCAGCTATTTAATAACCTTCTGCACCAAGTAGCCCCATTAGAAATATATTTCATTATTCAAATATTTTTTCATTTAAATCAGAATTATTTCAATATATAAGATGTGTTGAGAGTATTTGTTGTTTTCATGGAGGTATGAAACTAAAAACTTAATCACATTGTATCAATACACAGTTTCATACATTGTAATTAGGTTTTTTATTTTCATACCTCTATGAAGTCAACAAAACTCTCTTATTCCTTAGATATATAATTCAATAACACAAGGTACTTAAGTGGCTTCAGCCTGATTGAGGGCTCTTGATGTGGTCTATTACGCACTAGTATCCTTAAAGCTACTCTTTCACAGATCGGGAAAATGTGATTTTTGAAAATTTTCGTAAAATCAATCGGAAGTAACAACCTCATCATGTTGAAGCCTTTAAAATAATAAGATTCAATCTGGTAATGCATGAAAAGAAAGACCAGTATTCCTAAATTTAGCTAAAATTCATTCTTAAAAACAAAGCAACTACTAACGCCTAAAAAATGATTCTTCAACATCGAGCCAACTAACTATGCATGTGCATTCTGCATGTTTATCTTATTCAATCAAAAATTAAGGTAAAAGAATTTGACAGCTGGAAACTTCATATTGATAAAAGCAAAAATGAAAAATATTCATGGAAAGTAACTATTTTGTAATTTATAGACTCGAAATAAATAGACTAGATCCCTTACTGATCTTGACAATTCGAAAAGATAAGTTACAAAATTATTGAAATATGTTGTTTTAAGTGTCAATGACCTTGGGCCATTCTTAATCGTCTAAAAATACACACATTTTCAAATCCAACAACAAGTTCGGTCTTTTTTAATGTAAAACTGTGAAAGAGTAGCTTTAATACAACACTGGGCCCTAGATTGTAATTCTTTTCTCATTAATTTCTCTAACTAAGATGTATGAAAGAAAATGCTAATAAGCTTTAACAACTGATTATTATAATCGTTTAAGTTCATACATTTATTTTACTCTTACATTTTAACAAAATTTGAGAAAATTCTCAGTTGATCTTTTATATTTCTTATCTTTCTTCTCCACTATCTCTTTTAGGATGATTCAATGATGTTGACGTTAAGAAATTGATTTGGTGTCAAATTATTGTATTAAGTCAAAGTACAAGCCTTTCCTGTAGGTGCCAATTCTGGGCTTTTGGGTGTCGGATAGCAGTGAATATCTTACTTTAACAAGAGCTTTGCAGAACGGCCCATTTATAGTTATTTTCATCCAATCGAGGGTAGATAATTAAAGATTTCTCAGGAATGACTAAAGCGATTTGAATTTCAAAGGCCTTATGCACAACAAGACATCATAGGGAGTAATTGTGCCAAGATTCAGTTCATTCCCATTGATAGTTAAGGAGGGGTTGCGCACACAAAAAGTTGCTAACAGACGGACAGACAGACATCAGACAGACAGACGACCGGGGCTACAACATCATAAGACCCATCGAGTGTATAAAATGGGGCATAATTCACATATATTGTTTTAAGAGTTACTACCCTTGGATTCATAAGGCAAGGTTTTGATAGTGAACATGAATCTGAAGTTTCAAGCATTCTGTCTTTAGTAACACTACAGATGTCATGAAATGTCAAAGTTTTTCACGTGACAACGACAATATCAATCTTACAGATGATGACCATGCCAAGGCTATGGCAATACCTGAGGCAATCAGGAACCCTTGGCGATTCTACGGAATACACCTCTGGAATAATGCGGGTGCAGCATTGAAAGCGCCTCATTTCACACGTGGGTTTATATGACGTCACAAACATCAACGATCCTGCTAAGGATGACGTTGCATAAAACAAATTCAATGAAAGGAAAAAAGTGGGCATATTACAATTTGATAACAAAACGCAGTGTTTTACTGCGTTTTGTCATCAATTATACTATGCCCAAAAGATCTTTCAAGATGACTGGAAAGAATTCACTAAATGTTATTTTCTTCAAATGTATTAACCAAAGAATCATTAGGAGCCCAATAACCTAAAAAATGACCCAAAATTACTACACTTACGTCCGAGGTACTTTCCAGTTTACGGAAAAGACTGAGCGATGTTCAGAATGTACCTGAGGTTGTCCCCAAAAATAACAGAAGCTGAAAAGAGTGCCACGGTTACTATATACACTGCTACTGGAAAATTTTCAACAAAGGTCTGTCTTTCTGTGATGCAACATAGTATCACAAAATCCTGACAATGCAGACATGGTCACTTGATGATACATATGCTGCAAAAATTTCATGCAAACCTGTCCAGAATGAGAAGTTGTGTTCAGAAGAATTGGAAAAAAAGACAGAAAATCGGACGACTGACTCACAGAGAGGATGATACCAATATACGACCAGCTTTAGCTTCATATAAAAATTCAGGAGAGAATGTTTGATATGGTTTAACCCTATTTATTTACATCGATTGGGAAACAAGTTCTAACAACTTAGATTAATCCCTCTTGATTCTGCTTCCTGGAAAATTCACCAGTACTCATGCCGAATGTGTGGGCCAATGAAAGAACCAAGATTGATAGCCGCTCTCTGCAATCAAATTCAGGACCTTTGGGTTAAGAGGCTGAAGCCTTACCTCTAGAGCATGGACAGCACACTGTTTGATATGGGAGACATAGAAAATATAAGGGTCATAAAGAAAGAAATTGATAACAGTATCTTTGCTAATCAGTTTCTTTTCTAATCCCAGCAACAGATTTCAGTCCATTCAACTTTTCCATGGTGAATTTAAAGTCCTTTTGACATTGTAACTTTACATAATGGTCTGTCCTTGATAAAGCCCTTTGTTGCAGGTCTAGCAAAGAACAGATTTTCCCTTGACCTACTCCTCCATAAATTTGGAAGATCAAATAGTTAACAAATAATAATGACAATAATATTTACCATTATCTCAAATCTTCCTCAGATGATCAATTTTACCATTATCTCAAATCATCCTCAGATGTTCAATTTTACCATTATCTCAAGTCATCATCAGATGATCAATAATATTTCACCATTATCTCTAATCATCATCAGAGGATCAACAATATTTAACCGTAATCTCAAATCATCCTCAGATGATCAATTTTACCATTATCTCAAATCATTATCAGATGATCAATAATATTTAACCATTATCTCAAATCATCCTCAGATGATCAATTTTACCATTATCTCAAATTATCATTAGATGATCAAATTTACCATTATCTCAAATTATCATTAGATGATCAAATTTACCATTATCTCAAATTATCATCAGATGATCAATTTCACCATTATCTCAAATCATCCTCAGATGATCAATAATATTTAACCATTATCTCAAATCATCATCAGATTATCAATTTTACCATCATCTCAAATTATCCTTAGACGATCAGTTATATTTCACCATTATCTCAAATCATCATGAGATGATCAATTTTACCATTATCTCAAATCATCCTCAGATGATCAATAATATTTAACCATAATCTCAAATCATCCTCAAATGATCAATTATATTGACAATCTATGTGATTGACAATATAATTGATTATGTGTGGACAATCTTGAAAATTTATCAATAAATTGTAGCGAATCAAGTGCATAGACAGACATGAATCCATTCAGAGAAAAGGATCCTCCACCCTAAATGTGTGTGTGTATTTTCGTTTATTTATCGTCGCTACTGTAGCACATGCCCATATGAGCGACGCCCCCAGAAGACGGTTAGTTGTTACGGGGTATAGTGCAAGGATACATGACGAAACTACTGCTGAGATCCGCCATGGTTCTTTAACGTACTCAGTGTAAAGCACCGTCTCACAGGGCCTCGGTTTAACGTCTCATCCGAAAGACAATTATTTTTTTTTAGTGTACCAGCCCGGGAATCGAACCCACGCCGCCGAACTCCAATGGTTTTGAAGTCCGGTGCTCTACCAACTGAGCTAATCTGGCTGGTCCCACCCTAAATGGGTTGACTCTGTCTATATATCTTATCATTAACCATATATATTAGGGTAGGTCTCTCTAATTTGCATAAGCAATGCAACTGACCTCCCTTTAAACCATTACAACATTTATTCATTGTTACAGTCAATATATTGTTGGATTATGTATAATCCCTTAACGTCCTGTCTTTTTATTGAAAAGTCTTTGTCATGGTGACTTGTAACAAATGTAATGTGGTTGCCTTCAGAGTAGAAAATAGACTAGAGCTGTGGCAAAGTGGACTAATACCCCCAACCAGCGCTTTGTCCTTATATATGCTATAAATGCAGGATGTGTTTGTAACAAATATTGGGATACAAATTTGAACAAAGTTTATCTGTGACCTTGACCTTTTGACCTATGTGACCCAAGCATGATAGGGAACTTCCTAAGGTCATTGGTAGCATTTGTATAAAGTTTCATGATACTAGGTCACTTTGTCCTTGAGTTAGAGTCTGGAAGTGAAAGGCTGTACGGACAGATAAGTGGATGGGTGGAAGGATGGATGGACAGACAGACATGGTGAAACCAATATAACCCTCTCTACTTTGTAGGTAGGGGTATAGTAACATTTTTATGTATCAACCACAAAAATGATATTTATTAAGGTAGAAGGTACTCATTGGAATTTTTTCATCACATCTTGTTACTAAACTAAAATCTGTTTGAATGCGATATTGTATGGAGTTGTTGGAACTTCTTGGTGATTTTTAGTGACTTCTATGATGTTTAGATTGATTGATTGAATGGAGTTTAACGCCGCTTTCAACACTATTTCAGTTATATCGCGGAGGCTGGAGCACCTAACAATGGATTCCTGGTATTTCTCTCACCAGTACAACCATTACATCCTTTCCTAGCCTCCAGCTACTATCTCACAAAGGTCTACAATTATCAACCCATTGGTTAGAGACAAATTGTCAGAAAGAATGAGTGCCGCGGTCGGGGATCGAACCCGGGACCCCTAGAATGACAGTCCGACGGGCTACCAACTGCGCTATGATGGCGGCTTATGATGTTTAGAAGTCCAGGGTTTCTGTAAATGTTGATAACATGTAGCATGTTAGCTATAATTACATTTTTTCCATCTTGCCTTTAGACGTAGATAAAAAGGACAACGACCTGAAAATTGATTGATCTAAATCCTTTGCCACATTATCCATTTTGGGATTGGTTTGTAAAGCATTCAACTTTATTGATAATAATATTGATTCAGTCTTCAATATTGCCAATGATGACTTATAATTTTGTCAAACATGATTGGCAATATCATTGATGTATTGATTCAAAATTTGTTGTCAATAATATTGCCTGCATAGTTATCCCTAACGAATAGATATCATTTAAGTGTAATAATCTCCACTTAATGATCACTAATATTATCAATAAAAATTATTGGTTATATGTAAACTATTTATTCAATATTGAACAATTTGATTTAATACCGTTGTCAATAAAATTGACTCTGCAGAGGTGTGGAATATCCATTCCTGACTTGTCCAACATGGGTTTTTCTACTTGACTGCCTCGGTGGCCTAGGGACATTTATTGCAAAAGTCAAAAATCAAAATTGCTTCTATAGTAGTAACTATATACACTGCAACTCCATTAAAACGCTGTGGTCGGGGTCCAAGAAATGAAACAGCGGAAGAAGTGGATGTATCTGATATAACGCTGTACCCCCCGGCCGCCGCCGATCCCCCCCCCCCCCCCCCCCCCCCCCGCGGTGAACGATAACGTACCGCGGAAACGTAATAGACACAGGGTCAATATGGATAACGATATCGGATATCTAAATATACATGTACATATTTACGCCATCGTATTTTATATTTTTAAAACTCGGCAACGAATTGAAGAACAAACGAATTGAAAATACTTTTGTATTTTTTATTTTAAGATCGTTAAACAAAACTATCTATGATAAAGTAATCTAGTTTGTAGGGCTAAACGATCGCAGACTCCTCTAAGTTCTCTGAATCCCGATTTCACGGGCCTATCCTCCCGGCAGCTGAGAAACACCGATAACGACGATCTCAAAAGGGTAAAATTAGGAAAATCTATAAAGTTTCATAAGATCAACGAATTACATATTTTAAATGTTGTCTTCTCGAAAATAGGAGAAAATAACTATCTACGCAATCAAAACAAACAATACCCTACGTCCGATCGAAACTATACCAAAGTAATCGAATCTCTCGGAGTGCAGGACCGCATTCTTCGATGAGCGAGAAAAAATGCCGTAAATTCAAATAAATGAATCTGTAGCTACGACATTTGGATCGCCGGTTTGCGGAGATAAGCTAATCCATTTAATACATCATCTTCACGAGTCAAGGCATATCGACAGCTTCTTCTCGAAAATTGTGGAAGTAAAACGTTCGTAAACAAGATGTTTGACAAGATGTTACTTTACGGCTTTGATTTTCATTTAGTAGATCGTCAGGAAAGAAAGTCCAGACGAAAGCGAAGCGACGCGGTCACCATCAGTTTCGCGCCATTTTTACATTCTTTGTTTGACGTTAGAAAGTGGGAAATGTAGGTTTATATATAGCTTTCTGTTTAAAACTGAATGAAGTTGTCTATTTAGTGAGAGATAGGAATCAACGAAAATAATTCATTTGGGCTTTGAATTTTAAAACATGACTATAATATGAATAAGTTTAATAAAAAAGAAACAAAATTTTAACATATATTTACAAAAACGTGATATTTATAAGAAAATTCAACTGGATTGGCAAAGGGAGGTAATAAACCAATAAATTGGGTAAGGGCGAGTCGCTTTTTGAAACGTTTGTCAACAGCAGTAAATGTTCAAGATTTGAGAATATAAAACGAGATTAGCTAATTTTGCGAAATCACGGCTTCTTCTAAAATTTATTTAACTTGGATTTAATCGCATGCGAGCTAGACTTTTCGGTGTCCCTGCCGTCGACAAAGCGCAGTTGGTAGCGCGCCGGACTGTCAATATTGGAATTCCGTGTTTCTCCGACGGCGGCACTCATTCTTTCTGACTATAAGTCACTCACCCATGGGTAACTAATCGTAGACCTATGTGAAATAGCAGTTTGGGGTTAGGGAAGGATGTGATGGGTTTTCTCGTGATCGAATTCGGCACTCCGGCGGTAGTGATATAACTATAGGCCTACGTCTGTCAGCAATCAAACTAGCCATTTCTCTATGACCTGAGGCATTCATCGCTACCACTGCTCCGCGGTCGGTGTGAAAATCAATTGTATTGATTTACCTGGCTTCGCTGAATATCGATTTTTATCTCAGTGTTTTCACCCTTCGATCTAAAATCGCGATCAAAAGAGCGTTAACGGCGGATCGGGTAACATCGCCGCAGCATCCCAAAATGGTCGACCCCCCCCCCCAAAAAATTTCGGGAGCCAAGCGGACCCCGCGTTATAATGGATTCAGCGCTCTAACAGATTTCGTTGTAATGGAGTTGCAGTGTATTGAATTCTACCATATTGGTTCAGGAGAAGAAGATTTTAAGATTGATGACTACGGGTAACACATGAAGCATATCCCACGATGGACAACAGACTCGGTGATCCTAAAAGCTCTCCTTGAGCACATTGTGGTGTAGACTAGGATCAGATTGCACAAATGTGTAGACTTATCTTTGTCTTAACCTCCAGCCAAAGCAGGAATAATCCTGGTTCAGTAGACAAAACTTTGTGTTAATAAGCATTACTGACCATGTATCTCAACCCATGCTGCTCGAACAAGATGTAGAACACTCCACTAGATTCTTGTGTTGAACATCACACATGTATCTCCAGCTTCGATTCCATCTGAAAGATAATTTGTATAAAAAAACCATTTAACTTCATTCCACCAAAATTATATTTAAACTTATGGAATTTAAAATATTCGCATATTTAGTCAAAATAAAGATCATTCAAGGAGTCAGTGCAAAACTGTAGTAAGTGCCTGAACATTTATCCTTGCCAGATTAACAGAGATATTAAATGATGGGTATCAATGAGTAAGTATGTTTGTTGGGGTTTAACACTTTCCAGTTTTACAAAATTTTGGACGTGTCCAAATTCAAAGGTTTTGCAGACAAAAATTTAATGTGGGTTTAATTTGAAAAATAACCAATCAGTAGGGTAGAAAATAGTGTGGAAATAGAAGAAATTGCTTGTCAGAAGCAATTTCTTCTTTTTTCACAATGTTTTCTCAATCATAAAATCACAGGCACGTAAAAAGCAGGGATTAGAACAGCAAAGTCTTTGTCTAGAGCATGGTGTTATAGTCAAGGAGGTATGTTCAAAGTTTCCAACCAATAGTTTCAGTAGAAACAGAGATATTACAGAATGTCAATCAGTTGCAGGTAAACAGTTAAAATTTGATGAATTCAATATCAGAGTGATGAATTGTTGTCTAGAGGCTGATATTATGGTAACAAAAGCATGCGCAAAGTTTCCAAGCAATAGCTTGAGTATAAACAAAGTTTTTACACATGGGCACATAAAACCATAACCAAAGCATTACGCTGACGCCAACCCCTGGGTGACCAGAATAGCCCACCTATTCTACAAATAGTGGAGCTAAAGAAATGATCAGAAATCATTGGGAACAGGAGTACCAGTAGGTAGATGAGATCTAGGGTACCCAGGTACAATACGATGGCTCAGCGCCAAACGGTTGTAACTCCCTATAAACATATAGGGAGTTAAAACTGTTTCGCGCTGAGCCATCGATATATTACTAATCGTCAAAGCTCTACAAGTCAACCAGACTAGTTTAATTCTGTGCATTTCGTTCTGAGCATCTTGTGTAGATGCATACAATCGGGTGCTGGATAGTAAAATAATTAAAACAAGAGGTAAAACAAGAGGCCCATGAGGGCCTGAGACCACTCTACTAACTCTTTGAAAAGCCTAAGTCTTGATAGTGCTGTTCAAGATATAACAAGAAAAAAGTCTTATGAAAATATATCCATAAATGAAGGAGGAGTTGTGTTAACAAGATTTTTTTATGGGCTCCTTTTCCCATGACATTGCATATATGCATCAAATGGTACATGAGAAATATTTTCTTTAAGTTTCATGACAATCCGTGCAGAAATGAAGAAGTTGTGTAAACAATAAATATGACATAAAGCCTCTTTTTCCATGACACAGCATATTATCACCAAACGACTATGAAATACATACACATGGTCACTTGATAAGGAACATTCTATGAGAGTTTTAAACAAATCTGTAAACAAAAGAGGAATTGTGTTAACAAATAGTTGTTGCCAGTCAGATGATGGAAAATATTCTGTTAAGTTTTTATCAAAAAGTTTTTATGAAAATCTAATAATAAATAACTAAACCACCACAAATGCACAAAGTCACTTGAATTGGAATATTCTTTGAAAGTTTCCCATGGATGTATCAATTATTAAGGGAAGTTTTGTTATTAAACATGGAAGTTAACATTAAGGCCCCTTTTTCTATGACACCCTGTTACAAGTACAATCATTCTGAGCAAGTTTGAAAACATTTGGATGAAAAATGTGGACTTCAGAGCGTTAATGAGGATTTTTCTTATTAAATTATCCTTTGGCCACTTTTCCTATGAGGCTTGATGGATTGGGCCCATTTTTGAAAAGAACCATCCTTGTGATAGTACAATCATTCTGAGCAGATTTGAAGGCAATCAGATGAAAACTGCAGACTCTAAAGCATTACAGAAGATTTTCTTATTAAATTTTCATTTTGGTCCCTTTTTCCAGTGACAAATTGGGCCCATTTTCATAACGAACCATCCAAGTGATAGTACAATCATTATGAGCAAGTTTGAAGACAATTTGATGAAAACTGTCAGCTTAAGAGAGTTAACTAGGATTTTTTAATTAAATTATCATTTGGCCCCTTTTCCCATGACCCTTGATAACTTGGGCCCATTTTTCGAAAAGAACCTTCCTTGTGATATAACAATCATTCTGAGTAAGTTTGAAAAAATCTGATGAAAATTGTAGATCATTAATAAGTATTTTCTAAATAAATGTTCATTAGACTTCTTTGTCCATGACACTTGACAGATCTGACATTTTTTGGAGGGAACAATCCTTGTGATGGTCCAATCATTCTGAACAAGTTTGAAGACCATTACTCTAGCTCTTCTGACCTTCGGTTACAATACAATACCATCCTCGGATTACCCAGGGTCTCCCTATTTACTACGCTATATCGATATAGTGTAGAAAATAGGGAGACTCCGGGGTATCCAAGGATGATACTATACAGTATTCTCTTGATAGTGAACATATCTTTATATGTTACAAGTACATCATTTCTGTATACCTTGGATGTCACAGAACTTTAAATGACAATTCATGTATTATGCCTAACAGAGAGGCTTAAGCAATATCTCTGGATTTCTATAAAAACAGCCAAAGTTTTTTTGTTTTTTTTAACTCCAGGATAACACAATAAAGGGTTCGAATGATTCTTATTTCCATCTTGGTCCTAACTCATTCCAGATCTTATCCTGCACATAGAGAGAGAGGCAATGGTTTCTAACCACTGCTACCCACTTTTGCAGCTGGGTGGACTGGGGCCCTGTCTGTAAAGTGTCCTGCCCAAATACACTACCCGCCTCCGGTGGGGCTCGAACCCACAACCACCAGGTTACAGGTCGAGCACGCTAACCACTGGGCCAACGAGCCAGAAAGTTAAAAAAGAAGGGGGAGCATAGCATTCCTAACCCAACTGCTATCGATATCATTTCAATTCAAGAGAATTGACAATATTATTATTGACAGAAACTGATTCAAGACTAGTCAATATACCGATAAAATATTATTTACAATAATATTCACTGTGATCCAGGGACACTTTAGATTGCTATTTCTATGACGCATAACATTTTGTTTGTTTTATTGATAGATTTATGACTAAGTCACAACAGATGTTGGCCAAAACATCACCAGGGCAGAAAGCACATTATAATCTATGATCTGCAGAATATCTGTTGTTTGTGAATGGCGTTTAACGCCACTTTGAAAAACTTTTCAGTTATATCACAGTGACTAGAACACCTTATTATGGACTCATATTATTCCTGCCCCAGCACATCCAATTAATCCTTTCTTAGCCTCAAGCTGCTATCTTGCCTTGCTTTTATATTAACCACCCATTGGTGGCATCTCGATGTCTGAAAGGATATGTGCTGCAGCTGGGGATATGAGCTGTAGAAAATAGGATAGCTATCTTAATCCAGGTTGTAGAGTTCTTTTTCAATGGCTCTGCCCAAAAGGATTTTAACTGCCTATATGTTTATAGGCAGTTACAACTATTTTGGGCTAAGCCATCGATTTGCCCAACTTGTCCAAGCAATTTCCCCTTTTCTAAACTTTTGAAGTAGATAATATTCTTTCACAAAAATCATATGGATGTCCCAAGAGAAAAGGAAATTGGGGTGAGTAAAATTAATGATCAAAATTATCATTACGGGGAACAACTGTGTGATTTTTTTTTTTAAGTTTTTTTTTAAAAGCCATCTATAAAATGTAGGAGTTATGACAGAAAAAATTCAGATAGACTGACAGAGTGAGACAGACACACTCATAATCATACACCTAAGTGAAATTGCAACGTTCTTAGCGGACCCATTCCCATACTATGACTGTCAATGGTCTTTTTCCTAATTCAAAGCTTTTCTTTAAGGCAGAAATATAATTTGAATTCCTTCATGTAAAACTTAATAATTTGAGCTTTATATCAAACCGGAAGGGGGACAATTATCAATTAAATGCTGATTCCTTGATACAGGATTTGTCTACCTTGCATTATATTATTCATTATTGCATAAAATGTACATTTTCGGATAAAGATTAATATTGTCTAACATTAATTAAGAGTACAACTAAAGATGTCAATCTAATTCCTGCATTAACTTTTGTGACGTCATAAATTTACCAAGCAATGTGGATATAAACAAAAGTGACAGTGCAATGCAAAACACAATTTTATCTGACATATTTGCACAAGTTTGGAGCTTGTTAACTAAGAATTATTTTACAATATAATCTGTTTAAATAAATATTCTGGGCTTTCTTTTTATGTAATACTAGCATCAATTCAAGTTTTTTCGGGCATTAGCATTTGCAGAGACCCTCAAAATGCTTGAGTCGCTCCACAGGCTTGAAATTCTTGTAATTGCAAATAAAAGTTTTGCTTAGATTTTTAGATATTTTGAGTTCTACTGATGTTGAAAATGATTTTCAAAGTTTCCACTATATATCATATAGAGAAATGAATTTTGCCCATAAAAGACAAATTTTTCATCCATTAACAATCATTTTTGGTAGAATGATAAGGGTCACTCAAGGATCATTGCAGTGAAATTTAGATGATATCCATCAATTACAGTCTGAGAAAATGATTTTCAAAGTTTCCACTATATAACATTTAGAAAAATGACCTCTGCCCATAAAATACATATTTTTCATTTGATCACAATAATTTTTGTTAGACTGATAAATGGTCACCCAAGTATCATTGCAGTGAAATTGGTTGATACCGATCGCTTACATTCTGAGAAAATGATTTTCTAAGTTTTCACTATATAACATATAGAAAAATGCCCTTCGCCCATAAAATACATATTTTTCATCCAATTTTTGTAGACTGATAAAGAGTCACCCAATGATCATTCATGTTAAATTTAATTGGTATCCAATCAGAATCTGACAAAACTCACTTTTCACCATATTTGGAAATCAGCCACACCCATTAAATCAATGTTTTTCATTGGATCAAAATTTCATGAACAACTATGAAAGAGAGCCAAAGGATCATTCCTGTGAAGTTTTGTTGAAATTCATCCAGTAGTTTCTGAGAAGATTTTCAAAGAAAAAATTTATGACCAGAATGCACGGAAGCACATACAGCAGGGAAAAAGACTAGCAGGGGCCCAGTCGCCCATGGCCCCTAGATTTTAGGTTGGGCCCCTAGATTTTTTTGTATAATCCCCATGCCTCTAATGTTGAATATTGAATTTTTGAAGTCTGGGCCCCTTAGTTAAAATTGTCAGTCATTTTACCTGTACAGACAGACGCATGACAGACACAACGCCATGACAATAGCCCCAGTCAGCATTCGTTTTTGAAAAAATTATTTCTGAATTTTTTCTGGTTTAAAAAGGAAAATCAGGTTGTACTGACTAAGATCAGATTGCACATATGTGCAGACTGATGTTTGTCCATACCTCCTGCCAAAGCAGGAATATTCCGGGATCAGCATGACAAGGGTCAATAGCAACTTTTGGTAAGTGGCAACAAAAATGTTGCACAGTTGGAGTTGCTATTAACAGGATTATTCTCAGTAGGTGTAAAAAGTTTTATGCAATTTTGTCAGAGTACCTTAGTAAATACACAGTCGGCATCATAGCTCAGTTGGTGGCGTGTCGGCTTCCATATCTAGAGGTCCCAGATTCGATTCCCAGGGTGGGTAGATAATCGTAAACCTATGTGAGATAGCAGTCGGAAGCTAGGAAAGGATGTTATGGTAGTACAGGTGAAAGAAATACCAGGAATCCATTGTTAGGTGCTCCGACCGACGCGATATAACTGAAATAATGTTGAAAGCGGCGTTAAACTCCATTCAATCAATCAATTCCCAGGGCTTGAAAATTCTACTCGTCCGCTCGTCCTGCATGATTTTTTCCTTCTTTGTCTATATAGGCAGGACAAGTGGATTTTGCAAAATTTCACATATGAAATTAATGTATCACTATATTTTCTTGTATAGCAGGACGAGTAGAAATTTCAAGAATTTTCAAGTCCTGAATTTCCCTGAGTGCAGCACTCATCCTTTCTGACTATTTGTCTTCCACCAATGGGTTGATAATTGTAGACATATGTGGGAAAGCAGCTGGGGGCTAGGAAAGGTTGTAATGGTAGTACTGGTGTGAGAAATACCAGGAATCCATTGATAGGTGCTCCGGCTGCCATGATATAACTGAAAGATTGTTGAAAGTGGTGTTAAGCCCCATTCAAACGAAGCATATGTTAGTTAATAATATATTCTTGATTACGCTTAAAGCTGAAGGTTGTCATCATGCAACCAGACAACTGAAAAAAGACATTTTGACCTTAACAGGATAAATTGCCATTCACTATTCTCAATAAAGAAATAAAAAATAGTGAGCTAAAAGTGAGAGTTCAAACTGGTTCACTTTGAAGAGAAGGTATTCCTGATGGGATACTTGATACAGTGGAATTCTCTTAATTGCAAGCCTAATAATAGCAACTCACTACTTGATTGCAACTATGTGTACAAATTAGAGAATTAAAGAGCAAATAACACCTTTTTAGCAACATCTGGTTTTGAAAAAAAGGGGTTGCCATTATCAGTATTCCACTGTATCATCATTTTGCAAACAAAACCTTGTAACTACAGCTTTTTCCAAGCTGTGGTTACAAGATTTTGGTTGTTTCTTTACTTATGGTATTGACGAGTCTGATTGATCACAAAACAAGGGACAGACTAACAGACAGGGCTTTATAAGATATGCGGAAGCAGGTGTGTAAAATGTAGATAAAATTTCAGAGTTCTTGTCAAATATTGTTTACTTTCTTGGATCTATTATTCGTTGCCTATGTAATCTTGTTAGGAAATGTAAGAGAAGCTAGTGTATAATACAATTGAAGGGAGATAATCGGTAACTTGAATTGCTTCGCAAAATTGTTCAACTATTCCGATTAAAACCAATAAGTATACAATTTAGTCTGAAATATAAAAATGCAACATTGTTTCACCTTTAATCACCCCATAATCTTTGAATGGGTGTTTTCAATATTCATAATTCTTTACTTAACCATCTTCCCTAGATTTAACGGCGGGAGACAGATGGCGTCACGATTTACTAAGGGAAGTAACTTATTTCTCACTTTTAAAATGCAGACGAATTTTTATGTGGCGGGACCGTGGCCGCGATGAGACCATTTCATGATAGCGGGCCACAACTCCTCCAACTCGACGCACGAAGTTTGGGCGAATTTTAGATTCCGTTAATTAAGACAAGAATTGAATGAACTGGATCCGGATCAAGTTCACTCTGTGTAAGCACGTTCACTTAGGCCTATGAGGAAACGAAGATGGTTTTGCATTGGCTTAAAACGAGTAGTCATGACGACGACGAATATTTTCACTCAAAATATCGAAAATCGTTCATTACGACGGCTTAAAATTCTCATTTAGATGGATTTTTCATCTTGCTCTAACGAACGCACCTCTAGTAAATAGGCACAGACTTTAGGTAGAATTTTGATGTCATGTAGGAATTTAGTGGTGGATCTAGATGACGATTAGATTGGTTCAAACGAACCCCTCTATCTGATGCATCATTACTTCTTTTTTAATCCTGAATTACAATCAACTCCTTCCCTGATGTCCACAGCATATTTCTGTTGTGAATTTAAACTTTGGTAGACAGTACAGACTAAGATCAGCCTGCACAGTTGTGCAGTCTGATCTTAGCATGCACTTCAGGTGCCTTCTTCTTGACTATGTGGAAACAATCGTGACAAACTTGATATGTCCGAAAAAGGATATTTGTTTGAACAAAAATATATTCAACAGGGAAAGGGTTAAAATGTTGTAGTTTTAATTCGAGGAAATCGATCCTCTCTTTGTATGCTCGAACCCTCTTTACAGAACTCCTGGATCCACAAATGGATGTTGGCTGTTTTTGAGGCCAAATAAACCGGCGGCGATTTCAAGAAGTCGCGTATGCAGGGGGCGTGTGCCAAAGTTTGAGAAATCTGCAATGTTCTTCTTTTGTGAACACGCCTACTGATTTAATTCGACCCGGTGACTTTGGTTTTCTGTGTGGAGGAGGTCGCAGTCACCATAGCTTAGGTTGCAGCGCGTCGGAATCTCAATCGTGAGGTCAGAAGTCCAATCCTCGATTGAGGCAACATTTTCTTTTCGCTATTTGTCTCCTACCCTATGGTTATCCTATGTTGGTTGAGAAGCTCGAGGCCGAGGAATGATTGCGTGAGGTGGCGGTCCTTGTGTACGGAATTTTAAGAATTCCAGTGGCAGATGCAGAGGGGGTCTGGGGTTTGAACGAACCTCCTCTTATCGAAATAACTTATTTACTTATTACTTATGGAAGTGGACAAATATAATCAGAATTTTGCAACACAGGAAAAAACGCCCCCTTTTGTTATGTTCGAATCACAGGAACATGAAATTATCAAATAAAAGATAGATCTATCTGACATACATAATTTTAGCTATTAGTCCCATAGTATCTTATCTATATAGGCCGACATCGAACCCCCTTTATAGAAACCCTGGATCGGCCGCAGATTTCGTGGTTTAGTGAGTGAGGGAATTTCCATTGAAAGCGACATTTGAATAAGTCAAGCAAATTAATTTCAGATCGGTTTTGAATCTCAGTTCGAGTGGTCAGTGCAACACTATTGTTAGTGCCTATATATTTATAGGCACTTAAAAAGTGATGCGCTGACCCCTCGAGTTGCAAACCTCGTGTACAGACTGCGTTGTAATCAGAAGATCAGAACCAGTTCTACGTTCAGGATACAAAAAAAACAACAAAAAACTTTGTGAACATACGAAAATTGGCCACGGCTGTGCATGTGAAAACACGTATAAAGCGGAGTATCATATTCCAAACGATTCTCGAACGTTTTAATCTTGAACACAGGACAGTCCAATGGCTAATACAGCCTTTAAGTTAGTTGACACGTAGTAGTTCCGCAACATTTCGAACCACATAATCTTTCACAATGTTAGCCGAGGTTTCCTTATGAAAATCATTAGGAAAACTCGGTTAACACTGTTGAAGTTCATAACTTCTTAGATAATGCAAAACTATTACGGGTCCACTACCTTAACATTATTTGCCAGATATCTGGACCTTTTGTCATATTTTTTTTTAAATTTCTGCACCGATAATAATATCTTTTCAAATTGTGGTCACCTCTCACATTTTCAAGTTAAGTCTGGTCACTATGTACACAGAATAATGACTGCGCGTAAATCTATCGTATCAAAGAGGAAGTTTTCATATCAGTGGCTTGTCATACTAAAAAGGTCTCTCGATTGTGCCAAGACATCAACATGATGTCAAAACACTGAATGAGTGTTTCCCTCTTTGATTCTACTCTTCACGAAGTTGCTTTTGCAAAGCGAACTGCTATTTTAAGATCCATTAGGCCGAAGGCTACCGGAGCTTTTGTCTTGGCGCAGTGTCCACCGTGCGTCCGGTTGAAAACGTTTTATATAAGAACATTCTCATTAAAAATACATGTACGTAATGAATTTCAACCAAACTCAGTAGGAGTACTGATTACTTATTGGTAAAGAAGGTAAATGGTTCGAGCTTTTGTTAAACTACGTTTATACCATATTTTGAGGCCACATTTTCGAGTCAAATGTCTTGGCATGAATATTTTCTGTGGGAAAAAATGAATTAGGTTTAAACTAAGAACTTGACATAAAACAATAGTCTACCTCAGGTTAGCGCTCTAGGACAAATGGCTCTTTTGTTAAGAGATGTTAGCTTCAGCCATGGAATTTTAACGCCAGCTGAAATTTTAATAAAAACAGGGAGCTACTCGAGCAAAAGTGGAAGTAGTGTGTGCTTTTTTAAACAAAATTCCTGAAAGAACCGTTTCGCCCGATAGAGCCAGTATTATCGAACAAGAGAGCAAAACTTGGAATGAGTTTTAAATCGTATAAGTCGATACGACTATATACCTTCAAGATTCAAGTACTGATTTCGATACAAAATAAAGATCAAATCGCTTATCTTCAATATTGATTTTTGATACTTTTTGGGGTACAAAAACCTGATAAATTTGCCAAATTATCAAACCGGCCGTGTTTTCAACTAGTTTCACATACCTTTTTGTACAAATGGTTTTCTGATACAGGTTTGTAACACGTTTAAATTAAACTTCATTTTGCTGATTTTCATTTCAAATAAATTGGCATTTTTTGGACATTTCAATCAGTCTGGCTAAAATTCTCCCCACATAAGCAGGGGCTGATCCAGAGGGGGTTCCGATCCAAATTACTTCATTGTAGTGGGCAAAACCGATCAAAATTTTGCAACACAAGTGAAATTACCCCCTTTTTTTATCTAATATTCGAATCACAGAAACTCGAAAATTCTACAAATAAAAGACATCTGATGTACAGAAATTGAGCTTTTAATCCCATAGTATCCCTATCTATATTGATAGGGATATTATGGGACTAATTACTCAAATTTGAGGCCGATATTGAAACCACTTTATAGAAACCCTGGATCCGCCGTTGAATAGTACAGTAGGGCGTGGACAGAGTAGGCTAAGATCATTCTGCACATCTGTACAGGTTGATCTTGGTCTACAGTGTGTGCCAAAGGTAATGTGTTAACAGGAATATGTCATGAACAGCATGAGGAGGTTAAATCCAACTTTTCTTTGTAAAATGTTAGATCTAGCTTTTATTTAATAGACCATGTCGTTGCAACTTACTGATAAGCTCGCTTAACTTTTTTGAGAATTATTTAATATCACTGAGCAGTTCTTGTTAAATATCCACTAGGAAACGGGTATTTCCATTTTATTGTGTCACCACATATGGTCTACTTGTGAACTCTGCAAAAAGACGATAAATACTGATGGATTTCATTAAATATCTCAGGAAACACAACATTGTACTACCAAAACGCGGTTAAATAAACCAGGTCGATCTATGCAAAATAATCTCATTCTTTAGAGGGCACAGTTTCTAGAGATTGAATAAATGGAGTTTTGTAGAATGTTCCTCTCTATACTTCATTGAGAAGAGTTAAAATCTGTTCAGCGCTAAAGAACGACGGCGAAACATAAATTATTATTATTATATTATGATATCATGATTCTACGAATTCGACCACGAAAATATTTACAATCGCATCTTTTGACAGGGGGAAGATACTGTAATGCTTAATTAATTTTCAGCGATTACATTTATGCTCTTTTCTTTTCTTGCTCGTTCTTTTTCTAAAGGAAAGAAATGCATAATTTTCGTTCATAATCATAAATCGGTACTGAAAATGTTTGAACGAGAAAAAGAAGCTTCAAAATTTCTATGTGGTGTTGGCACGAAAAACATTTTTTTTTGTATAAACCATTCCGGCTGCTAGTAAGGGATCAGTTATTCTATGACTCATAAATGTCGATCTAAGGAAAGTTTGATACCACTCTGTGTGTGTTTTAATTTTAAAAAAAAAGATGTATGCATTTTTCTGAATTTTGACCTTATGGAAAAGTGAATATTTGTACCTATTATTACAGCATCAACAGCAAGCTACAGAAGTCAACACAAGACGATGAAAGTCGGACGACTTGTAGCCATTTTCCTATTGTTAACGCATGAAACGTGGGCTCAGCAACGTGAGTATTTGGAGAGCAATGATTCTCCTGTTTCCTAACTCTAGGCTCATTCGGAACATCACTCCGCCATATCCGTAAACTGCAACAGACCTCGGATGTATGTAAGGCGGATGTGTATGTAAAAAATCGTGCATTTTGTTAGGCGGAAACAGTGTAAGAAAAGTGTAAGCACTGTGGGTTTAGAATCTAGTTCTTTTACAGTCAATAACGGCTGAAAAATCTTAATTTTTGAGAATGACGAATCATCTTAAAAAATTCAAATTTTTTCAGCCGATATTTAAGAATCTAAAGATATTGATATAAGGATACAATGGTTTCACGTCAGTGACTTAAACGAGTAGCGTTGGAGACGTCGAATGTTTTCACTCACAGTTTCGGGGGCTAACGCCATTTTAACTGACGTCATCGAGTTTTTCCAAGGTTTTCCCGTACTTTTTAAAAATAATCCGTCTATGTACATCCGAGGTTGATCGTGAGATTGGCCGAGTGGTGTTCCGAATGCTCTAGGCTGTGTCTTCGCGCGTCTTATATTTTCTGATCTTTTCTCAGAGATCGATCAGTACTTAATCGATTTTCCGGACCTGACCGAGTTGATCGGATTGACAATGGGAACATAACATTAATCTAATATAATACACGTATTTTTGGACAAATTGTGACCTTGTAACCATAATGTGAAAGTTCAAGAATGGCAGGAATGAATTTTTAACTTTTAAGTGAAAGCCATAAGGCCCCTTTCAACGTGAAGTATTTTGATCGACCAATGTCTGGTGTCCGTATGTCTGTCCATCCTTCCGTCCGTCAACAATTACAAAAAAATATTCTCCTACTAAGTAGGATTCAACCAAACTTCGCACATATAGTTCTTAAGTCATGTACATTCAAAATACTTCAAAGATTTATAATTGGAGTCAAAACAGGGTCAAAAAGTAGGACAAAAAGTCAATTATAATTTTTACTCTAAAGGTCACAATATAAGTCTATCAGTGTTAAAATTGGTCAGATATCTTAATGACATCTAGGTCATGTTCAAAAAGGTCACGCGGCGTCGAAAAGTAGGTCACTAGGTAAAATCTAAGATAAATCTAAGCTCTAGAGGTCACAATTTTGGGCGCAATCTGTGTCAATTTGGTTAAAATATTTATCTTGATTTTATCTAGGCCAGGCTAGAAATTTACAGTAGGTCACAGGGACACAAATCTTATGACGATTTTGCTCAATAAATGTCAATTCTGTCAAAATATGTCAAAATCTTTAGTTGGATGATATCTATGCTTTCTTTAAAATAGTCCATAACAGGTCAAATATTATGTAGCTTTAGTGACTAAAGTCAAATCATGGAAAAGCCTTATTTCTGCTCTAGAGGTTCTAACAATGGCTCAGTCATTGTTGAGCTTCATGATTTAATGTCAAGCTTGGTGATTTCTTTGTCATTTCTAAAACAGACCATGCTGGGTCAGGTTACAAGGTCAAACATAGAAACACCTTTTTCTTGCTCTTGTAGTATTAAATTTGCCTAAATTATTTTCTGAATTGTATATATTTCTTATCTTGATTTTTTCCATGTCATGTTTGAAAAAAGATCATGCCCGATGCAAATGTAGGTTCCTTGGTCAAATCATTATAAAAGCCCTATTTTTCCTCTAGTTTATGTGCTTCTGATTTATTTGACAATCATATCAATGTTATATTTCTCCTTATAAAGTAAATGGCGAAAATAAAGTTCTTCCAAAATTGAACTTAAATAAATCAGATGGCTGATAGGCTATAGGACCATCATGGTCTGCCTGTTTGTGTGTTTCCCGACGGATACAACTTTTTTCTTAAGGATCCTTCCCAACGCCACTACAATCATCAACATGTTTTAGACTTGGTGGCAACAAAATTTAATTCTATCGATATATATATATATATATATATATATATATATATATATATATATATATATATATATATATATATATATATATATATATATATATATATATATATATATATATATATATATATATATATATATATATATATATATATATATATATATATATATATATATATATATATATATATATATATATATATATCATTTTCAAAACTAGTTGTTTCTTTCCACCGGTGTAGTTCCAAAATCCGGAAACTTGAAAAACACAGTTAAGCGTCGTCAGAACATCGCCGACTGAATATTAGATCTATTTAGAAGTACATGTACTGAAAGTATTTGTGATTACATTAATTGTTCTGAGTAGGAGTAATTAATGACAGACCCGAAACATTTTGTAGAGTACGTACATACTAATTATGGTTTTGATCATATGATGTTCTATCCCAATTTGAATTAGCTTAAAGATCAGTTCATTGTGCCAGACACGGTCAAATGCCCGCTAGGCATCTAAAAAAACGAACAAATGCTTTACTATTATTCTTCTCTGCATCTTTTAACGTGAATGACGTCACCAGGCAGCCTAATTGAGATTAAAAACATTCTTGTTGAGGATTAATATTTTTTTTTCTTGTATTCGATCATTTTATTTCAACCTGTGCGTGAATTTTCCAACAATTTCAAATATGCGCAAAGCAAAGACTCTGACCAGCCTGTGCATCCGCACAGTCTGACCAGAGTTCTCACTATGCGTTTAGTAGATAGATAAGGTCTCAAAGGATCTGTAGACCATCAGGTAACTTTATATTTACAGTATGTGGTTGTAAGAGCTACTAACTATTTACTCCTCACGAACGTTTCAAATTGTTAGAAATGTCATGCGCAGGCTCATTTAGGTTTTACCAACAACTTCCGTTTTTACTTCATCGTCATAAGAGCTGTAAAATGTCGTAGGTGCCTACCAAATAACCTTGATTTTTAAGACAATTATTTTTTTTCTATTTATCATGCAAACACGTTTCAGCGATGAATTGTAACAAACCCTTTAAAATCAAAGAAATTCAGGTGAAAGGGTATGCAAATTGTTTCTAAAAAAGACCGTCGATATCATGGTATGTTATCAGACAGGTGTTATCAGGTCAATACATGCTTAATTGAATGATGAAACGTGATTCATGCCGACTTCAACATTTTTATTAGGGATAGAATACAGCAAAACTTGTGTTAAGCGACCTCTTACGGGACCACCAAAAAGCGGTCGTTTATAGGAATGGTCGCTTAATACGAAATATTGTGATAAATGTGACAGTTCTTTTTGATACCATTTATAGATTGTCGGTCAAGTCGTGCTGAATCTGATGATGTTCGAACCCATTAGAATCGTCTTATTGAGACGATTCTAGTGGGTTCTAACAACATAAGATTCAGCAATAACCAATATTTCGATAAGAATATCCTATTTTTAAGAGATTTTGATTACGGTGATGGGACTTTTTATGGGGGTCGCTTAATACAATTGGTCGCTTAATAGACGTGGTCGCTCGAGCAATATCGACTGTACCTAAATTGGCCCCGTGTTCTATTAACTATTACAAAAATCTTTTATTTTCGCAGTGAAATGTCCTAGCGGTTACAAGACACACGGTACATTGTGTTTTAGATACGAAAGCACTGCAAGGAACTGGGACGACGCCCACATTTACTGTGTTAAAGGCGGTGGCCAAGAACTGATTTCTTGGAACGGAGACGACGATATCGGGCGATTTCTTCAAGGTCAAACTAATGGTAAATATTCATTAGTCTTCCAACTGAAAGTTTATTCGTGAAAACGGGAAACCACGTCGATTTGTACGGTACAAAGTTAACGCCTTTACTCTGTTTTAGATTGAAACAGAATTTCACAATACACATATTAAGAAATTTATGATGGATCATTTTTTAAGTGTTAAAAATCATATATAGAAAACATGCAAAGTGCTGTTTTTGAATTTAGAAAACTAGAGACTTAGCTACATGTATATAACTTCATTGTACTTTGCAAGTACATGTACTTAGGCGTTTGCGACAAATATGTGTATTTTACTTTTATATTACTTTATTTCAATACCGTTTCAAATTTTCGGTCACATGACCTTTATTAAGAAATTCTATTTAAGAAATATACTACATCTTGATAGCTTTTCCATCACTTCTGTCATTGTACAGTCATTGACTTGGTATGATTGAACATTGAGAGAAATGGAGGAATGGTTATGAAGATGTAGCATATTTCTAAAATTGTATCGTTTTCTTGATAAAGTCCATGATACAGAAATTTTGAAACAGAGTGTTGTTGAAATAAAGGAATAGAATATTTCTGCCTCGTTGGCCTAGTAAGATATAGGCGCTCGATCCCTGTCCTCGAGGGACTCCCCGGGTTGTGTTTATAGCCACAACACTTAAAAGCAAGCCCGAGTTCATCCAGCTGTAATAAACAAATAATGGGTAGCAGTTGTTTTGAAACACCGCCCTTCTCTCAGGGACGTCAAAACATCTGGATTTTGTGTTCAAAAGCGATTCTACAAGCTTAAGCTTTCGTCGCAATCGAACTGGGAAAAAAGCATTAAACTTTAAAATGGTTCACCTGCTGATAATTATCTTTTTGAACATAGTGAGGTTTTATTATTCAGATGGGTCTGCATGGATTGGTCTACGGGCTTCTGGTAACAATATATTTTACTGGATGGACCGACATACACAGTATACAAATAGACGTGGGTCTGGTTTATGGGACCCGCATGAGCCATCGTCGTTCAACGAAGACTGTGTAGAAATACACAGTGGCAAAGCATTTAGGTTAAATGATGAAACTTGTGGAAGCGAAAGACCGTCTCTATGCAAAGGTATCAATACTCTTCAGATATTTTTTCGATCTTTTACCGTTTTTGGACGCATGGCTTGCGATTTAGATTTTAAAATACCTTGAAAATTTATTAAAAATTTACAATAACCTGACACAAGTATATTTTGCAGTTTTGATGATCTGTATTTATGTTTTGTCATAATTACCAATGTACATTCTAAATATTGGACCAAATGATCTTTCGACGTTTATTGCTTAGACCTTAGATCAAAGCGTCAAATAACCACATTGGATTGGACGGTTTAGTGTCAAATTAAAGGTAGTGGGCCCGTAATAGTTTCGCAACATTTCGGAAGTCATGATCTTTCACAATAATGACCGAGGTTTCTTAATGAAAATCATTTGAAAAACCTCGGGTAACACTGTTAAGTTAATTACTTCTGAAACGTTGTGGAAATGTTACGGATCCACTACCTTAAAACGATTACACATTAAAGAATTGCGCCTTTTTATCATATTCACGAACCGGACAAGTCTTTATTCTATTACTATTTATCATCAATATGGTATAGTCCGTTTGACTTCTATATGGACCAACGTTTCGCCGAAAATCTCAGAAATTAATTGATGAAACGCATATTTTTCTTGTCATATCATTTTTTCCAGCTAATACCATGACGAATTTTGTTTTTCAGAATTTTCGAATGTAAAATAATGATTTTGTCCGTCCGTCTACATGTTAACTTTCAGCATTTCATACCTACTTGTTACTGTATTAAACGGAACAGCGAATTGTATAACCAAAAATAGTATTGATTTGCATAGGGGCCGAGTCAAAAGAGTAAGATTTTAAGTGAATTGTATTACTATAAAATCGAGTTTTTCAATATAATTAAGTTTGTCTAAGATTTTTGCTACCGTTGGATATCAAAGCTGTGTATATTCTCTCTTTCTTCAAAAACTGTTTGACCAGATATAACTCGAATACGCTATTATGAACAGTATCGGGAAAAACCAATATTTACCTATAGGTAAAGTAGATCATGTATCAGTTATCCGATAGTACTGTACCTGATAAATTGTTAAAAAGTCGCTGCATGAATAACACAGTGTTAATAGTCTTGGGGGTAAGGCGGTGGATTGGAGAATTAAAATCGGGGTATGTCAGGGGTTCGAATCCTCGCCAGATCCGCTATTTTTGTTCACTTGTTTTCTTTTTCTTATAATATTGCGAAAATATGATAGGTGTTTGTTTTGTGAAATTATCTTTATTTTTACAATATATTTTAATTGTTTTTTATCAATTGTTTTCTTTTTCATTTTTGTTCTTATCAAAAAGACCTTTACACCCAATGAAAAGCACATTGGGCCGCCACTCACTGAATAGAAAAAAAAGAGCTTGACCTTCAATGAAAAGTACATTGCCGCCACTAACAGAATAGAGAAAAAAGAGCTTGACTTTCAATGAAAAGTACATTGGGCCGCCACTCATTGATGAATGAAACGCTAAAATTTGAAAGTTGATGATATTTTAGAATAAAATCAAAAAGGAAAATTCGAAACATGTTTTATTTCACTCATTTACCTTCAAAACATGTTGTACTATGGCTTTGCTTTTTTTCTCTTCCTTACTATTTTCCTCCATATTTTCGGACATAATTATATATGTGATATTCTAAATCAGAGTGTATATAATTAATACTCACCTACTGGTAAAGAATCACGTGAAAAAGTGAGTAGTAAAATTTAAAAAAAAGACAGACGCAAAAAATGACGTTGTTGGAGATTTGAACCGTGGCCGCCGGATTGAAAGCGCATAGAATAGCGCCTAAGAGTTATATCGTATGATATCGGCTGACATCAATTTGGGTATAATAAAGTTGACTTTCCGTCATACCGCGATACAAATAGTACGCTTCAGTAGTTTTCAAACGACTCCCTGTTTACAATAATATTGGAAATCCGATAATGGTCAAGAAAGCGAATTCGAGTTATAATTGATTATTGATTTTATTCATTCTGAGATGAACCCTATATTTACATGTTAAGACCAATCAAAAAGCATTATTAAACGAAGTAGTTGGGAATTTCACGAGGAAAACTTGATGAAAAGGCGAGTACTAACGGTAAAAATCACGTGCTATTTAAGTTTAAGATGATATGACCGTCGATATGCTAATTAGCATGTCCAAATAAGGAAAAATGGACATTTCATCTGTCAAAAGTTTAGTATAAAACCACGTGTTTTTACTATATATGTTGACATTTTCTTACTATTGAACAGCCTCCATCACCCCTCGTGTTTAAGAACGGATAATGCGAAAATATTAACATTAACAAGATAGACAAAATCATTATTTTGAAATCATTTTATTTTCAAAAAATATTTTTTGGAATGGTATTAAGATGAAATTAAGATTTTACTACATACAAATCCTTTATTCAAACACAATTTTATGTAATTGATGAAAAGGTTGGTCCATATAGAAGTCAAACGGACTATACTATTTTTCATCTATTTCAATGCAGCTTGCTCATTGATTGACCGGTGTGTAACACGTACTTGTGTTTCGGGACCAGATAGCAGAAGCATCTGTTCAAAATGTAAATTTGGATACAAACCATCTACAAACGGAAGGCAGTGTCAAAGTATGTTTTCAGATGATGGTTCCACTACCTTAAATTTGTGTCGGGTCAATATTTTAGTAAAGAAAATCCAGAATAGTCTGAATAACTGCACTCGCAAAGCTTAGTGCGTGTAATTCCTTGTAGTTTTATGAATATTTTGATTGTACTGATGATTCAATTAATTTCCATGCATTCTTATTTTTTAATAGGATTATTTTTCATATCCCAATGAAAACAATTTTGTTTACGCAGCTATTTTGTAAGCTTCCACAAGAAGTAGTCCCATAAGAAATTCATTAGTTATTGACAAATCTTTACACTTTTTGCTTCATAATATTAAATTATAAGATATGAAGAGATTATTTACTGATTTTATGGAGGAATGAAACCAACAATCTAATCACACTCGTGTATGAATCCTCTTCGAGTATTCCTACAATGTGATTAGGTTTTTAGTTTCTTACCACTATGAACTCAGGGAAAAACCTTCTTCATCTCTTAATTAGAAAATTTACATATAAAAATGTAAAAAAAAAAAAAGTTAAGAGAAATTGAGATTTATAAATTAAACAACTAAATGACTACTTTCAACTTTTTTTTTATTTTGTTTACAGAGGTATGCGAGTATGATAACCCATGTTGGCCTGGAAGTTGTTTAGGCGACTATCTTCATAGTTGTCGGTGCTCGAATGGGTTTCGAAATATAAACATCGATGGAAAAAATCATTGTCAACGTATGTAAGCTGCGTTAAAACGCAGATTTGTTCTTTTCTAAATTGCTTAGTTTAACTTGCAATTTTTTCTTCCAACTATACACATAGCAAACTTTTATATTCCTGTAAAGATCTTTGTCAACAGAATATTATTCGAGTGCAAATAAAAAATACGTAGTCTTACTATACATATTTTGAAAAAAAATGTACACAGTAAATATACTGCGGCATTTATGCTATAAAGGCGTGTCTTATTACTTAATCCTTATTTTAAAATAGTGGATCCAGGCTTTCTGTAAAGGGGGTTCGAACTTCCGACAGGAATATCTGCTGTAATTAGACAGGACCCTCTGAAAATCAACTGCAGTAAAGAATTGAAGAGTGTTTTAAACTCATTTCTGAAGTTGATCCTACTAAGGCACATGTATGTACCTAGCTAAGTTGAAAAAGTCTATTTTAAAACGTGGAATTTATTATAAGCGTAACTAGTCCTTTAGACCGTCCCTATTTTATTGACGCCTTGAAAAAGACCGGGAATTCGTTCAGAGGCTAGATCTGCCACTGTTTTAATCAATTTTTGTTGTGTCAATCACGATAAAGGCATTGCGATTGGCTGAGAAACTTGTTCCATACATCAATGAAAAGAATTTGATTACGCAGTTTTTTGTTGATTTACAAATTTAGTAGTGTCGTGAGATATCAGTCTCAGGAGGGAAACGTTTAATTTTAAGCAAGTAATTATATATATATATTTTTTCAATTCGCGGAGGTATAAAACTATAAGGATAACCACGCCCGTTCATTGCAGATCTTAACTTCTTTCGCGGTACATATTAACCCCCGCCGAAAAATTTTTTCGGTGGGGGGGGGGGGGGGGATATTGTTTTTGCCATGTCCATCCGTCCTTCCGTCCGTCCGTCCGTCCAACATTCGTTTCCGCGCTATTTCTTGAAAACTATTGACCGGATTTCAATGAAACTTGGCACACAGCTTCACTACAATGAGGACATGCGCATATCGTCGGGGTAACCAGGTTCGACCGTCGAATTTAGAGTTACTGCCCCTGACTGTTTTAGCCATATACATACATAGTGATATTCGTTTCCGCGCTATTTCTTGAAAACTGTAGACCGGATTTTAATGAAACTTGGAACACAGCTTCACTACAAAGAAGGCATGTCCATATCGTCAGGGTTACTCGGTTCGATCGCCGAATTTAGAGTTACTGCCCCTGACTGTTTAAGCCATATACATACATAGTGATATTCGTTTCCGCGCTATTTTTTGAAAACTATAGACCGGATTTCAATGAAACTTGGCACACAGCTTCACTACAAAGACGATATGTGCATATCGTTTGGGTTACCCGTCGGCCGTCGAATTTAGAGTTACTGCCCCTGACTGTTTAAGCCATATACATACATAGTGATATTCGTTTCCGCGCTATTTCTTGAAAACTGTAGACCGGATTTTAATGAAACTTGGAACACAGCTTCACAACAAAGAGGGCATGTCCATATCGTTAAGGTTACTCGGTTCAATCGCCGAATTTAGAGTTACTGCCCCTGACTGTTTAAGCCATAAACATACATAATGATATTCGTTTCCGCGCTATTTCTTGAAACCTATAGACCGGATTTCAATGAAACTTGGCACACAGCTTCACTACAAAGAGGACATGCGCATATCGTCTGGGTTACCCGGTTCGGCCGTCGAATTTAGAGTTACTGCCCCTGACTCTTTAAGCCATATACATACAGAGTGATATTCGTTTCCGATATTAACTCCATTGACAATGAAAATATGTTCGGCGGGGGATATCAATTCAACGAATTTGCTTGTTTCTAATAAACTTACGCGTTTTTCTTATTTAATGAGGACCTGAATGCTAAAATTGGCTTATTGAAATGATTCAGTAGGATTGACGTACAATAAAATAGAACGGGAACAAAGGAAACAATTGATCCCTCTACATCTAAAATTATGAAAAATATAAATGCTTAGACCCAATTTCGGCAAATTTTCAGGTTAACGCAAATTTTTTAAGGAATCACACTGTTTTTGATAAGCATATGTTTACGGTTCATAATACGAAAGAAATATGGTTTTAACAACAAAGTTAGTTAAAGAAATTTCTTTAATGCTTTTCGGTGGTTTATAGAGAAATAACGGTATATTATCACTTGATAACGTTGCATAGAAATCACGTGCAAAATTACGCGCTTTACGAAAATATGTCCTGGAAATTTCACATTTTCTCTCATTTGTTCAATAAAAAAATAGAATAATCGTTTGTTTTTCGAGTAAGATCGATTAATATTTCATTTCGTGAACAACAAAAGCTATATTTTCGCCACTCGTGAAAATATCGCCTTTGTTGTTCACTCAATGAAATATAAATCGATCTTACACTGAAACAAACGATTATCCTCTATATATATCATCAGGGACATCAGTCTTTCCTGATTTTTTAACAAATAAACTATATAGTCTGCTCCATGTATTTTTCCAACCGATTTTTCAATTGAAACTACGTACGTATGCGTGGCTTATTTTTCTGAACAATTTTAGTTATCTTTTTGTTAATTGCCTTTAATGACACAAAAATGTTTCCCCATTCAGAATTAGTTTATTCGTAATTCGAAGTTTTAGAATTATCGTAAATTTCATAACATTGCAGAGGTTATTTTTTTGCTCGATTTATATCTAACACATCAGACGTTATCAAATTAGGTGCTGTTTCAAATTTAAATAGATTACAGACGCATCAAAAGGACATTTCACTGACTCAAAGATAAGAGTCATGAGAGAGAACACAGAAACTCACGAAAATAAGGAATTCCTTAAATATTTAACGGATTTTTATTTCTGTTCTGTTGCTCTTGTTTAAATATATATGTGAAGTCAGCAATAAGTTTCCGAGAGCACAAAACGTGCAGGGCATTTGGCAACAACTTAACACTTCATTGTTATGTATGCATAATTACTATTTTCACAAATTTTGAATCGATTCAGTTTCACCTTGTCATTGGTCAGATTCCGATAAATTCATTTGAATGGTTTTATTCCATTACTTTTAAATGAAATCAATAGTAATTCTCCTGAGCCGCTACGCTGTGCTCAAATTTTGCAGTTTTCATTATCAAGGAATATTGATGATATAATATGGGACTTGATTCTGAATAATCAAACCATGTCAAGGCTTTAAAAGTATAATTATCAGACGGAAAATTGAATATTTTGCACAATAAACATGTTCTATATTTTTCTGAAATTGTAATAAGATTTGACATTAAGAACAACATCAAAAAGTGGAAAAGTTTTAACATGTTTCAAGTAAAATCGTTAAAATAATAGTTGTAAACGACAATCATACTATGAATATGATTAACAAATAATGGCTCCTTTTCCTAATTTTTCAAAGGATTGTGTTAAAGTGTGTCTACGATAATAGTAACTTACAGGTACACTTCACTGCCGATAAATTTCAGCAAAAAGCTCCTAACAACTAATTATTAAGGAACAAATCAAATATCGCAAAAAAGCTGCGTTTTCGAGGTGAAAGATCATCATTGAATTCCTGTATCTCACCAAGTATAAATTAACATTCGCGGTAACTCCCCTTGCATTGCATTGGGTGTTATACAGAGAAATCTCAGTGTTATGCGACTAAAATACCGTAACGACAGCAGATTTGTTAAAGTTCATGAGCGGCATTGGGAGATTATCAATATGGATATCGCTTGCTGTATAAATTTGATTTGCGAGGCACCGTTTGATTCTTCTCATTAATTTCTATGAAGATTAATTAAATATGGCTAGAATTCTGAATGAGAAATGAAACTTGCTCATCTTGGCTTAAATAAGCTGTCTGGGCGAAGTCGAAAACTCCAAAATCTAACATTTTGGCGAGATTTTACACCTTTCTCTGGGTATTAAATTTCTAAAGACGGTGAAAAAATAAAGGGTTAACACAAGGCAAATGTTTCGTCGGCTCTTGCCTAACTCTTATCGCACAGAGACCTAGACTGGTCCCACTGTCGACTAACAGACACCAGGAAAGTTTAATGAATACCCGTTGTCTCTCAGAAAGTAGGCTACTATTTTAACCAAGCGGCCACCGTTGTATGCACCGTGTATGACACGTAGTAGTATCAGGTTAGGTAACCAGTCTGCCATTTAGCTAGATACTTTGTCTCCCTTAGACCACTGGAAAACACAATAGGCAAATCATCGTCTTTCCGTTTGTTTGTCTGCGCGAAAAAGAAACATTTTTTTTTATTTTTGAGTATTTAAATAATATGTTACTTTTATAGATTCCTTGCATTACGCAATAGTCAAAATACACAGTTGTCTGGTAAATTGGACCTGAGTGGGCACTACCATTTTGAAAAGCTGTGTCACATACACTAACACTGATAAACGTAAAAAGGTCAGCCGAAAAATAGAATTTGTAGACCAAAAATGTCATGCGCGATATCGTATGACATCCACTGTTCTTCGTTCTTTCGTAACAATTTACGTTACCTTTTCTTCCCATTCGGAACATCACTCGGCTATTTCCGTAACCTGCAACAGACCTCGGATGCATGTAAGGCGGATGGGATATGTAACAAAATCGTGCATTTTGTTAGGCGGAAACAGTGTAAGAAAATTAGCACTGAAGATTTATATCTTTTACAGTAAATAACGGCTGAAAATATCTTTTACAGTAAATAACGGCTGAAAAATCTTAATTTTTGAGAATGACGAATCATTCTCAAAAATTAAGATTCTTCAGCCGTTATTTAAGAATCTAAAGTTATTTATATTAGGATTCGATGGTTTACGTCAGTGACTTAAACAAGTAGCGTTGCCGACGTAGAATGTTTTCACTTAAAGTTTCGAGGGCTAACGCAATTTCAACTGACGTCGTCGAGTTTTTCTAAGGGTTTCCCGTAAATTTTAAAAATAGTCCGTCTATGTACATCCGAGGTTGATCGTGAGATTGGCCGAGTGGTGTTCCGAATGGGACATAGCCTACAATATTTAGTATTTGAACTTCAAAAGCGTTAAACTCCTGAGATTCGCAGGAAATAGCGCGAAGATTTCCCGAAAAATTGGCGTCAAAATTGCGGTGGCATTTTACCCGTTTAAGAAGGATTCATTGTTGAGAAAAAATGTTGTCGTGCTATTGAGTCCTTCTCAAAGCTGTATGCGCATCACGTGACGTCTTCAAACAGCTAAGACGTCAAATGAATGACGTCAGGAAGCTATTTGTACGTCGTACACATCGACTAAAAGTTGATGTTTGATAATGTCAAATTTTGTTTCGGTGCATTAATGCATATTCAAATGGCGAGATTAGTTCCAAAAATTATTAATGGACGCTTTAGATCCGAAGTTGCAACCCGTTAAAGGCTTTAGGCGCAATATGCTATTTTAGCTCGCATAACTGAGTACCCATGTTTAATATTTACACGAGTTAGAGGTCAAGTCATGTCAATAATTTCAAACTATACCGGTCCTTAAAGATCGTAGATTCTTGTCGATAATCTTTCTTATTTGTTACTTTTCGTTTCGTTTTATCTTTATCCTTTTTGGTCTTTATTATTATGTCATCATTACTTTATCTAATAATTTTTCATGGACTACTCCATTTTGATGGACATGTTTCACGTATCTGATATTCATTTCAATGATACAAATTAAACAAAATGTGTTTTTTACTTGTCCGACAAGTAAAATTATAGTGGTTCATTTAGGATTGTTATTAATCTTTTTTTTTCAAAATCTAGCCTTCGCCTGAAATGACCCCTCATAATACACAACTACAACTGTTCAAGTTGCAATTTGACGCTTTTATCATTATAAATGATGAACGTGCAAAGTGTGTGGGTGAAGTACTTACCAAATCAATGTCTAAATTTTGTAACTAAGAGCGAATTAAGTAAGCTGTACTGACAGTTGGACTTGGTAAGATTAATGGTCTAAGACTCAAATAAATAGGATTTATTTTGCCAAATTGTTAACGTAGAACATGAAAGTCCGTTCTGTTTTATGGTTTTATGTAACCGCACAATTTTAACTTAATCTAAGGTTTGGATATTGTGTTCAAATATAATGATATGTTGTTTTGTCTAAAAGTATGAAAATAATTGCACCTATAAGATATCTTAATTGTTTGTTTTTATGAGTTTAAAGGTATAGATTCTATTTATATATGTATCTGTTAAACCCATAGTCTTAAATAATTTGACTATAATAACCATATTACTTGTAAAATTTGTTGATTTCCTCCATTTTCAACAATGTTTGTTGTTTGCTGTAAACATTATGTATGTTTAATGCAATAAAATGTATTATATTGTATATTGTATTGTATGTAATTTTAGACAACGCCTATATAATTGGTTACGATTATCTATTTTTACAGTGGGTTCTACGATGAAACCAGAAATCGAGACATGTAGGGTATATGTTTTCGTCACTGGTGGAAAAAGATCAGACTCTCGCAGTAACTCTTCGTCTACACACTGCGACAGTATGCAGGACTTCTACGGGAACTTTCAGCCCGGTCATATTTCATATGAAATGAAAACAACTTTCAGAATTGATGTAAACAGTTTTCCAAATTCAAATAAACTATATCAAACAAAAACTGCGCATTTCGGGATCACAGATGTCATTTTGTCAGTTTTTAGAGATAGTTCCAGAGGTAGGTTAAAACGTTCATTAGACCACGCTTGAAGCAAATCGGCCAATCAGAGAACAGTATTTCAATAATATCACAGATACGACTCCGAGCGTTGTGTTTTAAAATATACGGTTTCAGTGTGTCTTGCACGTGAATCTCGACAGGTTTTGGGGGCCGAGTCATTTAAAAAATGACGAGCATTTTACACAGCTCTTTTTTCCTAAAGACGTTCGACAGTCGCAAAAGTGCAAAAGATCTGAAATTGGTGACGGAAATTGGTTCATGAGTAATTCAAAATATTCACACTTAATTAGAGTAATATCACAGCGAGATTTACTCTTTTTCATTATTTAGAGTTTCTGGTAAAATTACAGATAGTGTAAGAAAAGCGTGGTCTTAGTCAGATAGAAAATCTCGTGCCGCGGTTTATTGGAAATAGACACTCGCTAAAGCTCGTGTCTATTTCCCATATACCATGGCTCTATCCTATACATAGCTTTATCAAAATGAAACATTATACACTGATAAGTAAACCAAATCATTTAAACAATTTCCTGGGTAATAAACTGAAACCAAATTTTAATCGGTCGCTGCACATTTCTCTCTTTGTGACATTTTCAAAATCTAAGAAAAAACTAAGGAATAGGAAGACCTGTATCTCTCCACTGGTTCTTAATTGTCTATTAATGAGAAACTCAGTAAGAAATGAACGTTTACAAGGAAATTTGTGAAGAGGCCAAAAGATGGAAAGAAAGCCGATTTTAGTGTAGGCGTAAACTTATATGGAAAGCCGTTTTTCAAAATGTATATATCAGTTTTGATTCTAAAAAGAAATGTTCTTTTTTTTAAGAAACTGTGACTTGATGGATCTTTAACCAATTAACACAATACTTTATTTAGAATGGGAAAACGGCAATCTTTTTGCGAACATAAGCCCCACATATTACATATGGGCAAATAAAAATTCTGCTGGTCAAATTTACCCAAGGATTATTATCCTGCAAAATTTGGTTGGAATTGGTCCAATTGTTTGGGAGATTATTTTATTGTGAAAATAAGCCCCGCCCTGCAACGTCCATATTAGAGTCGAATCCAAATTTCTTAAGAAGACGGCCAACCAAGTATCATTCATACCAAGCGTCATTGAAATCGGGCCAATGGTTTAGGTGGCGATTTATAAAGTTGGAATAGGGCCAATGATTTGCGAGGGGAAGGTTTTTAAAGATTTTAAACATTGGTATAGTGAAAATAAGGCCCCCTGCCCACACCTATATTTGGGGAACAATCAGAATTTCCTGAGCAACTTATGAGAGGGTCACTCAAGGATCATTTATACCAAGTTTCATTGAAATCGGGAAAAGAGATTTATATAGTTATAATAAGCCTTGTACTGCCTCGCCCATATCGGAGGGGGGGGGGGGGATCAAAATTACTCGGAGAACTTACGAAGAGATATTCGGGTAAAGCAATGTAATTCGCACGAGAACATTGGCTCGTTTCATTAACTTCCAGCTAAAAATAAACGAATATTCATCCGCAGAAGAGTGATATTAGTCAAATTTTCAGCTAAGTTAAACTATTTGTGCAATTATTCATTTAGATGGGTCAAAGTCAAATTCGACTATAGTGAAATTGGAAGACAACACAAAAGGGAAAGGCGTAAAAGATGAGTTCTACAGCAAGGATATCATGACAACTTCTAATTCTTCACAAGATGGCGAACCTTTACAAGATGGAGATAGGTAAACAATTCTATAACAAACGCCTTCCATTTAATTTTCTTCTTAGCTCACATGAGAACGAAGCTACTCACGCAGAACTTTTTACGATTGACCACGTGGCCCGTAAAAAAAAGAGAGTCTCTAGAAATCTTTTTTTTTCGAAATTAGAAGGGCATTTAGTATCAAATTTCTTCCTAATCAACCCTTCGTGTCACATTTGGGCATTTTTCGTGAGTTATCCATGTTTAACAGTAAACCCAAGAGCGAAATCCTTTTGAAAATCTACTCCTCTGACATAATAAGGCAGACAACCTTAATAATTGGCACTTTCCTGTCATTTCTCACACCAGTACAGACAAATAGAATATACATACTTTTCGGTTTGTGTGTCTTCGAGGACCAATCAGGCTTTTTAATTCACACCAGCCAATTAAATCGTATAATTTGATCGAATTGAATAAAATGATTATCGTCTTGAACGATTTCGATGTTTTCAATGCTTTTGGGGCAATTTTGATCGATTTGAATGAGTGTTTTGAATGAATCGGGCGCTGAGTGAATGATTTATAACGGTCTAAAATGAGACGAGTATCGATTTCACTATGTAACACACTGTAAGTAAAGCTTGATGGTACAGATCTAAATACAGTCCAATTGATCATACGAGAGAGTGTCAATCTTTTCTAATATTTTCCTAAGAAGTTCCCAAATGAGAAAAAATATCCAAAAAGCCTTGAAAACTTTAGCAGTTCCAGTGCCTTAGATTTCAAAAATAAGATTTTTCTCAAATTTCATTTTGAGATTTATTTTTGTAATACTACAATATTTTTTTTAAAAAAGAAAACATTATATCAATCGGTTGTTACAAATAATTGCTTATTTATACACTCTTTTATGTTCATAAAAAAAATTCTAAAGATTTTGTGTTATCGGTCCCAGATTTTTTAAAAAAAAATCTTGGTAGGCCCCTCGACAGCGTACCGGTATTGTAAATATAAATAGTCAGCATCATAAGGAAATGAAAGACATATGAGACCGAATTTCAAGAAAATATGCCATAGACGTATAAATGTTCTTCAAAACGACCATCAAACTGATATTCAATAATTAGGTGCACCAGCAATAAAGTTGAAAATAGGGGTGTTAAACCATAGACAACCAAAATAACCAAAGTTAGACGAAGTATCACTTAACGTTTCCCACATTTCTAGTTTGGCATTACAAAGTTATTAGTTTTTCTTCCTGTCTAATTTATGTTTTTGTTGCTTCTAGACTATGCCTGAATATGATGGTAAAGGGAGGAGGGTATATGGAAACGAAAGATACTCGTAATTCCACCCATTTTTCTCACTTTTATGAATTCGATAAAACTACAACGAACCGGAGAGTTTGCTACATCATGGACACCATAAAACCAACTCACAGACCATCTTCCTCGCCATTAAGTCAAGAACCTCTATCCGTATATAACAGAATTACTCGACACGGCATAATCAATGTCTCATTCTATGATTGGATAGACCCAAAACCATGTTGCGGTGCTTCAAAACTTTCATCGGGTATAGAACAGTATGAGCTGTCACTATGGGAATTAAATTATTCAAATAGTACGCAGTCCATCGGAAAGCTCATTCCTAATACAACGCAAGTCGTTGATAGAAAGAAAAATCCCATGCTAGAACTAAATCTAACTTCTTCACCGACAATTTTCATGTTGCTGTTAGAAGTCAAAGACTATGCTGATAATCTCGGTTCGGCAAGACGTTTTATTCTCTACGATGCAGCTTCTGAAATTGAAACAGACAATTCCAAAACATTTACTGTGATATCAGCTTCTCCCGCTACAAATTATAAATGGCAAACGCACCATAACAAAATATGTCTGTCATGGAAAGATTATTTTTACAATCGAGTATATTTGGACAACCATTTTCTTGACCCAATAGCACCCGATCCTAATATCACTGGTAATTATGATCAAGAAAGGGGTGAATTGTCCGTGAAAGGCACACAAAACGTACATGGAATTGTCAAATTTCACATTAACTGGATTAGAAATGACAGTATTTTTTATGAGGGTCTCGTTCCAGATTTTTTAAACCAATCTCATTGTAAACAAATACCATTAAAGGACGGCGAAACATATATGCTTAATTTAACAGCAATAGATATAGTCAACAATACCTATACCGTATCCAGGACATTGTCAATAGATAGATCTGTACCACATATAGATAATATATATCTGATTAGAGACGGATACGAAAGTCTCTTCGCACATGGAAACAAAGATGGTGACCTGTCTGAAATAGATGTATCTTTCGATGCTCTGGATCCGCATAGTGGTATTCAGGAAATACAGTGGTCATTCGGTATAACAGACAGTGGAAAAGAATTAATGTCTAAAAACATTTCTGTCAACGAAAAGGTAGGCTACACTATTCAAGTCATAAATTTGATTTTCATTATTTCTTTAATCATCATCAATGGTTGTAATGTAGAGTATGACACCATCCACCGTCTGCAATATACCTAAGTGAGTGATAACCATAGTATTGACAAAACGTTTAATTATTATTATTTCAAAATCCCAATAAACTTTTGGTGTACAGATGTAGGATTTCAAAATCCATTGGGATGCTTTTACGTTGAAAACTTATAAAGTACTGATGGAATAAGCATTGACTTGAATGTTATTAAAATGATGTATTATCTTCTTTTTTTAAAAAGAAAAAAATGATTCTTTGCAGAAAACTTGTGACGACATGGATAGCTGCATATGTCCAAGCGTAGGAAAATGTCAGATAACCAAATATGTCGTTAGTCTAAAAGGAGGCGTTTTACCAAAGGGAAACCATAACAGGAATTACTACTTCACAATTAAAGTAACCAATCACGCACGCCTAACCAACATTGAACACATTCAAATTTTAGTTGACACTTCGCCGCCAGAACCAGGCGTTGTTATAGAAGGTAATGACTTTTCGTTTAAACCCAATAGAAGTTTGAGTTACCCTTTTGTTGCGTAAATTATATAAAGCTACCCATCTTTAGAATTTCGAGCTGGAGAGCTTCAAATGTCCGTTGGTGTCGTCAAACTTTCAGTAAATACAAAAAAAAAAAAAAAAAAAAAAAATAAATAAATAAACGGATTTACAGAAATAGTTGAAATGAGCAAATCTTCATTATTAATTTTACCGACAGCATCGTCACTTTATACAAGGTCTCAAAGGTGATAATGCGTAATCAATCTTCAAAAACATGATCACTTTTGTGTTGATCATTAATAGTTTAATGCGTTTGAATGATAATATAATCATTTACTTTTCTTTAAAGGTCCAGTTGGTGCCAAAGACATAGACTTTACAAGTTCGTCTAATTTCATGGTTCATTGGCAAGGCTTTGTTGATCATGAGAGTGGTATAAAGAGTTATCGAATTGTAATGGCCGAGAAATGCTTAACATTTGATGAAATGAGTGACATCGAGTATCTTTCCAGGACAAACGGAACCGTGGCTTATTTCAAGGAAGTTCCAGGGTCTGAAATATCACTACACGTGGACTTGAATTTCACTGGAAAGTATTTTACATCTGTGGTTGCTCTGAATAACGCTGTTCAGTTGTCTGAAGTATCTTGTTCTGATGGAATAACCCGCGATGAAAGACCTCCTTCGATCGAAAATATAACACTCGCAAATGGTAGATGGCGGGAAACTTTGCATTGTGATGAAGATGGCATATGGTTGCTGAAAGAGTCTTTGTCTAAAATAAGACTTAGCACTTCGGGTGCCTGTAAACATGTTTGCGAAAATGCCACATCATTTCCACTACCAAGTGCATTGAAAGAACAGAGTGTGAATGCGTCTGATGTGACGGTTGAAGAATTCCTATGCAAATACCTTGATTTGTACTCTACTAATATTTTTCTTTACCTCCCCTCTGACCACGTAGACATTTCATGGGATCTAGTCGAAGGTGAAAGCCAAATAAGAGATTTTGAAGTTGGATTTGGGCACGATAAAACAGAATCTACAGCACCAAGTCTGATTGCTTATCAAACAACAAATAAACACACGTGGTTCAAAAGAAACCATGCTGGTTTCGCAATAGCGGATCCTTTCTACATTTTTGTAAAAGCAATTAACCAGGCAGGCCTTCATTCAGTTACCACTATCGGACCTATCATCATCGACGAAACCCCACCAATTAAGACAGAAGAACTGGACCTGAGGATTAATACTTCACATGTTCTTATTTCATGGAGAAATAAAACATTTATTGATCTAGAAGAACCCGAACCGGTGACGTCTATATTCTTTCAAATTGGTAAGACTTTCTTCTCATATATTTGGCAATTTGCCATACCGACCTTGTATGAGCTAAACATATGAATCAATTTGATTTGAAATTTTCTTTTTACGGATTATACTAACTTTAGCATCTGGGATCTCCGTAAAACTAATATTTGATAAAAGTAATCTTACTAGCATAGGTCAACCATAAGGCCTATTCTCGAAATAATTTCATAGGCAGGTAGAATTATCATTCAAGATTAAAATGATCAAAGTGCTTAAAGTTTCGATTCTAGGAAATCTGCATAATGAGCGCATTTTTCTAGGGTCGAGATTTTTCACACTTCTCGGATAGTCCCTTTTCGGGTGACGGATCATATTTTTAATACTATAATATGTCCATCAATATCCGACTTTCTGCTCACTGTTAAAGATTTAACCCAATGATCACATTCATTCACAAGCTAAAGAAATATGACATTCTAATCGCTGTTCTGAGCATAATTGTTTATTTATACCGATAATTTAACATATGTTTTTAAATATGTTTTAACACTCAAAATAAATCTCCTTTAATTCTTATCGTACCCTTGTCGTGGTTTAAATATGTGGTTCTGAAACCAATTTAGAAAGAGTTATATATGAGGTTGCTGGAGTTCGAAAAATCTGATTTAAACCATCTTGAAAATACAGTCGATATTGCCCGAGCGACCACGTCTATTAAGCGACCAATTCTATTAAGAGACCACCGTAAAAATCCCTTCACTATTAGCAAAATCGCTGAAAAAGAGGACATTCTTAACAAAAAGTTTGTTATTATTGAATCTTATGATGTTGGAGCCCATTAGAATCGTCTCAATAAGACGATTCTAATGGATTCGAACATCATAGGATTCAGTACGACTTGACCGACAATCTATTAATGCTATCAAAATGAATACTCACATTTATCATGATATTTTGTATTAAGCGACCATTCCCATAAACGACCGCTTTTTGGTGGTCCCCTTAGTGGTCGCTTAACACAAGTTTTACTGTACCTATACTTTTAGAGAGTGGAGGCAGTGCCATAACACCTTTATTTCAATGGAACAAATTTGATTCGGAGCAATGTGGACCAAGCAGCGGGGGTTGCATTATCTACCCTGTAAGAAATCTTCAAAACAAAGACACTTTAACGGGTCGTGAGTTTAGATTTGCACTGTTTGTTTATAATAACGCGGGGCATTTGACGAGAACTACCACGAATTCATTCAAGATACCATCGAAATTTCCTCCTGGTCAGGGTGTAATATTAGATATCGATCCTGCAAACAGGCACGTTAATTTTGATACGAGTATACATACGGCAGAAAACACACTCTGTGTAGCATGGTATGGGTTTAAGCACCATGAAAATTTTTCATTAGAAATCGGAGTTGGAAATAATCCGTTCTCAGACAAAGTTTACCCGTTCCAGACTGTACCTAATAATGGGACAAGTTGTATTCAGTCTACAAAGTTCATGTCGAATATAAAATATTTTGTTTCCTTGCGAGCAACTTGTACTGGTGGATCAACACTTTCAAGCTCTAATGGCGTAATTATAATAAATGAAACAGAATTAATTAATTCACTGAAAATTGAGACTGGATTGGATTGTAAGTCATCACGTATCGTGCAAGAGATACTAGTTGAACCTAACACAGGTAATGTAACATTTGATGGCAAGTTACGAGTAGGTCAGATATATTACTTACATATAAATGGAAACGAAACATTAAATGAGATAGAACTTGTTTCGTCTGATGCAATAACCGAACCGAAAGAAAAATCTTGGTTCGAAGTTATACCTCTAAGTGAACAGCCAAAGTTTATCATTAAGCGTAACGGTACTAATAATGAGTCAAAAGCATCTATCAGAGAATGTCGGAATGGGTCCTATGTTGATAAAAATTCGATGATTCACGGTCATTGGTCAATTAATAAGGACATTGATTTAGACATTGTTTACGAGGCTGCGTATTCTGAAGAAGGCTTTTTAAATGGATCAGACGATAGTTACACAACAAAAACCTCGGAATTTAAAACGGTTTACTCAACAAACTCCGCTTCGATTCATGTGGACGTCCCAGTATCACAACAGCAGTACCGATTTTTGGTTCGCCCATGCATTGGTTCTAAATGCTTTCAATTTGCTGCAAGTCCTCCAATCAGGTCACGAGATAAATATTTTGACTTTACAATTGAAAAATCAACGCTTGACGATTCTGGATGTTTTTCTTCTACATGGACATTGAATGGAGAAATTAATGATCTACGTTTTTTCCAATGGACGATATCAAAGGAAAAAAATGCAAGTCGTAATTTGCTGAAATGGGTAACTGAGTTGCCTCAAGTTGACAAGCAGTATAATGTAAGTTACACTCCAATTAGCATCAATACATAGAGGATATTGAATGAGTGGTCATTGAATACTGAATTTATTAAACGAGTCATCTATTAACAGATAAAAACGAGGCTGCGCCGAGTTTTTATCTGTTTTCGATGACGAGTTTAATAAATTCTGTATTTTATGAGCACAAATGTTATATTCTGTTTATAATATGACCCGAATTTTAGCGAAAAATCGTCAAAATTCTTGAAATTCAACGTTTCAATTTACCGCGAAACTTATAACGCCTGTTCAAAATGACGTCACAAAACATAGATTATGACTTCATTTTCGTGGTTACAATAATGCGTTGCTTTTCGCTCTGAGCTCATTTGCATAGTTATTCCTCTAGTGTAATAACACCCGTGTAATATGAAAAATATTCAACGGGGTTATTTCACTCCCGCGACGTAGGTCATATTATAATCATCTTTCTGAAATATCTACCAGTGGTTATAGATTCGTTTTTTTCGGTTTTAACTCGATCAGGACTTAAGAAGGTGTTGGTGGAAAGTTCATAATTTGAATGTCGTTTTCAGCTGCATTCCTTTAAATTCAATTTTGCAACTTCTTTAATAAAATTCCCTTTTTTTATCTCGGCTGTTTTCGGACAAGCACTATGTATTGCTATAGCTTTGCAATCGGACATCCTGGGTGATTCTACGGAATAAACCTCTGGGACAATAAGGATGCAGTCGTGAGAGCGCGTCATTGGCACGCGGATTTACATGACGTCAATCAATATTACTTTGAAAAACAGGAGAACCATGATGATCCTATATCGCTTGCCTGAGTATGTGAGTTTCAATTTTTAAGGTTTGATTTTAAATTTCTCTATAACATAAAGTCATTTATAATATCAAACAAACCAGGGCTAGAACTTCCAATGTTAGAATGAAAGGTACTGTGATTTTTTTGAAAGATCAACAAGAACTAAAATCGCAAATTTTGAAAATCATATTCTAAAGATTTAGAGCCTTTATTACATATATCCTAGTTGCGGCCCTACAGCACGAGGCTTATTCCTATTTTAGGGTGACAAATTCATTTTTTCAGAAAACATAAAATTATGCTTAAAAAAGAAAAGTATCAGGCCAAAATGTTTAAGATAAAAGATTTTTTTATTCCATTTAACATCTCTAGTAGAGCTTCACCCAAGGAACGTCCCTGCTATGTTTCAGCTTGACTGGACCAATGGTTTATGAGGAGAAAAAAGTGTTCTCAGGTTATCGTGAATTTTCTGCCTTGATTGAATTAAATCGGTTTACAATTTTGAAGAGCTTCACCATAGGGACATCCCTACCAAGTTTCAGCTTGATTAGCTCATGGTAAGGAGAAAAGATTTTCGTGATATTTGGCCTTTCCGTTACCATGGTAACGAAGAGTTTTTGATGGAGTTAAATTCTTTTAACAACTTTGGTAGGGCTTCACCAAAGTAACATCCCTACAAAGTGCCAGCTTGCTTGGCTTGAGTGGTTTTGGAGGAGATACATTTTTTTTCTGAGATTTTTGTGCATTTAACCAGAATGTTCCTTGGGTGACCCTTTTCGGAAGTTGTTTAAGAAATGGATTGACTCCCAAATATGGGCGTGGCAGGGTGGGGCTTAATTTGACTCCGAAATTTTGAACATTATCTCCTCCTGAACCATTGGGCCGATTTCAATGAAACTTTACCAGTATGATCCTTGGGTGACCTTCTTTCAAAAGTTGTAAAGGAAATTTGGATTGACCCCCTAATATGGGCGTGGCAGGGCGGGGCTTATTTTGACCCTGAAATCTATGAACGACATCTCCTCCTGAACCATTGGCCGATTTCCATGTACTTTTACCAGAATATTCCTTGGGTGACTCTCTTCCAAAGTTATTTCAGAAATTCGGATTGACATCCAAATATGGGCGTGGCAGGGCGGGGCTTATTTTGAGTCCGAAATATTCGAACGGTATCTCCTCATGAGCCTTTGGATCTATTTCAATGAGACTGTACTAGAATGTTCCTTTGATGACCCTCTACAAAAATTGTTCATGAAATTTTGATTGGATGAGATCTACTGGATCCATGAAGTTCAGATGAGCGGTTTAGGACCATTCTGGGCCTCTTGTTTGAAAGTGATATCTAAAAAGCTTTTTTTCCTAGTAATTTTATATATTAGTTAAATAAGTTCATTTCTTCATAAGTCAGTTTCAAGTTAGAAAAAGTCAGAGTTCCTTCTGAATGCTGGTGACTTTCATTACCGGTACCTTCTATTTTCAATATCTCTCTTTCAAATCTTTAGATTCTTAAGCCAGTGGAGCGATACAGGCCCTCTTGGACCTCTTGTTTTATTTCTCTGGCATTACTAGAGAGATTTGCACAAATATTCACTATCAATAGAGCAACCTGTTGTAATTTGGGGTAAGTATAGATGTATTTTTTGTGAATTACACCCATTTCAAATGATTTCCTTTCTTAGATCCGATGGTGCGTCGATGTCCCAATGGCTGGACAAGAAACGATGTTTATTTGCGTGAAGGCGTATACTTCTTGGGATTCGGAAGTTCTCAAATGTGTTAAAGTATTTACTAAAGTTGATGGCGGCGTTCCATCTAATAAGATATTTGAATTTGATTCGTCCTTGGCATCATGGAAGAATACTTCACAGGTAATTGTTTTGCTTCCATTTTTATCATTTTGGTTTGATAAAGAGGATATGCTAGTTAAGTGATCATAAAATACCAATCTATCTGGTTTTTTTTCGATGACGAATGTAATAAATCCGGTATAAACACAGATATTCTATATCTAAATTGACCTGAAATTTTTCGTAATTCTCGAGATTTATAGATCAAGATTTCCGGGTAATATCTGACGTCGTTAGAAAAATGATAATTTTACATGAGTTGTGATGTAATATTTTCGATAATCAAATAGCGTTACTGTATGCTCTAAGCTTATTCAAGTTATTACATAAGAATAACAACACCTATGTAATATCAAAAGTACACGACATGGGTCACATTATAAATGATTCTTTTGATGTTTTGTCTGAAATTGAAATAAACTTGGTTGCTGAAGATTTATTCCATATCCCTAGAAAATATTACAGTATGTAACCCTTTCCAAGCTAGTACTAACTTTTTGTTTATTATAAAGTAATAACATGAAATGCAGAGAACATTGCGGTTTTGACCAATGAAATGTGTCTATATGAATCATCGTTGAAATATATAAACAATGCGATTCACATAGTTTTCTATGTTTGAAGTTAATGCTGCAGATAACAGTGCTTTGATAAATTGTTTAACTACTACATCTCCTTACACGAACAGCTTCTTGGAAGTGTCTACCTGGGTAAAAGGATTCCGGAACTTTTAGATACTGAGCTCGATTTTGGAAATTCAACAACAGAACTAGCCGTTGCTTCAGCGATGGCACATGAGAGGAATGTAACATGGTATATAATGGCGTCAAAGTACGTCCCGGCCTCTTGCGTAGCTTCTCAAGACTGTCTGACATCTTTGGAAACTTCGTTTAAACCGTATGCGCTTTTTCAACAGTACAAAATTCCAACAAACAGGCTACTTTTCAGCTGTGCATACTCAAATGAAACCACTATTAATCGAGAATACGGGACAGAAACTTTGGACAAGATTAATTATTGTAGTGACGGATTCATAATCGACACAGTCAATCCAACCGGAGGGATGTTAATTATACCTAACCACAACGGCTATATATCTGATATAAGGCATAGAGTAGTGAGTTGGCGAGGGTTCACAGACAATAATTATGCACAAAGGTTCGGATATGTGGACACGATTAAACACTACACAATATCTGCAGGTACTTATTTTTCACAGATTCCTGTCTGTCTGCGTCTGTCCAAACCAGATCTGAGAACTATATATTTTCTATTAAGAAGATGTAATGGTTATATTTAGCAAGAAAACAAATCTCATCAACAACATCAAATTATCATCTAATGCCCTAGTATCTTCAAGGGCATATTCGAGAACAATTTCTTTTCCAAGAGCTTTAATATTATTGAAAAAGAATTACATACATTTGTATTATTTTATAAGCTATATCCATTAAAGGTGGCATGGGTTTCACTGTTAATAATGATATCTCAATGAATTTTAATGTACTAATTAATCCTTCAAAGACATAAATTGGTAAGATTGGGCATATCGCATTTCACATATTGTAATACAAATATGTTGCTTAAACATCTTACTGAACAATCGTTTATATCAATGTCATCTAGCAATGATATCTTTGAAAGACAAATTTTTGACAACTGCATAAGCGAATATAAAAATTGATATTTTTCAAAAGGAACAAGACCTGGAGGGGATGATTTACACCAGAAGACAAAAATAGGACTAGTACATTCGTACATTTTTGATGGAATACAAAACAAGGATGGAATAAATATATTCATAACTGTGAAAGGTAAAAGATTACAAAAAAATATTTGTAAAACATTACGACTTAAACTGATATGGTTCTAAATTGACAACTTGAGTTCCTTCGGTTTTGCGGATAAGATTCATGCTGTTCATCAAAAACTTGAAACATGTTTAATGATTTAATCAATTTTGAAAAAAATATTACAATAGGTTAAGCACATTTAGAATGAAAATAGAAGCGTGCCGTCAACAACATCCAATAATTCGGTGTATTTTTAATAGTTTTATTCTTGTTTTTGTATAGCAACGGATTTTGCAGAACTAGAAACGTCAATTACGTCAGACTTGTTCATATTGGACTCGTCGCCACCGAGTACTGGAAGAGTTCACATTGAAGGAAGCATATCAACAACTTCAACTATTTCATCTGATAATTTAGACCTCCAATTATCCCAATTTGAAGATCCGCACAGTGGGATTGACTACTTTGAAATCGGAATAGGCAATCAGAATTACGTGGCTGATTTGCTTGCTTACCAAAAGTATTCATCTAATTTCGTGACTCTTGATTTAGGTGGTCTGAATTTGTTAGACGGGATGAGTTATTTCGCAATTGTTCAGGTAACGTTTATCTCCCAAATCTATTTGTGATTTTATCGTTATTCGAATCCCATTTTTCCAATAAGAATATCATCCTACGTGGTCAAAATAAATATTCGTGCATCTATGAAAATATCTTTTAAAACTCCACGGGAATGCATTTTAGAACACAGAACCATTTCATTTCTTTGCTACGAGTTATTTCCTTAAAATAAATGAAGAGATTATTTTTTGTTTTCAAACAATTAAGAAACAGACAGAAATGTTTACTGTGTTTGTAGACTAAGCAAAGTACAAACGCGATATATCATTTTGAATAAAGTTCTTGACGGCGTTTAAACTAATTAAGAATTTATCAAATTTATTCATGTCAAGGAGTCGATAAAGTCAAATTTATTTATACAACAATTTAATTGGTGTTTAACTGAAATAGATATGTCCTTAATATAACGTTTCAGGCTGTCAACCGAGCTGGTTTGAAATCGAAGCCGGTTTCAAGAAAATTTATGGTTGACAGAACACCCCCTTCAGATGGGTTTGTTTGTAATGGGAATACAGACGATAGTGTGAGTGTTTGAAAATATACATTCTTGAGTAATTCTTATCGTTGGATAAATAACGGTATATTACCATTTCTTAATGCCCTGGCAGGGCGGAGCCTAAGTAACGGGTCGTTGCACTTAAGGTTAAGGGAAATCAGTTTTTATCTAAAATCACTTAAGCCTCGTTTAAGCCTAGTTTACATTTGCCACGGTCGCCGTACGATATCGCAGCCTGCGATTTTTCTTACGATTTTTCGGACATCGCAGACAGCTACGGTCTGCGGCGTATGTGTTCACAATGTCGCACGGTAACCGTGCGATTTTGAAAATAATTGAGGGGGAACATACCTTAATGTGACCGTACGGGTCCCGTGCGATATCGCGAAGTAATCTTGCGATTCCCGTGCGGAGATCGTACGGGTTCCGTACGGATATCGGGAGGATGCCGTGCGGTCATCGCACGATTCTACGGATTTTATTTTGGATGGTTGATAGTTAAAATATCGTACGATTTCCGCGCGATCATCGCAAGGCTTCCGTGCGATGTCCGTGCGGCGACCGTGCGATGTCCGCACAAGGCTACGGGCTTGCGATTTTTAAAGATGTGTATAACATTTTTTTAAACGAGATCGCAGGTGTCTGCGGTGCCCGCAAAACCGTGCGATGATCGCACGGGCACCGTATGTCACCGCACGGGCACCGCACGATTGTATGCTTACGGCGAGATACGGGCGCCGTGCGGGCTCCGTAGGCCAAATGTAAACGAGGCTTTACATATGGCCTACGGAGCCCGTACGGCGCCCGTATCTCGCCGTAAGCATAAAATCGTGCGGTGCCCGTGCGGTGACATACGGTGCCCGTGCGATAATCGCACGGTCTTACGGGCACCGCAGACACCTGCGATCTCGTTTAAAAAAATGTTATACACATATTTAAAAATCTCAAGCCCGTAGCCTTGTGCGGACACCGCACGGTCGCCGCACGGACATCGCACGGAAGCCTTGCGATGATCGTGCGGAAATCGCACGATATCTTAACTATCAAACATCCAAAATAAACCCCGTAGAATCGTGCGATGCCCGCACGGCATCCTCTTGATATCCGTACGGAACCCGTACGATCTCCGCACGGGAATCTCACGATTACCTTGCGATATCGCACGGTACCCGTGCGGTCTCATTAAGGTTTATCCCCCTCAATAATTTTCAAAATCGCGTGGTCACCGTGCGGCGTTGTGAACACAAACGCCGCAGACCGTAGCTGTCTGCGATGTCAAAAAAATCGTAAGAAAAATCGCAGGCTGCGATATCGTACGGCGGCCGTGGCAAATGTAAACTAGGCTTTACTTTCAAAGAGAGTCGACATAAATAACTCGAGACCTTAAATCGTGGATTGGTAACCAAATCCTCGTAACTTCAGCTTAATCAAGCTGAAGTTACGAGGCATTGGTAACCACACGATGAAATGTGTTTACTCTCTCAAAGCACGTGAATCCTTTAGGTTTTAGGATACAATTATTTGCACGCCTTAACGCTGATTACCGACTAAAATTTGAAAGAACCCAAAGTATTGAAAAGTAAACTCGCCAAATTACGTCACAGTTAAGCCCCGCCCTCCCAGTTCATTAATTACGCAGAATAGCTTAATGACACCTGCTAGAGTGTAAACAAGAAAATTGTCAATAAGGTGAAAGAGGACAATAAAGTTTTTTTTAGATATGTGCATAAAAGTTGGTATCAAAGGAAACCTTGTATCAGCGCGATCTCAACAGTGTATTTCTTTTTTAACGTTCACTGCAGAATTTACGTTACCATGACGTCGTTGAAATAACGATTTCGCACGATTTTCGTAAATGACCCTACACCTTCATAAACGCTTACCGTGATCGTATTTAAGACGATTCAATTCAATAGAAAACACCAAAATGACGCCAAATAAATTGTGAACATTGACATATAATCAGAAAATACTTATATTCACCGATAGAAACAGGTGATTGAATCAAAGTAAAATTTTCAAAAAAGTGCGGCCCGAAGAAAAAGCATTTGAGTAATTTTTCCAAAAATTGGCACGATGAAATTTTTCTAAGATTTGATTTTTTTTCCCCTTTTCCGTTTTATGTGCTTGCATTGTATCCGGGCTGTGCGTAAGGGGTGTTTGTACTGCCTTGCCGTACAATTTAGCCCTTTTAGTGACCTAGTAGAGCACTCGCTTTGCGATGTTGAGGTCCCGGCCGGGTTCGAATCCCATTAGAGTCGAATATTTATTTACGGGTTACATTTGGAGCCCATGGTAAATAACCCACATGCGGTGGTGGTAATGTGATTAGGTAGTTGGTGATGTTGAATAAAGTAGATTCGTGGAAGAATCTTAATTGTCGAGGGAGGTATGTAGCCGAGCTGTGCATAAGGGTTGTTTTTACTGCCCGCCGTACAAGCTAGCTTTTATAGCGACGTGGTAGAGCACTCGCTTTGGGATGTACAGTTTCCGGGTTCGAACCCCGATGGAGTCGAATATTTATCTGCGGGTTACAGCATCTTAATGTGACGTTTCACCGTACTGAATTTCTACAATAGGGGATCAAAGTTTATTACCCTAACGACGAAATTTGGAAAAAGACAAACGAAGTACAGTGGTCTCGCGATAGCTCGAACACACACGGGACCGACAAATTCGCTCGAGATATCGCATGATTCGAGGTAATGCCAGTAAGCAAAATTGTCCTCTATGAAGACATATCACTTCTTTTTAAACCTACCTTTGCATATTTTGCCTTCAAAATATGCAAAATAATGTGAAATACTCCCCGAAGAATAGTTTTACGAAATATACAACTCTGTATTTGAACGATTTGTTACATTGGGTGATTTATGTGGTCAAATCGTAAGGGTTGAAAAGAGAAAAATCTACGAAAATCGATGAAGGTTTCGGCGTCAATATAAGTGGTGTCTGTTCTCAGTACATAGGCTATTGAAATGACAAAAATTTAGATTTGGCGATTTTAATGAGAGGCACTATAACAAGCATATTATTTCTCCCTTATAATATTTCGTAGCTATCGCTGCTGAATGACAAATTTTTAGATGTAATAACAGTCAGAAGATAGGCGAGGTTGCAAGCAATTCCTTCTTTTCTCACAGTGTTTTCCTTAGAGCTAATTTCCTCAGTACCTCAAATAATTAAATTGTAAGGGTGTTTCCTTAAATGGCATCTATAAACAAAGAAATATATTAACAAACTTTTTATGATTTTCTCTGCAATGTATCAAAAAGTTTAGTCAAGCAGATAACATAATTAAAGGTGAAACGGATTTCAAGACCATTTCTTTAACCACGTTTTTGTGCCGAACACTGTCGATTGGTGAGCGAAACATTGAAACTTCAGCTAAAAAATGTAGTTATGATGTTTCGGTGGACAATCGTCATTATCTTTCGTTAAAAAGATGAATATTTTGCTGAATTACCCTCGAGGATGATATTCGAAAGGTTTTCAAAATGATAAAAAGCATTTATTCGACATAAATGTTCATATTTTTTATGATTGTTTCGAGTCTCTAAATTATTTTCTGATCATCAAATTCCCGTGATTTACAGCCTTAAATTGAATAAGTGTGGCATACAAAAAGGTGTGAAAAAGTTATCTGACTCGGCGATACCCTATGAAAAGGCCTAAAGGTATTCTTCACGATGGGTTGAAATAACAAATACGCACTGTAAGATAATTTTGATGCAAAACAATAGATGCCAGAAAGGTGTGAACCCCTTTGCTCGAGAGAATGCAGTAAAATTTGACCACGGGACTGAGATTGCAGCTCGAGCGATCGAGCAATCGCGCGTTCGAGTTAGTGCAGTAATATCCAACAAGAAAATAGAGAAAGACGCGTTGGGACCGGAAGGCGATCTCGAGCTTTCGCATGAATTCGAGATTTCGCCCTCTCGAGATAACGCGAGACCACTGTACGTCGATTAATTCGCTTTATTCTTTTGACATACTTCACTAAAAGTTTTTAAAGATTTCTGTATATATAAAAAGTAAATGTCGAAAAGACATTTCATTCATCGGGATTTTCCAATTTCATTTGAAATGATATCACTGAACCCACAAATAGTCTTTTGACGTGCTAATTAATGGTAACGTCATAACGTCGAGCTTGCGAAATAACCTTACAAAATCAGTGTTCATTTATAGCGACGTCGACGTAATTCTTACTGTGCTCATAGATCAGCAACACTGATTTTAGCTAAATTAATGTGCACCGCAAAGTTCTCGGTTTAATGGAATGAAATTTTGAGGGCCTTTCCCTTAAAGGCTATTGAGCACGTCTAGGAATTTTGATCTTTTTATTCTAATAGATCGCAAATCCATCAAAATAAAGATAAAAAAATAAAAGGTGTTATTTGTACGTCAATGCCATAGATTAAATGTCAAAATGCCAACCTTTAAATCTAGATTATTAAAAATCTGTGCGGTGAAAGTTTTTAAACATTCCCTGTTAACCAAACTAGAATTTGAGAAAATAATATCACTATTTGAAAAAAAATCATAGGGCCAATTTTGTAAAATTTTGTTTAAAGCGAGATTTTTGGAACAAAAAAATGTGAATATTGATTTCAATCAACTCGCATTTCTTAAATGGGAATAGGGTCGTTTGTACAAAGCGCGACAAATCGCGAATTTTACGAATTCATGGTAACGTTATTTCTAAATAAAAAAAAGCAAAATTTATACGCCGTTGAGATCGCATTGATTTAGAGAAAACATATATACCAAAGATTAATCACTTCTCTCAAAAAACGCTTTTGTCCTCTTCTAACTTAAGGCCCCTTTTCCCTTCAAATAAAATAGATATCTCCATTTACACAAACACTTAAGACTGTTGACGTCTGACGCCGGACGCCGGACATTCAATGATCACAAAAGCTCATCTTGGGCACATTGTGCTCAGCTGAGCTTCTAATCTCCTACACAATTTTCGTTCATTTTTCCCTATCTGGCCTTAACTAATCGAAGCCCAATAGATGACGTCACTAGAAATATTGCAAAGCAATCATGTGTAAAATGACGTGGTTTTGGAAAATTTGTCCAAAAATTCTTACATCTTTTGCATTTGCATTTTTGCATTTAATAATTAGAATAATCGGAAGTTTCAGTGTAAGATCGATTTACACATCATTTCGTGTACAACAAAACCTATATTTTCACTCCTTGCTTAGACATCCGTGAAAATATAGCTTTTATTGTCCACTTAATTAAATATAAATCGATCGTACACTTAAATAGAACAATTATCATCTTTATCAAAAAAGTTGAATGGATCGAACTGAAATTACTTTAATAGAATGATATCAAATGATACGATTCATGTAAAAACGAACATCCATTTTTCTCTTCACTATGGGGCTGTTAAGAGCACCACTAAAAATCCAAACGTTTTTTTCCCCCACTAATTTAGGTACGCAAATACTTCAAATTTAACCTATTTCAAGATTGTTTATTCATTTATTACAGGTGGATTTAGACTTTCAAAACAACACAACACATATAACTGGATATTGGTATGGGTTTTACGATCGGCATACAGGCATTAAATACTATAGAGTTGGGCTTGGTTTGCATCCCTTTAGAGACGACATAGTAGAAATGGTACATGTCGGTAGCAAAACAAGTAAGCGTTTCATTTGTTTAGATTATCATGTCCAGTCAAACCTGTCTTTGCGGCCAAATTTATTCAGCAAGCAACCTGTCTAAAGCAAGCGGCCACAAAGTTACCCAATGAATCGAATGCACTGAAATTGACCTGTATTTAGCAAGCACCTGTCTTAAGGACGATTAATTCTAGAATTAATTTTCTGAGATAGAATTTTTTTTATTATGCCCCCGCATCGATAGATCGGGGGCATATTGTTTTACTCATGTCCGTCTGTCTGTCTGTCCGTCTGTCTGTCTGTCCGTCCGTCTGTCCGAAAACTTAACCTTGCCAATATCTTCAAGCCTATTCAAGATACAAAGCTAATATTTGGCATGATGATAGATCTCAATGATCTGCATCCGCTGGTACCAAAGTCAAGGTCATGTGACAAGGTCAAGGTCATCTGTCAAGGTCAAACTTTGAAAAAAAAAATGCCGTTACGGGGGCATTCGTGTTTCACAAACACATCTTGTTTTTTCATATTTTATGGATTAAAGTATGTCGATTGCAAAAATGGAAAGAAAAAAGGGGGTCACCGAATCAGATTTTTCATAAAACGTCATAGAATGTCATAGGTATCGAGTAAATTTTGTCCGATTTTTCGCCGATTTTCATTTCTTGGTAATTACATAAAACCGTAACTCAAATCTAATCAAAATACTAATATCAATTTTATTTTAATTTCATAGAAAGGAAGTAAATTGCACTGAATCTAATACACAATTATCGATTGAAAGAAAAAATAATGATTTTTAACGTATTTTTTTCCCAATGCGTAAAAACTGATATATCGAAAATGAACGAGAATATTTTCAAAATTTATAACTTTTGATCAAAATTCTCAAAAACTCTGAGATAGAAAATTTTATTTTTTCTATATTTTGTAGATAATTATATGTTCGTGTGATATTGATATAAAAAAGGTATGGTCACTGTGCTAATTTTTGAGAAAAAATGCAAAATTGTAGGTCACCCAGCTTTGACGCTAAGGAAAAAATCACCCAGATTCTTTTTCTCGTACAAATTTTATGTACAAAATCAATGATATTCAATCCTTCTTAAATTCACCGATTATGGAGTTGAATTCCTCAACAATTAGTGTATCACTTTGTTTTGCGTCAACGAATCCCAAGGTCAAATCATATGAAAAGGCCACGGTTATATGTCAAGACCAACGTTACATAAATCTAGTGTTTTCAACAATCTTCAAGCCTGTTGAAAATAGAATACTCACATATGGAATAATAATCGATCTTGCCAATAAGCATCATCAAATTCCCTGATCGAAGTCATATGATGAGATCAAGGTCATCTATCTCACTCACACCCCCATCCCCCAATAAAATTTCAAATACACCCAGGCCTATTAAAAAATAATCCAAACATTGAAAATTAAAAATCTTACAAGATCATTTGAAAACGACAGGATCGTTTATCAAGGTCAACCTGTCAAAAATTAACCCCGTCAAAATGAATTGTGACGGTTCCATGTAGCTATCGGATATTCGACTGATAACGTTGTTTTATGTCTGATTATGCGCGGGAACGTTAACGTCACAGATACCTACAAAAACGACGCTGACGTCATATCATTTATTTATATAAAATAACATGGCTGCAATAATTTATATAATTATGTTTTAGTGATAGGATAAGTAAATCGTCTTCATGAAAGCATTTTCCGCGAAATATAGAAATTAAGAGGGTTGTTATAGTGTTTTTGTTTAGTCCGAGATAATTGCAAGTTTGGAGCGCATACTCCTTTTTGAAGAGTTCGATGCGCAAAGACGTTGCGCAAGAACGAACTCCCGAAATCGTCCTTAAGCAAGTAAATTTTGAATGTCCTTTGGGTGCTTAATTAAGACAGGTTTGGCTCTATATATAATACTTGTCTTTTTTAGCTCATCTGAGCACGAAGTGCTAAATGTGAGCTATTGTGATTGTACAATGTCCGGCGTCCGTCGTCAGTCGTGCGGCGTCCGTCGTCCACTATTTCTTTAAACAGCATCTCCTCCTAAACCGGTGGCTCAATCTTGATGAAAGTTGGCAGGGAAGTTCCTTTGGTCAAGCTCTACCAAAGTTGTTCAAATAAATGAAATCCAACCTTAACTTTTCCTTTTCCCCTTACAAAAAGGGTGAAAATAGGAAAATCTTTAAAAATCTTCTTGTCTGAAACCAGAAAGCAGACAGCTTTCATATTTGGTATGTAGCATCATCTAGTGGACCTCTACCAAGTTTGTTCATATCAAGACCCTAGGATCATATTTGGTCTCCACCGGGCACAACCCTTTTTACATAGAATCAGAGATAGAAAATGTTTTTTTAAGGCCCCGCATCGAAAGATCGAGGCATATTGTTTTACCGTTGTCCGTCTGTCTGTCTGTCCGTCTGTCTGTCTGTCTGCAAAACTTAACCAAAAAACTTATCATTGCCAATATCTTCAAGCCTATTCAAGATAAAAGGCTCATATTTGGTATGATGATAGATCTCAATGATCCGCATCTGCTGATATCAAAGTCAAGGTCATGTGACAAGGTCATCTGTCAAGGTCAAACTTTGAAAAAAATGCTGTTACGGGGGCATTAGTGTTTCACAAACACATCTTGTTCTCTGAAACCAGAAGGCAGACAGCTTTCATATTTGGTATGTAGCATCATCTAGTGGGCCTCTACCAAGTTTCTTCATCTCAAGACTCTGGAGTCATATTTGGGCTCGGCCTATGCACATCCCTTTAAGCTCTTCTGAGCAAGATGGGAAAAAAAGAAAATCTTTAAAAATCTCTTCTGAAACCAGAGGGCGCACAGCTTTCATATTTGGTATGTAGCATCATCTAGTAGACCTCTACCAAGTTTATTAATATCAAGACCCTGGGATCATATTTGGTTTCCACCCGGGCGCAACGCTTTTTGCATAGAATCAAAGAGCAAAATCTTTAAAATCTTCTTTCCTGAAACTAGAGGGCACACAGCTTTCATATTTGGTATGTTACATCATCTAGTGGGACCCTACCAAGTTTGTTCATATCAAGACCATGGGGTCACGTTTGGACTCCAACTGGGCGCACCCCATTTAGCTCATCTGAGCACAATTGGTGAAAATTGGAAAATCTTCTTCTCTAAAATCAGAAGGCAGACAGCTTTCATATTCAGTATGCAGCATCATCTTGTAGACCTCTACCAAGTTTGTTCATATCACGACCCCGGGATCACGTTTGGGCTCCACCTGGGTGAATCTCTTTTTACATAGAATCAAAGAGCGAAAAGGCACATCCATCTTGTTCTTGGCTGATAATATTCCATGGTATTGATTTAATGTAGAAATTATCTCCTTGTTGACATCTGCCTATTTATGTTCCGGGAGTCAAAGAGACTCAGGTGAGCAATCTAAGACTATCATGGTCATCTTGTTTTGAACTTATGACCATGCAGTTTTGCTTATTAGTCAATTGCTTTCTATTGTTCTTTCTATAGACTATGAAACGCATGTATGGGGCCAATATTATCTTAAACGATGGTGTCAGTCATCTTGTACATTTTATTTAAGATAGCTGTTTGCTTTAGGAAAAAGGGATAGCATTGTGACATTTAAGATTTGTACTCATATTCTTAAAATATCTTTTTAGATATAAAATGGCATGGGAAATTCGAACCAGGTATCAAATACTACATTTTAGTAGAGAGTTGCAATGCAGCTGGTTTATGTAGCCGTGTATCATCGGATGGAATTATTCTAGACGAAACTGGTCCAATACCGGGGTCAGTCAGAGTCGGACACAATGACAGACATGGCAAATACCAAGCAAAGAAGTCAGTATCAGCTTTTTTTAAAGATTTGTTTGTATCTCAAATAATTGAGCAAATCCGTAAAGTTTCCAACAATTAGACATGTTAGTAAGTTGCAATTATTAAGCAGCATAGACACATAGTGCATATAAAAAATGTCCATGTATCTTAAGATACTTTGAGACCTTGTCTGCCTATGTAGCACAAAGTGAAGATAGTGGATAGAAAATGTGGATGCACAGACTGGCCAAAGTATTTGATAAACACACTTTTAAAATTGTTGCAAATGCCACGCACAGGCTCAGTTTATAGCTATTTGTAAAACGATTTATGGCAAATTTCTAACTAAATGTAAATGTTTAACTTCGAATATGAATGCACAATTTTTCAATTTCTGTATTTTGGTTTTGTGATACTTAAAACAGAATCTATTTGACCTATTTAAAGTAATCAAAAATATTTGAAACGGAACCTTTTGTTGTTTTTCAGCAATTCGGTGCACATACAGTGGACTGGATTTTCTGATCCTGAATCAGGTATCGATCATTTTGATGTATGTCTGGGTACCAAGCCTGATTCATGCGACATCCATCCGTTTGTCAACTATCTTCTCTCTTCAAGTACTACGAAAACCGGTTTGAATCTTCCCGTAAATAAGAGCATCTATGCTACAGTTAGGGCTACCAATAAGATAGGCATGTCAATTCAAGCAAGCTCAGATGCTTTCTGGATAGATCTTACACCTCCAGAAATTGTTGAAAAGCCATCTATAGTCTTGTGGTATAACTCAATTACGAAAACGACTATTCAATATGATCCGTCGGTGCTAAGGGTACAGTGGAAATTCAGAGACACAGAAAGCCCGTTATTCAAACATCATTTGACTATTAAAACAAATCATGAGGGCCACACTCCAATTGAGAAAATAGAGCTTGGATCAGCTGACAGGATAACTCTGAGTCTAGATAATCATAATTGGCTCCTTAGCGGAGACAGCTATCACGTTGTGGTGACATCATGTAACGCCGCAGGACTATGTACATTTGCTAAATCGACGGATGTCTTGATTGATGCCACACCCCCACACCAAGGAGGGTTTACCTCGGATCTGAAGTGGGAAAATTTGGATAATGGAACTGCTCGCGTTTTTCTGTCCTGGCATTCATTTGTAGATGCAGAGTCGTTAGTAAAGGGCTTCTTTGTCACTGTGAGTAAAAACTACAGCGGAAGCGAGCTTTCAAACGGAATTGTTAGAATACCTCTTGTCACAAACACAATGGTTCAGAATGGAACCATTTTCCTTGCGGATAACCTTAAAGTAGATGACAAAATATTCCTATCTATTTGGGCTCAAAATTTTGCCGGTTTAAATAGCTCTGTAGCGAGAATATCTGTTACTGTTGTATCATCAGATCCCTTGAATAATCTTTACGGGTTGCTAGAAATAGAGAAACACTCGTGTGAAATACAGTATTGTTCAGGAGACTGCACATGCGCTATTGTTGGAAAACCGTGTGACAAGTCATTATGTCCATTGAACAATACTGACAATCAAATACATGATTTACTGGACCTTCATGTGTACTGGGGATATCCACAAATGATCGAAAGCATAACTACGTCGACCGCCTGCCTTGCTGCTCACTGGAATATCACAACAGCACAAAACAATACAAATCCGGAAATATTGCGTTATGAATTCAGTATTGGTCTAGAAGGAGAACATTTCGGAGCCGGAGTTTTCAAGAAAGACCGAGTTCCATGGGTAGATGTCGGGCTCCAACAAGAGACCGTTTATTGTCTTACTAAAGGCATGCGCTTAAATCATAGCGATTCTTATGTGTTCTACGTTAGAGCATGGCTTAGTAGTGATTTCTACCAGACGTTTAGTTCAGTTCCTATACAGATAGATCAAACACCTCCAGAAGTAAATAAAGGGAGTCATGTAAAAGATTCTGGTCCAATGTGCCAAAAGGATTATGATATCATTGACTGGATGGATACAATTACAGCATGTTGGAAGGATGTATTTCGTGAGTCACAAGGAAAAATTATATACTACACGGTTGCTCTCGGGACGTCTGTTGGTGGTAAGATACTTATTGATTTCCCAATAGATGTGCAAAAATATACGGTACCTATATAACACGATCTATATTATTTTGAAAAAGAAAGTTCACTATTGTGTTTTTATCCATTTCTTTGTTTTGTTTAAATTGACGTCTTTAATATAAATGCTGTCGTCATAGCGAATTTTGTAGCGCGGTGAACTTCCACTCCTAGGACACTGGGGCCCTTTTTACTAAACCCTTTATGAAAAAAAATCGTAAGCGAAATCACAAATCGTAGCTAGAGTTTTCATTCATTGTTAGGTTCTGCCTTGCAGTATCTCATTGGAATCGTCTTTAGAACACGATTCAAATGAAATGATTCATAGCAGAATTCCATTTTTAGTAACAACTGTAGAAGCAACTTTAATTTTTGGCAATTTTAATTGATCGCAAAGAGTTTGAAAACAGGCCCCTGGGTCACAAATCCTTCCGACATTGGTCTCTAACCAATGGGTGGATAACCGTTAACCTATCCGGAGTGAGCAGCAGGGATCCGGAAATAATATCGATGGCTGGTGAGAGAAATACCAGGAATTCATGGTTAGGTGCTCGAGCCACCCGAACATTACTTATAGTCTGTTAAAAACGCCGTTAAATCTCATTCAAAATAATCGTGTTTTCTCAAACTATTATGGCACCTATTTCGGTAGACTTTAAATCTTTGATTTTGTGGGACTTAACAAAAGAAACTCTGTCATTAAACAGTCGCCATTACAAAGAGAGCACGTCAAATACACATTAACTAGTGAATTTATTTAATTTAATCTGGTAAAGTACTAAATATTGTATCAAGGAAATGTACCTTTTGTCTTTCAGTTGATGACATCATAGAGACTCAATCTGTTGCATTGCAAACATCTATTACGCTCACTAACTTGACCCTTCAGCATGGTACACAGTATTTCTTTACTATCACCGCATTCAATAATGTTGGTCTTCAAACAAGCCTTTCTTCTGACGGATTTTTGATTGATATGGATAAACCAAGAATTGGAGTAGTGTTCAACACGAACCAATACACAAACACGCTATATCAAAGCCTTTCCTCCGTATTCTCGATTTCATGGAACGGATTTTCAGATGGACACTCTGGTATCAAGTCGTATTTTGTCGCCTTAGTGGAAGAATACGACTGGATAGAAGGGGAATTGAGTAACGCGATATTCTACAATACAGGACTAAAGACTCAACATAATTTCCGAAATCTCAGTCTACAACACGGTAAACGTTATAAAGGTCTTGTCAAAGCAGAAGATGGGGTAGGTCATGGAAGTGAAATAGCTTCTTCGAGACCAATAATAATTGATACCACTGCACCTGAAGGTTTCAAATGTGATACATATTCCACAATCGATAACATAGAAATCAATTCACAAAGCACAAAAATTACAAGAAACCTGGAAGCAAACTTTACGTTGAATAACTTGTATAGAGTAAACGGACATTTACTTGAAATGTACCCAGAGAATGCCGTCCTCCTTTTTGAAAACGGAGAACATCGCTTACAGTTGCCATTTGCCATAAACTATGCTGGGGATTTGCTGTTCGAATATTATTTCTTAAGTCCGTACAGTGGATTAAGAAATGGTTCATTATCCATTGACTCAAGCACTAGTATCCACGGTAACATTTCTCTAATGGAATGTGATTCAACATCCTCAATGGACGAACAAGGAGCAGTCGATGTACAGCAAATCAACCCAACACAAGTGGCAGTAAATGTCTTGGTTCGAGATCTAGAAAGTTCTTTACAAAAGGTGAGAAGAAAATATCCCTCATATATGGAGAGCCTTAGTCGTTAAGTTTACCTAAATTATCATCAACAGAAGTTATAATGTAAATATTGCTTCAATTTCCTTTTAATTTTCAAAGATTTTTGTCCCTACATTGATAAGATCGGAGCCATGTTGTTTAACCGTTGTCTTCTCTGTGCATAAAAAAAATACGCTGCCAATTCCGATCAAAAGCCTTCTAAATCGTTCATACATCGCAAAATTCAATCATTCCAACCAAATCACTCTAATTGGTCAAAAACGCTCCAAAATCATTTTGAAAACATTTCAAAATAGTTCAAATCGATCAGCATTTCATATAAATCGATCATATTATCTATGATTTATTTTGTGGGTGTGGATTTTAAAGTGTCTGATTGGGCCCCAAAGACACATAAGAAAATTTTGTATATTTTTTAAAGGAGGGTAATAAATCGATATTGTGTTACTTCCATTTAATTTCACTCAAAACGATCTCAGCTCACTCATTCAATATCAATCCAAAATCATTACAAAATCATTCATCTTGTCAATTTCACGATATTTTTTAATGTATTTTAGGTTTTGGTCGGAGTAGGTACAACGCGGGGTGGTTTGCAAATTCATTCTTTACATCCGATATCTGGAGGTAATAATGGTCTATTGGATGTAGATACCCAGCACGGCACAGATATACATGTCACCGTTATAGCAGAAAATCATGCTGGACTTCGGTCTAAGTTTTATTCTCATCCAATAACTTTTGACCTAACCGGACCAGAGATAGAGGATGTAAAGGGCAAATTAGTAACAACAGATAGTAATAAGGAGAATATCACGGATAAAATTCTAGTGGTGGCTGATATCGAGTGGATAGTTCGTGATGAAGAAAGTGGTTTGAAGCAATGTTACTGTTCATTCGGTAAGGACCGGTCGAAGACGGAACGTAAATTTATTGGATCACCCGTGGCGTCCGGACTTCTGGGGTCCGGCGGCGGCCACTTCTTTGTCCGGAGCATAACTCGATTACCTTTTGTCCGATTTACTTGAAATTTGGCAGTTATGCTCTCCTTCTGTTTACGGAGTGCTATGCAAAAAAACAAACATTACTCTACCTGGCTTTTTGAGTTATTGTCCTTTGTTTTCTTATGTCTCTGAATGTATTATAGCTATGGTGTTGTTACTTCATTCTTAAAGGTAAAATCACAAAAACATTACTCAGCATTGTGAATAATGTCCCTTTGTTGACATTGAGACTTGAATTCAAATCCTGTCCCCCAGTTGATATCGAGCAGTGTGACTGGCGTGTTTTGTGACAATTTGGTACCTTGTTAAAACTAGACTCATCGAAATTTCTAGATTTCGAATGTCAAAACTTCTTACAGGATTAATAATCCTATACGATACGTGTCTAAATTTGATATGGTGTACAGTAAACACTCGGATAAGCTGTGACTGTACCGAATGTGATTCTGAAATTAATGCTTCTCGATTCTGTTGCATGGAACCAGTACTCTCCCTAATTATGTTAGCTAATGAAAGAACTAAGATCGAGTGGGTATCGAACTCAATACCTCTTGGTCAAGAGACCGACGCTCTACTTCTCTACCAGGGACAGATTAGGCCGAACCATCTTTTATTTTTTAAAACGATAAAAAAAAACATTCAAAAGATACAGTTTATATCGAGGGTCAGCGCAACACTATTTATTTATAGGCACTTACAATAGTCTTGCACTGACACCTCGATATGTCCTGGGAGTGCAGTGACTTAGTTTAAAGACCTTTAGAACTTCGGAAATTGTATTAACAGGCTCAAACTGACCATTCTTAAAATTATTCAGTATGTGTGTGTGTTATCCTACCATGGCTATTGATCTAAAATTGATACTCAAATTGCAACTCTATCTAGGCGTTATTGTTGAGAATATCTAATCATGTGCACCCATAATGTAAAAGGGATAGTTTCAGAATTTTCCTTGATATATAACCTAATGTTAAGCATTATTGACGTTATAGTGTTGACGTTAGCGTGACAAACTTTGATCTTGATCATATCTCTCTTGTTATTGAAGATATCTTTGTGAAACCTAGCATGTATGTTCAACATCACAAGACCTAACCAGACTATCAAGGGGGATAACTCTTGAAGGATTTTGTAAGAACTTTGTGTCCTTTTTCGACTTAGATTTTTGCATTATCAGCACCTGCAGCCGAGCGTTGCACCTGTTAGCGGTGCTCTTGTTCACATTCCACATTTCAGGTCATTTGCCATTGTCAGAAGACGTGTTACAGTGGACCCCAACAAGCGATTCGTCATGTTCGTCTGGCGTTTTGTTACTATCTCATGGAACAAAGTTTTATGGTAGTGTCCGTTGTGTAAACAACGTTGAACTGACAACAGAGAGGACTTCAGCCGAGCTTATAGTGGTGTCCGAACCGCCATCAGCAGAAAACGCCAGGGTGGTATTCATTCCGATTAATGACAAAGAAGCAACTGAAGTGTGGTCCCGTGCCATTTCCTTAGATCAGGGCAATAATTCTACTGGATTTACACAGTCTTCTTTAAGCGAGATTGCAATCGAGTGGGCAGGTTTTAACGACATAGATGGCGTCAGTGGTTATAAATATAGGTTGCTAGACGATCGAGGAGAAGTACTGATTGATTATACAAATACAAGAAAAACGACGGCAGGATTTAGCCTCAAGAAAGGTCAGCTGTTGTCTGGAAAGATATATACAGCAGAGGTGCAAGCTTTGAATTACGGGGGATTTAGAAGTATGGCCAGGGCGGTGGACATATATGTAGATGACAGAGAACCAATGCTGACAGGTAACTCCAGATACGCTTTTCGAATTGCAGTCCATCTTGCTCGAGCGATCACGTCTATAAAGCGGCCATTTTTTAAGCGACCGCTTTCAAAATCCCCATCTTAAAATCAAAATATCTTAGAGTGAAGATATTGTTGTTTTAAAAATGATTGTAAATAAATCCTATGTTGTTTTAACTCTGTAGAATCGTCTCATCTCTCGAGTTTTAACAGTATAAGATTATCGATAAATTCGCAATAACTTACATATTCAAGCAAAATTATGTTTCTAATTTATAAACAAAATGTGAAGTTAGCGACCGTTCTCTTTATCTCTTTCCTGTTTTACAAAAATTTGGACCTGTCCAAATTCAAAGGTTTTGCAGACGAAAATATAAAGTGGATTTAATTTGAAAAATAACCATTCAGTAGGGTAGAAAATAGTGTGAAAAAAGAAGAAATTGCTTGGCAGAAGCAATTTCCTCTTTTTTCACAATGTTTTCTCTATCATAAAATCACAGGCACGTAAAAAGCAGGGATTAAACAGCAAAGAGTTAACGAGCTCTTTTTGGTTGGTTCGGGAGTGGTTGCCTAATACACTGTTAACTGTAATATATCTTGAGGCATCGATAGCTTTTGTCAATTTCGGAAACAATGTTAAAAAATGTGAAAATGAATGTACGTAAGGAAACATAGGAAATAGGTAAAGAACAAACAACAAAAAGAGAACCATTGACCCGAAAGCACCCACATTTGCCATTGTTTACAACTGTGTAATATAACAAGCTTCTAGTTTAAGATTCGTCTAAGTTTTTAAGTAGACATCCATTCTGAACAAATTTCAAGCCATTTGAGCCGAGAATGTGTTTTTGTGGTGCCAATAACTGTTAAAGTCTTGAGAAGTAATAATTAAATCATGTATACATGTATAAATACATAAGGGCACCTTATTTCTGGTACCGTTGTTATTGTTGTTTTTGTTGTTTTCAGTTGGATACAATTAGAAACAAACCCTTAGTTCAGGATTACAAATCGGTGAGTGTTGTTTTCAAATTATACCCAGCTTTGCAGTGACTTGCGTGCAAAGCGCGGTATAATTTGAAGACAGTTTGCAACATCTTGTCAGCCTGAACGCAGGGCCGGTTTCTAATTTTGACCCGGCTGTTAAACATAGCAACAATGGGGCCCGTCCTGGCCAGAAATAAGTTGGCTCGAGATCTTCTGGGTGTAAATGATTGATGGTGTTGAAAGTAAAGTCGTAGCGAATGTGAATCAATACTCCTCCATTGTGCCTATTTTATCGTTTCTAACTAAATCTTAATTATCAATTGAATTTTCTGAGTCAAGGGAAAGATCATTTGGTAAAAACATTTTAGCAGATAAAGAAATTGCTTGTTACATTCTTCGATTCCAAATATATAAATCTTAAGGTAGTGGACCCGTAAAAATTCCGCAACATTTCAGCACTCGTGATCATTCACAATGCTAACCGAGGTTTGCTATTGAAATCATTAGGAGACCTCGGTTAACACTGTTAAAGTTCATGCTTTCTGAAACGTTGCGGAACTATTACGGGTCCACAACCTTAACAACAAAACTAATTAAACTTTCATCTTTTCAACATTGTTGCCAGCAACAAATTTCAATTTGGGTCATATTAAAACTTTTGCTGTTTGATAAATTCATATTTCTAATAAACTTTATTTTACAAACAAAAAAATAGAGCTTAAATGCGGTTTTGATTTTTTGAAGAAAATTATAGGCAGTTTGAATTGGCATTTTTAAATTTGAATAATATAATAATTGTGATAAAAAAAATGGCTGACTACTTTTCTATAACACTCGGAGTTGATTTTTCCTTTATATATTTTCCAGTTGGTTATCAGAAATATCGGTAGATTATCAATAAGTTATCTCAACGCCAAACCAGTAAAACTTCCAAAACCTTGCTTTCGTTAATTACAACCTATTTGACGTTATGTCGTTAATTGGTAATCACGAGCATAATTACGCTTCTCAAGAATTTCACATTTCATGTCACTATTGATTGAAAGAGATAGAACAATCGTTTAATTATGGATTGTTTATAAATCTATTGTTTCAAAGACAAAAAAAGCTATATTTCTCTCTTTAGAATATTGCTTTCTTGGTTCAATTAATGACAGATAAATCGATTTTACCCTAAAACAAACAATTATTCTCTTTATTTTCAGGTCATCACATCAGAGTAACACAGCCACAACAGTATAAATTAAAGGTCAACTGGGAGGACGTTTTTCACCCGCATTCAAAGTTTTCTTGTTACTTTTCCGTTTCCATGGGAACCAAAGAGGGTCAAGCAGACATTGCAGACATGAGTTACACAGAAAGAACTGAAGCTATTGTAAATATTCCATATTCTGGTATTGACGCTGAACCCGTGCAAGAACTGTTCATAAGAGTTGAATGTAAATACCCGACCGGGATGTCGAATTTTGCCATGTATAACCATAAAATCTATATTTAGATTTTCGAATATTCCAATAGCTGTGAGTTTACTGAATATACTTGATCCGTTTTCAAGGAAAACCTTCCTAACTAACAATAATATTGATAACAGACTTAGAATCCGATTCTAAAAAATGCAATTTTCTGTTTTCCTAAAACAATAAAGTTATGTTGTTATACAGAAATAAATGCTTTTACCTGTTTGTGTTACCATTTTCCTACAACCCGATTTTGCATTGTACTGAAATAATTCGAGGGAAAAATTGATAACAAAGAGAAATTGATTGTTTCAAGCGATTTCTTTTTTTTCTCAATGTATTATTCAAACGGTGTCAGTTAATATTCCGATTTCACGAACTTTGAATAAGCATCTTCAAGTTATTTGAAATTGGACGAGTCAAAAATTTCTTGTGTTGTGTAGCCTATCTTGTTAGATATAATTAAAGACGCAAAGTGACTTCATTTAGGCAGGTCTTCCTGGAGAATGGATCACTTCTGTATGATGTACATGTTTGTTAGCTTTAAAAGCGAGGATGATCCACATGTTGATTTTATAGAAAACATTGGGGAGAAAACTAGAAAGCCATGAATGGCTTGAGTCGCTCCACAGTCTTGAAATTCTTGTAAAAGCAAGTAAATGTTTTGACTTGATTTTTAGATATTTGGGGTTCTACTGATGTTGAAAATGATTTTCAAAGTTTGAATTATATAACAGATAGAGAAATGACCTCCGCTCATAAAATGCATATTTTTCATCAAATCAAAATGATTTTTGGCTGCATGATAATGGGTCGCCGAAAGATCAAACCAAAAATTTTTGATTGATATTCATCAGTTACATTCTGAGAAAATGATTTTCATAGATTCCGCTATTTAACTTGTTGAGAAATGACCTCCACCCATAAAATGCATATTTTTCATCCGCTCATAAAATGCATATTTTTCATCCGCTCATAAAATGCATATTTTTCATCAAATCAAAATAATTTTTGGTACACTGATAAAGGGTCACTCAAGGATCATTCCAGTGAAATTTGGTTGATATACAAAAATCAGATTCTGAGAAAATGATTTTCAAATTTTCCACTATAAAACATAAAGAGAAATGCCCTCTGCCCATAAAATGCATATTTTCCATCCGATCACAATGATTTTTTTGTAAACTGATAAAGGGTCACTCAAGGATCATTCCAGTTAAATTTGGTTGATATCCATCAATTACATTCTGAGAAAATGATTTTCAAAGTTTCCACTATATAACATATAGAGAATTGACCTCCGCCCATAAAATGCATATTTTCCATCCAATCACAATGATTTTTTTGTAGATAAAGGGTCACTCGAGGATCATTCCAATGAAATTTGGTTGATATCCATTAGTTACATTCTAAGAAAATGATTTTCAAAGTTTCCACTATATAACATATAGAGAAATGACCTCCGCCCATAAAATGCATATTTTCCATCCGATCACAATGATTTTTTGTAGACTGATAAAGGGTCACCCAAGGAACATTCATGTAAAATTTAAATGGTATCCATTAATTAGAAATTGAGAAAAGTCACTTTTTACCATATTTTGAAATTAGCCACGCCCATAAAATCCATGTTTTTCATTAGATCAAAATTTCTTGAACAACTTTGAAAAAGGGTTACCAAAGGATCATTCCTGTGAAGTTTGGTTGAAATTCATCCAGTAGTTTCTGAGGAGAAGATTTTTAAAGAAAAGTTTACGACCGGACGCACGCACGCACGCACGCACGCACGGACGGACGGACGGACGGACGGACGGACGCACGACGGGCACAACGCCATGACAATAGCCCCAGCGGCTTTCAGCCAGTGGAGCTAAAATAAAAACATGAAAAAAATGCTGACGTTCATATTTTTCTTTTCTTTTTTTTTTTTTTTTTTTTTTTTGTTAAATTGCTTTTTCATTATTAGCTTTAAAGCTTCAGATGTCTCTTTATTTTTCGGTCGGTTGTTTTCGGAGAAGATCCGGGGTATTGTAATCTCTTTGGCGTCGATCGCGTCGGTGTTGACGTTGGTGTCGGTGTGACAAACTATAAACTTTAACATATCTATGTTTTATTGAAGATATTATCATCAATATTGGTATGATTGTTCACCATCATGAGACTCGTCGAGAATAACCAGGGGATGACTCTGAAAGCATTTTTGTAAGAATTATTCCCCCCTTTTCCACTTCTAGCCACCGTAATGGCGCAGTTTGTAGCGCGCCGGACTGTCAATCTAGAGGCCACGGGTTCGATCCCCGACGGCGGCACTCATTCTTTCCGACTATTTGTTTCTCACCAATAGGTTGATAATCGTAGACTTATGTGAGATAGCAGCTGGATGCTAGGAAAGAATGTGATGGTTGTACTGGTGAGCGAAATACCAGGAATCCATTGTTAGGTGCTCAAGCCGCCGCGATATAACTGAAAAAATGTTGAAAGTGGCGTTAAACTCCACTCAATCAATCAATCTTTTTCCACTTCTCTATTCGATCGTTTCAATCAAAATGTTTTTCTATGTAACTGTTAACTTTTTGTCGTGTTTACCCTGAATTAATTTGAATTTTACGCATATCTATAGTTAGTTACATCGTGAAAATGACATTCATCTCAATCAAAACCATTCAAAATCTGAACAAAATTTGCAATACTGGACTATCTCCGATTAAATTCACTAAAAACTCGCTCCACACACTCAATCAATTTCATTCCTAAATCATTCCAAAATCATTTACCTTGTCAATTTCACGATGTTGTTAACTGAATCATACTGTCCCGTTTCCTAATGATATTGTTACCATTTTGGTACTATCAAAAGCAAACCAAATGGGGCCTAGAAGTAAACACTGCTAAAACAAAATTCATGGTCTTCAGGAAAAAGGGTACACTTAAAGCAAATGAAGTTTGGTTTTACAACGGCGAAAAAATAGAAACTGTCAATACCTTCCCTTATCTTGGAACAACATTTAGTTACACGGGGAACTTTGAAGTTAACACCAGAATATTATCCGATAAAGCGTTAAAGGCCTTAAATATACTACTTGCTAAAACAAAAAAAATTGACTTTGAAACTACGACACTATTGCAGTTGTTCGATGCTTTTGTTGGGTCAACCCTTTCATATTCTTGTGAAATCAATGGTTTCCACAAATCGACGAATCTTGAGAGGATTCATCTTAAATATTGTAAGAAATTGCTTAATGTTAAAAGTTCCACTGCTAATGCAGCTGTCTATCATGAATTGGGTAGATATCCCTTGTACATTAACAAACATTCTAGAATTATAAAATACTGGGGGAAAATCATATCCTCAGACAACATTTTTAATAAAAACATCTTATGATGCTTTACTTGCCTGCAGTGGTAAAGACAATAATTGGTGTACTAGTGTCAAAAAACTATTAAACGATCATGGTTTTAGTTACGTGTGGAATGACCCATTAAGCGTTAATCATAATAACTTCTTCAAAATCTTTAAACAACAGTTGCTAGATGAATTCAGACAAACTTTATACAACGGTTTAAATAGCAGTCCTGTGTTATGTACGTACAGAAATTTAAAAGTCGATTATAATATATCTTTCTATCTAAATGCCCTCCCTCGTAAGTGGAGATTGTACTTATCCAAATTTAGATTGTCGTCTCACACCCTGCGGATAGAAACTGGTAGACATGGTCATAATAGGGTCGAAAGAAATCAGCGTGTGTGCTTAGCATGCGACTTGAATGAAATAGAGGACGAATTTCACTTTTTGCTAGAATGTCCTTTTTTCGCTGACATAAGAAAAACTTATTTGAAGAAACATTTCTATTCTCGTCCGAATATGTTGAAATTTGTTAATTTGGTTAATTCAAATGATAAAAATACTCTTTAGAATCTTTGTAAATTTTAAAGGAAGGTTTTTTGCATAGAACTGACACAGAATTCAATACTTAATTTTGCGATATTCTGTTATTTTATCTCTTTTTCAGCTACTCTTCCAGACATTCATGAAAATTATTGTAATCTGTTCGTATATATGTCATGTGTTATATTATGTAAAACGTTTATATATGACAAGAAACTGTAAAGTTTACGTCAAATAAACTATCAATGGGCCAACTTATTTCTCCCCCGGGCGGGGCCCGATTTGGTTGTTTTTCAGCCGGGCCACAATTTGAAACCCGGCCCTGTGTTCCGGTTGACAAGATGCTACAAACCGTTTTCTAATTATACCCCACTTTGTGTGTGCACATGCTTGCAAAAACGGGTAAAAGTTGAAAACAGTTTGTAGCATCTTGTCAGCCGGAACACAGGGCCGGGTTTCAAATTGTGGCCCGGCTGAAAAACTTTAAAATCGGGACCCTTTCGGGCGAGAAATAAGTAGGCCCTATCTATCGTGATAGCCATGCTTTCAGGATGACAAAACGGTGCACACAGTTTTCGAATTATATCCCGCTTTGCACGTGCTCTTGCGCACAAAGCGGGGTATAATTGGCAAACTGTTTTAACCGTTTTTGCATCCTGAAGGCAGTACAGGATAAGCATTATCCAAAGGGCCTGAGCGCGATTTTTTTTTAAATTACCACAATGCAAAACCTTCAGATTGCGCAGAGTGATGACTCATAACAGAAAAGAACATTAAGGTTCATGTAAAGTGTTTGAGACCCAATTTTAGGGGCATTCATTTGCCAAGAAAAAGCAGTATGTCCAGGTATATCATATATTAAAATGAAGCTATTTATGAGCACAAGCAGTTGAAAAACATAAGACTGTTATAACTTTAGCGGTATAGCCAAAACATTGTAGAAAAGGGTCATTTTGTACAGAACAAGCAACTGCATGACTGTTGGATAAAATTTGCTTATATTTTAAAAAAGTCTAGCCTAAAGTACCATCTAGGTAGTGCTACAACCATTGGTATAAAACTGAGCCCCAAAACGTAGTTATGCAAGCATTTTAATTTGACTTATTTTATAAACACATATGTCATATATGTCATTCTAATTTTGTAAACGTGTAGATCTTTTTAGGGTATGGTGTGTTATCACAACATAAATAGACATTAATTTAATTGTTTATATACCTGTAAGGTTGATTAGCAATATATCAATTTCTATTTCACAGAATCATAAATATATAGTAATATTGTAGTTTATTGAATTAAAAAAATATATAATTTGAATTAAATCGCAGAAAATATTTCACAATATTATGGTGTGATGTTGCACCATACCTAACGTGTATTTTGAAAACAGACCAAACCGGTTTGACATGTATTTTGACAGAATAAATGGAAATTGATTGTTTCAAAAGAGCCTTTTGAGACTGAGTTTTATATCTAAGGTTGTAGCACTACCTGGATGGTACTTCAGACTGTACTTTGTTAAAATATGGAGCGGTTTTATGCAACCGTCATGCAGTTGCTTGTTCTGTACAAAATGACCATTTTCCACAATGTTTTAGCTATACCGCTATAGCTATGACGGTCTTATGTTGCCTAACTGCTTGTGCTCACGAATATCTTCATTTTGATATATAATATACCTGGACATACTGCTTTTTCTTGGCTAGTGAAGTGCCATAAAATTGGATCTCAAACACTTTACATGAACCTAATGAAATTAAACATAGTATAAATGTATACGCCTTTTTGTCCCAATCGGGTTTTAAACCAACTTCTTTAAAAAAAAGAGTCCAGCGAACCCAATACTATGGAATAACAGAGTCCAGTGTTCAAGTAAGAAGACCCGTTTTTGAAAAGGGAAAACATTGTGGAAAAGAGAATAAATTGCTTGTTACAATCAATTTCTTCTTCTCCACAATATTTTTCGGTCCCGATAACAAAAGATGGTTAACTTACGAATTACACCCATAAACCATCTTGTCGTACCACGGGCTGTGAACATTACTTCTTTACCACTAAGAATCTATAGATTCGATGGTCATTGACTCGTGAGGAAGCGTATAAATAACCTATTATTCAAAAAGATGCCGTCCGCAGTAACTTCAGCATTGTCTCTAATTTGCACTGATAATCTGTTACCCCAGATGAATGACATGGTTTCCTTGGTTGTAAAATAAGGAAAATACAGGGGTGTCGGGCTCCCATTGAATATCTTTCTGGTAAGATAAGTGTTTCAATCTTATTGCAGTACCGTGTTTTCTCATTAAAGCCGTTGTCACGTTATAATTTTCTGGTCAGCGTTTTTAAAGGATTTCAATATCTCGGTTTTGAATCGGTCTATAAACCTGAAAAGTTTGATGAACGTGTAACAAACAATTGTAAAACGCACGAGAACCGTTTAACAACTACCAATAAAGATACCTCCAAAAATTTAGACGTTTACCCACGTGCCAATAGCGCGAACAACGAAGGAAAGACGAGCATCTCATGCGTGTTACTGTCGCACGCATTGCAACAGAACACCTTTGTTTAAGTTGTATTTTGGTTGTGTGTGTGTGTGTGTTTTTTTTTTAATATCAAAACGGATAAAAATACTAAAATTGTATTGTGAATTATGAGTTGGAAGAATCAAAATTATTCAACTAAATGAAAAGGGGGTTGTTGGAATAACGAATATCGGCTGATATGTAGACGCGTGCAGTATTCGGCAAACGATAGTGAAACGTTTCACGTACGTTCTTTATAGTTTGAAGTTAAACACTAAAATTCGTTGGTCGCGATGAAGAATTAGAGCATGTTCAAAACATATTTCTAACCCAGCTTTCTTCGAGGATCAACCAACGTTATTTGCGTTCACAAGTAATGCTCTTCTTGCGTTAGTGCATCGACCACGAGCGATTACCATCGTTAACCCTAACATAGAAGAACGCATATTGTATGTCGACGGCTTAACAATTTTTTTTGCAGTTAGAAACATCGTGACAATTGACAAGTCGAATGATTTTGGGATGAAGTTGAATGTGTGGAGCAAGTTTTGAATGATTTACAAGGAAGGTACAACACTACCAATAATTTCGTCCAATCGGACGAAATTAATGAGGATTTTTTTTTACCTCCCTTTAGTTTTTCTGATTTTGTGTCTTCATGGACACATCAGCCGCTTAAAAATCAACAACAACCAATAAAATCGTGCAATTATCTGATCGAATGAACATATTGATGCGATTAGAGTGAGTATTTGGAATGAATGATTTTGGAGCGCTGAGTGAGTGATAAAGCATGTTTTTTATCGGAAAGAAGGTCAATTTCACGATGTATGAAATCATCATACCGTTTAGGAGCAAGAAGTACTGAAATATTAATTCATCCATGTGATGTGTACTCCAGGAGTATGATGAACTAGTGATACTTTTCAAATAAAAAGAAACATTTCACGAAAGTTAAACGTGATTTGTCATTTGGTTCACATACAAGTGTTGAAACTAGGCAAAGACAAGAGCCGTCAGAGACGGATTATGCTCCCCGAATAAGGTTTGTGGTTTAAACCTATTTATTTTACATCGATTGGGAAACAAGTTCTTACAACTTAGATTAATCCCTCTCGATTCTGCTTCCTGGAAAATTCACCAGTACTCGCGCCGAATGTGTGGGCCTATGAAAGAACCAAGATCGATAGCCGCTCCCGGGAATCGAACTCAGGACCTTTGGGTCAAGAGGCCGACGCTCTACCCCTAGACCACGGACACCCCGAATAAGGCATTGTCACAAAAACAAGAGCCATGTTGGACATGGACATCCCCTGCCACGAAAGCTCGATACTAAACTGAAGCCTAATAGATTAAAGATTCTTTTGTACTGTCAGAGATTTACCTAAAATCTAAGTATTAAAAATAACAAAGGGCAATAACTCTAAAACTATGCAAGCAAGAGTTGTAGTTCTTGTGCACTGCACTTGTCCTCCATGAGATCTATCCACCCATAAAAATGCTAGTTGATAGCTCTCATACTCTAGGAGATGTGCTCCAACAATATCTCAGTATCAAAAATAACCGTTTAGGAGCAAGAAGTACTGAAATATTAATTCATCCATGTGATGTGTACTCCAGGAGTATGATGAACTAGTGATACTTTTCAAATAAAAAGAAACATTTCACGAAAGTTAAACGTGATTTGTCATTTGGTTCACATACAAGTGTTGAAACTAGGCAAAGACAAGAGCCGTCAGAGACGGATTATGCTCCCCGAATAAGGCATTGTCACAAAAACAAGAGCCATGTTGGACATGGACATCCCCTGCCACGAAAGCTCGATACTAAACTGAAGCCTAATAGATTAAAGATTCTTTTGTACTGTCAGAGATTTACCTAAAATCTAAGTATTAAAAATAACAAAGGGCAATAACTCTAAAACTATGCAAGCAAGAGTTGTAGTTCTTGTGCACTGCACTTGTCCTCCATGAGATCTATCCACCCATAAAAATGCTAGTTGATAGCTCTCATACTCTAGGAGATGTGCTCCAACAATATCTCAGTATCAAAAATAACCGTTTAGGAGCAAGAAGTACTGAAATATTAATTCATCCATGTGATGTGTACTCCAGGAGTATGATGAACTAGTGATACTTTTCAAATAAAAAGAAACATTTCACGAAAGTTAAACGTGATTTGTCATTTGGTTCACATACAAGTGTTGAAACTAGGCAAAGACAAGAGCCGTCAGAGACGGATTATGCTCCCCGAATAAGGCATTGTCACAAAAACAAGAGCCATGTTGGACATGGACATCCCCTGCCACGAAAGCTCGATACTAAACTGAAGCCTAATAGATTAAAGATTCTTTTGTACTGTCAGAGATTTACCTAAAATCTAAGTATTAAAAATAACAAAGGGCAATAACTCTAAAACTATGCAAGCAAGAGTTGTAGTTCTTGTGCACTGCACTTGTCCTCCATGAGATCTATCCACCCATAAAAATGCTAGTTGATAGCTCTCATACTCTAGGAGATGTGCTCCAACAATATCTCAGTATCAAAAATAACCAAAGGCAATAATTCCAAAATTATGCAAGCAAGAGTTGTAGTTCTTGTGCATAGCACTTCTCCTCCGTGAGATCTATCCATCCATAAAGTTTCAAGTTGATAGCTATTATACTTTAGAAGATATGCTTCAGACATAATCTAAGTATCAAAAATAACAAAGGGCAATAACTCCAAAATTATCCAAGCAAGAGTTGTAGTTCTTGTGCACTGCACTTGTCCTCCATATGATCTATCCACCCATAAGGTTTCAAATTGATAGCTATTATACTTTGGGAGATATGCTCTGTGGTCAGATTGCAAGAACTCAAATCAGGTGTTATCTTATACAGCTAACATAAAGGTAACAAACATTAAACCCCCTTTTTGCATGACATATTTTTAGACACAAATTTAAAAAAGTTTATAGTAAAGGGCATCTGATTTGCTACTCAAATGTGAAATTTCATCAAATTATGAGCAAAAGACTAGGATAAATGAAAGAATTACTGTATTTTACACGCTACTGTAAAGGTAACAAACATTTAGCCCCCTTTTACCATGATATATTTTTTAACGTTAATTTTCAATTGTTTATAGTTAAGGGCATTTGATTTGCTACTCAAATATGAAATTTCACTCAATTCTGACTCTTAGACTAGGAGAAATTTGGGAAAACCTTTTTTTTACCATAAGTCCCCTTTTCCTATGATAGGCCTCAAATCCAAAATCTGTCACAGATGCATCAACACTATATCATAGGAAGTTCACATGGTAAGTTTCATTTGATTTGGCCCAAGGGTTATGGAGAAATAGGTGGGGACGGACGGAGTGGAATTACGGGCGGACAAAGCGGCGGCTATATGCTCTCCCTTCGGGGAGCATAAAAAACATGCACCAACGCATAATCAAAACTGGTCAAACTTTTTGCTGGTAGAAATGTCCCTAAAATTGGTAGTTTGTTTGAAGTTCAATTCAAATCAAGCAGGGCATTGGTGGAAGGTTTTTATTCAGCAATACAGGGGGCCATTTTACTAAACATCTTATGATCAATTTTGGCAAATAAAAAATTAAAGTTGCGTCTAGATTAGTAACTAAATGAGGCATTCTGCCATGCATCGTCTCATTGAATGAAAACATCAGTTACGATATGTGATTTTGACTTGCGATTATTTTAATCGTAAGAAGATTAGGAAAACGGGCTCCAGGACTAAGGCATAATAAAAAATCATACAGAGAAAATGTTTAAGTATGAGTTTTTATTGTCTTTTTTTTCTCATGACATATCTTTTAGTAATAAATGAACACAAAACATGATTTAAACAACAGTTAGCAGTTGAAATTATTTATTATCATCAATTATGATATATATTTATATTTTTTGCAATACCCGGATTTTCATATTTAGGTAGAGGACCCATAGCAGTTCCATGTTTGGGAAGTAATGAATTTTAACAGTTTAACCGACGTTTCCAAATGATTTCTTTAGGAAACCTCGGTTTCCTAATGATTTCATTTTGAAACCTCGTTCAACATTGTCAAAGATCATGAGTTCCTAACATTATGTTGAACTATTACAGGTCAACTACCTAAAGCGTAGAACTTAAATAGACCTGCTATCTTGTTGAATTGAAAGATATTTAATGTTCAAGTGCTTTTTTTATTTACTTTCAGCACTCGGTCATTAAATCATGACAAAGCAACATACAAAAACAATTCAAGATAATCTTACGCCATTTATGAATTAAGGCTTCAATAATAACACAAATAATAATAATGAATTATGACTAATTACAATGACTTAAAGTAACTTTACATGTGTTAAATGTGATGACAATTTAGCAAGATCCATACTCAAACAGCAAAATCATGTCCAATAAATATTTGCCATCCTTAAATATAGACTTTTTGAAAATGTATGACAGAGTGTGTATTGGTGAAGTCAAAAGGAGCCATTTCATAGGATTTTTGTGTGTGTGCAATTTCTAATGTTTTCTGTTTTACACTCCTATTTCTGTAAAATTCAATGCAGAATCGAGGATTTTACACCCCTAGTAATGCTAATAAAAGCACCTTGCCTTGTCATGAAAAATATTAAATCAAATTAAGTATGAGGGTTCAAAGCTTCTGTTACGATCTTTCCATTTTACAATACAAGGAAGTCAAATAAAACACAAGAGCACACAGTCGAGCACCAAATGTTTAGTATTAGGGTCCAAGACTACTTTGAACAATCCTTCCTTTAAACAATAATCTAAATATCATACAAGGGCAAAGCCAAGGTACCAAATGTGTGTTATCTGGTGCTTGTTTGAAGTCGAAATGGTGCATAACTCTTACAACAAGAGGCCCAAGAGGGCCTGTATCGCTCCACTGGCTCAAAAATCTAAAGATTTGAAAGAGGGATATTGAAAATAGAAGGTAATGAAAGTGAACAGCATTCAGAAGGAAAATAGACTTTTTCTAGGTTGAAACTGACTTATGAAGGAATGAACTTAGTTAACTAATATGTAAAATTGCAAGGAAGAAAACTATTTAGATATCACTTTGAAACAAGAGGACCAGAATGGCCCTAAACCGCTCACCTGAATTTTATTGATCCAGTGGATCTCATCAAATCCAAATTTCTTGAACAACTTTAAAAGAGGGTCACCCAAGGAACATTCTGGTAAAGTTTCATTGAAATCAGCCCTATGGTTCAGGAGAAGATGTAGTTCTAAGATTTTGGGTTCAAAATAAGCCCCACCCTGCCATGCCCATATTTGGGGGTCAATCCAAATTTCTTGAACATTTTTAGAAGAGGGTCACCCAAGGAACATTCTGGTAGTTTCATTAAAATTGGCCTAATGGTTCAGGAGGAGATGTCATTCAAAGATTTCGGGGTCAAAATAAACCCAAACCTGCCACGCCTATATTTGGGGGTCAATCAAAATTTCTTGAACTATTTTAAAAGAGGGTCACCCAAGGAACATTCTGGTAAAGTTTCATCAAAATTGGCCCAATGGTTCAGGAGGAGATGTCACTCAAAATTTTCAGGGTCAAAATCAGCCCCGCCCTGCCATGCCCATATTAGGGGGTTTAAATTTCTTGAACAACTTTTGAAGAGGGCCACCCAAGGAACATTCTGGTAATGTGTCTTTGAAATTGGCCCAATGGTTCAGGAGGAGATGAGGTTCAAAGATTTCGGGTTAAAAATAAGCCCCGCCCTGCCACGCCCAGATTTGGGGGTCAATCCAAATTTCTTGAACAACTTTAGAAGAGGGTTACCCAAGGAACATTCTGGTAAAGTTTCATTAAAACTGGCCCAATGGCTCAGGAGGAGATGTCATTCAAAGATTTTGGGGTCAAAATAAGCCCCGCCCCGCCCATATTTGGGGGTCAATCCAAATTTCTTGAACAACTTTAAAAGAGGGTTACCCAAGGAACATTATGGCCAAGTTTCGTCAAAATCTACCCATTGGTTCAGGAGGAGAAGATGTTTAAAGAAAAGTTTACGCACGCACTGACGGACGGACACCTCGCCATGACAATAGCTCGCTGGCCTTCGGCCAGTGGAGCTAAAAATACATCTAGATTTATACCCCTTATATGTTCCCTATTATTACAGCAACCTTTTATAAAAAGAGGCCTCCTTAGTAGGATAGGTTGCTCTTTTGATTTTGAACAACACAAATATTCCAAGTTTTAAGTAAATGTCTTCTGTTATATCAGAGATATTACATAATGTCAATGTTTGCGCAGGAGGACGATGCGACTACAACAAAGATGACAAGGATTTTATTGCAATACTTAAGGTCTTCTCCAAAAACAGCCGAGGTAACAAATAATTTTGATGGCTCAGCGGGAAACAGTTGTAACTGCCTATAAACATATAGGCAGTTGCAACTGTTTTGCTCTGAGCCATCACTATGGTAATCAAAATTTTCTCCCTTCACATGCTATGTTACAATGAAACAATAAGAAAATAGAAACTGGATACATTTAAATAATAAATGATGAAATTAACATAAAGTATAGAAAACATATCAAGTAATAACACAACAGTTCTTGCATTGGTTGTATTAAGGTAGTAAACCCGTAATAGTATCGCAACATTCTGGCACTCATGAACTTTCACAATGTTGACCAAGGTTTCCTAATGAAAATCATCAGGAAACCTCCGTTAACACTGTTAGTGTTCATTGCTTCCGAACATTGCAAAACTATTACAAGTATCCTTAAATCTGTTTCAAACTGAACCATATATCACAAAACATCCTCTGAACCCGAGGTGTTAAGCATCAATTCTCTCTCCATTCACTACCCCTGGATATTTTTGCTAGCCTAACATTTCATCTCATATTTATCAGCATTTCATTTTTATCAGCATTTCATTTAAACTTGGATTAGCCATTCAGAACAATATGATAACATAACTACACTCCAAAAAAGTAGTTGATTAGTGCTTTTTGTAGTACTAAATATAGGGCAATTTAAGCACTAATCAAGTGGCTTACACAGACTGAAGTTATATGAACCATTAATGCTGAACTTTCTTTTTAAAATAGAAATGAAATCTCATTGCAGGAAAATATATCAATTTCTCACAAACGGAACAATGATCATCATTAGTAATGCCTTATGTATTTATCATGTGAACAAATAAAGCCAGAAAGATATCCCAGGGTCTGTAAATGTATTCTTTGGAATGAATCAACACTTAAATCATCGAGGATGATCACAAACATACTATTCAACATACATGCAATGAAAAGGACAACTCATTTGGAGTGTTAGAAATATATTAAATATCTTGAAAGCTAGTTTTAAAGTTTTGGTAGCCGAACAATGGTCACAATAGGGTAAGAAATGAATGAAAGCTGCAATTTTCTTTCAAACAGCACATATTCTCATGATGGGGAGCAATTCAATGGCTCAGCACACCAACTATTTTGCACTGAGCCATTGAATTGAGCATTTATTTCAAAATCTATCCATAAATGTAGATTTAATTGTCCAAACAAAATCAGACAGATTAAGAGATGAACAAACTTCAAGCTGCCTTTGTGACAACTGTCTTGCTCAATGCTAGCAATTTTGACAAAAGTAAATAAAACAAGAGATGTTTGTAAAACATTTATGCCCCCAATTAAAGCAGGTCAATAGCCTATTCTTTGTCAATCAACAAAGGGCAATAACTCACAAAGTATGATAACTAGAGAAATGGTTCTTGTGCACTGCACTTCTCCTCAATGAGATCTATCCACCTGTGAAGTTTCATGATTCTAGCTTGCATACTTCATGAGATATGCTATGGACAAAAAAAACCAAACAAACAAAATAAAAAAGGTCTACAGATGGACCGACCGACAAGTGCAAAGCAAATCCCCCCCCCCCCCCCCCCCCCTTCTTGGAAGGGGGGGGGGGCATAATAAGCTCAGACCTTTGGGGTTATAAAACTATTTGGTTACTAAATCATAGAATTTTCTCAAATTTCTAAGATAAATGGCAGATCTTATTTTGGCTAAACATGATTCCATATGAATAGCTGATCATTTTAGCTTTTGTTGCTTTTAAATTAAAAGCTTTCTGCAGGCTTCAATCTCATGCTCAGATACTCAACACTTGTTACGTAAAATCCAGAGTATTCCTGTCTCATAGGAGGGATCATCCTGTATGTAATAGGCAGTTTGATCTTAATGTACAATCCTGTTTTACCCTTTCAAGCCTGGTTTTTTAGAGCAAAAACATTGTAGGTGGCAAATTGTCTCAAGATATGCCTGATACACTGCTGTATCTCCAAGTATAAAAACAACAAAGGGAAATAACTGAAAAACTAAGCTGGGTAGTTATGGTTCTTGTGCACTGCACTCTCTAATCATGACAGGAACATACCAGCCAAGTTCCAAGTCAATCGGCCATTAGGTGACAGAGTTATGCTTTGGACAAAGTGGATGATACTGGTATCTCTACAGATGAAATCGAACAATGCCATGGTCTAAGATTCATCTATAAATGTAGCCCTTTTCCCCCACAAAATTGGATGTAGAGATTTATACATGAACATCGACTTGTCAAAGTGAGAACTTTGTCTTGCTGACCATTTGATTAACAAGATGTGTTTGTGAAACACAAATGCCCCAGAAATGGCATTTTTTTTTAAACTTTGACCTTGACAGATGATATTTCTTTAAAGTTTTGCAGACAGACAGAAAAATGGATGGACAGACAGATAGACAATGGTAAAACAGTGTGCCTCCAATCCTTCAACGCCTGGGCATGGAAATGCGGTTATGACATTCATGTTACTCACCTACAGAAATAATGGTCGTAATGTTATGGTTCTTTCGAGCTAAATGAATAGTTTGATGGGTCCCTTTTTTCAAAGACAGCTTGAACCGTCAATTTCAGGGTAAGTTCAATTGATGGTCCTGTCCCTGGATAACCTACATAGCAGACCAATTCAGATTTTGATATTTTTTTTATGAAAACTGTTTGGTTGTGGATATAACCAGCAGAAAAATCCATGGTTGGTGACCTTTTAACGTCGGAACTACAACTTGAATTAAGTATATCGGCCTTGATGATATTGCAAGATGAAACTATTGGTATCAACAGATTTTTATCAACGAGATCCAATATCATGCCAAAAGAGGACACCCATGGACTATTGTAAATGCAACAGCCATTTATTAACTCTTAACCTCTGTGCAAAATAAATGTAAAATCAAAGTGCTTAAAGCACTGGAAGTTGCCAAATGTGAGCGAGTATTGATTTTGGAAATGCATTGTTTTACACCTTTCTGGTTAAAAAATGAAATTCAAGTGGTATGAACTAAGATCAGACTGCACATATGTGCAGGCTGATATTTGTCTATACCTCCTGTTAAAGCAGGAACATTCCAGGCTCAGCATTACAAGGGTTAAAACAGTCTGAAGCTGTCAGCAATATTAAGTTTCTTACTTTAGTTTATGTACATTTTTGATCTTGGTATCATCAAATGCACAGCCAACAGGCCCCAAGATCATAAAACTTATCTAAACTCGGAATTTTCTCAGATTTTAAATATATGAACAATACAATGTATATACACTTAGCACAGTATTGCACTGAGCCCTCGAACTGTTTTGAGATAAACCATCAAAATATGACTATTGCATCTACAATGGTCCAGGGATGTTAAATGAAAATATATTTTTTTTGCAGACAGACAAAAAGACAGACAACAGTAAAACAATAATCAAACAAGAGGGCCAGAGTCACAATATACACTGCTATGGGTAATTTTTCATCAATTGCCCCCCTTTCAGTCGTGTAGAAAAGTATCAAAACATTGTAATGATATGTGTTTGGTCACATGATGGAAACATTCCGTGAAAATTTAAAAAAAAATTGTCAATTATTGAACGAGTAGTTGTAACATGAATTGGCTGTACAGACAGAGATAATACCTATACGAAGGTTGATCCAAAAGTTCGTATAATGAGGTTGTAAGTCTGCAGAAAATCTTACTATCAAAATAAAAATTATACAGTCTTTTAATACATCAACTGTGTGATAAACATGCAAAATTTTATATGCTAACATTCAATAGCGGCTGTAAAGGGCATAAATCAAGACAGAGACCCTGCATGTAGGCGGGGGAGCAAGAACATCAAATGCGACGTCATTATAAACACTCTTCTACATAGCCTCTGATAACTCTTATTCCTTTCTGTGCCTGATAAACCAACTAACAGAAATTATCCACATAACATTTGGAACCAAATAGTTTACATTTTCTATATGCATGGCATTTCTAGTAGAGTTGAGATCCAGATACAGGGCCTTTATTTTGGAAACTAATGAGAATTGTTTGGGATAAGTTTGTTCGTTCAAACTCTCTAACACCATTCTAAATCCTTCTACAAAGCCTGGTCTCTTTTAATATCCAGAATAGCTTTACGAAAAGTTCTCTTCTGCACATTTTTATTATTTTTCTAAAACATCTGAAATATTGGAGTTGGTGAATAACATAGATCACGAGAAAAAAATTGAAAAATAAAAAGCATCCATATTTTGGGTTTGACGTCTTGTCATTTTTTTCTCGAATAGTCTGTGTCATTAAAATATTCTGTGTCTGAAAAGTCTCAAAACAAGCTTTAAAAAGTAACCAATAATTTTCTATTAACGTCTTATTTTATCTAGCCAAGCATTTTCAACTACAGTTTCAGAAAACTTACTGAAAACTTGATTTATTTAACAGATTTTCAATATTTTTTCACTAAAGGAAATTTTGCAAAAATAATACTTTTCATGAACTCCGCAGTTATAAACTGCCCATTCACCAAATTGTTTACTGAACAAGCCAGAAATGCGAAAGTTATTTGCCCATCTTACGAACTTCTGGATCGTCCCTAGTCTAGACCAAAATGGTGGAGTATAAAAATATTACCAATGCAGTGTTTCTTTTTAAGGTCACAATAATATTTTTCTCAAACAAAAACATTAACTTTGTATAACAAAATCATTTTATTTTTCTTATCACTTTTACATAATACATCAATTGCTTATCTACATCATGTAACATGATTTTGCAGGAGTGGGGTTCCCCCCTTTATAACCTACAAACTACAACATGTGGGTATTCCCCCAATTTCTATTTATAGACACACAAACTTTCCACATTCACTATATAAATAAATGCTTCTATCAATATTTCACTATCAAACATCCTTTTTCAGTCAACTGTGCGTTTCAGTTTTAGCTTATTCTAAGCATAGACTAGTTTTATTCTGTCTCTGTAAGAACGGTATTTTTTTTCTGAACTCTTGATGCGGTTGCCTGTTGATTATGTAATACATGATTCAATCATGGTATTTCCTTGTCGACAAGTAGACTCATCAACCCAGCCCATCTTCAAACTGAGCCATTAGGGCACTTTGTTCATTCATATCAATTTGGTTTGACATCTGAAAAATAAAAAAAAGATTTTCTTTAAAACTTTTTATTACATTCAAAAGGAGTTTTAAGACAAATCTCTAATTCCAACTGCTTGATTGATTCTATTGGTTTTAAACCAACTAAAACAATGTTTCAATAATAAAGCAGGTTTTGGACAATCTAACCATGGACCCCTGGTATTTTCACACTAACACTTACCAAAACAGCCTATTTGAACCCAAACTGCTCATACCACCACTCCCCCAGTGTGATTACTCACCTATTGGTTGAAAATGTTAGCCACAGTGGGTTCTTACTTTTGATCCCATGGAAGGTAAGTCACAGTGCTTCCGTTTTGGTCCATGAATTTATTTATGTCTTATGTTAGCATACGCATGTAGGTATCTTTGTATATGCATGTGTGTATATATATGTATATTATCTTCTATAACCACAAAAAAATTTTAATAGCTATATCAACATTAATTCAATAGCCACAACTAGCCAGTCATTTATACTTTTTCCTGGAAATAGGTTGATTGATTGACCGAATGGGCTTTCAACATTATTGCAGATATATCATAGCGACAGGTGCTTCCTGTTGTTTTTTATCACACCAGTACAACCATATTTCATCACTAGCACCTCATCCCACTTCGGCATACTACTCATTCACCTTATGGTTGGAGAAAAAAGATGATCGACACATTGACTCTCTGGGTTTGACACTAGCCCTAAATATTACAGCGCCTCCCTGATTAAAATAGATCCTCCAGGAAGACTATGCTTATTTTCTTTCTTTTTTTTTTTTTAGCAATGTAGGAGTAAATTGTTAGGAAAATATTGTGAGAAAAGAAGAAATTTCTTGTGACAAGCAATTTCTTTGTTTTCCTCAATGTATCCCATAGGGAAATGGACACTTTAGTAATGGCAAGGCAACATTATTTCTTCTTTTTATAAATGAACAAATTGCAAGTAAAAGGGTTACTATTAACAGGCCTGACGGTCCTTTATTTTCTGTCATCCCTAAATTCCACAGACCTCAGGCTTGAGGACTTGCGTTAGTGTTGACCCCTTACTTTTGCCAAATGTTTGATTAAAGTTGGCCAGAATTCAAACTCATTGTTCCAGGATTGTCAGCCCCACACATTATTGATAGAGCTAGCCAGGCAAGGACTTTCCGAAATAGGAACGATAGGTATATCGTTAAGACCTAAATTTAGCAACCAGTCTAAATCAACATTAAGTAATTCATTACATAGATAGAATGGCCTAGACATATTGATGGGTCAGTGCCAAACAATTGTAGGGTTTTAGTCTTACATCAACAAAAATAAGGTCAAAAGGAATCAATCTTTGGAATCTTAAGGGTCCTTATTTAAAGGTAAAAACTGTTTCTTTAAGGCTATTAAATCATATTTTTTAGTTTTAGAGCTATTCCCTAGTTAAAGGTAAAGTAAATGAAATTATTATATTACTATTTGGGGCTCAACTTCAGAAAAGATTTTAAGACCATCTAAAGCAGTCTTCAAATCTTTTTATGGAGTTGAGCCCAAGAAAGCCTATGGGACTCACATCACATAGTTTTGAGGGTCCTTGCTACTTATTTTTGCATTTCAGATGCACAAAACCTGCGTCTCTTAAAACCCTGACTATTGTAAATGCCTATAAATCAATAGGCAATTACAATAGTTTTGCGCTGACCCCTCAAGATGTCTGAACCAAACAGATTCCTTGTAATATGAGATGAGTTCATGGAAACCAATGTGCTCAAAAATAGCAACTTTCAAAGATTGACCTTGATGTGAAACACCACAAATAGGAACACTAATGTCCCCCAAATTGGCTTTTTTTTTTAACAGTTTGACCAGGAGTAACAATCTTGACTGATGACCTTGACATAAAAGTTTGCAGATTAAGTTTTCAGACATAAATGAGCCGAGCTTACAATTCTAAATTGAATTTGTAAATGAGACTGATTGTAAACACATGTATTTGGGCTTGAAAACATAGAGATTTTGGATTTCATACCAAGGGCACTAATTGGCCGAGACAAGTGTCTCGTCCAATCAGGGTCTTTGATATAAACTGGTTAACATCTTACAGCTGCTCTTCTCCTCCTCTCTTGCTCCCTCTGTCTTTCCCTCTCACGCTTCTCCTTATTTTTATCCTGTTCTTTGATCTGTGCATCTTTTTCTGTCTGTAAGTGAGCCTGTCTTGCCATTTCTAATGCATCCATTTCATCCTTCTCTCTATAAAGAAAACAAGATGTGTTTGTGAAACACTAATGCCCCTGCCACTGCCATACAGTTGTTCGATACAATACAGTTATCTACTGCAAACCTTTATTCAATTCTACAGGAAACCTTTATTCAATTCCACAGCAAACCTTTATTCAATTCTACAGGAAACCTTTATTCAATTCTACAGCAAACCTTTATTCAATTCTACAGGAAACCTTTATTCAATTCCACAGCAAACCTTTATTCAATTCTACAGGAAACCTTTATTCAATTCTACAGGAAACCTTTTTTCAATTCTGTAAACCATCCCATTACTTTTTCAATGTGCAGCCTAAAAATTTCCACATATTTGACCTTGAAAAAATTGTCCTTGACCGATCATGACCTTGAACTTGGTACTAACAGAAAAGTCTGCTTAATCCGGATATTTACATAAAAACTTTTATGAAAAGAAGGAATTGCACATTACAGTCAATGTTGCTCAAGCGACCATGTCTATTTAACGACCATTTTCATCAAGCCACCGTTTTAAACTAGAAAGCCATGAATGGCTTGTGTCGCTCCACAGGCTTGAAATTCTTGTAAAAGCAAATAAAAGTTTTGACTAGATTTTTTATATATTTTGGGTTTGACTGATGTTCAAAATGATTTTCAAAGTTTCAACTATATAACATATAGAGAAATGACCTCCACCCATGAAAGACATATTTTCCATCCAATAACAAAAAAATTTTGCTGCATGATAATTGGTCACCCAAAGATCATACAAAAAAAGTTTGATTGATATCCATCATTTAGATTCTGAGAAAATGATTTTTGAAGTTTGCACTATATAACATATAGAGAAATGACCTCCGCCCATAAAATACATATTTTTCATCTGATCACAATAACTTTTGGTAGACTGATAAAGGGTCACCCAAGGATCATTCATGTAAAATTTGGTTAATATCTATCATTTAGATTCTGAGAAAATGATTTTCAAAGTTTCCACTATATAACATATAGAGAAATGACCTCCGCCTATAAAATACATATTTTTCATCCGATCACAATAATTTTTGATAGACTGATAAAGGGTCACCCAAGGATCATTCATGTAAAATTTGGTTGATATCCATCAGTTGGATTCTGAGAAAATGATTTTCAAAGTTTCCACTATATAACATATAGAGAAATGACCTCCGCCCATAAAATACATATTTTTCATCCAATCACAATAATTTTTGGTAGACTGATAAAGGGTCACCCAAGGATCATTCATGTAAAAGTTGGTTGATATCCATCTGTTAGAACCTGAGAAAAGTCACTTTTTACCATATTTGGAAATTAGCCACGCCCATTAAATCCATGTTTTTCATTGGATCAAAATTTCTTGAACAACTTTGAAAGAGGGTCACCCAAGGATCATTTCTGTGAAGTTTGGTTGAAATCCATCCAGTAGTTTCTGAGGAGAAGATTTTTAAAGAAAAAGTTTACGACCGGACGGACGGACGCACGACGGACACAACGCCATGACAATAGCCCCAGTGGCTTTCAGCCAGTGGAGCTAAAAACCCTTCTTTGAATCAAAACATTTAAAAAAGTAGATACTATTGGTCTAAAAATTAATGTTACATGAATCCTGTGTTGTTAAAACCCATTTGAATTGTCTCAGTGAGACGATTCTATTTGGTTTAACAACATAGGATTATTGAGAAATCCGCAGTTACATAAATAGTCAATCAAAATTATTGTCGTTATTCATGATTAGACATACCATGTACTGAGCAACCATTCTCTTTAATGACTGCTTTTTGTCTTTTACTTTGATACATTTGTTTAAATTCAAAATTTTAGAAAATTCTCAGTTGAGCCTGAGAAAAGTTTTATAATCTCAGTCCCAGGAGTCTGTCGTATTAGATGTGAATTTTCAATTTTTATTAATTCTATACGGCCCTTACCTTTGCCTTTCTTTCTCTACTCTTTGTCTCTCTTTTTCTTCCTTTTCCTTTTGAATTTTTCTGTATTCTTCTTGCTGTTTGAGAGCCTTTTCCTGCAAAAAAGAAACATATTAAATACTGATGCCCCTGAATAGGTAAATTTTTCAGGAGTTCGGCCTTGATAGTTTACCTCAACCTTAGAAATTATCATTGATATTTTAAGACACTAACATATCATTCTCTATGTGCTTCCAATCAACTCTGTGGGTGGGTCATAAAAAGTCCTTTAATATATCTATCAGTTCCAAATGAAAGTTAACAGCTTTCTTTGATGATTCAAGTTTCTGTATAAACTAGAACTGTCAAATTATAAGTTTGCCCTTAATCTTTTCTTATAACCTACTATAAAGCTGCATTTTCTTTAGTAATCATATCCATAGGATGCATTTCCTATATTTTCAAGTTGTTTCCATTAATTTTAAAATTGGAATTATTCTTAATCAAGTACTTATTACAGAATTTACCCTCTCTTCCTTTTCTTTTGCCTGTTTCTTGAACAATTCAAAACTTTTTGTGGACTCTGTTTTCTTTGTAGCGGAGGCCGATGATGTGGTATTAAGACTGGCTAAACTGGCCCAGGAACCTGTGTTCTTTAACTTCACATCCTGCTGCAAATAACATCAAAAATACTAAATACCAATTACCCGTCACAATAATATCTGTTGGCAACTTAAATACAATTACAGTCAAACCTATCTAAGCAGCCACCTGTTTTCTGCAAGTAACCTGTCTTATGCAAGCAGCTACTGAGTTCTCAAAACAACCATTTGAACTATTGAACTGTATTAAGCAAGCACCTGTCTTAAACAAGCGCTTTTTTATGTCTCATGGGTACTTGCGTAAGACAGATTTGACTGTATTTTTAGGCCCTCTATTGACAAACTTTAACCCTTATCCTGCCAAGTGTGAGCAAATCACTACCTGTTCCTGAATTTAGATGGTATTTTTACTTTAACAAAGTACAATTTGTTGGTTTTTCCTGAAGAAAGATATCGTGTGATGTCATAGAATAGATACCTTTTTGTTTTGAGATACTGGTGTTTTAGCAAGTTCAGTTTTCTTGCTCATTTCTAGAGCACTGCTGGACAGACCACCACTTGAACTTAGCAAGACTCCAACTCCACTTGATACTGGTAAATAGAAGAGTAAACTACATAAACCTACTGTAATACAGTCGATATTGCTCGAGTGACCACGTCTATTAAGGGACCTATTTTAATAAGCGACCACCATAAAAGTCCCTTCACTGTTAGCCAAATCTCTGAAAAGAGAAATTGGTTATTGTTGAGTCTTTTGTTGTTGAAACCCATTAGAATTGTCTCTATAAGACGATTCTAATGGGTTCCAACATCATAGGATTCAGTACGACTTGACTGACAATCTACAACTGCTATCGAAATGAACTGTCACATTTATCATGGTATTTGGTATTAAGCGACCATTCCCACAAACGAACACTTTTTGGTGGTCCCTTCAGTGGTCGCTTAACACAAGTTTTTTTGTACATTCCAAACAATAATCATCTTTATACAAACAAAGCAATGTAAAAGATAGAGGATAATCGTTTGTTTCAGTGTAAGATCGATTTATATTTCATTGAGTGAACAACAAAAGCTATATTTTCACGACTGGCAAAGCCACGAGTGAAAATTTAGCATTTCTTGTTCACAAAATGAAATATTAATCAATCTTACAAAAAACAAACGATTATTCTATTTCTTTAATGCAAAAATTAGACAAAATGTGAAATCTTTAGGACATTTTTCCGTAAAGCGCGTCATTTTGCGCGTGATTGCTATGCAACGTTAATTCTGACGTCACTTATTTCGCCCCGCATAGATGACGTCAGATAGGATGAAATGCACAAAAGCAGGGTATAAGTTTTTGATAATTTCACTGCTTTTGCGGTGAGATTATCAAGTGATAATCTACCGTTATTTCTCGATAAACCACCGAAAAGCATTAAAGAATGTTTAATTTTCTGCGTGTCATTTCAACCCTTTCCTGCTTTTCTAAAATCTTAAGACTGGTCAAAATTCTAAGATGTTGCAAACAATAATGCAAAGTTGGTGATGAAACCATACGATAATTGCAATCCAATACAATCAAGAACTTTGATTGGTGGTTTAAATCGCATCACTTGGGTTAATCTGCTGCATTTTATTTCTGTATAAAATGCAAAAGGTATTTTGGGGAACCCAGACTACTGATCTGCAAGTCCAGTGTTGCAGGAACTCGAAAATTCCGTGCTCCTCTTTCATAACCCTTCGTTGCTATTTGATTTGTTAAGAATTGAAGTATTCACAGAAGAATTTCTGATTACAAGCATACACTTCTGATTCTCAGCCTTTTACAGAGAGTCTACAAAGACCATCACGCAACCCTCTCAACCTATTTTGATCACGCCCATTAAATACTGGGCAGAAATAATTTTCTGAACATTAATTTCTCTAGGAATGTCAAAGTTGTCGTCTATTTGTGTCCTATTTGTAAAACTTATGCTAGCTTACTTTGATATTAAGATAACAATGTATGTTTTATATGCAATCTAAAAATAGATCTTGTGTATTGATCTATATACAAATAGGAAGTAGACTTGAAGCTTTTATTATTTGGCAGAGTATTTTTAATTGTTTCCAAGATCTAAAGGAATTGTAAGGGCTGAATGTATTTTTCATTGCGATTATTGGAGTATAAAGTGGAATTGCCTGAGTACATGGCTTAAACATAACATGCTTACGCAATTACACTTTATACTCGAATAGATGCAGTGAAAAATACACTTGTCCCTACATTAATTCATTAAGAAATTTTGTGGGTACAGAAGAAATTTCTCGTTAAAATGTGAATACTTAGACTACAAAATAATGATGATTCAATATTTTTTCCTGTTAAAATGGCATCATGTTGACATTGACCTTTTTTTTTTTAACCCTTTGCTGTTTAATCCCTGCTTTTTACGTGTCTGTGTTTTATGATTGAGAAAACATTGTGAAACAAGATGTGTTTGTGAAACACGAATGCCCCCGGAACGGCATTTTTTTTTCAAAGTTTGACCTTGACAGATGACCTTGACCTTGTCACATGACCTTGACATTGGTACCAGCGGATGCGAATCATTGAGATCTATCATCATGCCAAATATTAGCTTTGTATCTTGAATAGGCTTGAAGATATTGGCAAGGTTCAGATTTCGGGTTAAGTTTTCGGACAGACGGATGGACAGACAGACACGAGTAAAACAATATGCCCCCGATCTCTCGATACGGGGGCATAAAAAGAAGAAATTGCTCCTGACAAGCAATTTCTTCTTTTTCCACACTATTTTCTACCCTACTGAATGGTTATTTTACAAATTAAATCCGCTTTGAATTTTCGTCTGCAAAACCTTTGAATTTGGACAGGTCCAAAATTTTGTAAAACAGGAAAGGGGTAAATCAAAGATAGTAAACATTTACAATTTTCAAACAAATTTTTACATCTAAAAAATTTGAAGCTATGTGACAGATACATACATTATAAAGATATTATAATTCTCTGGATGTTTTTGTAACAAAGTGTGTCGATTGATCATATATGAAATAATTAAACAAGTTAATTTCTGTTCAATTATCTACACTTTTCTGGTCATATTCATGCAATTCTTTTAACCCTTTCCCAAACAACAAAATTTTAGGGTGGTCCAACTTGAAAGGAGTTGCAGACGACAAAATGAAATATATCATAAGGAGAAAACATGCATGTTATTGCCCAGAAAATATTGAGGCAAAAGGAGAAAATGCTGATCATCAGCATTTTCTTCTTTTGCCTCAATGTTTTCCTAAACCTTTTCTAATAGGGACGTCAAAATCCAGTCTTGTTTGGGAAAGGGTTAATCATTGAAACACTTAAGATGTTAAACCTGAACTAAGAACAAACAAACTGTAACATCAAAATAAAATACATTTTCTCTGAAAAATTAGCTGAATTTCATGTATTTTTCATACACAATAAGATAACATTTTCTTACAATGTGTGGCCCCTGGAGGTGGGGGTTTGACTTGTTTCGGACTTTCTGGTACTTCATCACCTTCAATACTGAACGATGCCACTGGCTCCATCATCTTCCTGTCAAAACTCGGAATTGTCGTCGCTACCGGCATGATCTCCTTTTCTGGCTGCACCTTGATTGGTGAACTCACGATAATCGGTGGGGACGCAGATGGTTGTGATGGCAACATACTGATGGCAGAATGAGGTGCTTGAACATTTATTGGTACCGTTGGTCTCGGTTGGTTGACAATCGGTACAGGCGGAATTTGGGGAATCGGAAAATCTGTCGAGTTTGATGTTAAATGCTCTTGGAGCAAAGAAGGAACTGAACCTGAACAGAAAAATAAACAAAATGAACTTAAGATAGTGTACCTGTAATAGTTATGCAACGTTTCTAAACTTCGGAAGTCGTTGACTTTAACAGTTAACTGAGGTTTCCTAGTGATTTCAAATTGAAACCTTTGTTAACATTGTGAAAGGTCATAAGTTCTAAAATGTTACAGAACTATTCCGGGTGAACAACCATGACATTAACTAAATATAATTGAGTCAGTCTCTAACATTTCAAACAAGAGGACATTGATGGTCCTGGAATCGCTCACCTGAGTCTCTTTGACCCCTGGGACATCACATCAATTAAATAGGCTGATGTCATAAAGGAGATAATTTCTACACAAAACCAAGTTTCATGAAAATTGGGCCATATTTGTGGCCACTAGAGCATTAACAAGATAATTGTCATAAAGGCCCCTTTTCCCTTGATATGGCATGGATCTTTCCCATTTTCAATAGAATTCAACCTTGTGACCTGTCCAAAATTCTGACCAAGCTTCAGAAAGATTGGGCCATATTTGTGGAACCTAAAGCGTTTATAAAGAAAATTATCATAAAGGTCCCTATTCCCGTGATATAGCATGGATCCTTCAAATTTTCGATAGGGTTCATCCTTGGGACCTTGCAAACATTCTAACCAAGTTTCATGAAGGTTTGGCCATATTTGTGACAGCAAGAGCATTAACAACAAAATTGACAAAAAGGCCCCTTTTCCCATGATAGGGCATGGATCCTACACATTTTGGATAGGGTTCATCCTTGGGACCTTGCGAACATTCCAACCAAGTTTCATGAAGGTTTGGCCATATTTGTGACAGCAAGAGCATTAACAACAAAATTGACAAAAAGGCCCCTTTTCCCATGATAGGGCATGGATCCTACACATTTTGGATAGGCTTCATCCTTGTGACCTGGCCAACTTTATGACCAAGTTTCATGAAGATTGAGCCCTATTTGTGGCCTCTAGATCATTAAAACAAGAGTTGTCCGCGGACAACGTAGCTCGCCCAAACAGCTGCTTGTCACAAACAGCACTTGACCAAAGACCGAAGTTCAAAGTGGTTTCTTTCAATGTTAAAGTCCATGATCTAATATATATCTGTTTGAGTAGTAATTAAGAAATATAAAAACTTTTTTGTTTTAATTGCATGTATAAGGTTATGGTAAAGTGAAAGCCTACAAGCAGATGAGGTTACCAATGGAATTTCTTTGCATCAAACATGAAGTTTTTCTTTAAAATTTTTCTAAGTCCACAAAAGGTCAAGATCAAGGTCAAATTGTGAAGGACCTTGGTCTCTGTAGAAGCCTATCACCTAGTAAGTATGTGTATGAAGTAATAATGTCCCTGAGTAAAGCATTTAGAAAATATAAGCAAAGTTAAATTTTTGGTTAAAGTTTTTCAGTTTGAGTTTTTCCAAGTCCATAAAAGGTCAAGGTCAAGGTCAAATTGTCAAGGCCCTTGGTTTCTGGTGAAAGCCTTTCATCTTGTGACTATGTATATGAAGTAATGATGTCCCTAGGTTAAAGCATTCAGATCTGAGCATTCAAATATAAGTAAGGTTAAAGTTTTTGGTTAAAGTTTTCAGTTAAAGTTTTTTTCTAAGTCCACAAATGGTAAAGGTCAAGGTCAAATTGTGAAGGACCTTGGTCTCTGGTGAAAGCCTATCACCTGGTGAGTTTATATATGAAGCTATGATGTCCCTAGGTTAGAGCATTAAAAAATGTATATGCAAGGTTAAAGTTTTTGGTTAAAGTTTTCAGTTAAAGTTTTTATAAGTCCACAAAGGGTCAAGGTCAAGGTCAAATTGTCAAGGACCTTTGTCTATGGTGAAAGCCTATCACCTAATGAGTGTGCATATGAAGTAATGATGTCTCTAGTTTAAAGCTTACAGAAAATATAAGCAAGGTTAAAGTTTTTTTGGTTAAAGTTTTTGGTTAAAGTTTTTGGATAAAGTTTTTTTGAAAGGGTCAAGGTCACAGTCTAAAGGTCATTTCGACATGAATGTTGGTCTCAAATGAAAGCCTATGCCCTAATGAGTGTTTCTGTAAAAAATAAAGCCTCTAGGATAAATATTGATAGAAATAAAAAACTTTAACCTAATGCGGATGCCGACACCAAGGCTGACGCCGACATCCGAGGGTATGACAATAGCTCTTCCGAGACTTTCGTCCCGGGCGAGCTAAAAAGAAAATTGTCATAAAGGCCCTTTTTCCTGTGATAGGTCATGGATCCTTGCCATTTTCAATAGGATTAATCCTTGTGACCTGACCAACATTCTGACCAAGTTTCATGAAGATTGAGCCATATTTGGGGCATCTAGAGTGTAAACAAGAAAATTGGCAATAAGGCCCCTTTTCCTGTGATATGGCATGGATCCTTCCCGTTTTCAATAGGGTTCAGCCTTGTGACCTGGTCAACATTCAGACCATGTTTCATGAAGATTTGGCCATATTTGTGGCCTCTAGGTTAACACTTAAATTGTTGACGCCGGATGACGGACGACACACAACGGACAAGGGACATTCAATGATCACAAAAGCTCACCTTGAGCACCATGTGATCAGTAGAGCTAAGAACTTCACAAGTACAAAGAGTGAAGACATACCGAGCTACAGATAATGTTTTTTTTTCTTCCTTTTTTTTTTGATAATTTAAAATATTTTGTTATTTCTAACTTGAACCCTATGCTGTTGGTAATCATTTGAAACACCTCATCATGATAGAAAGATAGAAAAAAACATTAACTTTTTAACTAGTAACAAAATAGAATCCCTGAAAATATTTACTTGTAAACTTGTATTAATACCTGACCAGTATATTTTCATCCATCCTATGATAATTATATGAAAAAGATATATATATGATACAGTGAAGATGTAAAATCAGTGGTTTTGTAAAATAACTGAAAATTTCAGGGATTTTGTAAAATCACTGATTCCCTAAGTTGTTTTATAAAATAACTGAAAATTTCATATAATATATGAAATAATGGAATATTTTTTTATTATTATTATTTTTTTTTATAAAAAAGAAAAATACAGTATTATTTCAAATTATAGATAAACTATACTTGTAGTTTATAATGTATGTTTTAAAATTTTTTAAAAGAAATCTTCATACTTCAGTGATTTTTTAAATTACTTAATCAAAAAGTTATTTCAAATTGTTTTAAGTTCAGCTAAGAGATATTGAATTTTTATTTCAATTTGTTTGTTTGAATGGGATTTAAAGCCGATTTCAACAATCTTTGTTATAGCGCGGTGACTGGAGCACAAAAAAATGGAATCCTGTTATTTCTCACATCAGTACTACCATCACATCCTTTCCTAGCCTCCACCTGCTATCTCACATAGGGGTACGGTTATCACCACATTGGTGAGAGGTGAATATTTGGAAAGTATGTGTGAAATCTAATCACACTTATGAATCCGAAAAACGTAGTACTGAATTCCTTAGTTCGAATACATGTAGGCTTTACAACTTCTTTAGTGGTTGTTGTTGTTCTCTGCTTCTTTTCTGACACTGGATCCACATCTTTAACTTTATTTTGAACAACAATTATGCCAGCAAATACTACAAACAATCTAAATATTTGGAAAAGAAATATAAGTATTGACCAAAAACGGTGGAAACCTAATTCAATTATTTTAAAAGAAATACCTATTTTATTTATAAACTGTACTGTATCATCCTTTTTTTCCTAATAATATTCTATCAATTTACATATCAACTGAAAAATTCCGTTATTTTACGAAATAGCTGACGGAATCAGTGATTTTACAAAATCCCTGAAATTTTCAGTTATTTTACAAAACCACTGATTTTACATATTCACTGTAACATATATATCTTTCTTTGAATTTTTGAAAAGAAATAGAAAATAAGAACACAATCAGAATCAAAACTAGCATTTCGAGGGCTCAGTGCAACACTATTGTAAGTGCCTAATGATATACACTGCCCTCCAAAAGTTTCTTCACAGACACTTCTTTTAAAGATCTTTAGCTTAAGTAATTTAAAAAAAAGGTTTTATATTATTTTTATTAATAAAATGTATATATTATATCTTTATTGCAATGTATCAATTAAGAAGCAATACCAGAAATGGCAAAATCATGTAAAATCGACAAAATCAGAATAGTTCACCATTTTGCCAAATTTTCTATCGAGGGGATCAACTTCTGTCAATATTTAGTGTAGTCCCATTAGCAGGTTAGACAGCCTGAACATGCATCTAGGCATGCTATTTACAAGTCTCTCACAATGTTCCACTGATAATCAGCATTTTCTCCTTTTGTCTCAATATTTTCTGTTATACATTGTTCTAAAATAGTATCTTTATCAACAGTCATTTTGTCGTCTAAAGTAGCGTTCAAATGGGAATAATAAGATTTTAAGTAATAAAAACTAATCTATAACTTTGTTTATAAAGATTAAAGCTGAAAATCTTATAAATGAAATGTGTGTGAAGGATCTTTTGGAGGGCAGTGTATAGGCACTTACAATAGTGTTGCACTGACCCCTTGATTTGTTTTTTTGGCAATTTCCTTCCAACTTTATTCAATTAACATGTAATAAATATACTTTCATTTGATATTCATTCATTGTTCTAGCCATTCAATTATTCTTAAATGAGGGCAGAAAATTAAAAATTTTACCCCATTTCTGAGGTGCAATTTTAAACCCTTTTAACCTGTAGTTTGATGAAAACTGTAGTAATGCTGTATAAGAACACTGATGATTTGAATATTCACATGTTAATTACCTGTCGGTTTGCTCGGAGGTTTCGGCGCAGCTACGTTTGTGGGTTTACCGGGTTGTTGAGGTAATGTGTGAGTGATTGGACGTGTTGGTGGGTTAACTGTCAACAAAGACGGAACAAACAATTGATGTTAGTGAAAACAAGAGGCAAATATCTCGAGGCCCTCTGGAGAGGTCAGAGATATACTGCATTCGGAACATCACTCGGCCATTTCCATAAACTGCGACAGACCTCAAATAGTAAGGCAGATGTGTATGTAAGAAAATTGTGTGAATTGGAGAAAGTTTTGCCAATAATCCATGTCTATAAATTTTAAAAACTTATTTGTATTATTCACAACTAAAAGTGGAAGTGTTCTATCTTTACTTAATATTGAAATAGTCTGTCTATGTACATCCCAGGTTGATCGCGAGATTTGCCCAGTGGTGTTCCGAATTAGTTATGCTACTGTAAGAGCCTATATATGTATAGGCACTGACCCCTTTTACAATGATTTGTCTGTTTTAATGGGGTAAAACTCCAGTTTTAAACCATTTTTCAGTCATATTTCAGTGGTTAGAGAACCTTGCAATGAATTTCTGGTATTTCTCACACCTGTGACCAGTACAAGCATAACATGCTTTGCTAGCCTCTAGCTGCTATCCCACCTGTGACTGGACCTTTTGACTAAAAATCTGACAGGCTACCAATTACAGTTTGATAGCAATATCTAATGTCTTCAGGGCTTTTTCGCCTATTCCTGCGGGGCCGAATTTCGGCCCCATTCCCAATCCAAAACGGCCCCATTTTTTTCCCAATTTGAATAAAAAATTCCCAAAGCTATGTTCCATTTTTGATTTTCTCTTTTCTAAGGAAGAATAGAAAAGTAAAAAATGTGCTCAACGTTATTTGGAAACGATAAAAATTTCAAAGTACGACGCGTATAAGTGCCGAATAACCATTCTTGTAAAGCTAGTCGAATACGAATAAATCGATAATATGGTTCCCGCATACGATAGCGGTAAGTCTTCGGATCCCAGGGACCTAATCTCCCGAAAATACGCATATTTTTGTATAGCTTTACTGTTTTTAATAACAAATGAAAGATCGTAGTTTCGTTGTCTAAGCGACGATGTCAACAACGGCGTAATTATAAAAGCGGGGAAATATGAAATAAGTTTGCGATGTTGGGCTCACACAATAGTTGATTCATCTTTCGTGAAGAGACTTTGAAAATGCCATTCCAAATCTTATTTGATAGTTGATTAATTCGGCTGTACAACCGTAACTGATATAGGCGACAACAATTCCCTAAAACCTTCGACCAGTAAAGTAAATGGCGATAAGTCATGCCTTATTTATGACCCCGTAATTTCTTTTGAGTCCAGTTCATCTGATCAAGTGACTAGTGAACAAACAAGTCATTGAATTTTCTACCATTCAGCATTAACAAACTCACACAAATGTGAGTAGAGAGCTGGGTTCAGTCACAGGTAGCCAAAACGGGTGGGGGTGGTGTTAAAATTAGCCACTAAAAAATATTATGTAAATCTTTTCATGGAAATATATAATATAGTTAATATAATTATTTTGATAAAAAATGTTAACATTATGTTTTTTGTGGTTAATGTTTGGTAATATTACACTATCCCCACCTGTGTTTGCTACCTGTGGATTCAGTCACTTGAATATATGTACACCTATTTGAAGTTCTCTCACCTAGAACACCATACAAAACTTAATGATCATTGTTATAGATCTTGGTGACACACCCAGTTCAAAGTTGGATGACTGTGTGATGAATTCAGAGCCAAAAAAAAAAAGGAAACTGTAATGATTAAAGATTTCATGGGATGTGTATAAGCTTATTTGATTATTAAAGCAAATGTTACAATTTATACAAGTTTTATTTTTTTCCCAATTTAAGGGTTTTGTCGATATTTTTTCCCAATTTGGGGCCAGGGGCCCTTTCCCAAAATACCTGGAAAAAGCCCTGGTCTTTTAAAATGAACAAAGATTGTCTTTATGGTTAGATTTGTGCAATGAAACAAGTGCAAGGGTTAAGATCTAGTACATGTATAGTAAAAACAGTGATATTAAAAAGCCTTAAGCAAATTAGACTGGAACTGATTAAATTCAACACAGTAATGGGCTATAGAGAAACCAAAAATTCTTCACTCACCTATTTCTGGTTTAATCTCCGTTTTGATCACCTGAGTACCAGTCGTCGGAGTTGATAATGCCGCCGGATGAACAGATACTGGTGGTACCTTTGCAGCCAGGGACGTTTCTGGACCAGGCATAGTTATTGGCCCGTTCTTGTCCTCTGTTGGTACTGGCATCTTGCCAGGAGCAGATTTTACCGAGATATTTTGAGCTGTGTTTGTTGATGATTGCTTGTTGCCCGCCTGGGGTGGGGATACCATGATGGAATTTGTACCACCAATGGTGAGTTTCATATTTGGTGATATGATGCCATTTTCCTGAAATCAAAGCAAGGCATTAAAGATCAATGCAATAATGGTTGAGTTGAAACTGTCTGCTATTACGCTTGAAAGGGAATTAATATATCATGAGTGTGCGTTTATGCTTTGTTTCAAGAAAGTATTTTCAACAAGAGCTGTCATAAACGTCTAACGGTATGATGAGAGTCCAATAGACCCTCTTGGGATCACTTTCAGAAAAGAATTGAAGAGAGCTTCAAACAGTCTTCAATTCTTTTCTGAAATTGTGCCCAAAAATTAATATACTTTTATCAATTTCTTTACTAAATCTTCAAAATACATGTACAAAATAAGCCTAAAAGAAAGTCTATACCTTAAGCAGGGACTCCCCAAAATTTAAAAAAGGACCCTCAAGATCCCAATGATTGAGTCCTTTGGATATTGTTGATGTCAGACTTAGACCCTGTGACAAACTATTTAAACAAGAGGGCCAGAATGGCCCTAAACCACTTTCCTTAATTTTATTGATCCAGTGGATCTCATCAAAGAAACTTTCATGCAAAGTTTCATTCGCATTTGCTTAATTGTTGAAGAAGAGATGTTATTCCAAAATTTACAGTGATAAAAGACACTGCCCATCCATTCATTACAGAGGAGACTCAAAATAAGCCCCATCCTGCCATACCAATCAGAATTTTGCATTCAAATTTTTGAAAAGGGTCACCCAAGGAACATTCTGGTATAGTTTCTTTGAAAACGGCCCAGTGGTTCAGGAGATGTCGTTCAAAGATTTTGGGCTCAAAATAAGTCCCACCCTGCCATGCCTATATTTATGAGCCAATCAAAATTTTGTGAACAATTTTTGAAAAGGGTCACCCAAGGAACATTCTCATAAAGTTTCATTGAAATCCACCCAGTGGTTCAGGAGGAGATGTTGTTCAAAATTTCCAGCTCAAAATTAGCCCTGCCCTGCATTGCTCATATTTATGGCCCAATCAAAATCTAGCGAACAATTTTTGAAGAGAGTCACCCAGGGAACATTCTGGCAAAATTTAGTTGAAATCAGCCAAGGGGTTTAGGAGGATAAGGAGTTTTAAGAAAGTTGACGACGCACAACGGAGTGAGGGTGATCCTAAAAGCTCTCCCTGAGCACGTTATGCTCAGGTGAGCTAACAAGAGGGCCATAGTGACCCTAAATCGCTCAGCTGAATTAACAATCTAAAAATTCTAACGGAAGCTTGATGAAATGATAGAAATAATGACAAGCAAAATTAATACTGTTGGTTTTAAAAAACAAGAAATTCATTCTGACCTATTTTCAGGTTAATTTGGCTAAAATATGGCCCTTCGTGTCAACAAGGTTTTAAGATTTGACCCTGTGACCTAGTTTTTTACCCAACTTCACCCAATTTCAAACTAATTTGTGATTTCATCAAGATATTCATTTTGACCAATTTTCAGGTTGATTAGGCTAAAATGTGGCCTCTAGAATACCCACAAGGTTTTTCTAAGATTTGACCTCATTACTTAGGTTTTTACCCAACCCAATTCCAGTCTAGTCCCCTATTTCATCAAGACAACCATTCTGACCAATTTTCAGTTTGTTTTTACAAAAATTGCGGACTCTTAGGATGCATGATGGATATCCACCAAAGCTCACCTTGAGCACTTCATACTCAGGTGACCTAAAAACTCAGCAAAGCCTTATTTTTTATCTGTTTATAGATGACTTGTTCAACAGAAAAATTTGGTATTTCATGACAACTCATTCAATTTCCTTTATACGAGGGGGTATCAAAAAGTTCCGAGACTATTCCAATGTCTTTTATATCATTAATCAGATTTTGATGAACTGTGAGTGCTAATTATACAAACATGTAACCTAATATGACTACACGTTTGTTTAGAAACTGTCGCTATGGAAACCAAATGATACACTTTTGGGGCAAGTTATAAACTCACTTTTGAGAAGGAAATTCCTAGAAAACAATAATACACAAGTGATTTGAAATTTTCAAGTTGTGCTGTAATAAGAATTGAATGCACAACAATTGTATTTGCAACCATGAGGTTAACTTAAAAAGGCTTGACACTGAAAGAGGTCTAATCAACCAATATGTGGTAATTTTTTCCATAAGAGTGCAAGGTCGGGGCAATTGAAATGGTAATTACAACTAATATGGGTTATTGTTTAAGTAGAACGCAGTTACAATCGCATTATGTCTAAAATTGAGCAATAAAGATCAGAATTAAATTCCTTAACATCAATTTTGGGGTTGTTTTATTTCAATGTTATTGAAGATAGTACTTTCACCTGTTTAAAATATTCAATATGTTTAGAGTGGAAATCAAATTGTCTATTATAAACGTTATCCCAAAACTCAAATATCCGTCTCTGTAACGAGTTTTACTTGAAAAAGTTGTATGTTTTTTGTGAGGATGTGCACAGACCTTTTGGGATGAAATAATTGGTGGGACTTGATCGGAGTTCACAGTTTATAACATATTAAAACATTGTTGACAAAAGCAATATAGAGTGGGTCCGACATTCAGGATGTCACTTTTTTGCCCCGAGACTTCCCACCCATCTTATTTCAATTTGCAGCATCAAGTGTATTCATGCTATACTGCTGAAACTTGGTAAATTTGTAGTTAGAAGGCATAGAATTCAACTCCTACAAATTTCCCAGTCATCAAACATATGCGATAGAAAATATGATCAAAATCTCGAAAGCCCCTCGTATATTGTGTATCCTGGCCTACACATATGAAAAAGCTAGAATTTTACCTTGGCAGCAGTTTTATTTGCTTTGTGAGGAGTTTTCTGTTTCTTGGTCTTCTTCTGTTTTGGTATTCCTGAAAATATGGTTTTATTGTCTCCATAATATAGGTTGATGTTTAGTATTCCTGAAATTATGGTTTGTCTCCATAATATTGGTTGATGTTTGGTATTCCTGAAAATATGGTTTTATTGTCTCCATAATATAGGCTGATATTTGGTATTCCTGAAAATATGGTTTTATTGTCTCCATAATATTGGTTGATGTTTGGTATTCCTGAAAATATGGTTTTATTGTCTCCATATTATAGTTTGATGTTTGGTATTCCTGAAAATATGGTTTTATTGTCTCCATAATATTGGTTGGTATTTGGTATTCCTGAAAATATGGTTTTATTGTCTCCATAATATTGGTTGGTATTTGGTATTCCTGAAAATATGGTTTTATTGTCTCCGTAATATTGGTTAATGTTTGGTATTCCTGAAAATGTTGTTTTATTGTCTGGGTAATAAAAGTTGATTCAGTGATCTTCCTAAGCAGAGTTTATTAGGTCCAGGGGTATGGAATGCCCATACCAGATTTGTCAATATGAGCTTTTCCATTTTCCGGCAAGTTCATTTTTCTAGGCTACTTGTCCGTGGACAGGTAAGTACCAGGGCAAATCTTGGAACAGTACTAAAAAGATCTATGAGAAAAGGTGTCTTTATGTCATTAGCTTGAGTTGCTCCACAGGCTTGAAATTCTTGTAAAAGCAAATGAGAGTTTTGACTAGATTTTCATATATTTTAGGTTCTACTGATGTTGAAAATGGTTTCAACTATATAACATTTAGAGAAATGACCTCTGCCCATAAAAGACATATTTTTCATCCAATCAATATAAAATTTGGCTGCATGATAATGGGTCACCCAAATATCATACCAAAAATGTTTGAGTGATATCCATCTCTATTATTCTGAGAAAATGATTTTCAAAGTTTCAACTTTATAACATATCGAGAAATTACCTCTGCCCATAAAATACATATTTTATATCTGATCACAAGAATTTCGGTTGACTGATAAAGGGTCACTAAAGGATCATTCCAGTAAAATTTGGTTGATATCCATCGATAACATTCTGAGAAAATGATTTTCAAAGTTTCCACTATATAATATTTTGAGAAATGACCTTCACCCATTAAATACATATTTTTCATCAGATCACAATAACTTTTGGTAGACTGATAAAGGGTCACTGAAGGATCATTCCAGTGAAATTTGGTTGATATCCAACCATTAGATTCTGAGACTAGAGGCGCTTGAGCGCCTGATTCGCTCCACAGGCCTGAATACCCTGAAAATGATTATTAGAGGATGATAAAGCTGTTAAAAATAAGGATCATTCCGGTGAGATTTGTTTGACATCCAAAAATGAAAATGTCAATACTAACAGAATGTTACTGCATAATACACTGGTATTTTGTCCACAAAATTTTTGATTGTAGATCTTTCGGCTTTTCATTAAACACCACTATAAGGGTGTTACTTCACAATAATTGTTTGTCACCAAAACAAAATTCTATCTAATGATGACAAGAAGTAAAATATTAAATCCAATATTTTTATTCAGCCCAATGCCTTAGAGTGCAGTCAACTGAGCTTTTTCTTCCCCACTCTGACCTCTTTGTGCAGAGTCACCCTTCATTCAACTAAACTGACCAATTCTAAGGGGGTATCTCAGGCTCCCTATTTCACCTAATGTTTCTACACATTTGGATTCTAACAAAACTTATGTTCCATCTAACCTACAATCTTTACACCCATTAAATTTAATGAGTCCAAAAAAATTCATCATTTAGGTGATACCAAAAAGGTGGTCAAATATTCACTTTTTTATGTTGAAATGTCCTCTGCCAATATAGAGCATGCTGTTCATCTAATCAAATATTTTTTGCAGCCTGAAACAACTTCACAGAAATAAAATTCCTATGATGTTTGGTTAAAATCCATCTGTTTGAACTTTGAAAAAAGTTTGTTTTACCCAATTTTGGGTATTACAGCATACGACATATCAAAAGAAATGACCTCTGACAATAAAATACATATTTTGCATCTGATCACAATAATTTTTTGCAGACTGATAAAGTATCACTAAAGAATCATTCCAGTGAAATTCGGTCCATATCCATAAGCTAGATTTTGAGAAAATGATTTTCAAAGTTTTCACTATATAACATATAGAGAAATGACCTCCGCCCATAAAATACACATTTTTCATCTGATCACAATAATTTTTGGTAGACTGATAAAGGGTCACTTAATGATCATTCCAGTGAAGTTTGAATAATATTCATCAATTACATTCTGAGAAATTAATTTTCAAAGTTTCCACTATATAACATATAGAGAAATGACCTCCGCCCATAAAATACATATTTTCCATCCGATCATAATAATTTTTGGTAGACTTATAAAGGGTCACTCCAGGATCATTCATGTAAAATCTAATTGGTATCCATCAATTAGAATCTGAGAAAACTCACCTATTACCATATATGGAAATTAGCCACGCCCACTACAGCCATGATTTTTAACCGATTAGAATTCTTTGAAGGAATCTGATAGAGGGTCACCCAAGGAACATTCCTGTGAAATTTGATTGAAATCCATCCAGTACTTTAGGAGGAGAAGATTTTTAAAGTAAAAGTTTACGGACGGACGGACTGACGCACGGACGACGGACACCACGCCATGACAATAGCCCGCTGGCCTTTCGGCCAGTGGAGCTAAAAATGATTTTCAAGGTTTCTACTTTATAATGTATAGAAAAATGACCTCCGCCCATAAAATACATATTTTTCATCCAACCACAATAATTTTTGGTAGACTGATAAAGGGTCACTCAAGGATCAATTAAATGAAATTTGGTTGATATCCATCACTTACATTCTGAGAAAATGCTTTTTAAAGTTTTCACTATATAATATAGAGAGAAATGACCTCAGCCCATAAAATGAATATTTTCCATCCAATCACAATAATTTTTGATAGACTGATAAAGGGTCGCCAAAGGATCATTCATGTAAAATTTGATTGGTATCCATCAATTAGATTGATTGATTGAATGGAGTTTAACGCTGCTTTCAACAATATTTCAGTTATAACGCGACGGCTGGAGCACCTAACAATGGATTCCTGGTATTTCTATCACCAGTACAACCACCACATTCTTTCCTAGCCTCCAGCCGCTATCTCACATAGGTCTACGATTATCAACCCATTGGTGAGAGACAAATAGTCGGAAAGAATGAGTGCCGCCGTCGGTCCATCAATTAGAATCTGAGAAAACTCGCTTTTTACCATATTTGGAAATTAGCCACGCCCATTAAACCCATGTTTTTCATTGGATCAAAATTTCTTGAACAACTTTGAAAGAGGGTCACCCGAGGATCATTCCTGTGAAGTTTGGTTGAAATTCATTCAGTAGTTTCTGAGAAGATTTTTAAAGAAAAAGTTTATGACCAAACGCACTTACACACGGAAGGATGCATGACGGACACAACACCATGACAATAGCCCCAGTGGCTTTCAGCCAGTGGAGCTAAAAACCATGTTTTCTCAATATTTACCATTCCTTTTTTGGGGGGTACAAGTTCAATTTGATCCTGGCCAAGTGAGAAATAAACTTACTTGTCCATGGACAACATTAGTATTTCCACACCCCTGAGGGCCGTCTAAAAAAATCACAAGAGCACAGCACCTACACCCAGCTGTTGAAGGCTTTTATAACTTGGTCATTCTTTTCTCGCTTTAGTACCACTTGAGAAGTTACAAATTGTCAAGTCTCGTTTTGCACAGTGACACCAAGGCTCTTTGTTTTATTTGAAATTAACTGAGCTAGTGGTTGTCCAAGGATAACTACTTTTGAGACTAAATTTCTATATCTGTCCTTGACCTATGAAGAATTGATATATAGCATATCAACTTGACAAAAAATATAGGAAATATTATTTGTCAATTTAAAGACAAAATTCATTTTTAAATTTTATATCGTTAATATATTAATTTCAGATACCAAAAACTCATTTTGGGAATAAACTAGAATGATATATAGGCAAAATTTGATAAAGCTTAAGTTTTTCTTTCCAGGTGCTTTTTTCCTAGCTGAAATTATTTTTTTGTTACTCTTTTCCCGTTACTTTCTTTCCATTTACCAATCTAGGACAGCTTAAATTCAGAATTTTACCTTCAAGCTCTTTTTTTTTCCAAATGGCACATCAACTTGTAATGGCCAGCAATTGCACCTAGTTATGTTCACCTCCATCACTAAATGTAGGTAGTAGGTAAGCTTTGGATAAGCTTACTTTTAACATTTTGACCTTTAACTTGGAGTAATCTGATGTACTGTTTTTCAATGACACATCATAATTATGGTGGAAAATAATTGTTCAGATGTTTGTTTTTTTTTAAATCCAGGTATAATTGTAGGAGCTATGATCTTGACAAGCACTATTAAATTTTTGTCCAAGATTTCATCAAGATAATCATTCTGACCAATTTTCAGGTTGATTGGGCTAGAAAATGGCCTCTAGGTTGTCCACAAGGTTTTTCTAAGATTTGACCCTGTGGCCTAGTTTTTGACCCCACTTAACCCTATTTCGACCTTGTACAAGATTATTCAACATAATAATTCTTTTTCAGGTTGATTGCGCTAAATATATGGCCACTATAGTTTCATAAAGGTTTTTCTAAGATTTGACCCTGTGACCTAGTTTTTGACCCCACTGGACCAATTTCAAACTTGTCCTAGATTTCATCAAGATAATCATTCTGACCAGTTTTCTGGTCATCTCATATCGACAACTATGCCTGGAAAAGGGATTGAAAGGGATAATTCTCAACAGAACCCAAGGACTGACACTAACACCAGTCCTCAGGCCCAAAACCTGTAACTATTGGCAAAATCATTTCCTATCTATCTCATTTTTCCTTGTTCATTTTTTTTAGTTGCCTTTCCAATACTAATATTTTAATTGTCCTTCAGAAAACTTTGTGGGAAAAAAAGAAATTGCTGGAAGCAATTTTTTTCCCCCTACAATATTTTTCACAAAATTTTCTCCTGCTAAATATCAAATTTTTGGAGGACTTGTTTTCTTCAGGATTGACCTGTAAGATTTAGAGATTGTTCAGGCTGGTGGCAAAAAGTAGTGTCAAACCCTGGAACCACTGTTCCAACTTATTTGTCACCATAACGGGGCCCGTTTTTCAGCCGGGCCACAATAAGAAACCAGCTCTTTGTTCTGGCTGACAAGATGCTGCATACGGTTTTCAAATTATACCCTGCTTTGTGCTTGCGTGCAAAACGGGTTTAATTTGAAAACGGTTTGCAACATATTGTCAGCTGGAACAAAGAGCTGGTTTCTTATTGTGGCCCAGCTGAAAAACGGACGTTGTTCGGGCGACAAATAAGTTGGCCAAAGGTTCTCAAATCTTGTCTCCAAGTTCTCTCAACCCTTAAAGATTCTGGAAATTCATTTCATAAGCATGAAGTTTTGTACAGACAGGCAACAGGAAAGCAATAAGCTCAAAGGACTGAGGTCCCAAGTCTGTAGCAGGAGTAATAGGATCTTGTCATGATAGTCATCTGTCAGTATTTTAGGCCAAAAAAAAAATTAGGTGTGTTTCCGGTCGTCCGACCGACCCTAGTTTTTCCCTCCGACCCTGTATTTTTTTTTTTGTCACAAAAAAAAAAAAAGAAAGGAAGAAAGAAAATCGCCGATCTCCGGTAATAAATATTGAACCGGTCTAACACTGATTTTCCAGGCATTTTGATCGTTTCTGGTCTCATTCCAATCCTGTTGATAACGTACGTCGTCTTTCCCCGTTTGACAAAATCGCGACGTCCAATATCGTCGGCGGAAATTCCGATCATGTTTGTGAATTACTCTCGAAGTAGCTACAATTATTAGTTGACGTTGACCATTCAATTACTCAATAAATAGAAATGTATCTGCAAAAAGACGAACATTTCTTTTTCTGATAATTTCAATTGACACATGAACTAACAGAGTATGAGAATCCATAAACATTTTGATTGTTTACAGTGAAATCTCGCGCTTCCCGCCAAAATGTTCACAAAAGAAATATACATGTAGTCCAGATCGCGCGTGAATATTTTAATCGTCCGAGGTTGTTGAATGGCAGCTCCGCTTCCGAATTTCCCTTTTTCTAGATCATTAGGGTTTTTCCTCTTTGAAACTACTCAACTTTGCATCGGTACATAAATTATCAAGCGCAATTTTACTGAACTTGATTCAAAACAAATTGTTCAGCTGTTACGCGATCAAATAAATAATGAATTCTTTCTCCGACATCGATCTTTTTGAATCTTTTAAAATTAAAATAACTTACTGTACACTTAATATATTAAATCCTAATCACAATATACGAGGGTTAAAGGCGCGTTAAAATCAAGAGAAACCGTTCACAATTTCAATATGATGTCACTCAAAGATTTCACCGAGATTGAGCAGACATCAAAAATGCCGACGAAGACCTGCACTAGCTTCAATATAAATACGTCTGTGAAACGTTTGAGGAATGTTGCCTAGCTCTGCAGGTGTTTAAACTCTGAAGACTGAACGCGGGGCGGGCATCGGCCTAACTCGGACAGTGTTTGTTTTTATATAGTGACGTACCCTTTAGTTGCGTGTTTTGTTTAGTTGAATTATTGAACATAAAGGAATAAAAACATCTATTTTGTCAACATAATAAAGGCACTGTCATTTGTCTTGCCTCGTTCTGCGTCCTGTTTATGACACAGTGGTTGCGTCTATAAAACGAGAAACGTTCAACTTCCATCAACCGTTGAATTTAGAAGCCGTTCGTTCCACAGCTCCAAATTTTGAAATAAGTTTACCTTTCATGCAAATATAAACAGCCGATAGGGGCTGGTTAAATGAATTTATCTGCATAATCTCTCTTGATTTTGATGCTCACTCCAATCTCGTAGATTTCCGGAGCCGGGATATGGTCTGAACTTTTGTTCCATATTTGAAACCTACGCGGTTTAATATATGAACTTTTCTTTTTCACCAAAGAGTTTGCCCAATAAGCGATTCCTTTAAAGTGATATTTCCGCAGAAATAAATGCCATGTCTAGATATTGGGGTACATGTAGATTCAAACACTTAAATTTTGTTTCAAATAGAGATACATTGAAAACGGTTCCTGACATCGTCGGGTGATAAACCCTCGTTACTATAGCTTGAATATGTATTTTTAACCTAGGGTCCTGGTCAACCTATGGTCACGGATAATAAGCATATTATAACTTGTCATTAATTTTCCCATATTTTGATTTTAATGAAAACACTTGTCATCGCCCAAGACCAAGACCATTTAACTACTCTCTTCATCCTAAATCATTGAAGAAGGGACAATAAATCTCATATAAATCAACAGTATTGAGATAAATAGGGGGTTTTGAGAGTCTGGACGCTACCATAGAATAATGAATTGTAAAACAGAAAATTATGGAAATGGTTTAATGTTGCATTATGATCGTGTTGATTAAGTGTTCCAACTAATGCTTTGCTTTGCATTTCTTTTAATTTTTCGAGTGTTGCCGACAGTTATTCAGACGGCCAATTTCATCGCGCCTGTCTTCTTATTCCATTGTTCGATCATTTGGATAAAAGCAAATATCGCCTGCAAATATAGCCGCGGTTAGAAAAAAGTCATGATGTCATTTCATAGCGCCGGAATATAACTTACTTCAAATTTAAAATTATAATCCTTATCAAATTATCCTAGTGATGAAGACGCGAGAAAATCATTAGCTTTCTTGTCTGATCCATTTTCGATATGACGTCACTCTATAAATTTCTCGGGGAATGACCAAACTTCAAACGCGCCGCCAAATTCCTGGCTCAGTCGAGGGCATCTGTGTTTTCACTACGACACGCTTTTCTCTCGTGTGTACTCGACAGCCTTCTTAAATCGCATAAATAGTGGAATTTAACATATAGCTGGCCTTCTTTAAAAAGGTAGATCTAATTTGTTTTCGCAAACCATATTCAGTTATTCACGTCGGAACTTACCGATCTTACCGATCGGCAACCTTGAGATTTGAAAGCCGTTGGTCCTCTGGATGATTGATTGTAAAGACGTAAATAAATATCAAAACTGCTTTTTTTTAATGTCCATACAAATAAAAGGGGACACAAAAATAAGCAATCAATCGGAACTGGCAAATTGCACACGTCTTATATATATGTATGCGTTGATTCAAATGCCGACGACGTACTCGTACACTTCTGAGATAGGGATACTGACTGAAACGCGATTATCGGATAATAGAAACATCCACTTAATAGCAACTTTTCTTCTGACATATAAGAGTTGCTAATTAGCGTATTTCTCTGTATTAAGCACAAAGTTCTAGTTTGACAGAATCTGAAAGTTCTCTATTTGCCTAATTGTTTACTTGATTAGCAGATTAAGAATGTGATTAAGTTAAGTTTAATTACAAATTATTTGTTATCATATAATTTATGTCTTATTGCTTCAAATTTTAATCTTCATACTATGATACTGAAGCACACAAATACAATAAATGAAAGGAGAGAAAACAGAAATATTTTTGAGGGTAGGCTCCGTACCCCCTTCAAAAGAAATCAACTGAGGAAGGGATAACTGAATTACATGTAGTATATATATTTTTTCACTTTGATTGATGTTGAACTAGGGTGCCCTCGATAATACAATAGCACTTACAAATGTGAAAATGTAAAAGTAAGTCTAATGAAAGTGATTTTAATAAATTGTTTTGAAATTTTATAAATTGTTTTGAACTTAACATTATTTTATTTTGTGTCGCATTGAACTAAATATCTATAAATCAGTTTAAAAGCAATCTGTGATATTTTAAATACTCTGTGACTTGGAAACCACTACATGACCAAAAACTGATTATACCAGGATACAATAATCAAAGGAAACAAACGTTTTGTTTATTTGTTTTTGACCTTTAGTTTCTTTTTTCTAACCAGACAGATTCGTGTTATGAAAATACATAGCCACATTTAACTCCCTGACTGGCCATCGAAAAAAAAAAAAAAAAAAAAAAAATCGACCTACCGACCCTATTTCAAATTTTCATACAATAGGAAACACACATATTTTTTTTTTTGGCCTTACTTCCATTTCAACAAATCTTTCAGTTATGTTCTTGCAATATTTAACTACTCCTGGGGATATTCAACTATTCATGTTACAAGTCTTGCATTAAGCAGACTGAACTTAAACACAAGATGTGTTTGTGAAATACAAATGCCCCCAAAACAGTTTTTTTTTTTTTTTTTACGAATTTGACCTTGACAGCAGCAGATGCGTATCATTGAGATCTATCATCATACCAAATATGAGCATTATATCTTGAATAGCCTTAAAAATATTGGCTATGTTTAGCTCTCTGTAAAAGTTTTGCAGATAGACAGACGGACAAAGATAAAACAATATGCCCCCAATCTTTTAGATGCAGGGGCATAAAAATGCAGGATATGGATATCAAATTCCAATGAAGAAGCAATGTCTTCAATCAATACATTATGCAGTGATAACTTTTCCATTTCTTCCTTGTTTTGAAAAAGGGCCCCTTTTCAATTGGATAAGTAAATTATTGTACCTTCTGGTAACAGATTTACTGGAATATAGTTTTTAGGTAGCCATGGATTGATTGATTGGAGTTTTACGCCTCTTTCAACATTTTTCAGTTTTATCAGGCAGCTGGAGCACTTAACAATGGATTCCTGGTATTTCACCAGTACAACCATCACATCCTTTCCTAGCCTCCAGCTGCTATCTCGCATAGGTCTACGATTATCAACCCATTGGTGAAACACAAATAGTCAGAAAGAATGAGTGCCGCCATCATTACTAAACAACTTTTCAACATAAGATATTGATTCAATGACTTAACCATGAAAGAGAAATTTCATTGGCAATATTCATAGTATATATGTGTAAGGTCCATCAGCAGGTGTATGTTTTATAGCTCTCAGCTGTAAGTGAGCTCATACAAGACCTAAAGCAAACATAGGCATTTAGCTGAAAAAAAGTCAATACCATCCAAGGGCAGACAACTCAAGCATGAAAACGAGCAAGGAAAGGTACCTTCAAATTTTGATATCACGACTAGACAATGTAAATCTACAGCATGTGAACAAGAAACAAGAGTGCCATCGTCACAAAATACGCCGCCACATTGCTGCTGTTTCACAGAAATAATTGTAGACACTACTTATTTTGACAGAACCAAATTGAAAATGACCAAGTTTCATTTAAATCAAGACAAAAAGTTAGGAGGAGTTGCCTTCACAAGGCTGCAATTTCAATAAGCCCCAGGCACTAAGTTTTAAGGGGGCATAATTCAGGGGAAATAAATGAGCCATGAAATCCTTGATCCATGTACATCTTCAAATTATGGTGATGACATTGACCAAGTTTCATTTAAATAAAGACAAAAAGTAAGGAGGATTTGTGTTCAAAAGGCTGCAATTTCAATAAGCCCTAGATACTAAGTTTTTAAGGGGCATAACTCAGGCAAAAATCAACAAACAATAAAATCCTTCCTTCATGCACATCTACCAATTGAGGTGATAACATTGACCAAGTTTCAAGATCAAGCCAGAAACTTAGGAGGAGTTGCGTTGACAAGAAAAGTGGACCCAGAGACTAAGTTATCAAGGGGCATAACTCAGGCAAAAATCAACGAACCGTAAAATTCTTCCTTCATGCACATCTACCAATTGAGGTGATAACATTGACCAAGTTTCAAGAAGATCCAGCCAGTAGTTGAGGAGGAGTTGCGTTGACAAGAAAAGTGGACGGACGTATGGACGGAGAAGATGACGCCAATATACGTCCGCCTCCGGCGGCGTATAAAAAATTCATTGGGCACAAAAAATGAACCTGTGTGTCCATTGCTACCTTAATGGAATATAAAAGGTACCGCCCAGATAAAAAATCTGTTTCTCAAGTCACAATTCGATATCCCCACTTCAAGCATAATGAAGTTTGGTATCATTAAAATGTTTCATGAGGTTTTTTTGTCTTTTTTTTTTTTTTTTTTTAAAGATGGTCTTTTTCATTTCAACTTGGTAGTGCACTGTGGCATTCAACATCCATGACTAACTGTTTGTCTATCCAAATTTTTTTAAAAAAAATCAATTTAAATTAGACATTTTTGTCGGCAAGTTCACAAATTTTATCTTTGCTGTGGAGCAGAAAATTTCAATTTTAGTATCTGCAAAACAGAAGATATTGAAGAAAAAGTCATTTTATCTGGACATTTTGGTGGGGGCAAAATGTGTTCTTTATCGCAGGATCAAATATACAACAAAAGCAATCCAAAATTATTTGTATCTTTTTTTTAATTGAGATTTTACGATTAAAAATGCTGGTCAGATGATGACACATGTTTTATAGCTAAATGATATATTTACAAAATATGCAGTGACTTCTGATCATATGAACATAGACTCAAAAATACTTGTGAAAAAAAAATCTACATTACAAAATGTATAAAGTTTGTTTCTTTGTATTTTTTCATTTTCTGTACAACTCAAAAAAGAAGACATACATGTTTCAAACACAAATTATACAAGTATAAAAGCTACGTAAAATGTAATTTTCTCTCTCTTTAAGTCAAACTACCTACATTCAACAATAGAAATTCTATGAGAAATATTAACATAAATCATACATGAATATTTCAGCTTCAAACGATATGATGTGTTTTACAACACAAGACAGAAAACCAAGTTTTTTTTTTTTTTTTTTTTTTTTTAAATCAGTTTTTATTCAAACAATATTTGAATACAAAAATTTGAATCAAACAAGTGGCTTACCATAGCCATTGCTTTTACAAAATCACTTCAAGTAGCCATCACGAGTGCATTAGTGTCAAATTGAGACCAGCCAATATCAAGATTAACCATTCTTCTCAAATTTGGATTCCTTCTATCTTAATGATGCAACTTATTGATATGGAGAAATGAATACCCTGAAAATTTACCCTATTGTTAAATTCAGGCAATATATGATCAGAATTAGTCAAGTTGCAACTTATTGTATATTCGGGTTGTTGTCATTTAATTATTCAACTAACTTCCTTGCATAAAACATCCAAACACACCATGACATTTTGAGTTGCACAGAAAATTCCTTAAAAGGGCATAATGAGAAAAATAATGGAGATTTACCAAATTTTAATTTATCATGAATATAACAGCAGCATAGACGATAAATAGCAATTATTTGAAAATGAGTTATTAAACATGACCATCTGACCATTTTAATTTTTTTTAAAACCAAATCTCATTTATTATCGAAAAAGCACAAAATAATTTATGCCATTTCCAGCCTAATATTGGCTGGGCTCAATCCAGAAAGAACACATTCTGCACTCGGGCTTTACAAAACTTATAATTGTAGAGCTTTGGATAGAGGGAGCAATTTGATTTTATTTGTTTTTCACACAAGACTTAGTGATACTAATTAGACTCGCTTAAACCTATTCTATTAAAATACTAAGCTTTTTTCAACATCTCTGCAGATAAAAGCTTTAGGAAATATTGTCAGAAATAAAGTATTTTCCAAAATATTTTTTATTCAGAGGACCAAAGATTTTCAAAACTTCAAAAATCATAATCATTCTGAAAGTCATCTACGCTCTTCTTTGTTTTTAAACAGTTTTAACTATTCCTCAGCGATTGGTTTAAGACACGAGAGTAGTAAGTATCACTATTTTTGGAATGTCATTGCTCCAACTTAGCCAAGACTCTAGTACATAGTAGAAAATCATACAAACCTTAACCCTGTTCTGCAAGATAAAGTGCTTGAAAGCTTTTTTCCCAATTCATCATTGACATTGCTTATGAAGAATTACCTCAATTTTTTACAAATAAAGCTGAGTTTATAAAATTCGTACAGGGTTTAACACCACTTTCAACAGCTCAGTTTTATTGCAATGTCTAGTTTAACCACATTTCATCTAAACCACATCTTGGGTGATCGTTGGTTTAGCTGTGGAAAGAACTCGCAATTCGAGTTTTTACAGCAAAACACATAACTGATCCAACTAGGATACCTTACAAATCAAGCAAACCTGCCCGCAAACACTTTACCTTACGGTCTCGATTAGGCTGTGATCCATGGATATAATGGTATATTCTCTTCAAATACATCAGTGTCTTTATAAATAACAATTATAAATGAAGCATTGCTCAACATCTAATACTATATTTGTTGACAAATTGATATCAATGTATAACTATTCTTTAAAGAGGTATAAACACCCTTGGCCTTATTATTACCTATTACTCTTTCTTTATGCATTAGATTTATTTTATCCCCAAAAAAGCCATTAGAACTTTAAGAGAATATACCATCACATCTTTTTATCAGATATAGATAGAAGGGGGTAAAGCATTTTGAAATCGTTTTTTCTCAAACAAAATACAGGTACTTATTGGAATCATCACAAAATGATTTCAAATGAGATCTTTTAACATCAGACAATAGACAGTATTGTCAGGCTATTTCTATCTAAAATTAATCTCCCCCCTCTGTCTGTGTTTCTGACAAGCTGCAAATTTCAGGGCCTGAATTCAGTCATTTAGCAGTTGATCAAAGCTACAGTATTGAGTGTCAAGTATTCATTTTTTTTGTTTCCTTTCTTTTCAAGTGTGCATAAATAAATAGTTTAAGTAATCAGTCATGCAGACTTTCAACACTAAGTCATAGTCTATTAATACTTAATTTTTTGCAATGGAAAGAATTCAGACCCTGAAAATTGTAAGTAACAATGAAAATATCATCATATATACTGATAATTTAAATGTGGAAAATTTTACCATGATTATATATCAACTATACAAAACAGCACCCTGCACATGATTTGTTTTTTCCTTATGGTGTTTCAAAATTAAACTCAATTGCTCTACATTCATCCAGAAATTAAGTATCAATTTCAATAAGGGTTTCTTTTAACATTTCAAATAAATGACAAAAAAAGCTTTTTTGTACGAACTCTATACGGTTTGGATTATACATTTACATCAATTTTGTCCTTGACAATAGGACTACAGCATTTGGAATTGTACATCTTCAGATCTTTCAAAGCAGCTTGCTCATATGCTTCATATGGTAATATTTACATTAATGTTTGGAATGAAGAGCCTTAATTTGAACCTCTATGGGGAAAAGGTCACTTTCAACAGTACATACATAACATGACACCCCCCCCCCCTCCCCCCCCCCATTAGTGATTTGCAGAAGTTTTACATTCACCCGAGCCCCATATTTTTGACTAAGTGTTCTACAGCAAAGGAGAATTTTAATTCCAACAAAGCTTCTGTCAAAAGAGTAGATCTTTATAATTTAGTGTGATATTTGGATTATTTGATAACCAAACCACATCTCAGTGAAACTTGACATCAAACAAATTCTCAGTAAACCTATCAGTCAGTCATCATTGTACACATGAAATCAAATGACAAAATGAAGCACCTAAATGATTTATAAATAAATATACACGAGATGCTGACCAATATACAAACTTTATGGCTAAACCGTTGAATACTGCTGATTCCCAAGAATTCATGACCAAATGATACTTGAGTGAAAGAGACTGGTTTTATCTATTCCTTTTTTCAGGTTAGAAATACCATTAATTAACAGAATGCTACTGCTACTTCATCATCAGCCCTCTTTATAATGAATTTGTTTTTGACAATCTACATAAAAATTTTGTTTGAGACAGAATTGTCTTGTGAAATCTGTAAATCATGGTAATCTTTTCATGCATAGGGAATGACTCGTATCTATTTCTTAACCTCTTACCTTTCAATTTTTTTTCTAACCTAACAATTCCCTAGAAAAATATGGCTTAACTCAACTGAGGTATAGATAAGCGGGGGTAACACTAATCTAAAATCTTTATCATTGAAAATCTATGTTGTTGGTACTCATTTGAAACATCTAATCAGGATGATTCCAATGAATACTCATAACATAGAATTTATGCAAAAATAATTTCCAATTATTCTATTTGGAAATCCAAAATAACCCCTCTTATCTTTAGCTCTTGATTAATTGGTACATTACTTTAGCTCTGAAGCCAACCAATATGACCACTGTTAATTATCATTTAAGCACTTTGCACTTCTTTATCATAAATACTTTACATATAAATGGATGGATTTGTGCCAGATTGTTTAGGGTCTGTATGATGCAGACACTATGTACTCTAGCACTCTACCAACTTTCACCATTTCAATGGGTTAGCACAAAAACTATTGTAAGCACCTATACATTCCTACAATAGTTTTGAGCTGACCCATCAATTTGTTCTTCTATAAACCCATAAAAGTAGAACTTGAAATTGCCACAAACTATTTTCATAAGGGCAATTCAATAGCTCAGCTAAGACGGGTATGGATATCACCGTATTTTACTAACTACAGGTTGGTCAGAGTTGTCTAACCTGACTCAGAGTCACTGGAATCGGACGAGCTGGATGAGCTGGTATTGGATGAGGACTCGCTATCAGAACCACTACTGCTACTGGAACTAAGGTGACTAGCTCCACCTGCAGGATCACCTCCCTTTTCATCTGAAATGATATCAGATAAGTAACTCATAATTCTCTCAACTGCATGCTTTACTAAAAAACTTGTACATTTGGCTTGCAAAACAAGAGGGTCATAGTGGCCCTAATTCACTTATATGTCTTAGATCTGACCTCTTGACCTCATTTATAATCTGATCCCACTAGTGCTCTAAAATCTTGTCTGGGACTTCATGAAAATTGTCATTTATAGATTTGGCATCTACAGTGACTACAATGTTTTTCCAAATTTGACCTCCTGACCCTATTTCCAACAAGAGATATCAACAAGTTTAATCTGACCAATTTGCAGGTTTATTGATCCATAAGTAGGGCCTCTAGAGTGGCCACAAGGTTTTTTTTTTCAGATTTGACCTTGTGATCCAGTTTTGGACACCACTTGACTCAATTTCCATCTTGATTTAGATTTAATCAAGACAATCAATCTGACTAACTTTCAGGTTGAGCCAAAAATATAATCTCTAGAGTGTTAACAAGGTTTTTTTTAAGATTTGAACGTTTGAACGAGTGACCTAGTTTTGTTCTTTCTTTCTTTTTTTTTTTTTTAAACTCCACTCTAAATCAATTTCAAACTTGACAAAGATATCATGGAACAACTAATCTTGCAATTTTCAGGTTGATTGAGCCAAAAATATGGTCTCTATCTTCAAGTTTTTTTCTGGGATTTGACATTGTGACCTAGTTTTTGACCCCACTTGACTGAATTTCGAATCTGACCAATTTCCAGGTTGAGGAGCCAAAAATATTGCCTCTTAGAGTGTCTACAAGGTTTTTCTAAGATTTGACCTTGTGACCTAATTTTTGACCCCACTTGATCCAATTTCGAATTCAAACAAGATTTTATCATGACAAACAATATAACCAATTTTCAGGTTAATTGACCTAAAAATGGAGCCTCTAGAGTGACTACAAATTTGTTCTAAGATTTGACCCTGTGACCTAGTAATGACTCCACTTGACCATGTGACCTAGTTTTTGACCCCAATTGACCTAATTTCTTACTCATCCAAGATTTTATCAAGACTGTCAGCCTGACCAATTTTCAGGCTGATCAAGCAAAATGTCGCCTCTAGAGTGTCTACAAGGTAAATGTTGACGACATACATCACACAACCACAAAAGCTCTCATCTTGAGCACTTCGTGTTCAGGCAAGCTAAAAACAAGAGCACCATCTGCAAGGGAAACTCCCTGCTGCAGGTGCTGGATAATGCATAAATCCTAGTAAAAACAATGCTTTCAGAGTTGACCCACTTGATTGTATGGATAGCTCTTGTGATAGTGAACATTCATATAAAGTTTCATAAAGAATAACAATATACATGAGCCAATTTTGTTCTACTTATCACATAAAATATGGTATCTGGAATAATCAGCAGAACAATCTCATTTTAACATCTATGTTAAAGTGAGGAGAATAAAATTGGTGTCAAATAAGACTCAAAATATAAATTTTATTGACATAGTTTCATCTATCTTTTCAGCAAAAAAATTCTTTTTACTGAAAACTAGTATTGCCAGAGCATTGAATGTGAAAGAAAACCATTTGTTTAATCAATGACATAGAAAAATTCATAGTAAATACAATGGTTTGGATCTATCAATGAAATTCAAAGATCTTTCCAGAAACAAATTATTGTCTTAACTCAATCTTTACCTTTCTTTGCTGATTTCTTTGGCCCACCAAGTTGACCCGTTACATCTTGCAGTCGTTTCTCAATCTCATGCCGTTTTTCTTGTTGAGCTTGCTGTTTTGATTTACCAGGAGTCCTTTTAGCTGAATGGAGAAGAAAACATCACACATTCAAGAGCTTTGGCTAAAACATCAACAGCTTACTTGGCTCACTCAGCAAAAGGCTGATTTGAACATATCCATCTTACTTCTGAAAACCATTGACAATACTACAGAATTACATTAATTAATCTACAACATTTATACAAATCTAGAATTATATTAGTTATAATTTGAAAAGATTTCAATTATCTGTATAAATCCTTTTTTTTTATTTTTTAATCCAATGGAACCTCAAAATAATTAGTCTTAAGTTCAAAATTATTATTTCACATACTGTAGTTTCTTGGTTTTCGCTTCAGACATGACATGACATAGTTTTCTAACTCTCGTAGGGTTGATGGCTTGAGAGTTTCAAAATCTATCTCAATCTCGTCTGGATTGGAATCCCGCAAGGACGGCTCTCTGGACTGGATAATATGCACCACTCGGCCCAGTTTATCACCTGCAAAACAAACAGTGGTGTAACCAGTATCTAGTGGTATTGGACAATTGGTTTCAAATCATGATAAATTTACGTCTTATGAAAGAGCACAATCAACTAATGATCCATACTACTATCAGTTCTTAGAACTCATTACAATTCTCAATGAATGTACACTTTGGTATAATAAGGTTCGTTTTAAAACTTATCTTTGGTTTTTATGTAGATAATGAAAAAAATGTTTGTGTTGTATCCTGTAGCATATCTGGAATGGATCTACACTTTAAAACATTGGTGGTCAGAGACCACCAATGGTTAAGTGTAGGTCCATTCCCAGTGTTAGTTTAAAATAAATTGTTTTCTCAATAACAAAGATGTTACCAGAAAATAAGAAGTAGCCTAGACTGAAAAAGAGACAAAAGTGACAGTAATCTTTCAAAACATTAAATGGCTGCAATTTACACATTTATAACCTATTAATTGATTATGAGATTTCTTAATCGATTGTTGTCATTGGAAGTCAAAACCAACTGATTATCAAGTTATATCAATTAATCAGCCCATCACTAGTATCTTGGGTGTTATATTCACAAAAATTTCAATTTATTGCTTTACAGTCTCAAGGCAACATGAAGCCTTATCTTGCATAAACCCCATTTTGTTTTAAACAAATCTTTGTGACATCTTAACCCTTGTCATGCTGAACCCGGAATATTCCTGCTTTGGCAGGAGCTATAGAAAAACATCAGCCTGCACATATGTGCAGTCTGATGTTAGGCTACACCACCTGTTTCTCACTTTCAAACCAGAATTGTCAAAAGATTTAATTTTTCAAATAAAAATTGACCTACATTTGGAACTTTCAGTGCTTTTTGCCCTTTGATTTTCAGTGCTCCAGATAATTTCAAAGGCCATCAGTACAGTACTGATTGAAATAATTTTAAATCAGTACCTGATATTGGGCATCAGTACACAGAACTTTCAGTAAAGAGCAAATGGAAGAAAAGTAATTTTTCGATTCTTTATTATAACCTATAAAACAAGTTTTTGTACCTGAACCTCTTTAACATCAATACAGCAACCCTTCCATTTAATATAGAATTATCTTTCCTTTTTCAATCATTGAGACTAGAAACTGAAAATACGTTTTTTTTTGTATATGAATTTAATAACTGAGACAGTGAAGAACAGAAAAAATACCCCCCCCCCCCCCTCATCCCCAAATGGATCATAAAAATGTTATATGTTTTTTAATTGTATTGAATCTTCTTACATCATATTTTTAATTTTCTCATTTTTTATTTTGAAACTTCAATTAGGTCTAGTTGGCAGCAAAATCATCATCTTAATATTTTATAAAATACGCATAACTACTTGAACCAGGGTAAGCATCAGAAAGAGGAGTCTACTTTCACTTTACTTTCTGTCAGAAGAACAATTGCAATTTACATTTGAAATCTACATTATAACATAGCATCAAAACTGATGATTTATGATGAATAATCAATTTTGAACCGCAGATTCCTGATCAGTAGTCATTTTTGACTCAGATTGTAGATTTCTCTTGTCCAAGCAGACATTCAAATCGTCGAGAACGAAACTGCTTGCTACGAACCTTTTCGTTTTAGGGTCCCTTCGTTTTACTGCCTGAACTTATTTTCAGTGATGGAGTATGTTATTTCGTCCATAAACGCTTTGATAATTTGTCTGGGATTTAGTGAGACCTTTTGAGTAAACCATTGAAAAAGATCCCTATGACGTATGGTGTTTTTCTGTCGATAAGCGTAATTTTGCGGTGACGCCAATCGAAAATTTAGGTCAGAAGATCAGCTGGTCTCACATCATTTCGTAAGGAAAATAATAAGGGTACCAATGCGGGGTACCGCACTGTTTACAAATTATTTTCTCATGGGCCGCATTCCATTGTCACGGGAATAGTCGAAAACGATCGGTAACTTCCGAGTGCACATTTAAAACGTTACTAGCAATCGGGAACCTTCGGCGATGCTACTTTCCAGTTTACAGAAAGTCTTAGCGGGTAACGGAGATGCTCGTCAAAATCGGGAATAGTCGAAATGAAGATCTTAAATTCTGCAAGAGTAACTTCCCTTTGATTACGCGTTCGTACTCAAAAATATCCGTACATGTCCAAAACAATCCGTATCTTTTACGGAGTTTTGCTAAAAATGATGCGTAACAAGTAATTTTACATCCGTAAAATACGGAAATACGGACCTTATCTAGAGCGCTGATTTTGATGCAAATTTTTAACCAAAATTTATTCAGCATGACAAGGGTTAAGCAGCCTAGCTCATGTTTTCTGCACATCAATAATTTAATACAGGGCTGAATCTAGGTTTCCAATAAAGTGGGCCAACTCCCCCATCACATTTTAAAATGTGGGCCAACATGTTTAAGGATTGGGCCACAAGCAGACATTCTCTTTTACACACTAAATTCAAAGTTCTGACTTAGTATCTTAAAAAGAGAGACACAAAAGACAGTGAGATGTGAAGGAACATTTTGTAACAACCTGTATGTCCATTTATTTCATAAAGATATTATGTTGTTGAGATATTTTTTGTCCTTTCATTTTCTTTATAAATCTTTTTAAGGTAAGTAATTTAATTCATTTGGTTCTAAAGGCTTTCCAAACCCTCCCCTCTGTTATACGGATGCTGTATTGATTGCCCATTGGAAGAGAAAGAAATGTGAACAGTCGTGTTTCACAATCACTCACTCTACTGAAAATGTGCAACCAAAACGTCGTAAGTACAACTTCAGTAAAGTTGCACTCACGTGGACTAGACCAAGTATCGATGATAATTATTCCTGATGATAGATGTTGTTGAAAATGAAAGTTTTGATTGATGCATTTTAATAGAGTATAAATAAAGGAATTTCCCGAGAGGATAATCAAAGTTCCAAAATTAAACCATCAAAATCTTGGTGTATCATTCCAATTACGCGAAGCTATTCCATTCAGACATAGACAATGGAAAAATTAATCTAGTTTTCGTACCTGATTCTTATTTATTTATTATCCGACAATTATAATTCTTATGTCCCGATAGAAATTTCTTATCTAAATTAACAGCTTTCGGAAGCTGGGTCGCCTGTCTTGTGTTTAAAGGATATATGTGAAAATTGATTGCATAAAGCTTTATCCATAAGGTGTATTGGTATCACTTACGACTCTATTACCTTAGAATAATACTACACAATAACTGTAGGCTATCTTCACTGAAGCGTTACTTTTATCGAAGAAGCTTACTGAGGATTCTATTTATAGTTACGATTATTCCAGGGTAGATATAAACAGCTTTACACAATACAATATAAATTAGGGGTTTTCTCAACAGTCTCTAAATGTGTTCACGATTAACGCACAGCTTATTTAATTATGCGCCAATCTTTTAAAATGCGCGTGACCTGTGCCGCACGGCCTTATGATTTTTGCGGCATGAACAATTTTAAAGCGGGAATCCCGCAATCCCGCGCCCTAGATTCAGCTCTGTAATAGAAAGAAGGCAGTATAAGCCAAGGTCAAGGCCAAGGAGTAGCACAGTTGACAGTTGACAAGGCTCAAGTAGATATCAACTTTGTACATTACTGCTTTGTTTGTTTGAATGAGTTTTAAAGCTGCTTTCAACAATTTTGCAGTTATATCGCAGCGGCCGGAGCACCTAGCAATGGATTCCTGGTATTTCTTTCACCTGTACTACCATTACACCCTTTCCTAGCCTCCGACTGCTATCTCACATAGGTTTACGATTATATCAACCCATTGGTAAGAGACAAACATCGGAAAGGATATAAGCCGCCACCAGGGATTGGAAGTCTTATGCCTAACCAACTGCGCTATGGTGGTGGCTATTACTGCTTTGTCTCCAGGTAAAAATCTTTTCTATCGCCAAAATTTGATAACCAATCTTGAAGCTTTTCTGTTTTGATAGGGCAAATAACACATCTCAGAATAGCGTATGTTTAAATACAGACACAATGTTTCCTGTTATGGTATTGATCTCCTCATTGATGTGCCTTACAAAGCAGGTGAAAGGGACTCCCAATCACAAACAAGTCTATGTATTATTTTTCATCATTGAAATCAGAGCCAAATTGATACAAGTATTCATGTTAAAAGCAATCATTGGACTATTCTGAGTCATGTACATGCAACTCGACAATAAAGAAAGAGTTTTTGTATTGCGTAGATGATCAGTTTCTCCTATTTTCCAAAAGACAATTTTAGATTTCTAATTCTAATGAAACTAAATGCATTTTACCGTACCTTTTTGAGATCGTTATCAGTGTTTCTCAGGTGCCGGGGTTGGAAGGGTCATTTTTTTTTTAACCCTTGTCATGCTGAACCCGGAATATTCATGCCTCGACGGGAGCTATAGACAAACATCAGCCTGCACAAAATGTGCAGTCTGATCTTTGTCATAGCACCTGTTTTTACTTTTTTTAAACCAGAATAGCTCAAAGGATTGATTTTCACAATGAATTCCCTCTCACGTTTAGTGCATTTGGCACTTTGGTCACTTAGATTTTATTGCAAATTTGTCAAGATTTTTTATTCAGCATGACAAGGGTTAATAATGGATTTGCTTTGTACTATATTTATCACTGACAGGGCTCCAGATGAGAGGAAGTTAAGACGATCTAAATCTGTTGTTTCTAATCCAAAGCTATGTTGTGGGTACTCATTGGAATTTGATGAGACATAACAATACAAATTCCAATGAATAATCACAATATAGTATTTGAATGAATAATTATTTGTTTTGAAAACTAAACAAATCTCTTGAATAATCCCCCTTCCCCCCTTTTCAAGATATTTCAGCCTTAAAATGTTTTTTTCTAAGATTTGACCCAGAGACCTAGTTTTTGACCTGACTCTACCAATTTCAAAGTTATCAGAGTAATCATGCTATAAAACAGACCAATTTTTCAAAGCATTTGAGTCAAATTTTTTACCCCTAGAGTGGTCAGTTGTTTTTTTTTAGTGTCCACCTTTGAGTTAACACAAGGTTTCCCAATATGTGACCATGTTGCCTAGTTTTTTTAACATGTCTTAGATATCATGAAGACAAACACTGTCCTATTTCAAGTCATTTGAGTAAAACGTGACTTCTAGAGTGTAAACAAGACACCCGACAGAGCTAGATCACAATATCTCAATGAGCTAGCAATGATGTGATGATGAGTTTAAAATGCAGATTATGGATAGGATAATTAACAGGTGGAAATAAAAATATGGGAGTGAAATTCAAAACGGCAGTTTTTTTCTGTACATTTTTTTTAATTGAGTTTACTATCAAAATTATTTTTCAAATTGTATTTGGCTAAAATGATTTACACATTCATATTGTATTTGTCCAAAATAAAGATTTAAACATACAAACAATTTTCATGTTTATGGTGAAAATGATGGTCATATGGGTAAAATAGACGTTCAAATGTATAAGTAAAACTAATTTAATAGTTTTTTACTTATTTTTCTTTAAAATCAATGAAAACTCAAGCTTATAAGGTAACACTTCACACTCAAACAAAAATTCTTACTCGCATCTTTTAATATCAATATCTAATAAAGTAGTAAATCAATTTTACTATAATTTTAGGATATTATTAAAGGTCCAAATCTTGCAATTAATGTGTTTTGTGGATACAAAATCATCCAATTATACATATAACTGCACAGAGGCTCCTTTTACCTTCATGATTAGACTACTCAGCATTACCCTTTTGCTGATTTCAACAGGTAATTTTGAAGTTGTAAACATTGGCAGTCATGAAACTCCAATTTTTTTATGACTGTGTACATCAAAAGAATTCAAAAGATTCTTCAGTGATTCAACCATCTCCTGTTATATATATAATATTTATTGTTTTAACTGAAAACTACCTTGTTTTATTTTGAAGAAGCCAACATCTTCAATTTTATAAATTTACTTGAAAGAATAAGAGGCGCTTACATTTGCAAATAAAATTGTTGTTAACAGGAAATTATGTACCAGGTGCATTTACTTCTTGAATAATGGTTATTCTATTATTGAAAATTAGTTTAGATGTTTTACAGAAAAACAGTGGTAGATCTTTTGAGCCTTAAATCAATTTTACTCTAATAATATATTGAGAAACTTTAATAATATTTATTTGATGTGCCTTAACTCTGCAAGTCAAAGGTTTGTACCCCTAGATTTTTCTTTGTACTCTCAATTTTTTTTTTTACTTAAACCTAATGGGCATGCTGTCCAATGATTTCTGACTTGTTAGAAGTTTTATTGCCATAAACATTCTTATTAGAGTTATAGACATTTAAGCCAAGATATTGACAGACCAACAAGACACAGACTGATCTCAATAGCTCACTTTGAGCACTTCATGTTTAGTAGAAATAACTGGGAAAATAACAATTTTATCTTAGGGACCCAGACTTCAAGAGTTCAATATTTAACATATTTACCATAGGGGCATAGGTATTTCACAAAAAATCCACGGGACCTAGGGGCTATGGGTGAGTGGCCCCCTGCTAGGGCTCCGTACCGGTTCCCGATATATATCGAATACCGGTATTTTACATTCGATAGATATATCGGATCGAATGTTTCTGTATCGGAAAAAATATCGATCAACATTAGAATACGAAACATTAATAGAATAATTAGAAAAAGAACACAATTTTCAATGTTTACAGCTGCGAAAATGGTAAGACTCATTGCCTGTCAACTAAAGTTTGGTCCTTGTGCATAATTGCAGTATTTCTCAGGACACTAAAAAATAAATGGTCATTCAATTTAAATTTTTAAATTCAATTCAATTTTAAAGGAAATGGCCTACCTGCCCTGTTAAAAAAATAAACATCCCTTTTTATCAATTTTTAATCTGTAATTCAAGCACACAAAGACAGTTAATTAAATCATACTAAATTCTCAACATGAAGGAAAGGGTCTGAATTCCATTCCCACAAGGTAAACTAACTGTCGCGTGTCAGCTCTGGAAACTTTTCTAAAGATAGCCAAAACATCTGGCGTCGGCACCTTTTGATCAGCTGTTTAACCTTTTGTTAAATAAAGTCTTCAAAGTCCTTTACTCCACTTTGAGACTTAACTGTTTATTTCATGTGGATTTTGGCCAGAGAGCCTCGGATCGTTGATTTTTTTCTGGATTATTGAAACAAGAGAGAAATGACCGGTACTTTCTTTTTATACATCTGAATTGTTTACTATCGTAATTTTCGATTTAAAAGATTATTATTTTGTTGAGAAATAAAATAAAATGTCACGATTTGCCCTTGTTCAGTGAAGATTTGTAATTGTGACTACCCGGCTTCAGGCATTCCATTTAATTTTGACCTTTTAATTTAAGTCAGTCTTAACAAACTTTGATTATGTCACGCGGTTGTACATTCAAAAGGAAGAGAGCAAGTATAATTCATTTATTATACATTAGACCATCATGTAAATCTTAAGAACTGAAGCAAATCTTCAAACTTCAAAAGTGTGATGCACCGCACCTGTAGTCTGAGACTGGTATTCGTCACCAACATACAGGACAGACTGGAGTACATTATTGTATTTGCAGTTGCTCAAAATGTGTGTCTTATAAAGAATAACAAACTCTTTTCTGTGTGTTTTATTGAAAATAGGAATATCATATGATATATCGAATATCGTTAATTTTTTATCGATACATATATCGTATCGATAAAACTGACCAATACGGAGCCCTACCCCCTGCTAGTCTTTTTTTTTTGTAAGTTAACAGAATATTTGAAAATTTGAAAGGATTTATCTTTTATTTGGAGTTATACAGGATTTTAATCTGACATCAACAAAATGGGGTCCAAAGGACTCAATCATTGGGATCTTAGGAGTCCTTTATTAAACTTTTGGGAGTCCCTGCTTTAGTTGTTAAAAAGTTTCTTTCGGGCTATAATCTTGTATACTGTAAAGTTGGAGCTATTGCCTGGTTAAAGGTAAAAAAATCTATGGAATGATACAGTTGGGGGGGGGGGGGGGGGGGGGGGGGTTGCTTAATTTCAGGAAAGAATCGAAGACTGTTGTATGCAGGGAAAATGACTAACAATTTTAACTTAGGGGGCCCAGACTTCAAAAATTCAATATTCAACATTAGAGGCATTGGGATTTTCCAAAAAAAAACCTAGGGGCCCAGCCTAAAATCTAGGGGCAATGGGCAACTGGGCCCCTGCTAGTCTTTTTCCCTGTAAAGTTAACAACAGTCTTCAATTCTTTTCTGAAGTTGATTCTCAGAGAGTCTTTGGGAATCAAAGGACTGCTTTTAAGGTCCTCGACACTTAGCATCTCAGATGCACAAAACCTGCATCCCTTAAATTAAAACCCTTTAGAGTATTTTTTAAAATCTTATTTCAGAATCCTTTCTCCAAAATTTTTGGATGATAAAGTATATTTTTTCACTTTTCTCTTTTTATTTGTTAAGATCATCATCATATTGGCCTATGAAGCAAATTCTTTTAAGACGAAAATTTAACAGGTATATAATAGAAAAAATGTTTCCCTTAACATAAATTAAACATCACAAGTTTTTATTTCATGATTAAGACAAATGAAGTTTGTATTATTTTGTACAACACATCTCAGAATAGCGTATGTTCAAATGCAGACATAATCTTATTCCTTTTAAAATAAAATGTATTTTCCTCATTGATGTGCATTTTTTGCAGTCACTGTCACTCAAGTAAAATCAAGAAAAAGTATAGTTTACATCTTTTTTTTGGAATATTGACTATTTTCAATAAAATTTCCCCCTACTTTTTCAATCCTAGTTTAGACACTATTGAAGGTTGAGTTATTGACTCCTTGACCATCAAAATTCTAGTGGTCAAAATTGATTTTAAAGGGTTCAAAAACAACAGAAAGAGAATGTCATGATCTTCTCTGGTAATGAAACCAATTAATTTGCTTAATTTCAAATAGTACATAGATACATCATTGAGGTATAAAACCCCCTTTTAACAGAAATTTCTCTCAAGGGGGTCACAATGACCCCTTTGTTTAAAATTTTAAGGGTCAAAATATTTTTTTTAGGGATCAAAACCCTGGACTGGTTTAAGGGTCAACTTCAAGCCCTGTTAAGTCATGCATTTCATTTCATTAATTAAGGCGTATAGAAATAAGGATTTACTCAACTTGTCCCTGGACAAGAGAATTTTCTACTTGTCTGGTATCAAGTTCTACTTGTCTGCAAAACAGTATACTGAAAAATTGTGAAAAATCAAGAAAATATTGTCGTTTATAAAGAAAATGCTGGACCAGGCATTTTCTTCATTCAAAATATTTATATATTACCCTGTAATAATTATTTGGAAAACTTCCCTTCGATAAATTTCGCAGAATTTCAAGATTTGTCCTATTATTACTTTTCCCCAGATTAGAGACCTTGAAAAATGGTTTTGACAAGTAGAACAAGATGTGTTACACCAATACCATCACCACTGCCATTTTTCAAAAACAGTAGTTTGATATAATACAGTAACCATCACCAAAACAGAATTCAACAAGATCAAATTTCTCGCATATTTTAATTTAACCCTTGTTATGCTGAACCGGGAATATTCCTGCTTTGGCAGGAGCTATAGACCAACATCAGACTGCACATATGTTAGTCTTCATCACCTGTTTCTCACTTTGAAACCAGAATTGTCAATGGATTTAATTTTTCAAATAAAAATTGACCTACAGTTTGTACTTTCAGTGCTTTTTGCCCTTTGATTTTGATGGAAATTTTTAGCCAAAATTTATTCAGCAAGACAAGAGTTAAAACAAGATGTTTTGATTTAACACTTGTGCCTCTGCCTCGCCAATTTCGGGATTTTCAAAATTATTATTTGACCATGAAAAATGACCTTTCCAGATGACCCGTTAAGGCTTGAAACAAATAGGAAAGGTCATGTCAAAAGCAATTTTCATGTGACATATGAAGGCACTATCCCTTGCCAAACAAAAGTTATGGCCAATTTGAGGGAGACAAATAACAGGTAAAAAACAATATGCCCCTATTTATGCGAAAGGGGGTGGGGCGGCGGCGCCAAAAGAATATCCTTGACTGATGACCTAGAATACTTTGAAATTTCTTGGGGTAAAAACAAGATATTTACATTTTTTTTTTTAGTCAAAACCCTCATTTACAAGTCAAATACAAGCCTTTCACTTCTTTTGATTCACAGAATTAAAGATTTTCCATTTACTCCCTCTCATCTATGAAGCCACAACACTGTAAAACCTTCACTATATCACAACTAGCACAATATGTATACAAACCTGGCAGTTTATTTATATCCAAGCTTAACTGTCGCTTTTCATCGTAAGTCATCGGTTTTGCATTGTCCTCATCGTCGCTATCAAACGACATTCCTAAAGGTCCACTATTTGCACCTGCCTTCGATTTTTTACCACCACTACCTTTACTACTAGTCCGCTTTCGCTTTGTATCATTAGGAGTTTTATTTAGTTTTTGTTTGGATTTAGGTTGCTTTTTTGCACTAGGCAAGTCTGATGTGGTGGTTGCCACAGGAACAGGTATAACAGAAGGAGCAGGTATATCCAAAGGTTTGTCACTTTTGTCTTTATCACGATCTCTCCGTTTCTTTTTAATCTTTTTCCGTTCAGTTTTTTCTTTTAATCTGCTCATATGCTCTTGTGTTAATCTATGCAACTGTTCTTGTAACTCTTTCACCTGTAAATGGGATAGAAACATGGAAATTCACTCATTCAAATTGAAAGGAGAGAAAGCTTGCAAAATCTCTTAAATTTGAGCCAGAAATTGAATTCAAACATAACAGAAAACTTGGAAATTGCTGAATGCCTACATGCCATTCATGCTTTTTTTTTAATTTTTCTTTATTTCTTACAAAAAGAGGTTCTGAGGAAACCATATCAGTTAAACAAATTCAAATCCTTTTCAAGACAGTTAAATACTGTCTAATATCAGATGACACGCATGTTTTTCATCATTTTTCATTTCCTCAGATGATGCCAGTATCTTTCGTGTTTTCACCTATTAATTTAAGGAAATTTTCCTGTTGCAGATCAATGTTGAAATTACCTCTATCTTCATTAACATGTATAAAAAGATTAACAGAATGTTAATTTTTCCAATCCAGATTCCCCTACAGTGGTGTTGTCAGGTAATCACACAACAAAATTTTCTGTATTTTTTCATGATTCTGTAAATACTTGGCCAATTAGATGGTTTAGAGCAGATTGGAAACCTACAGGAATTTGCTGGATGTGGTAGCAATATCTATCCATTCTAGGATTCAAAAAGTAAGGGGGAATTTTGTTGAAAATCATTTTCCATGAAAGATTGATATTTTTGCTCTTTCTCTATGTAAAACAAGAGGGCCGTTGGCCCTGGGTCGCTCACCTGAGAAAAAAGCTTCATTACCTAGGTATGTCCATGCAACCACAGAAAAAAGAGATTTTCACTTATTCAATCAGAATTAGAAGAAGTTTAAAGATTTCAAAAATGATCCAAAGTACTACCCCCTCCCCAAGACACTCAGCACCTGGTGACCCAACAGTTCTGATTTTAGCTATTTTTATTAATGTCCATATATTGATCACCCATAACAATTTTCAAGTCTGTAGGGTTCCTGATCCAGAAGAAGAATAAGGTTAAAGATTTCAAAATTGATCCAAAGTACTACCCCCTCCCCCCTAATGCTCCGCACCTGGTGAATCTACAGTCATGATTTAAGCAATTTATATAAAGGTCCATATGCTGATCATCAATGCCAATATTGAAGTCTATAGGGCTCCTGGTTCATTAGAAGATGAAGGTTAAAGTTACAAAATTTTCACAAAAGTACTACCCCCCCCCCCCCCCTGGTGCTCCGCACCTGGTGGCATTACAGTCATGATTTTAGCTATTTTTATCAAGGTCTATGAGCTTATCCTCCATGCCAATTTTCAAGTCTGTAGGGCTTGTGGTTCAGAAGAAGAAGAAGGTTAAAGATTACAAAATTTTCACAAAAGTACTACCCTCTCCCCCCTGATGCTCCGCACCTGGTGAATCTACAGACATGATTTTAGCTATTTATATAAAGGTTCATATGCTGATCATCCATGCCAATATTCAAATCTGTCAGGCTCCTGGTTCAGAAGAAGATGAAGGTAAAAGATAACAAAATTTTAACAAAAGTATTCCCCCCTCCCCCCTGGTGCTCCGCACCTGACAGCCCAACAGATATTATTTTAGCTATTTTTATTAAGGTCTATGAGCTGATCCTCCATGCCAAGTTTCAAGTCTGTAGGGCTTGTGGTTCAGAAGAAGAAGAAGGTTAAAGATTACAAGATTTTCACAAAAGTACTACCCTCTCCCCCCTGATGCTCCGCACCTGGTGAATCTACAGACATGATTTTAGCTATTTATATAAAGGTCCATATGCTGATCATCCATGCCAATTTTCAAGTCTGTAGGGCTCCTGGTTCCGAAGAAGAAGAAACTTAAACATTACAAAATTTACCCAAAGTACTACCCCCTCTCCCCTGTTGCTCCGCACCTGGCAGCCCAACAGATATTATTTTAGTTATTTTCATTAAGGTCTATGAGCTGATCCTCCATGCCAAGTTTCAAGTCTGTAGGGCTTGTGGTTCAGAAGAAGAAGAAGGTTAAAGATTGCAAAATTTTCACAAAAGTACTACCCTCTCCCCCCTAATGCTCCGCATCTGGTGAATCTACAGACATGATTTAAGCTATTTATGTAAACGTTCATATGCTGATCATCCATGCCAATATTCAAATCTGTCAGGCTTCTGGTTCAGAAGAAGATGAAGGTAAAAGATAACAAAATTTTAACAAAAGTACTCCCCCCTCCCCCCTGGTGCTCCGCACCTGGCAGCCCAACAGATATTATTTTAGGTATTTTTATTAAGATCTATAAGCTGATCCTCCATGCCAAGTTTCAAGTCTGTAGGGCTTGTGGTTCAGAAGAAGAAGAAGGTTAAAGATTACAAAATTTTCACAAAAGTACTACCCTCTCCCCCCTGATGCTCCGCACCTGGTGAATCTACAGACATGATTTTAGCTATTTATATAAAGGTCCATATGCTGATCATCCATGCCAATTTTCAAGTCTGTAGGGCTCCTGGTTCCGAAGAAGAAGAAACTTAAAGATTACAAAATTTACCCAAAGTACTACCCCCTCCCCCCCTGTTGCTCCACACCTGGCAGCCCAACAGATATTATTTTAGCTATTTTTATTAAGGTCTATGAGCTGATCCTCCATGCCAAGTTTCAAGTCTGTTGGGCTTGTGGTTCAGAAGAAGAAGAAGGTTAAAGATTACAAGATTTTCACAAAAGTACTACCCTCTCCCCCCTGATGCTCCGCACCTGGTGAACCTACAGTCATGATTTTAGCTATTTATATTAAGGTCCATATGCTGATCATCCATGCCAATTTTCAAGTCTGTAGGGCTCCTGGTTCCGAAGAAGAAGAAACTTAAAGATTACAAAATTTACCCAAAGTACTACCCCCTCCCCCCTGGTGCTCCGCACCTGGTGGCCCAAAAGTTATAATTTTAGCTATTTTTATTCAGGTCTATGAACTGATCATCCATGCCAAGTTTTAAGTCTGTAGGACTACTGGTTGAGAAGGAGAAGAATTTTTAAGATTTTCTTAAAATTTCACCTTTTGTTGCCATAGCAACCAGAGTTTTTCATGGATTTCAATTCTTTTAGCTATTTTTGAAGGGGACCACCCAAGCAACATTTCTGTAAAATTTGGAGTTAATTGGCCCAGTAGTTTAGGAGGAGATGTCGTTTAAAGAAATTGTTGACGGACGCCGGACGACGGACGACGACCGACGACCGACGGACGGACGCCGGACGAAAGGTGATCACAATAGCTCACATGAGCACTTCGTGCTCAGGTGAGCTAAAAAAATAATCCCCATTGTCCTCAAATATCGTTTTTTTTTTTCAAAAGTATGAGCTAAAGTGAGCAATCCCTCCCTCCTAGAATAGATACTGTGGTAGATCTTAACAAAATCTGCAGATAAAAAAAGTAAATTTTTGGTAGATAATAAAAAAAAACCAAGAGGCCCAAGAGGGCCTGTATCGCTCCACTGGCTTTAAAATCTTTAGACTTTCATTAAATAAAGCTTACTTTAAATAAATACATTAACACTCCAAAATCTTATAAGACCTATTTAGTAATGATTAAATGGTTCTGGTCCATATTGCACCAAAATACTCAATCACAATGAACCTGCAACCCTTGACCAATCTTATTAAAACATAAAGTTCAGAGGATGTCGTTCAAAGATTTCGGGGTCAAAATAGGCCCCACCTGACAAGCCCATATTTATGGACCAATCAAATTTTTTTTTAATAATTTAAGTAAATAGTCACACAAGAAACATTCTGGTAAATTTCATTGAAATTGGCCGAGTGGTTCCGGAGGAGATATCGTTCAAAGATTTTGGCCTCAATATAAGCCCCGCCCTGCCATGCCCAAATTTATAGGCTTATCAAAATTTAGCAAATATTTTTTGAAAAGAGACACTCAAGGAACATTCTGGTAAAGTTTCATTGAAATCAGCCAAGTGGTTCAGGAGAAAATGTTATTTGAAAATTTCGGGCTAAAAATAGGTCCTGCCCTGCCACGACCATATTTTTAGTCCGATCAAAATTTCTTGAACAAATTAAGTAAAGGGTCACCCAAGGAACATTCTGTTAAAGTTTCATTGAAATCGGCCTATTGGTTCAGGAGGAGATGTCGTTCAAAGATTTCAGGCTCAAAATAAGCCCCGCCCTGCCATGCCCATATATATGGACCAATCAAAATTTCTTGAACGATTAAAGTAAAGGGTCACCCAAGGAACATTCTGTTAAAGTTTCATTGAAATCATCCCAGTGGTTCAGGAGGAGATGTCGTTCAAAGATTTCGGGCTCAAATTAAGCCCCGCCCTGCCACGCCCATATTTATAGACCAATCAAAATTTCTTGAACAATTTAAATTAAGGGTCACCCAAGGAACATTCTGTTAAAGTTTTATTGAAATCGACCAAGTGGTTCAGGAGGAGATGTCGTTCAAAGATTTCGGGCTCAAAATAAGCCCCGCCCTGCCACGCCCATATTTATAGACCAATCAAAATTTCTTGAACAATTTAAGTTAAGGGTCACCCAAGGAACATTCTGTTAAAGTTTCATTGAAATCCGCCCAGTGGTTCAGGAGGAGATGTTGTTCAAAGATTTCGGGCTCAAAATAAGCCCCGCCCTGCCACGCCCATATTTATGGGCTAATCAAAATTTCTTGAACAATTTAAGTAAAGGGTCACCCAAGGAACATCCATGCCAAGTTTCATTGAAATCAGTCCAATGGTTTGGGAGGAGAAGATTTTTAAAGATTTCAAAGTGAAAAAATGCCACGCCCTGCCACGCCCATATTTGGGGGCCAATCAAAATTCTTTGAACAATTTAAGAAGGGGGCCACCCAAGGATCATTTCTACCAAGTTTCGTTAAAATCCGCCCATTGGTTTGGGAGGAGAAGATGTTTAAAGAAAAAGTTTACGCACGGACGCACGGACGGACGCACGGACGGACGCACGACGGACACTCCGCCATGACAATAGCTCGCTGGCCTTCGGCCAGTGGAGCTAAAAAATCAAAATTTCAAAAGAAATGCCCTCATTAAGCCAATTCCAGACACCTTCTGCATCAATCCTATTTCCAAATGGGTCAAATGTTGAAAGTCATGCAAATTGTCGCCATGTCAAGATTACTACAGGAAGTATTATTGCCAAATGATCTGGTTACACGTGGATTTTACAGTAGAGCAATCAGAGCGTTTCCATATCATTTTTTGGCTTGAAGATTACCTGACCCTCCAAAAATTACAATAAAACATTGCAATAAAAGGAAAAGTCAAGCATTTCACACCAACTCAGATGAAGCGCATGAATTCTCATCATTTCACTCAGGGATTGTATCAAACAAAATCAACATCCAGTGGCCTACCATTTAGGAGTGACCCTCATCATGCTGAATAAATTCAATTATCCTGCTTCAAAATTTAAGTTCTGAAATAAAGTACCAATTTTTTCGAAAATAGTTCATATAAAAACAGATGTGTGCAACACATTTATGCCTCCCAAAGCCTTTTCTTAGTCAATCAACAAAGGGGAATAACTCACCAAACATGATCTTTCCACCTGTGAAGTTTCATGATTCTAGCTTGACAGACTGACAAGTGCAAAGCAATAAACCCCCTCTTCTTCAAAAGGGGGGCGCATAATAAATTTGAGACAAATTTGGTAGTAGAAAAAGAAGAATAGGTAGTTTAGACTAAGGTTAGAGTGCACATATGTGCGTGGTGATCTTTAACTATACCTCCTGCCACAGCAAGATTTAAGGTTGTGCATGGCACAGAGGCAGATATATTTCTCAATCACAGCTTTGATCATGCAGCTTACCTGGTCTTGCAATTCCTTTAATTTTCTCTCGCGTTCTTCCCCACTTTCATTATCTGTTTCTGATGGCGAATCATCATCCATAGAACTACCCGAATCTTTCCCACTTAATTTATCACTAGAGTCCAGAGATATAACTGGCTCATCGGGCATTTTGGCAAATTTACTTTCAAATTGGTCTTGCAGTTTTTTAGCCATCATCACAACATCACTATCAGCTGGATTGTATCTATAACAGTTTGTGAATATAAGACGCATATCCTCAGCAAACTCTGTTGCATTTTTATATTCCCTACTTTCCAGCTTATTCTACAAAGAAAAAACATTTATTAAAGATCTTCAACAAAACTGGCTAAACAAGGTGAATTGAGTCATTTAAGTCATGGCCAAGGACCTTAGGACACGTCTAACAAAAATACCCTAGGTCCAATAAATTTTACCATATTGTTAGTCCGAATGTCCAACACTATTTTCTAGGTAAAAAAAAGCTGTTTAAACAGTTAAATCTTTCTTTCATTAATAAAAGCATTGTTCTTGTCAACTTTCTGATGAAAACAAACATTAATCTTAAACATTACATAGGTTTAGATTTCATCATTCAACAGTTCCTCCAAGACTTTTGGCACTGCTAGAAAGCGCAAATTCTCTTTTACAAATTTTATCAATTTAGAGGAAGAAGCGATGATTAAGGATCAAATTTTAAAAGAATTATTGGTAGCTTGTCTTATTTTACCTGATCTTTTGTATTTTTCCTGTTTTAAAAGAGCACAGACTAAAATAGGTTTCTGCTTATTTGTACCCAAGAATGTTCACCCATCACATTATGTCTGTTGTTACTTTTAATGAACAAGAGGACCATGATGGTCCTAGATCGCTCACCTGACTCTCTTTGATCACTTGCACATCACATCAAGTAACAAGAGGACCCTGAGGGCCCTAAATCGCTCACCTGATATTTCAAGTAAATTATCATTAAGACTCCATTTCCTATGATATGGCATGAACCTTCCCATTTTCAACAGAGTTCATTCTTGTGACCTGGCAAGTTTCAAGAAGATTGGACTATATTTGTGGCGTTTGGAGCTCTTACGAGAAAATTGTCATTAAGGCCCCTTTTCCCGTGATATGGCACGTATACTTCCCATTTTCAAATGAGTTCATCCTCATGACATAACAAACATTCTGACAAAGTTTCATGATGATTGGACCATATTTGTGGCTTCTAGAGAGTAAACAAAAAATTTGTCATTAAGACACCTTTTCCCGTGATATGGCACCGATCCTTCCCTTTTTCAATAGACTTCATCCTCATGACCTAACAAACATTCTGACCAAGTTTCATGAAAATTGGACCAAATTTGTGGCTTCTAGAGTCTAAACAAGAAATTTGTCATTAAGGCCCCTTATCCCGTGATATGGCACGGATCCTTTCCATTGGAGCAATTTTCATAAGGGACCACCTAAGGAATATTTCTGCCAAGTTTGGTTGATTTGACCCATAAGTTTAGGAGGAGATGTCGTTTAAAGATATTGTTGACAAAATTGTCATTAAGGCGCCTTTTTCCGTGATATGGCATGGATCCTTCCCATTTTCAATAGACTCCATCCTCATGACCTAACAAACATTCTGACCAAGTTTCATGAAGATTGGACCATATTTGTGGCTTCTAGAGTGAAAACAAAAAAATTGTCATTCAGGCCCCTTTTCCTGTGATATGGCACGGATCCTTTCCATTTGAGCAATTTTTATAAGGGACCACCCAAGGAATATTTCTGCCAAGTTTGGTTGATTTTAACCCATAAGTATAGGAGGAGATGTCGTTTAAAGAAATTGTTGACAAAATTGTCATTAAGGCGGCTTTTTCTGTGAAATGACACGGATCCTTCCCATTTTCAATAGACTTCATCCTCATGACCTAACAAACATTCTGACCAAGTTGCATGAAGATTGGACCGTATTTGTGGCTTCTAGAGTGAAAACAAGAAATTTGTCATTAAGGCCCCTTTTCCCGTGATATGACACGGATCCTTTTCATTTGAGCAATTTTCATAAGGGACCACCCAAGGAATATTTCTGCCAAGTTTGGTTGATTTTAACCCATAAGTTTAGGAGATGTCGTTTAAAGAAATTGTTGACAAAATTGTCATTAAGGCGGCTTTTTCTGTGAAATGGCACGGATCCTTCCCATTTTCAATAGACTTCATCCTCATGACCTAACAAACATTCTGACCAAGTTTCATGAAGATTGGACCGTATTTGTGGCTTCTAGAGTGAAAACAAGAAATTTGTCATTAAGGCCCCTTTTCCCGTGATATGGCACGGATCCTTTCCATTTGAGCAATTTTCATAAGGGACCACCCAAGGAATATTTCTGCCAAGTTTGGTTGATTTTGACCCGTAAGTTTAGGAGGAGATGTCGTTTAAAGAAAAAGTTGACGCCGTGACGGACAGACGGACGCCGGACAACGATCGATCACAATAGCTCCCTTGAGCACTTCGTGCTCAGGTGAGCTAAAAAGGCAGATGTCATAAAGAAGATAATTTCTACATAAAACCAAGTTTCACTAAGTTTGGTCCATTTTTGTGACCATTAGAGTTATTTCAAGTAAATTATCTTTAAGACTCCTTTTCCTGTGATATGGCATGAATCCTTCCCATTTTAAACAGAGTTCATTCTTGTGACCTGGCAAACATTTTGACCAAGTTTCATGAAGATTGGACCATATTTGTGGCGTCCAGAGCTCTTAAAAGAAAATTGTCATTAAGGCCCCTTTTCCCGTGATATGGCACGGATCCTTCCCATTTTCAAAAGAGTTCATCCTCATGACCTAACAAACATTCTGACCAAGTTTCATGAAGATTGGGCCATATTTGTGGCCTCAAGAGTGTAAACAAGAAAATTGTTATTAAGGCCCCTTTTCCCATGATATGACATGGATCTTTCCAATTTATAATAGGGTTCATCCTAGTGACCTAGCCATTATTCTGATCATGTTTCATGAAAATTGAATTGTATTTGTGGCTTCTAGAGCGTAAACAAGAAAATTGTCATTAAGGCCCCTTTTCCCATGATATGGCACGGATCCTTCCCATTTTCAATAGGGTTATCCCTTGTGACCTGGCCAACATTCTGACTAAGTTTCATGAAGAATGGGCCATATTTGTGGCCTCTAGAGTGTAAACAAGAAAATTGTCATTAAGGCCCCTTTTCCCGTGATATGGCAAAGATCCTTCCCAACTTCAATAGGGTTAATCCTTGTGACCTGCCCAACATTCTGACCAAGTTTCATGAAGATTGGGCCATATTTGTGGCCTCTAGAGTGTAAACAAGAATATTGTTATTAAGGCCCCTTTTCCCGTGATATGGCATGGATCCTTCCAGTTTTCAATAGGCTTAATCCGTGTGACCTGCCAAACATTCTGACCAAGTTTCATGAAGATTGGGCCATATTTGTGGCCTCTAGAGTGTGAACAAGAAAATTGTCATTAAGGCCCCTTTTCCCGTGATATGGCACGGATCCTTCCCATTTTCAATAGGGTTAATCCTTGTGACCTGGCCAACATTCTGACCAAGTTTCATGAAGATTGGGCCACATTTGTGGCCTCTAGAGTGTAAACAAAAAAATTGTCATTTAGGCCCCTTTTCCTGTGATATGGCACAGATCCTTCCCATTTTCGATAGGGATCATCCTTGTGGCTTGGCCAACCTTCTGACCAAATTTCATGAAGATTGGGCCATATTTGTAGCCTCTAGAGTGTAAACAAGAAAATTGTCATTATGGCCCCTTTTCCCGTGATATGGCACGGATCCTTTCCATTTTCAATAGGGTTCATCCTTGTGACCTGGCCAACATTCTGACCAAATTTCATGAAGATTGGGCCATATTTGTGGCCTCTAGAGTGTAAACACTAAGATTGTTGACGCCGGACGACGCACGACGGACATTCAATGATCACAAAAGCTCACCTTGAGCACGATGTGCTCAGGTGAGCTAAAAACCACAAGTGACTGTTACCTTCCGACATGTGTTTTTTCCAACTCTTGTTAATCTCAGAATCTCTATTAATCTCAGAATCTTGAATTTTAAATCAAAGCACTGAAAACACCGACAGATTGAGAGGACTGACAACCTAGTTAGGCCTTTAATTTTGTTGCTACTAATTTTATAAGTTTTGTCTCTGTCCGTCTGACAGTTTTTCAAGGACTGTCAGATCTGTCTGACAGTTTCCTGGGTCCTTCACCATGTCTGTCATTTCGATAAATATCAACAACAATACACAGGTAAGAGACGCAGGTTTAGCGAGTTGGAAGCCAGGACTCTCAAAACTTAGTCCCCAGGACCCTCTGGGGATCAACTGCAGAAAAGAATTGAAGACTGAACATTTAAAACAGTCTTCAATTCTTTCCTGAAGCTAATCCCAAAAGTTAGAAATACCTTGTGTGGCTCAATCCAGAAAATGTTTAAATATCTTTTCAAAAACAAGTCTATAATTAAGTATGAATTATCTTCCTTTACGACCAAGACTTCCAAACCATTGGCAAGGACCCCTATGAGTCCTACAATAATGTCCTTATGACATGGTTTTGTTGATGTCATACTAAAACCCTGGATACACTAACCTTAAGTTGTTGGTACTCATTAGAAATAAATTGTCTTGTCCAGACAACAGACATCTACACAGAAAAGGTTCTGATTAACAAATTAAACCTCAACAAGACTACAAGCAGATTTTCTAAGTATGCACTTATGGATTGATTGAATGGAGTTCAACGCTGCATTTATCATTTTTTCAGTTATATCACAGCGGCTGAAACCTAACATTGGTTTCCTGTTTTTTCTCTCACCAGTACAACCACCACATCCTTTCCTAGCCTCCAGCTGCTTTCTCACATATGTCTACCATTATCAACCCATTAGAGAGAGACATATGACGGCAGCTCTGCACCTATGGAGGCTATTCTTGAAATAGAGCCATGTTTAATTTTGCTTTTTAAATTCTTACCTTTATTGAACCTAGATCCATTGGTTTCTTGATAATTTCATGATAATCGTGTAAACCCAAAAGAGCAGCGTCAACAGGTTTGTAGAAGGGCCAGGCATAGGTCTACAAAGAGAAGGCAGCAAAAATTTCAAGTTAACTGTGAAATGGAGCTCTATAGACAGCTTAAGTAGCATACTGGTTGAGGAATTTTGCAGTGATCTATAAATTGCCAATGGTAAATATTCCGAGGCCAGAATCTCAGTAAATTATTTTCAACTAAAGATTATATACAGTCAATCTTGTCTTAAACGACCACTCAAGGGACATCATGAAAATGGTCGCTTAATAAAATGGTCGCTGAATACAAAGCATCAAAATACAAGTCTAACTCTCGGAACTCCAAGACAACACCCCACCCCCTTTCCCAAAAAATATTTCAAAAGCTTAAGTAGGTGAGAGAATGTGATATTACTAATTCAATCATTTAAAAAGTATATCTTATTAAAGCTAAGCCATTTATTTCTTTAACATCACCTGCTAAAGATTGTGAGTCTGCTGATTTGTTTACATGTTCAATGTTTATTTACCTAACACGTACGTTTTTGATTCATGTCTTTTTTTCACTACTTAATCGAACAAGAAATTTTGGTTATAGAATCAATGTTATAGAATCAGCTGTATTACAGTAATTATATTTTAATCACTTTTGATGTGTTTTCAACATACTTACAGCTTTCATAATGGCATAGTGATCCAAAAGAAAAGTTAAATGATATAAATTACAGATTTTCTAGATTGCTGATTTTATTCAGTTAATTTGTTTGTATTGTCTTCCTAGTATTTATCAATGATTTTCACACGTTTATGACAGGTAATGAATTAAGATCTTGCCATATGGTCGCTTAATAGACTGTCAAATGGATGAAAGTGACCCAAAAATGTCAGCGACCAGTCGCGTTGGACAAAAGTCGCTTAATAGAGCAATAAATTAGAGTAAAAGCCTACGGGAGGATCTAAAAGTGGTCGCTTAACAGAAAAGTTTGCTGAATACACGTGGTCGCCCAAGCAATATTGACTGTATAGAAATAATTGCAATCATTAGCACAATCTATCTAATAGTTAGGATTCATTTTTCTTTTATTTTTATAAATATAGGATATTTCACTTATATACACTGCCCTCCAAAAGATCCTTCACACACATTTCATTTATAAGATTTTCAGCTTTAATCTTTTTAAACAAAGTTATAGATTAGTTTTTATTACTTAAAATCTGATTATTCCCATTTGAACGCTACTTTAGACGACAAAATGACTGTTGATAAAGATACTATTTTAGAACAATGTATAACAGAAAATATTGAGACAAAAGGAGAAAATGCTGATTATCAGTGGAACGTTGTGAGAGACTTGTAAATAGCATGCCTAGATGCATGTTCAGGCTGTCTTACCTGCTAATGGAGTAGGGGTGTAACAATAGGTCGAACTATCACTGTATCGTGATAGTTTACCTTGCAATAGCAATAGGTCGATAGCATTTTTTCAAGTCAATAGATATCGCAATAGTTTCTCTGACTATCGATAGTTAACAATAGTTTATTTTGAAAATGAAAGGAGAACTAAATGTAGTAGCAATACTGCCTTTCTGTATATTTTCATAAGAATAAGGTTAAATCCAACTCTTTGTAAGAGTATATTATGTAATTAACTTATTTGATCATTTACTCGCCATTAATAAGGTAAACAGAATCTTACAAGACCAATATAAAGTTACTGTCTAATAAAAGATGGATGCTTTAAATTTGATTATTATCTATTTTTTTCTTTAAAAACAACTATTGTGATAGTATTGCAATAGTTTTCTGACTATTGCAATACTATTCCAATAGCAACTTTACTATCGCAATACTATCTTGATACTAATTTTGAACTCAATAGTCACCCCTATAATGGAGGCTACACTAAATATTGACAGAAGTTGATCCCCTTGATAGAAAATTTGGCAAAATGGTGAACTATTCTGATTTTGTCGATTTTACATGATTTTGCCATTTCTGGTATTGCTTCTTAATTGATACTTTGCAATAAAGATATAAAGTGTACATTCTATTAATAAAAATAATATAAAACTTTGTTTTAAATTACTTAAGCTAAAGATCTTTAAAAGAAGTGTGTGTGAAGAAACTTTTGGAGGGCAGTGTACAGATTACTTAAGGGGTAATGCATCCATTTTCTCTAAATTTGAACAAATCTGTTTTCCTTTTTAAATAGAATTTTAGAATTTGCTTACTTCCTAGTATATTTTAGCCACTTCTAAAAAGTAAATTCCCTTATTCATCTCTTTTACCCTTGTCATTCTGAATAAAAATCTTTGAAAAATAAATGTAAAATCAAAGTGCAAAAAGCATTAGAAGCTACTGAATGTGAGTGAGCATTTATTTTAGAAATGCACTGTTTTACAACTTTCTACTTTAAAAATAAAATTCAGGTGGTATGAACTAAGATCAGACTGCACATAATGTGAAGGCTGATCTTAGTCTATACCTCCTGTCAAAGCAGGAATAATCCGGGTTCAGCATAACAAGGGTTAATTCAGGGATGTGGAAATACTAGCTTTCTCCACTTGTCCCTGGACAAGTAAAAGCGGATTTTCTACTCGTCCAGGATCCAAATGAACTTGTCCACTAAAGAGTAAAGTAGAAAAATTGAAAAAAAAAACCCATTGCCTTTTGATGAAGAAAATGCTGGTATCCAGCATTTTCTTCATTAAAAACAATGTGTTCTACCCTATGATATGAACATCAGGATGATTTCTCTCTTAATTCTTTTAAGTAACATTCCAAGATTTGCCCTGGTATTTACTCGTCCTTGGACAAGTGGCTTAGAAAAATTTACTTGTCCTCGAGTACAAAAGCCCGAGTCGGACAAGTCGGGCATTGGAATTCCACACCCCTGGTTAATTTGAGCTGTAAAAACCTGTATAACTTATGTATACTTACTGCATGCTTTTTGGTTAAGAAGTCTTTAGTCATATTAAGACAAAACTTCAGCTGTTCTGTTAATTTTCCTTTCCTAACCTTACCAAAACCCTGCAATCAAGATATAAGCAATGCAAATCATCTTTTTGCTTGAAACTTTAAATATTTTAAACATTCTAATAGAGCCCAAATAAAAACCAACTCTCTTTTTTCAGATTTTTTCAGAGGTCAACCATTTTTAATTTGATTTTACAAAACCTTAAAGCCTCCAAAAAAGGCTCATGCACACAAAATCAAGTTCACAAACGATTCAGTAGAGGATATCTTTTCCAGATTTATTAATCTTATTATAGGCTACTGATAGAGAATACTTGTTGTATTTGTTCTTTTTTTACCTTTGGCTTTGATGACAACTAAGAACTTGTTAATACATAGCATCTTGGGCCATTTTTTCAGTCTTAACAAATATCAATGGCTCAGGGCAAAACAGTTATAACTGGCTATATCTTTAATGGCAGTTACAACTATAAGCACTTAGCCAAAGATACAGCGTAGTCTCTTATCAAAGCCTATCCCTTTCTAATGGAAATGCCATGTTCTAAATGATCCTAATAAGAATTGGTATGATGTTCGCTATTGACATTTAGGTCAAGGACTTGTCAAATCCTACTCACATTTTCTCCTTCAGCATTCAATTCTGGTAAGTCCCGCTTTGGTTTCTTGATTTGTCGATTACTTTCCCGTCTTGCAGGGGTAATTTTTGCTGCAGATCCTGGCGTAAGAATGTCACTATTTGTCACCGTGGGCGTACCAACACTAGCTTGGTTTACTTTATTTGGTGTCATTTTTGCACTATTTGTTAACTTATTCTTTGATGCAGATCCAAGTTTTGAAAACTTTGAAGTGTCTTTTGATATATTTGAATCATCAAAGTCTGGCTCATATGGATCAGCAGCCATTGGTGGAATAGGGGTTGTGGTGTCAGCTTTTCGTTTTACACCTTTCTTAGTCTAAAAAGTTATAAACAAAAGTGCCAGTCACAATATACACTGCTTGGGGGCAAATTTTCAGCAGAGGCCCCTTTTCGAGAAACATAGCGTAATATCACAAAATGGTGACAAATTACCCACATTCACATGATGAAGAACAATCTATAATCATAGGACGAGTGTGTTAAAAAGAATTGGACATATGGACAGAGAAGATACCAATAAAGAACAACCTTATAAAAATCTTTTTTTCTTTTACGTATCAAGAAATGTATTTCTTATTTTTCATTTTTTTTTGAGCATGTGTTTAATGAAATAAATAAATACTGTATTCATACTAATACACTATTCAAAAATTGGACAAGGGTTTATTCAAAGTTTTTCATTGATGCAAATTATATTAAAATGTGTGTGTTTTTTTCAATCCCCCCTCCCCCTACCTTTATTGACATAAATTTTCACCATGAAAGGAAATTAGCCCCAATTCAGAGAAAAAGACTCCCAAAATTCTTTAATGTGTCTTAAACCACCTGCAGTGGGTGTTTATCTGTCATTAATAAAGGGGGAGCTACCAGTAGGGAGGGCTCGCGTTATTTGAGGATATATCGATGGCTTCGCGCGAAACAGTTGTAACTCCCTATATGTTTATAGGGAGTTGCAACTGTTTCGCCCTGAGCCATCGATATGGTACTTACTTTGGTAGGTTGAGATGGGGGAAGGACAGAGGACTGCACAGCAGATTCTGTCCGTGAGGGAAAGGTATCAGCTTCTGTCTTTGTACTGTTGACAACACTGGGTAACGAGTTACTTGTAGCTGTTGCTGAAGTGTTCACAGTCTCTGTCGCTGATGATGTTGGAGTTACTGTTTTGGATGGCACTTGAGTAGTGGTTGTCACCATAGGCGACTCGGAGTTGTTAATAATTGATGTATCGGATGATGTGGAGTTTGTAGCTTGTCTGGGAGGTAGGGACTTCTTTTTGACGGGAGGTTTATTCTTTGGAGCAGGTGTAAGTTCAAATTCCTAAAGAAAAGAATGGTATTATTAACTTCAAACATGAAAGATTTACCAGACCCAACAGAATTCTATCAGAGCTACAGATAGAGGGGGTATTTTTGATGTCAAATCGAAATGTTAAAATTTTCTTGCACAAATCCTGTTTTGTGGTTACTTATTGCAAGCGTCTTGCCGAGACAATTGAATTTAGTACCCACAACATAGGGTTTCTTTTAGAAATAAAGATTTCAGATGGCATTGCACCCTCTTATCTATACCTATCAGACAGAAAAGAAGAAAACATTGTGTATGTGGCTAGATTTTGCTTGTCGGTTTTGTGTTCGTTGTGAAATTTATTAGATATGAAGTATTCCGTCAAGCCTGATATTATTTCAGACAGGTAGATCAGACAGACTAATAAAATATGACAATACATAGGGATTTAAGAGACACCTGTTTTTTGTGTCTGATAGTAAGTAGCCAGGATCGGGACCCTCAAAAATATTTTGAAGCGAGTCCTAATGATCCTTTGAGGATCTGTATTAGAAAAGATACTTTCCTGAAGTTGAGCCCAAAATCCAGTTATTTCTATACCTTAAACCAGGGAATTGCAGTAAATTCATAAAACACAAGCATATTTCTTAAAAGAAATAGTTTCAATATTCAGCAGGGACTCCTTAACTTTAAAAAATGACCTGCAAGGTCAAATCATCCAGTCCTTAGGATCCCATTTTGTTGAACCAAACCCCTGAATACATGCATTCACTTACACTCACCTCTGCTGGCATCTGTCTGACTTTAGACAAGAAGACCTTTTCCAATGACTGTGCCATGAGTACAATGTCCTCTCCCGGTTTGTTGTAAATGTAACAGTTTGAAAACATTTGGTTGAAGTCCTGTATACATTCTTTGGCAGAATTATAGTAATTGGTTTCCAACCGCTTTTTGATTGTACCAAGGTCCATGGGCTGTTTTATGATGTCAAAATAGTCCTGCAATTATTGAAACATTTTTCAAATTTCAATTTTAATGCATAAATATAAAGCATTGACAAACAGCTTTTTCTTGTTGTCAATTTGGAGTTTCAATGCAAATAAAATGGAAATGATTCAATTTTGATACTTGGAAATTTGAGCTGGTGCATCATTTTGACTCCTTGAAATATGCAGCAATGCGTCACAGGTTATAAGAAGTGTGTCCTTTTATTCGAAATTAGTTAATTGTCTAATAACATCTTTCTTGATTAGCAAAACACACCCCAGTGATCAGTGGTTATAAGTGACTATCATCATCTGTTATTGACTCCTGTGAATTTCAACTCAAACATCGTACCTTTCTCTCTGATCTCCTTAAATCCAACCATAATAGTTGGTCAATAAATGTCAAGAAACAGATAAATTGTGAATTGTCATGGATTTTTCATTGGTTTAACTCAAACTTCTCTAAGTAACATCTTAATTCTCAAAACTCCTTCCACTTTATAATACTTTTGAAAAAAATTGCCATTTTACCTGAAATTAGCTCCTTAATAATAATTCAAAATTAATTGACTGAAATGATTTACATTCTGAAACTACCTTAATTTCTATCACTGATTTCAAAATTTTTAATATCATTTTCTAGTGAAATCCCTGTCTATTCTTGGATTCCAGTCTTTTCATGGATTTTTTGGGGGGAAAGACAATAAATCTTACTGGTAAGTTAAGTTTAACAGGGTCCACTGGCTGATGAAATGGCCAGGCAAACTGGTGTTTCCAAACTCCCTTCATAAGGACCATTTTCAACAAGAATTGTAGCTGATTGGTCTGTCTACCACGTTTGTCAGCATTCCCAGCTGGAGAATTAATGCTGTCTGCTGGGGGCTGATCCGACTGAAAGAGAAATGGTTTAAATGTTAAACTTGATTATGCCGATAGTACTTGCAACAAGCAAATTCGTTGAATTGATATCCCCCGCCGAAAATATTTTCATTGTCAATGGAGTTAATATCGAACTTAGGTACAGGTTATCTTTTATCTACATCAACCTATAGTTTTCAAGAAATGGCGCAGAAACGAATATCATTATGTATGTATATGGCTTAAACAGTCAGGGGCAGTAACTCTAAATTCGACTGTCGAACTGGGTAACCCCAACGATATGCGCATGTCCTCATTGCAGTGAAGCTGTGTGCCAAGTTTCATTGAAATCCGGTCGATAGTTTTCAAGAAATAGCGCGGAAACAAATATCACTATGTATGTATATGGCTTAAACAGTCAGGGAGCAGTAACTCTAAATTTGGCGGTCGAACCGGGTAACCCTGACAATATGCGCTTGTCCTCTATGAAGTGTAGCTGTGTGCCAAGTTTCATTAAAATCCAGTCTACAGTTTTCAAGAAATAGCGAGGAAACGAATATCACTATGTATGTATATGGCTTAAACAGTCAGGGGCAGTAACTCTAAATTAGACTGTCGAACTAGGTAACCCCCACGATATGCGCATGTCCTCATTGTAGTGAAGCTGTGTGCCAAGTTTCATTGAAATCCCGTCGATAGTTTTCAAGAAATAGCGCGGAAACAAATATCACTAAGTATGTATATGGCATAAACAGTCAGGGAGCAGTAACTCTAAATTTGGCGGTCGAACCGGGTAACCCTGACAATATGCGCTTGTCCTCTATGAAGTATAGCTGTGTGCCAAGTTTCATTAAAATCCAGTCTACAGTTTTCAAGAAATAGCGAGGAAACGAATATCACTATGTATGTATATGGCTTAAACAGTCAGGGGCAGTAACTCTAAATTAGACTGTCGAACTAGGTAACCCCCACGATATGCGCATGTCCTCATTGTAGTGAAGCTGTGTGCCAAGTTTCATTGAAATCCGGTCGATAGTTTTCAAGAAATAGCGCGGAAACGAATATCACTATGTATGTATATGGCTTAAACAGTCAGGGGCAGTAACTCTAAATTCGACGGTCGAAGCGGGTAACCCCGACGATATGGGCATGTCCTCATTGTAGTGAAGCTGTGTGCCAAGTTTCATTGAAATCCGGTCTATAGTTTTCAAGAAATAGCGCGGAAATGAATATCACTATATATGTATATGGCTTAAACAGTCAGGGGCAGTAACTCTAAATTCAACGGTCGAACCGGGTAACCCCGACGATATGCGCATGTCCTCATTGTAGTGAAGCTGTGTGCCAAGTTTCATTGAAATCCAGTCTACAGTTTACAAGAAATAGCGCGGAAACGAATATCACTTTGTATGTATATGGCTTAAACAGTCAGGGGCAGTAACTCTAAATTTGACGGTCGAACTGGGTAACCCCGTCGATATGCTCATGTCCCCATTATAGTGAAGCTGTGTGCCAAGTTTCATTGAAATCCGGTCTATAGTTTTCCTGAAATAGCGCGGAAACGAATATCACTATGTATGTATATGGCTTAAACAGTCAGGGGCAGTAACTCTAAATTTGACGGTCGAACCAGGTAAACCCGATGATATGCGCATGTCCTCATTGTAGTGAAGCTGTGTGCCAAGTTTCATTGAAGTCCAGTTTATAGTTTTCCAGAAATAGCGCGGAAACGAATGTCGGACGATCGGACGGACGGACATGGCAAAAACAATATCCCACCTGAAAATTTTTTTCGACGGGGGATAAAAAATATGACCCCTAGAGTTCAAACAAGGCTTTTGACCCCACTTGCCCCAATTTCAAACTTGTCTGAGGGCCGAGACCAAATTTCAAGATATTTCGGCAAAATGTGACCTCTAGAGACGCCACACCAATTTAAGAGGATCATCCAAGGAACATTCTGGTAATTTTTCATTAAAATCAACAAGTGATTCAGACGTCATTCAAAGATTCCAAGCTCAAAATAAGCCACACCCTGCCACACTCAAATTTATGGGCAAATTTAAATTTTGTGAATTATTTTTGAAAAGGGTCTATCTTCATTGAATTTTTATCAAAGAAGCTGACTGGGGATTCTATTTATAGTGTTGATTATTCCAGGGTAGATATAAACAGCTTCACACTATGCAATATGATTAAGGGGTTTTCTCAAGTCCCTTATTTATTAAAGGTTTAATGCATAGCTTGACCTGTGCCACATGCCCTACTGTTCTTTGCGGCATGGACAATTTTAAAGCATGAATTCCGCATCCTGTGCCCTAGATTCAGTTCTGATAGGGTATTTGCATTTTTTCTTTTTGTAGATAGCTCTATGATTGCCGTTATTGTCAATATCCAGTTTGAAATTGTGTTCATATGACATATACGAACAAGTATCTGCACATCATATTTTGAAAATTTGCGAGATTGGCGTGGATGCACTGCCAAACTGAAGCTCCTAGTCATCTTTTAAGATCTGTCCATACATTGATACAGATTTGCACCAAAACCAGTGTAATTACCCAAAAAATTCATTTTGTTTAGGCATATTGTAATGTTTCTATAATTAATTTTACAACTCAAATTTGAATTTCCAAGATCAATACAAAATTTTCAACTATTTCACGTTCAAACAATATTAAATCATTCTTAATAACAACAGTACAAACAAGCTACAATTTTGAGGGCATTTGAGCAGAGAAAGCTGCAACACAGATCTGACAAGGAAATCAAACAAATTAAGGAAGACTAGCAAAAGCAACATCACTCACAATATACATACATTGCTTACTTCATTTTCAGTTTCTTCCTTTGCTTCCACCGGCTTACTATCCCCTGCTGTATCAATCTCAAGTTTACCAGTTTCACTCATTTTCTTTAATTCAGTTATTGAATCTTGCCTTGATGGACTGCAAATGGAATCACCAAAGTCACCACTGAAACAATCAATTTCGACGAATTATATCTAGTTATTTTTTCTATTTCAAACAGTTGAATCTCACAAAGAGTAAATTTATATACTGCGTCTGTCCAAAGTCACCAATCCCACTTAGGCTTATTACAATTACCATTCACCCATTTGTGTTAAACAAACCATACTATTCAAAACATTTAAATGTTGGTAGTCAGTTTTCCAGGACATTAAAATATCAAATATGGGACGGATAGCTGGTGGATCAGAATGTTGTTTTTGTAACAGTTTGAGAAACAATAGAAGTGTCAAGTCATAGATACACAGACTTCACGAAATACCGCCAGTCCCACTGGCATGTCAAAAATCATACTGGTCGGCAAATTGCACATGAATACAGCACCGAGTGACTGGTAAAATCTAGCCACATACACAATGTGTCCCATCATTATGTCTGAAGGAATTTAGTTCGGTCTGGAAAAAAACTAAAGTTTACCAGACCCACTGTCCAGTAAAAAATATGGTTACGGTATCTCGTGAAGTCAGGATACAGTGTTGCATTTATGCTGCCATATTGTGGAAATCCCAAAATTAATTTGTATTTGTTCCCAAAAATAAAGAATTCTTATGCCAGAACAGCACAACAAAATGTAGGCACAAATGTAATAACCTATGGTGATTGACAAAGCTAGTTACAAAATGGGCTACAAAATTAGAGCATCAACTGTTTTTAGAGCCTAATTACTCTGAAAAGTATATATCAAATTGTACAAGCCATTCAACAAGTAGCCCAAGAGGCCCACTGGCTTAAACATCTCTACTTTCATTACACAAAGCTTACTTGACTGAAAACAACATTCTGAAGTCTCTTCAGAACTAGTTTATAATGAACTAGAACTCTCGCAAAGGGGACCTATACCCCCCACTAGGGCATTGTCCTACCGGGGCTATGTCCCAGTATAAGTGCTTTAAGTACATGATTTTTTTGCAACATGATAACAGGATGATGTTACTTACCAAATTTGGTAACTATCCCTTATGGTAACCGAGTTTTGCAATTTAAAATTTGGACTACTCCCCCCCCCCCACCTTAAAAAGTTCAAAGTGCCATAACTCTGAAACTAATGACTGGATCAGGATGAAAATTGCAGGTGCAAAACTTCATATGATGGGAAACAACCTGATAAAATTTCAGCAAAATTAATCCAAAACTGTGGGAGGAGAAGAGGACACAAAATTTGGACTGCCCCGCCCCTCCTAAAAAAGTTCAAAGTGCCATAACTCCGACATTAATGACTGGATCCGGATGAAAATTGCAGGTGCACAATTTCATATGATGGGAAACAACCTGATAAAATTTCAGCAAAATCGGTCCAAAACTGTGGGAGTAGAAGACACAAAATTATGTCTACGGACAGACGGAAAGACGGACGGACAACCTGATTCCAGTATACCCCATAACTTCGTTGTGGGGGGTATAATTACTGAGTCTGGCCTGCATTGCACCAAAACACTTAATCACTATTATCCTGCATACCCTTTACCCATCCTTTTACAAACAGTTAGATGACTTACCCTTATCACTCTAAAAAAGCTACCTTATCACTCTTAAAAAGCTATTTTTGTCAATAAACCCTTTCCACAAATTTTGTTATTTAACACATATTTTCTGATTAATTTTTAAAGAAAGAAGGCTTGTTTTCTTTTCTGTTATTGTTGCTTTTTTTTTTAATTGTTCATCTTTAGTCCCGGTATTATTTGTAATTACTTACCAAATTATACTGTCCCCCACTTTTTTTTGTCCCGCAAATTTTTTTGGAGAGGGCCAAAATAACCCCAAAGTCAGACTCGTAGATGCAACACTGTAGGTAAGAGCACCTGCCACCACAAAATAACTGAAACAAAATTGGTTTTAACTCCCCTTGCGGCATACACAATTATTCACCTAAACCTTTGAGTTAAATTGTCCTTTTGCTTTGGAAATCTTGGCTTGTCAAAGCAACTATACTCTTTGAACCGAAGTAAAGAGCTAGCAATTTTTTCGGGCCCTGAACTTGCAAAATAATAGCAATGCACCAGCATGTTGTCAACTTACCGCATTAGATTTGTTAGAAAATGGTATGTATCATGTTGTTATATTACTCTCTCACCAGACGAGGCAACAGATTCAGAGCGTTTGCTCAGCTTGGTAACCTGCAAAATACACAATAAATTGATTCTAATCAAACATAAAACAATAGCTTGCCTTTTCTAAATCAAGGAAGGTTTTGACACTTAAGTCTGAGCCTCCTTCTTTACCAGTTGGGACACCTATATTTGGAAGTAAGGAGTCCGATCAACTCCCTGGATCAAATGAGAATATCTTAACAATTGGATGCACATGACAGTTTACTTTTCAATCTTCGTCAAAACCAATATTCTCACCTCAGAAGTTGTTGAAGATGCACAATTGCTTATATCTAGTATAATCTTGACAGAAAAACTTTTTTAGGGGAAGAAAATGCAGACTTCTGGAAATGAGCCGGTCCTTTGGACCTCACCAGCAAAAACAATGCTGGACAGACAAGAAAATATCTTGTCCGTCCAATTGTCCGACGATAATTTTTTCCAAGGTGTAAAATTTAAAGTGAAAAGTAATTCTAAGTGAACGAATTTTGTCTAATTTAAGGAACAAACTTGGTTGTTGTTGATATTTCCCTCTTTTAGAAATAGAATTTCTATAAACAAAACATAATCTGTTAACCCAGAATGGCCACTGCGCCCTCTAACTGCAATCACCTCGGAGATTAGTGGAATTTAACGACTGACCTCCATTGGGTATAGATTACTCCCCTTAGACGATCCGATTTAATATTGAATCAGATTGGCTTATTTATTTTTATTGGGCCAATCGGCATCATTTCTCTTACATCTAAAGGTTAACCAGAAGGACATCATTTAAATGTTTCTCCGCTTTTACCCAGCCTGGCAAAAATCGCAAACTGACAGACGACGAAAGGAGAGAAAGGACCAAGGACTACGTTAAATTTAATAGAATTGCACAAGAGAATAAAGTATATATCATTTATCAAGTTTTCATTTCACTTTTGGCTCATTTTTCAGAGTTTTTCTTTGTCCAGCAAATGTTTATTCAGTCAGGCATTTTTTAGATAATGCCTGACCACATGATTGGCAAAATTTTTCAACTTTCCAGAAGTCTGCACTGGACACGGCACATTTTGAGCATTCCAAAAATATACATTATTGCTATATTTCAGCTTTAAATGGGAAAGATTTAATTACATACAGGGCTAAAAATGGCCATTTTTTAATGTTATGTGCACTGTGTCAATTTGAAATTGTATCATGCTGAAAATATCCATTAAGAAAATAGGAGATGCAATCCGTACTTAGCAAACAGAAACTAAATACAGGAGCTTATAACAATTTATGCAGGTTTAAGCATCAGTTGGCACACTGAATGTTCACATAAGCTGATGATAAGTTTGTTTGAATGTGGTCTTATGGTGTGTGCGTGTGTACTTCCGTTTATTTATCGCCACTACCGTAGATGCCCTTATGAGTGAAGTCCACTGAAGATGGTTGGTTGTTATGGGGGTATAGTGCAAGGATGCATGTCGAAACTACTGCTGAGATCCGCCATGGTTCTTTTACTTCAACTTGCTCAATGTAAAGGGCCCTCTCACGAGACCTCAGTTTAACATTTCATCCCAAAGACAATTAGTTTATTAATGTGCCAGCCCTGGAATTGAACCCATGTGCTCTACAGACTAAGCTAATCAGGCTGACAATGGCACTTTCAACAATCTTTCAATTATATTACAGCAGCAGTGCTCTCAATAAGGGCCAAAATCAGGAATTTTTGTAATTCCATGTTGGGATTTCAGGAATTTTTTTACGAAGTAAGGAATTTGTAACCCCTCCTCCTGCTCCCCCCCCCCCTCCCAGCACACACACCTTCCTCTTTCTGTACACTTTGTAAATGCTTGTTTCCTTGTTAAATAAAAGTTTTCAAAGTCCATGATTCTGGTTGGTTCTCTAAGAATTAACGACTTCCAAGCCTTAAAACTTGAAGCTTTGACTTTAAGCTCTAGGGACAAGCTTTGGTTTCACAATCCCCTTTTATTACTTTCATTGAAAAAATTATGGAAACTAATATGAGAAAATGTGGAGTTTCTATTTGGAATCGGTCCTTAGCTGTATCTTGCGCGGTGGGCCTAGGAAATGCAGCTTACTCGAATTTTAGTTACAATGTTTTGAATCCGGAGATACTATGGAAATTAATGCAGCTTTAATTTTCCTCAGCCTGTCATTCCAAAGGTGGCGAACGTTCTAGGTAGTGTGCCAATAAAAGTTAAAGTTCTAAGTCTATTTAAACTTACGCAGAATTATCCAAATAGCAGAAGTCAAGAAAAATTCGTCATTTCAAATCTCTCGTCAGACATGCTGCAGACAACTTAAATGATGTCATTGGGATTTCCCCGCGTACTCCGAAGATGCAGATTCTACACGTATTTAAACGAGGACAGTCGATTGACCTTTCGTAAATGTTTTCTGGTAGCGTCTTTTACACTTCGGATAAATTACCCGTAGATCTATTCTTAGAGTTTTAGGAAGCGATATTTCGAAATTGTATCTGTCTGTGCTGCATGAACTACGTTTGATATAACAGTTCCCATGATTTGAATTTTGTTTGTTTCAATAATCCTATCAAAGGACCCTCGCGATCTGTATCCGACTAAGAAAGATAATGACAGAAGTGGTAATGACGCGTCGCTAACCCGACAAGATTGCATAATCAGAGACTGGTTGTTACAGTGACAGTTTAAACCCCGCGCGTTACACATGGCTTGTTTTGGTCAGCTATAATGTGTATACTCGCGTTGATTATCGATTTTTTGCGCGTGTATACTTAAGTTAAATCCTTTATTAGGTAAATTCGTTAAACGTCCGGGGTCAAATTACAGGACGTTTTTCTTGAATCTCGGACGTTTTTTTACGTCGGGGTTTGAATTTCCGGACGTAATTTCTGAAATTCTGGACGTATATTATGTCGACGTCCGCTTATTGAGAGCACTGAGCAGTTGGAGCACCTAGTGATGGATTCCTGGTATTTCCCGCACCTGTTCTACCATCACATTCTTTCCTTTTCCACAGCTGCTGTTGCAATCTGGGATCGAACCTGGAACCTCTAGACTGACAGTCCGACACACTACCAAATGCACTATGACAGTGGCGATGATTAATGCAGCTTTATTTTTCTTGCACTGTTGTTCCAAGGGTGACAAATGTACTAGCTAGTGTGCTAATAAATGTTCTTAACTTATTTAGTTATCTGAATAACTGAAGAAAAATGAATCTCATCATTTCAAATCCTTTGTCAGACATGTTGCAGACAGTTTATATGTCATTGGGATTTCCCTGTGTCCTGGGAAGACGCCGTTTATAAACGAGGACAGTCAATTTATCTTGTCTTTTTTCACTTTGAGAGAAATACCAGTTGAGGCTTTTAGAATGGGATATTTTGAAATTTTATCCGCCAGAGCTGTACAAATTGTGTTTGATCTTGTGAACAATACCCTGATTTGAATTTTGTTTGTTTCAATAGGCCTATCAAAGGTCCCTCGCCATCTGTATCCGACAAGATAGCTTAATCAGAGACAGGTTGTTATAGTGACACTACAACCCTACATGTTATGAAACCTTTTTTGGTCAGCTATAACCTGTATGCTTATGTTATTGTTTTTTGCATGTGTGGACTTAATCTAAATCTTTTGTTAGGTAAATTTGTCAAAATTTCTGGGGTCAAATAACAGTGCTTTCCTTGAATCACTGATGTTTTTTTTATGTCTGGGTCTGATTTTCCGGACGTCATTTCTGAAGTGCTGGATGTATATTACGTCAATGTCCGCTTATTGAGAGCCCTGTATTGCAAGGTAAAATATCACAATACAGTGGTAGCGCGACCAATTGTTACACCACTGATTTTTATGAAGTATCGTGATTCTAGGTGGCTTGGTTCTCGAGTTAGAGTCTGGAATCAAAAAGGTTTACAAACGAACAGATTGACATACATGGTGAAACCAATACACCCCCCTACTTCGTAGGTGGGGATATAATGCTATTGCCGCGTCTTATGAAATGTTGATACCTAAAAAGATGGTTTCTGTTCCAAAACCACTCAAAACAATCTTGCACACCCCAAGTCCTAGGAAAATATCAACTACACATGACAGTCTGTGGTGTACCGGAGGCTATTTTGATCATATATAAAGGATTCTAAAATTTTACATACAGCCATTCACCAAGGTATATTGAACTTCAGCTCAGGTTATTAGCCAAGCTAATTTTTGGTTTAATTCTTTTATCAAGCTGTTACAAGGTTTTAGAACTGAGCTGATGAAATGATCTTTGAAAAAGAATAGATGACCAATTCCAAGCAAAGAATAAAACTTTTTTTGTCTTAGATATGACCTTGATTCAGTTGGGAAAATATTCTGGGGGTGAGGAGGGGGGACGCTGTAAATCTGTATCTGTATGTTGTAAAATCCTTAAAAGGCTTTTATACAAAGGAAGTGTTGTGGCATTATTGGCTCTTGTTTTGAGGGTCTTAAAGGCTGCTAATGAGTCTTCATGCGCTGTCACATTTGGCAGGTGATTCAACTGGATAGTGAATAGTAAATTATAGCCCCAGTTGCTTATTTAAAAAAAAAAACAAAACAAAAAAAACCCTATGACTACCAGTATTCTGTGGGCACCATGCTTTGTGCCAAGTCTTGGCAGTTAAAACGTTTATGAAAAAAAAAGTGATTAGAAAAGCAACTACCGTCTAGGTTGCAACAAAAAATAATTTCACAACACAAACACATGTATAACAACGGACTTCCTGTGTAGACACACGGTTCTGAGTCATATCGAACGAGCCGACATTGATTGTTGCAATGGCGGCATTTCGTTGTCAATTACGGAACGCAAAGCGGGAAGATATAACGTTGAACATGCAAATAGAGCTATTTATTCTCAAAATAATCACAAGGAAAACAAAGGCAGTCCCAATTATCAACATGCAAAGGTCAATTGCAGTAAAAGAACAATGCAACATAAGAATTTAAAACGCTTTATTGTCTTTGAAAAGGGACGCTTTGCGAGAAATCTTTATGAATACCAAAACACCTCAAAATCTTATGGGATACTCATAAATTTAGTACCAAAATTAGTCTGGTGATGTAAACGATACTATTTAACATGTTTAGAACCGGTCGAAATAATATTTTGCCTTGGAAATATAGGTTTAAGTTTGGCCTCTCACAGGGCGACTCGTTCAACAATGGCGAATTTCCCTTCTCGAAAGCACGGCATTTAGCTAACCAAAATGTTGTAATTTCGATACAAAATAACAGAAATAAACATAAAGTACCATTAGATGCTTACTGGGGTACGCTTCTGATACCGTTTCAGTGTCGGATGGCTCTTCACGTCCATAATATCACACAGATACAGGTGAATACCAATGCCTTCCTCCACTTACTAAGCTATCATTACCCCCGACGCAAGTACACCTTTTATAAGATGCTTTTAAAACGGAGCTCTCTGATTGGCTCTGACAGTCACATGACTATTTATTGAAAAATAATTTCTTTTCAATTCTAGTTTAATATACAAGATATGCTGATAATTAAGTTCCCATAAGTTGAATAAAGTGTTCATGAAAAGTATCCGATAATAATTTCAAGCAAATCGAAGGCGAAAGCCTTGAAAAATTGGTCTCAATGAGAGACAATTTTCAGCCTGTCGCGTCTGGGTTCGACAAGAAAATGTGTCTTGATTGGTTGAACTTGGTCACGTGATATGTCTGTCTACATTTTTAATTAGATCGATAAGTTAGCAGGATTTTTACATGAAAGAGCGGAAAGAAAAATATACAGTGTTTTGAACAAAAGAGTTTAATTTCCTTAGCACTTAACTGAATTATTCTCCTGTTTTGAAAATCATTATGGTTTGGAGATTAAATAACCGGTCTGACTATTTACCCCGGGAATCCGGAAAACCACGGGAAATCGGAAATTACCCCAGGAAATCTAGATAGCAACACAAATATATGATTATCAATAAATTCTTTCGCCAGTTTATAAGAAAAAAAATTCTATTCTACTTGAAAAGGAAATCATGTTCACCATGACACAACCTGCCAGTAATACACGAAAGGGGAGTCAGGCAGTATAAATAGATAGATAACTGAATGCATTTTATACCACAATCAGGCGATTGATTCATTTTCCCATTTTTTCCACTTGTATACAAATCCACACGAAAAATAGGATTATAAAACATTCGCTCGAGAACCCACAAATTAATCAATTTCATTTTTAAATAACCGAAAATTCATATATTATCTTTACAGCTGCTTGGCATGCAGATAGAGAGTATATCCCAACAGCTGAAGTGAAAGGTTGTGCCTTCCCCTGGTCCCAGGCAGTCTTCCGTCACGTTCAACAAGTGGGCCTAGCCGAGAAATATAGGAAAATACTTGGACTTCAAAACTTTATACGGGAAAAGTAACGCAATGCGCCAAAAGGGCGCTTTGCGGCTTTTCCCGCTTCTAGATAACGCGTGTAAAACAATTAAATAATCAAAATCGAAATGAAATACGTATACTATCAAAGTTTAATTTTGTGTCGTAATGTCGGCCTCCATGGAGGACGATGATCTCGCGAGATTTCGCCATTTTGTTTTATTATTTATTTAAATTCATCTACCTTTTTCACCGATTTTATTCCTGTCGATCATTATCAAAATTTAGATTGTTGTCGTAAAATTAAGAAAAGAATCAGCCTTACAAGTAAATAGTTACGCATCTTTGCTTAGAATCTCGTGATGACGTGTTCTCTTTACGCTCCGCAATTGACGTCACTCCACACTTTGGGGAAATAACACGCTACTTTTTTCCGCTAAAACAACGTCATTGTTGTTGCGCTTTAACGTCGGGGTAAAAAGCGGGATATGACTTGAAAGAGATTAAATCTATAGCAATATTTCCGATAAGAATTGTATTGAGTATCTTTCACTCATATTATGTTAATTTCTTCCGATGTTAGCTCTTATCTATTCTAAATGACTGTGACTGAGGAAATCAATCTAGAAATAAATGAGAAAAATCGATTTGATAACTTAAAAGCCTATTTTGGTCTTTGTAAAAATTAGTTATCACGTGCATGTTTTGTACAGCACCTTGGGAAGTTTATTTTACATTTTAACTGCACCTATTTTTTCCAGTGACAATATCTTCGGAGTAGAAAAAGGTCAACAAAGTATTCTATTTTCTTTGTTTTGTTCGCATATGACTTGAAAATGACAAAAAGCGGCCTTAAACCCCATTCAAGCGAAAAACAGAAAGAGCGGTCGGAACAGAGACACATAATATTGAATTTGATACATTATTCATGTCGATACAGCAAAGGGTTGGGGTGCAGGAGACTTATTTCTAAATTCCGTAGCTTATGTTGAGTGAATAAGTAAATCAAGAATAGTTCTTTCCTCAAATTACTTTTCCCGTGTATAGGTTAAACCTAATATTATATTAGGCATGCTACTGTCAATGCAATTCCTGCCAGCCGCCAACATTCTAGGGACATTTGAAAGCCTTCACCCAAGAGCATCTACAGCTGCAACTCTAGAGCCGATGGCATTTGAAAAGGCAGTGGATTGACACTCCGAATTTTAGGCCCGAGGATGGGTCTTTCTTCAAGCAGACAATTTGCACAAATAATGATGTTGAAGGTATGAAACAATTTTTCATTGACAAATTCGTATACTCAAGTGCTTCTACCATTATATGAAAATTTAAATATTGAATGTAAGATAATTGCCTGGAGGTATGAAACTAAGCAAATTACCACATTGTATAAATAATAATAGTGCTGGAGTCTTCTATACAAATATTGAATAGATAGTATTTATCGAAGACTGGGTTATGCTATACGAATTATAACATAAATTGTAATTAACAATGACATTTCGTTGATTTGCAACCTGTTCTGTCAATGGGGGTTAAATGCAAATTATGGTGGTAGGCGGTGCTCTTATTCTATATTTCAGTAGATTTTTTTCAGGATGGCTCAATAGAATAAATACAAACCCGTGACCAGTAGCCTGATCTTCTACAAGATAGTGCCACTACTACGTAGAGAAGCAAAGCTTGTTAAAGCTGCTGTGTAAAGTTCAGACTTGAAGCGGGTATCCAGTGCTAGAACTGATAGTCTGGATAAAACTCTGACTATCTGTTAGGAGCGTAACTGCTCTGGTGAGTGGAAAACATCATGCTTACTACATGCAGTTGGGAATTTATACAGTGTGCGGGATTAAAAAAAATAATATCGGTTGAATAATTTGATGAATGCCATCAATTTTTTCATGCGCCTGAAATCGACCTAAAGTTAAAACAGCCCAGAGTCAAAACGGCACGTACTTCGGTTCAAACAGGTTGCTGAAGATCTCCACCTATAAACTGGCCCCGTTTCGCCACAAGAAGCCCTCAAGGATTCTTAGGGCTATGCCGGCAGCGGCCACCGTGGCCGGTTGGCTTAAGTTGAAAGGGTGAAAGTTAGAATGGTCCCACTGTCGACTATCATAAAAGCCGACAGGTAGTCACAAAAACACAGTCACACCGTATTGGCTTTTCAGTATTTGATGACGCACACACACCTAGCACTTATGATAAGCTAATGAATTGTTTGTATTCAATTAGCCAGGCGGGGGCGCCATTTTGTCTTCTGTGTAAGTTTGTTTTTTAAGTTAGTTCCGGAGAGAAAATATACTTTCATTGATAATTTATATTACTCTAACCTTTTTTCGTCAGTATGTTAACTTTTCACGGATTAATTAACTAGGGAAGGGAACGAGTATTCGATTAACCGAGTACTAGATTGAACGTCCGATTATCGATTACCAATTTCATTAATCGGTTAAAAAATGAAATCATAGAAATTTTGTCTCCGATCTCATTTTTTCCCATTTTTTCTCAAAATACCGATCTTTCATATGGAATGTTGTACAGCCAAAGATTATGAATGCAAAACCTAGTCGTCTGCCGATCGTCTAATCCGTCGATAATTTTCCGAATTTGCAATCAAGTGCCAACTGTCATGGTCCTTCCTGTCAGACAATATATATCATCAGATAACTTTTCGTACCTTCGAATTTTGGTACTTTGAATAGGGACAGTGCGATTTACTTGGATCCTCGGATCAACGGAATGTTGCATTGACGTTCGAAAACCTTGTAACGCAATCTTAATCGATAGTGTAGTTACTTAATCTTTCTCTACCGAAACATAATATATCAAACAGATGATTATCGCTTAGTAATATTACCGAGAAATGACACTCTCTTAGCATGCATTTTACAATTTTCCGTTTCGTCAAATAAATTTAGCTATCAAATGGCATTTTAACTGCCCTTTCGATCGAAGATATTCAGCAATCACCACCTTTACGTTTGAAGACATAGAATTAATGATAATTAATGATCAAAAGTCATAAAATCTACCCGAGTTCTCGAGTACTCGATCGGAAAGGTAACGAGGTTAGTAATCGGTTAGTAAAATTGGTACTCGTTACCATCTCTAATTTAATTTAATTAGATGAGAATGAGCTTACAATCATTGCCAAATCACAAAAATCCAACATGAACTCATACAAGTTATAGACACATATGAGACCCGGCAACCAGGCAATGATCCGTAATTTGTTATTGACTAGTCTAAATAGTTATAACCTTAATTTGCAGAGAAAGAGTTAACACAAAATTCAGACTTACTTAGTGACTGAAAATGTAATGACTACAATAATTATATTAATAAGCTTTAAAAAACACTGAGACTCAATATCGAGATATTTTTCTGCTGATATTTGCATCTTCATTACTCATTAGAGTAGATGCATTAAATTAAGTCTACATGCTGATTTTGAAATATCTTTATTGAGACAATTGCTAATTTATGACTGCCTTAGGTGTTCATAACTTACACAGCATAATAACACATGAATTTCATCTTCAATGTCTCCAGAGGAACATTTCTTACATTTTCAGTCACTTATTGCAGTTTTGGTTACTGTATATCTTCCTAGTTTAATTTGTAACCTGTGATTGCTGGTTCTATATCTACTCATATTAATTACAATTCATTACAATTGTGGACATTCATCAAATAGCCCTCAAATTCAAAAACATATTTGAAAGTTCTATATGTTTTAAGTTTCTCACTATTTTGCAGTTGTTAGGGGCAGTTATTTTCAAACTCTTTTTTAAAAGATTTTAATACATGTCTTATCTTTGTTTTACTCACAGGTGTGGAAGATTCATGAACCTTAGAAACATTATACTCAGAAACATTAACATTTTTTTCCCGGTGGCGGCAAATATCCTTCCGTTTGTCTCTCACCAATGGGTATATAATCGTAAACCTATGTGAGATAGCAGTCGGAGGCTAGGAAAGGGTGTAATGGTTGTACAGGTGAAAGAAATATCAGGAATACATTGTTAGATGCTCCGGCCGCCTCGATATAACTGCGAAATTGTTGAAAGCGGCATAAAACCCATTCAAACAAACAAACAAATTACCATATTTTTTGAGAATAGCTTGTACTGAACTAAACCAACAATTTAGCTTATTTTGCACCATGAGCTTGTTTTCTTCAAGGGCATGTGAAAGAAGAAAGTCTCCAGTTTTGCTTCCTTGGAGTCTATCCCAATATTTCAACATAGAGGAAACTACATTAATGTATATAGGATATCTTCCTAATTCACCTTACAAGGCTAACTTTCTTGTATTTTTTATTTACTGACAGAGCATATCTGCATAACCTTAAGTTAAGCTTTTCTAGAGGAAAATACTTGTAAGCCCTTTCAAGCAATTTTTCCTCGGATGGTGGTTCGAACATCCCTATTATCTCAGATGCATATAAAATAGGGGTTTGACAGTGTGATCAAGTGCTTATATAAACCTGTCAACATCAAAGGGCATATTCTTAAATTTATTTGTGAGTTGAAAAAATGCTTTTTGACCCCTAGTGTAAAGGTCATTTAAAGCATCGTTAAAACTACCATTAATGCTTAAGATAATGCCAAGATATCGTTAACTTTGTCGTTAACTTTCACTCTCAATTCTATATGTTTATACATAAAGAAAGGTATTTTCCACCTATGCCAATCTGACTAAGTATAAGAGCTGGATGAATTACCGAGTCAAATGCCTTTTTAAGGTCTATAAATCAGGTAAAGAGTTTTTTGTTTTTATTCAAATATTTATCTGTAATACCTTTTAACTTGAAAATATGATCAGAGGTTCTAAATTTTGTCTTTAAAGCCAATTTGTTCATCATTGGTTATCTTATTTAATCTAAGGAATTTAACAAGTCTTTTATTCAATATTGAGTTGAAAGTTTTGCTCATACAACTAGTTATAGAGATCCCCCTGTAATTTCCAGGATCATGTCTATCTCCTTGTTTGAATAATTGAATAATTACACGTTTAGACTAGCTTTCAGGATAAATGCCTGAAGATCGAATACTATTAAACAATTTACATAATGCTGGTAGTAAGGCATTCTGACCATATTTTAACAGTTCATTTATGATACCGTCAAGGTCACTGCTTTTATTATTTTTAAGTTTTGAGCAAGCTTGGCCTATCTCTGTACTAGTTATCGGGTTGTCCAATATATCAACTCCTTTGGGTAATGTTTTTGAGTCTAATATATTGTTAAACTCATTATTTGTGCCTTTTTTCATTATCTGTGACCTGATTTAGCTCGATAAAGTGATCCAGAAGTATTTTGTTATCGATTGGAATATTTTCATTGTCGTTAGTATTATTTTTTTAGAGAATTAAGGATTCCTCAGAAAGCCTTTGGGCCCTGGATATTGTTCTCATTCTATTAACTATCCAGTTAAAAAAATAATTCCGTCGCCTTTCCTTCCTTACTCTGTTTAACTTCTTAATCAGACAAAAACATCTATGTCTAAGCGCATTTTTGAATGGACTAAAGGCAAGTTGTTTACTTAGATAATCTAATGAAGTCTTCAGACTATGAAGATCATTAAAATACCAGGGTTTATTCTTACTAACTCTTGTTTTATGAGGATCATTTTACTTGCCATTAGAGAAATTTCAGCAGCTTGTAAAATACAGCTATTGATATCAAAAAAAGCTTTCTCAATACCTTTCTTATTTAAACTTATATCAAACTTAATAAACTCATCAAGCTTTGATGTAACAGAGGGACTAGTCAATGCTTCATGAAACTTAATATCTCTTAATATTCGAATTATTCTTAATTAAGTACTTATTGTAGAAAATACCCTCTCTTCCTTTTCTTTTGCCTGTTTCTTGAACAATTCAAAACTTTTTGTGGACTCTGTTTTCTTTGTAGCTGATGCTGATGATGTGGTATTAAGACTGGCTAAACTGGAGATTGAGTCATCCTTCCGTAAGTACTTTAATGGTAACGGAAAAACTTGGATCGTGTCAAGGACATGGGTTTCATTAAAATTAACAGATAATATGCATGATAAAAGACAATGGTTAGATATGGACCTCTGAAAGTCATGTACTTTCATGCATGAAAATCTATTTAGAATACTTTCACTTGCAATTATATAGTCAATCACACTGCTACCTAGGGAACAGTTGGCTGTATATTTCCCGAGAAATCCCCTAAAGTTCTTCCATTTAGAATCCTTAGTCTACTCTGGATGCTTAATGCTTAGAGATTTTCCCCCTTTTACATCTAGCTTGGTCCTCACTTAACCTAGATATACATGGCATATCTTCAATATAATGTTCATCCATGACAAATATAGAATATGGAATATGGAATATAGTCAAACTCAACACCAACTCGTGCATTAAAGTCTCCTAGTAAAGTTATATCCCCCTTGTCATACATGTTATTAATATCACTTAAAAGGTTATCAAATTGATCGCCTTCTTTGATCGAATACGTAGAATTTTCCGGGGGAATATGCAGAAAACAAAAATATAAATCTCTTTCAAGTGAAAAGAAGACCTTGTTTAGTTTAAATCACATATAGTTTGAGTTAGTCACTGGTAAAGAAGTAACTCCATTGGATATTGACTTTCGAACTAATACACTTATACCTCCACACACCCTATCACTATTTCTATTTTGGGTTCTGAAATTATGGTAAATTTTGTAATTACTTAGAGTTGATTGAAATGATTTATTACAGTGGGTTTCAATTAATCCTATAATATCATATATACTTAATTGTTTCAATAGACTAGAATCGTTTATTATTTCATTGTCTTTGGTTTTCAAACCATCAGTGTTCCATGCCTACAAATCTAGCAAGCTTATGGACGAACAATCGGTGTGTACCTGTCGGCTTCATACACGAGTCGATAGTAGGGCTTACAGTCAACTCGTTCCTCTGTCAACTCATTCCTCGGTCAACTCGTGGTGTTTTTGGTCAACTCGTTCCGCAAAATTGGTCAACTCGTTCCTAACTCGATTTTTCTTCAGGAAACTCGTTCTCCAAAAATTAAAAGAAAATAAAAAGATTAATGGGGAAATGAAAAAAACAAAATAATTTTTGTATCAAACCTATATTTCTTCTTATTTCAGATTTTCTGGTTGTACGGCAAGACACAAGACGAAAAGCAAAGATAGCAAACATTATTTAATGAAGATATTGTCGGATTTAGAAAAAAGAAAAAAAAAACTTTAACAAATTTGCATAGACATGCTGCTTATATAAAATAAAATCAAATCCTAAGAAAGAAGTGGATGTATTCAAAAGTGTTTATTGTAATTTTAGGTCCATTAGACTTGGTCATTGATGGTATTAATAAGATTATAGCACCAATTACCTTTAATGTTTTGCTGTTTTTTTGCCAGGTAAGTATTGTCGCACACGATTATCACTTTATTCCAAACACTTGCATACAACAAGTATCCAATTAAAAAATTATAATTAATGGAGTTCGATTTTTAATCGGTAAGTAAATATTCTTGTTTGATTTTCAATTATTGTCAATTGATTATGTTCTTTGCTCAAAATCGTGTGAATAACATTGAAACCAACATTTGTGTGTAAAATAAAACCAAATTCTTCAATTTGCCTCTTTTTCATAAATTGTCCATTACCCGTGTTTCCGAATTGCAGTATGCTATAAACTATATGTGTGTCTAAATAAGAAATTAATTATAAGTGTCCTGTGGTTAACATTAAATGTATTGTGACATAGATGGAATACCCTTGTCTTGTATGTGAGTTGGAAGTACGACCAAGACAGCATGCTCTGTCTTGTGACACGTGCTCCCGCTGGCAGCATAGGACCTGTAATTCTGGTAAGTTTTTAGCTCACCTGAGCACATCGTGCTCAAGGGGAGCTTTTGTGATCATTGAATGTCCGTCGTCCGTCGTCCGTCGTGCGTCGTCTGTCGTGCGTCGTGCGTCGTCCGTCGTCAACAATTTAAGTGTTTACACTCTAGAGGCCACAAATATGATCCAATCTTCATGAAACTTGGTCAGAATGATGGTCAGGTCACAAGGATGAACCCTATTGAAATTGGGAAAGATCCATGCCATATCACAGGAAAAGGGGCCTTAATGTCAATTTTCTTGTTTACACTCTAGAGGCTACAAATATGATCCAATCTTCATGAAACTTGGTCAGAATGTTGGTCAGGTGACAAGGATGAACCCTATTGAAAATGGAAAGGATCCATGCCATATCAAGGGAAAAGGGGCCTTAAAGAGAATTTTCTTGTTTACTAGAGGCCACAAATATGGCCCAATCTTCATGAAACTTGGTCAGAATGTTGGTAAAGTCACAAGGATGAACCCTATTGAAAAATGGAAGTATCCATGCCGTATCAAGGGAAAAGGGGTCTTAATGACAATTTTCTTGTTTACACTCTAGTGGCCACAAATATGGTCCAATTATCATGAAACTTGGTCAGAATGTTTGTTAGATCATGAGGATGAACTCTTTTGTAAATGGAAAGGATCCATGCCATATCACGGGAAAAGGGGCCTTAATGACATTTTTTTCGTTTACACCCCAGTAACCACAAATATGGTCCAATCATCACGAAACTTAGTCAGAATGTTTGTTAGGTCATGAGGATGAACTCTTTTGAAATTGGGAAGGATCCGTGCCATATCACGGGAAAAGGGGCCTTAATGACAATTTTCTTTTAAGAGCTCCAGAAGCCACAAATATGGTCCAATCTTCATGAAAGTTGGTCAAAATGTTTGCCAGGTCACAAGAATGAACTCTGTCGAAAACGGGAAGGATTCATGCCATATCACAGGAAAAGGAGTCTTTTTGAAAATTTACTTGAAATTACTCTAATGGCCACAAATATGGCCCAAACTTTGTGAAACTTGGTTTTTATGTAGAAATTATCTTCTTTATGACATCTGCCTTTTTACTTGATGTGATGTCAAAGTGATCAAAGAGAGTCAGGTGAGCAATCTAGGACCATCATGGTCCTCTTGTTTTTATTAATTCTTCATCATAAGAAATATAATGTGGAAGTTGTAGTTGTTAGTTTCCCTGAAAATAGTGGTTTGATCCCCCTAATGTTAATTTCACATGAAAACGATTAAAAATAGATACAACTTTTTATCTTGTACGTTGTTTTAAGCTAAAATCCTATTTCCACGTTCACGAACGTTTATGCCTTTGAAAGCAGGGCTAGCTTACCTCCAGTAATATCGGCGTTTCATTCAATCATTGAACTACAATCACACCTCATCTTTCCTATATGTTTCGTATATTGACGTTCAAGACTTCGTAATTAAATCTTATATTGAGATGATATTACGAGATTTCGAGCGCCAAACAAAATTTTTACTGTTTAACATAGTGGTATATTTCTTTACTGATCATTTCCAATGGTTTTCAGGTCATGTCGGTTCACAAAACGCAACGTGAAATCTCTTGTCAGACTCTGTAAATATATACGATGATATGGTTTTCATTAGGCGTCAATGTAAATTTTTATGCACCATATAAGTTCACCGAATAATGCTGAATTAACTATTGGTACATGATAATACACTCGACGAGTTACCTAAACCAGCGTAACTGCATTTACGTTTATTATGAAAACGTTCGCGAGAACGTTTGAGAAATGCACATCAGTTGCTAGTCGACCAAATCTAAGAACTACAGCTTGATTTGGCTGAAATTTATAGGTTTTAGTTGCCGGATGACAAATTTAAAAACATATAATGGTCGTTTTTAGTCCCTTCGAGTGGCACACCCCTCTGCAATGCAAGTTCTTATCCTAAATCCATTGTCAATACGAAAAATCACTTCAACCCATTTGCAGACGACACATTTTTAAGATTGGACAAACAATCATATGTTGTTAAAAAATCAACAGAGTCGCCTCGTATATAACTCGAATATGGTATTGTGACTTGTCATTACAATGTATTTGTATAGAAACGACGAGTCAGAAAAGCGAATTTTACTTATAGAGAAGATTCTTTTCGAGTTTTAACAACAAAGGATTCGTTTACAACAATTTCTAGCCATATAAAATCTAAGTTTTGAGCAAGATTTGATTTCAAGAAGGGTCGCTTAACAAAAATGTCCTGTTTATTTGACAAACAAAATATATCCTATACTAGTATAGGGCTACAAAGAAATCAGATTGTTTTATGTGAGGGCCCACAAGGTTAGAAAATTTAGTTCAATGTAATGGTTATAGTGTAACGTAAAAAATTTTTTAATTGTGTTGCTTAAACCATTTCCATTGTTTTATCGTTCTGTATGTGACAAGTTAAACATACGTTTAGATAAACGTTACATCTGAAGACTTTTACGAATTTTATTTTTTTTCAGGATCTAGGTTTGGCCACAGAGTACCGGGAGAAGAAGGGTACACATAGATTCATTAGAAAGCTATTCTGCCTCCCCTTCATTCCGGATACTTTCGAGGCACTCACCGACCTGGACGACGACCACCAACTGAAACGACTTGTAACATACATCACCAATACATGGATAGAGTCGACCATGTTCCCAGTGGCGTCTTGGTGTGTCTTCGGACAATCCATCAGAACGAACAATGACCTGGAAGGTATTAACATTATGTAAACATGATTCAATTCATAATTGTACGCGAGTTCATCCATATCACAATGCTATAACTTATGTATTTTTCTATGAGTGATCTTAAGGTTGAAATAAGATCTTTATTTAGGTTGTAGTTACGAGATTTGATTTCAAATACCTATCGGCAATACGTAAACTTACTTTCTTCATCATCAACATATATATATTGAAAATTATTCATGTTTGATAAACATGTATTATGGAAAAGAGGGAGAGTGACTCGAAAAGTTCAAATTAATTATGATCTGGTTAAATATGTTTCTATAGTTATATTTATACATTATCTTTACAAGCTGGCACAGACGTCTGAACGCAAAGATGGGTTCTCCACCATTTTACTTACTAGTATACGGACTTTTCAACGAGGCCACTATCGCACAGAAACAGGTCACTATGGTTTCTGCCAAAAGCTAGCCAAAATTACAGCAAATATTTGTAGAAAAAAAATGAGAAAAAATGAAGTTTATTTAAAACAACAAGTTTCTCCATTTTTCTCAATGTTTTCCCAAATAATAACTCGATCATGAATCCATTCGATTTTATAACCCGTTTATTTTCAGAGAAAAAGCCAAACATTGGCATAAAAATGTTGTTTCCTTTGATATTTGTTTGTTTGTTTGTTGTACATATTCCCTACGTTTTTATATTAAGTAAAAGGCTAGAGATTTCGGTTTATCGCTAATCATAAGATAATATATTTTATTCTTTTATAAAATGAATTGATATTTTTTCAACTCTGTGTGTTTTTATTGAATACTTCCTTCCTTTAATTCAACGGTAATATACGCCAGCATCTTGTAATGCGTTATTAAGGCTACATTCAATCGCTATTACAATCCTGGTGATAGCTTACTTTCCATCTTAACCCATTACCCATTATCTAAAAATACAGAATGACAATCTTCTTCACCTTAAATATCTTTAATCAAAGCAAGAATTTCGATAACTAATGCAATGCTTATGACAAAGGGACGAAAAGCTTTGTATGGCCATTTATTCTTTTGATATATTGTTAAAACATAAACTGTGATCCCTCAAAGCAATTTCCCTTTTTTTGACAATATTTCATAATTATCACTTGCATCTTCTATCACAAAACTTTCTTTCACCTGCCTATGATCTAACTAACATTCTCTAGACCAGTCCACCCGTAGCGTAATGGTCAAATTTTGGTCGCGAAACCCACAGTGTAGATGTACAAATCAACCACTCTACATTGCGAGTGACGTCACGTTTTGTTTACTTTTCAAGGCAATGTTAAAATTAAACTGTTATGTAACACACAGAACACAAATGTCGTAAATAGCGCAGACGGTATAGCACCCTAGTTTAAGGTACATACTACAGGGGTTCGTACTGGCGCAACGAATGTTTTTTTCTTTTCTTTTTTATAAATTCAAGATTCAAAACATGATGCATTGTATTAGCATTAGTAATTTTACACGAATAGAATGAAAAAAAAAATCGCCTTCCGTTTCTGTTATATTTATGAATACACGTGAATGAGTTGAAAATAGAAAAATATGGAAATACTGACACATCAGTAAAGAAAAAAAAATATTAAATGATTTTTTTCTTACACATCTGACGAATAAACGAATCAAATTAAATCAAAGTGCTGTAAGCACTGTAATTGTGCGGTACTGAATGACTGAACTGCTTATTGTTGTTTCAGGAGTTTATGTATATACAGCATTGAAATGAAAAATAAATGAATAGACAAAAAATCCAAACCAAGTTTTTGTTGCAGATATAGTCCATACATGCCATTTTTAAAGTTACCCCAAAAACTTGTGGGAAACTTTCATTAGACAAATATTCTATCAAGGACGTTTTCAAAATTAATTCAACATCTAACTGCCAAATATAAGAAATGGAATTTGCTTCATTCATAGTTTTAGGTTGAATATACACGGGAATATATCTCAATTCTTTTGATGCTAAAAAGCTCCTTGTAAAACACGCTAAGCATTCAGTATTGTAGGTCTTTGGTAAATTTATCTCGTGCCACTTCTTGAAGAGTTGTAGTAACAAGTTTTCAGAAATGTACATGTAGATAAATCACAGGCTGACATAGACCAATACACCAAGATAAAGCTATAGAGTGAAGAGTGACACACTGCACTTACACTTTGTAAATAGTAAAGAGGTTAATAGGTGAATTATAAGGGGTTATTCCAAAGAGAGGGTATTAGGTAATTCATCCCACAATCCATCTCTGTAGCTTTTTCCCTCATAGGTACGAAGTGCAACTTTACAACTGCATTTTAGTAAACTAATGTTAATATTCTATTATTAAGCTAAATTAATGAACTATTAATTCCTTCATGGAATGCACTGTAAATAAAACACTAATTAACAGCCAGAGAAAATAAGAAGCTCAATTTATGCCAGCAATTTTCGAAACAAACTGTTTACAAAATTGATATGAGTTGGAAAAAAGGTTATTTTGCAATTTTTTCATTAGATACAACCCAGGCAGAACCACTCTAATTGTGCTTCCGCACAATTAAAAATGGAATATATTATTTCCTGTATGGAAAATACACCAAAAAAGATCATAAAATACAAAAAAATATATAATCTGATAGTTTCGAACCTCAATATTCGAACACTTCACTTTCGAGGGGCGAAGCACATGTGTAAGCACACTACCTACCTGAGCTATTCTATTCTATTGTCTTTAGTTTCCGCCTATGATTGTGAGGCGCAACGCCTATTGGCGTATGAATAGCATTTTTTTCTCACCACCAAGGTCATGGTACATGCATTGTCCCACCACCATATTTACATATTCAAACCAATGACCCTTATACATATTTTTTTACCCAAACCAGATTTTAAAACGTGCACGAGAGCCAGGCAACCGCTACTACCAATTTTCAGCTTGATGGACTTAGGCATTGTCCATTTAGTTTCGTGTCCAAGGAAACACTTCGCCTTCACGAGGACTCGAACCCCTGACCTTCGGATCAGGAGACCGGTGCTCTACTACCGAGCTATCGAGGCGGACACTTTTGAAATAAGTGTTTTTACTATTTATTTAACCTTATATTAATCACATAGGTATAAAATATGTATCCAGTGTTAGACCACGCTTGAAGCAAATTGGCCAATCAAAGAAGAGTATTTCAAAAGTATATTTCACAGATACAACTCCGAGCGTTGTATTTACAGAGTGTGTCTTGCACGTGAAATTTCGACAGCTTTTTGTTTGCCGAGTCAGGTCAAAAACATGATGAGCAATTCATATGAGCGCTTTTTCAAAAAGACCTTCTAGCGTACAAAATGCAAAAGATCCGCAATAAGAGACGGCAAAAGATTAATAAGTCGTTTCAGCGTATTATCACCCAATTACAGTAATATCACAGCGTGTTTAACTCTTCTTTTTATTGTATAGAGGTTCGGGTAAAATAATACAGAAAAAGTTAGAAAAGCGTGGTCTCAGTCAGATAGAAAATATCGTGCCGCGGTATATGAGAAATAGATACTCGCTACCGCTCGTGTCTATTTCCCATATACCACGACACTCGTTTTCTATCCTATACTTAAATCCCTTCCATGCTTGGGAAACTCTGATCATGAAATAGTGTTTCATGAATTGTGTAAAAATAGAGGAAGACCTTCTCAGCCGACAAGAAAAATACTTTGCTATAGCAAATTGGACTGAAATGAAGTCAGAGTTGACAGAATTCTGCATAACATTCCTTAACACAAATCACTCTGATGCAAACACAGCCTGGAATAAATTCAAACAGGAACTACAGAGAGTCTGTGATAGATACATCCCAACAAAAACAACAAAGCAAAGGAGAAATGTCACTCCCATATCAGACCAGAAATACAAGAGCCTAAAAGCCACAATTCAAAGAAAGATCCGTAAAGCATACTAGTATTTGGTCGTATCTGGAATCAGTGATATTTTGTGATGAGTCGCAACCTGGACAAAATAAGAAATTTTACAGATTGATTAAACGAAGCAAGTCTGAAAACTGTGGGATCGCTCCCCTCAAATCTGAAGGAATTACTTTTACTAAAGCAAAGGATAAGGCGGACATCGTAAACAAGCAGTTCGAATCTGTATTTTCAAAGCCATAGCCTCTAAGCCTATGGCAGATTTGTAATACTGCACTCAACCAGCCCACCCATCAAATGCCAGACTTCACCATCACAGAAGAAGGGGTTGACAAACTACTGAGGGGATTAAACCCCAACATGGCATCAGGGCCATACCAACTGTCTCCACGCCTGCTAAAAGAGCTTCATAGCCAAATCTTCCCCATTCTCACTAAGATTTTTCAGCTTTCCCTATCAAGTGGTGGTGTTTCTGATGACTGGAGACATGCAAACATTGCACCAGTATACAAAAAAGGTTCCAAATCCAAAGCAAGTAATTATAGACCCAAATCACTAACCTGCATATCTTCAAAGCTTCTAGAGCACATCATCGTCTAAAACCTCATGACCTTCTTTGACAATCATGACATACTTAGCCCTTACCAACATGGCTTCCGCTCTAAACTTTGCTGCCTTACGCAGCTTCTCAATTTCTCCTAGGAAATATTTGATAGACTGGACCATGGCCAACAAACGGATGTCATCATTATGGATTTCTCCAAAGCTTTCGATAAGGTGGACCATCATAAACTCATTCATAAACTAAACTGACTTGGAGTAAACAGGCAAGTATCTACCTGGATAAGTTCTTTCCTGAAAACCGCAGCCAATAGGTTGTAGTTGAGGGCGAATTCTCAAATAATCTTCCGGTACTTTCCGGCGTCCCTCAGGGTTCTGTTCTGGGACCTTGCTTATTCCTTGCCTACATCAACGACCTTCCTGATACAGTTAAAAGCCGAACTAGGTTATTTGCAGATGACACGATACTATATCTCACCATAAATGGAATGACCGACGCGACAGACCTACAAGACGACCTACGGAAATTGGAGCAGTGGGGGCGGGACTGGACGATGGAATTTAATCAGGATAAATGCGATGTACTACGCATCACCCGCAAAAAGAGTCCCCTCATTTATTCCTACTGCCTCCATGACAAAATTCTACATTCTGCTGACACAGCTAAATACCTAGGTGTAACACTTTCCAAGGACCTGACATGGGCAAAACACATAAACATCATTACAAATAAAGCCAGGAAATCACTTCGATTCATCCAAAAGGAATGTAAAGACAAATAACAAACAAGTAAAAACCTCAGCATATCTAATTTATGTCAGTTCACAAGTTGAGTATTGCTCTGTAGTCTGGAATCCCTGGCAAAAACATCTAATCTATAAACTAGAGAGTGTACAGAGAGCAGCAGCCAGATATGTTTGTGGTGATTATAGCTACCAGAGCAGTGTCTCTCAGATGTTGGGTAACCTTGGATGGACTTATTGGAAAGTAGAAGAAACATTGCCTCTCTTATCATGCTATATAAAATACAACATAACCTTGTGTATGTAGACCATAATCATCTCCTCCCAACTAGAAACCATAATTATTTGATTCCCCAATCCAGAACCCAACATCACCAAAATTCTTTTTTCCAAGAATTATAAGGTCCTGGAACTGTCTCGGAACAGAGGTCAAATCTAATCCCATCCTAAACACCTTTAAGGAACGGCTGATGACACGGCCCTAACTCATACAACCACTGTTTTAAACCATGAGATAAGATAAGATAAGATTTATTTAAAGTCGGCAATACAGCATAACAAACAACATAAGCTAACATTAGCTTTTGAACCGACTACATATAAAGCATTCTAAGGTTAACATAATACGAGGGATGTTCATTTTTTATCCGGATAAGGTCTATTAATCATCACTGATTTATCGCTATGTGAAAAAAGTACACTCATATTAACGGGACACTTGATATGATCAAACTTGCCAAAGCCTGAAGCAGTTGAACGATCTATATTCATTTCATACGCAAACAAAAGTACATGGGTATTAGGTGGCGGCGCACTGTACATGACGTTAGCGACGTTGTCGAGAATTGAGACATTTGGTGTTGTGTAATTTAGCTTGTCACGACTCGTTATTCATAGAAGAAGGATGAATTCAGTGTTCATGTTATTAAGCTGTGCTTTTATGGTTTATATAAAGGTAAAATCGAATGGTACGACGTCAAGGTTCTCAGAAAGGTACCTCTTAGTTAATCGCCTATATCTTCCAGAGACTCGGCAATTAACGTCCTTACAGTTGCTTTGACAAGTTTCTCTCTGTACGTTCTTCCTCTTATCTCACGGGTCACGGAAGCGTCTTCACCGATGAAAATTAAGCATGTGGAAGAATGAACCATTGCCTTTCAGCGTGACAAGTTTTGATTTATGTCTTTCGATATTTTGGTGGATAATGAATAGAATTATTAAAGATCAAAATTCCGAGCATCTAGTAGACGTCGTCTAGAACGTTCCGAAACACTAGTGAAGTTTAAACGTATAGAAAGCAGGTTATAGGTATCAAATAAGTACAATTAAGTGTACTAGTAAGATGGAGATATATGATACATTATAAATCACCCGAGATTTAAAAGTGGTGGATAAATAAATGAAAAAAGTTTTACCATCCCTTCCCTTCCCTTTTCCTGGGTAGTATCAAGTACTACTACCAGCAGGAAACAAGGAGCCATGCAATTTCCATATCTTTTATCCAGGTATTTTAACTATACATGAGTTGACGGATGACGTCACGGGTCACGTGATGTTTACATCCGGGGACTCGCTGTAGGCAGAAAGATCTACCAGTTCCATACACAAATAGTAAAATATCCAATATTTAAGTTATTCGATTGTATATTTTTAATGATTATTCCAAAGTAACAAAGGTGTCAAAATTTAGATAAATAATTCAACCTTTTGATTATGCAGTTGTCATCACATGACATTGTCTGTGAAAAGAATATATCTCGTTGAAAGATAACCACCCACAAATGCAAATGATTGCAAACAAGTCGCTGTTGAGCAACTGATATATCGCGCATTCGACATTAATTAAGCTGTATTTACGTTTTTTGTTTACTCATAAACGAAAAAATAGTATATCTTACCTATACTGAGCCTGTTCGAGTTTCAATGCCGATTTTTCTTTATCCCATTTCCGTTATTCATCCTGTCACAGAAATTTCAAACATTGGGAAAGGGTTTTATGGCCCTTTTCCCTTATTTGTCTAAAAATTATTAATCCAATTATTAGTTAAATCTGTTAATTTTGAGAAAGCCACCTACTGTTGAAAACCGATTTGCTTCCGTAAAAAGTACCCCGCACATTTAGAAAATTGGTTTATTTGAGAAATAAAAGAATGTCGCCAAACACACGATCTGCCGACTTAACAGCTTTTCTAGTTTAGATTGTAAAATCCTTTCAAAGAATTTTCATTATGCGACATAAAAATATTAGCCGCTATTAACACAAATATGTGTCTTAAAATTGGCTGTTTATAACGCAATGATCCATACTACACGGCCGCGGAATCTCTTTCATCTGACCTTAACCGAATGCGCTTATCGATATTGCCCATGTCATAAAACAGTAGCCGCTAATCACACACTTGCATGTGTCATAAAGACATACTTCTATAGCATGTGCCAAATTTTAATTGATCTGACCGTGACGATGCATACGCCACTGATTGATTGCTTTCATCTGGACACAACTTTTACCCATTCATTAGGCATAAAGTGTGAAGTTTCATTGACACAAATCTTTAAATGCCTTTTCAGTCATAGATTAAATCAAGCTTTTGATAAAATATTTCATTTAAGATCCCATTTCAGCGGCGATAAATAAGGCCCACATGATTTTTCAATTCTCAGCCGCGTTCATTTAGTGGATCGATCTTTCGTGTCATGAACAAGCTGTTCGTCCCCAAATTTGAAAAAAAGGCCGGGATAATTTTTAATCAAACATAAGTTAGGCCTACTGCATATCTGAAACGCAGCGTTTGCTTCAGCGGGAAATGGAAGCCGCCAAAAACGAAAATGTACTCTGAACCATTTTTCTATTTTGCTTTATGCAGTTCCTAATGAATAATAAGAGGGTAAAAATCGAATTTTAACGGGTAGGAAAGAAATTGAAGCATACGTAATTTCCTTATTTGTTAAAGATGAAAAAATGTGATCGTTCTTTCATAAATCTTCGTTTTTTACCACGACCAGACGACAAAATATAATCTTGAAATTGAAAGCGTTGGTGGCGAACGAAACATCGCAACACAGCCTGATTAAAATGGATTTGCGATGTTCTGTTGCTCAAGAACGACTTTAACTACATTTAAAAACAAAAATATAAAATGAATGTGAGGAATGATAAGTAGAAAGTTCTGAAATTCTGGCGAGTGAACGAATTAACGTTACAAGTCACTTTTTCCCCAAACGTTGTCTAACCCGAGCCATCTTAAACTCGGTAACATTACTTTATTGGAAAGGGTCAATGAATTTTACTTATTCATCTTACGTTTTCCCCAATATCATTCAACACGTATGGTCATTTCGTCTGATTTTACCCTTGAAAACGGCGCGACTACGGATACAACAGATCTCGATCGGCTGTAGTTACGAAGATTTATTCTACTTGACGCCGCGAACCGATAAATCTGAGTCAAACTTTTTTATTTAGTTCAAGTCATACAAATTCATTGCGTTATGGAAAGCGGTAAAGAAAGTTAATTTGTTCAAGTGGCCGATGCAAAAAGGGGTTCAAGGGATTCAAACGAACCTCCATCTGTAGCCTAGTTGTTTCATTTTTACACAGAAATTCAAACAAAACTTTGAAATACTAGGAAAGCGAATCTTCTCTCCCTTTATTGTACATTAGTACCTTTCTTATAGAAATCCTTCATCCACCGCCGTTTTCATCCAACTTTCTATAAAAATCTTAAAATGTAACCATTTCTGGGTTTGTTTACAGAAACGGTGCAACTACAGCTTTGTCAGAACTTTCATGAGTGCTGTAGACTGAGTTACGAATGTTTGAAAACCAAAATACTTACTATGTTTCATACATAATTTTCAACTTTCTTTATGAATGACGTGAAAATTGACAAAAAAAAAAAACAAAAAAAAAAAAAAAAAAACCATCAAATTTACAAAAGAAGAATATTTGCCATAAACCACGGACACGTGTTTGAGAGTCCCCCGAGCTTAATTGCGCAACTCGATCGTCTATATAAGACAGACCTTAGGCCATGTTTATTCAAAGATTTTAGGTTACAATCTTTCTAAACAAATACATTATTTAAAGAGACAAAAAAAACTAATTCTAAAAAGCTAAACGATCTATCGTCGATGGCAACTTCGTTCAATAAGTCGGACGAAATAGTTGTATTGTATGTATTTTCGTTTATTTATCGTCGCTACCGTAGCACATGCCCATATGAGCGACGCCCCCAGAAGACGGGTAGTTGTTACGGGGGATAGTGCAAGGATACAGGACGAAACTACTGCTGAGATCCGCCATGGTTCTTTAGCGTGCTCGGTGTAAAGCACCGTCTCACAGGGCCTCGGTTTAACGTCTCATCCGAAAGACAATTAGTTTTTATTAGTGAACCAGTCCGGGAATCGAACCCACGCGGTCGAACTTCAATGGTTTTGAAGTCATGTGCTCTACCAACTGAGCTAATCGGGTTGGTAGACGAAATAGTCTAATCTCGGGAAGTTTATAAAGGGCTATTACGTAATAGATTCTTTAAATATCGATTGATCATTAACGGGAAACATTCGTACAAATAACATTTAATTTTCTTTTTATCTTATTTTTAATTGAACGGTTGATTTGAACCAGTTTTAATTGTCTTCTCGCATAGAGATCTGACTCTTTTTGCCTACCAGCAATGCGCATGCGCGGGAAATTCTCAATATAAACAATAACAATCAACTCTCCTATTTTCTTTTAAATTTGAACTTAATCTTTTACTTACACAGTTTCTCCAGACAAGCGCCTCCCAGTTATAATCAATGTTGATTGTTGGGGAGTAAACAGTACGTGTAATAAACAAATCATGACGTCACTTGCAATGCTGGTCGGTCGGATTGTAGATGTATCATTTTCCAGGGGTAATTTCCGAGACCCAGGGCTTTCCCGGGGAAATAGTCAGACCCTTGAAAAACTGCGCATGCGTAAACTTACATGTGGGGAAGATTGCGGGAAGTCATTTGTAAACAAAACAAAAATCTTGAAATGTAATATTGATTCCGCCTTTTTGCATATTCATTTGTTGAGTTTTGATAATGGTTAAAATTGTCCAAGTATACAATATATATGAGCCCAAGAATTCTATCAATAACCCTCTTATATTTTTGACATCGCAGCATTAGAAAGTGGGTGGAGTAATGATTAGTTCGAAATATGGTTGATATCATTATCAAGAATCCAGGACAAAATAAATGTATCACAATGTACACTTCAACGTGGATTTACTGCTGGTGTCTCACCACTAAATGCTGCTCTTATTCTGGAAGAATGCTACAGGGAGTCGAAAGATAACAAGCAACCAATATCCATTGTAATGCTAGATGCCAAATCAGCCTTGGCTTCGATGCAGTGAATCATGATATCCTTATGAGAAGACTTTTCCAGATAGGTGTGAAAGACAATCACTGGAATCTTATAAATAGTCTGCACACAAACGCTCAGACTTAAATCAAATGGAAAGACCAAATATCGACCCCATTCGACATCCATCAAGGCGTAAGACAAGGAGGTGTACTAAGTGCGGACCTGTACAAAGTTTACATCGACCCTCTTCTACACAAATTACAGAACTCGCAACTAAGCATGAAAATCAGTGATATCGAGTGCCCAGCAACAGCCTGTGCAGACGACGTAACACTAAATATCATGTGAAACCCAACTGATAACAACAAAAAATGACTTCTTATCTGAAAATGACAAAGGCAATCAAGTCGATGTGGCTATCCTAGATTTTTCGAAAGCTCTTGATACAGGCCCACATGATAAATTATTACACAAACTCTACCAATATGGAATTCATGGAAACATTCACAAGTGGCTATCAAACTTCTTAACAAAAAGAACAATGAGAACAGTAGTGGATGGGGAGTTCTCAGAAGAAACGACAGTAGACTCGGGTGTACCTCAAGGAACTGTATTAGGCCCTCTGATGTTTTTATGTCACATAAATGACCTCCCAGATGAAGTCACATCATCAGTGGGGCTCTTTGCAGATGATTGCATCCTGTACCGAACCATCAAGAAAAATGAAGATCATACAAAACTTCAAAAGGACTTAAAAAACTTAGAAGCTTGGGCAGATAAATGGGGAATGAGATTCAATGCCAAAAAGTGCTACATAATGTCAATCAATCAGAAATCATCTAAATTCTATGAACTAAATAATCACATTCTTCAAGAAGTACAGGACAATGCATACCTCGGACTACAAATCTCTAACGATCTAAAATGGAACAAGCATATCAAAATTGTCTCAAACAAAGTCAACTCTAGTCTTGGATTACTAAAAAGGAATCTAAAGAAAGTACCAGAATCATGCAGGAAAACGGCATACATAACATTAGTAAGATCTATCATGGAATATGGAGCCACAATCTGGAACCCCTACCAACAATCAGACATAGATAAATTGGAGAAAATCCAAAACAAAGCTATTCGATTCATCAAAAACGACTATAGAACTAGAGAGCCAGAAACTATTCATCGCTTCAAAAAAGAACTAGAACTTGAGCCCCTAGAAGAAAGAAGGAAAAATCTGCGACTTGTCCTAATGTACAAGGTGGTTGAGGGGTTAGTACCGTCCCTGCCTGCATCAAAATTCCTCACATTCCAAAAGCCAAAAAGGTCAATTAGAACAAAGAAATACACTGATCACATCAGCACAAACATAGAAAAACATGTTTGCAACAACACAAAAAGTCTAGTCATACCCGCAGCAAAAACAACACAATACAAGCACTCATTCTTTGTAAACACCACTATCCAATGGAATCACCTGCCAAATGCAACAGTGCATGCAGGCTCGTAAGCGGCCTTTAAGACGGCCCTCAAAAACGAGAACCAGTAATATGGCAACACACACTTCCGTTGTATAAAAGCCTTTTAAGGATTCTACAACATACACATACAGATACATATACAGATAAATAGTACTTGTAAACAACAAACCCAAATTCTAATTGACATGGCTCATGACTACAGCCTCAAGCAGCGATATCTACTACAGCCGACAAAGAGCGCTATTATAGACACTAGCAAAAAAACTCTACAACCACCTTTAATCATTGGAGAAGAGAAATTACCATATGAGGAGTATGCCACCCATTTAGGCATCCAAAGATCAAAATCTACAACAGAAACTATAAACAGAACTGTAAATGAAAACATAAAAAAAGCTCGTAGAACTACCTACAGTCTTATGTCATCTGGACTACATGGGGAGAACGGACTAAACCCAGAAACATCGCTACATCTAGTCAAGACATACGTTTTACCAATCTTAACATACAGACTTGAAGTTATCATACCATCAGCGAAACACATACATCAACTGGAGTCCTTTCAAAAGAAATTACTCAACCAATTACTCTCGCTACCCGCAACAACTGCGGACCCAGCTGAGCTCCATATACACTTTCTGGATTCCTACCCGTTGAACACCAAATACACATAAAAATTCTGACATTCTACAATAACATCTTATTCTGTCCTCAAGGTAACAATAGCACTGAAAAACGTCTTGCAAGACGACAACTTACAGTAAAAGGCATGAAAAGCAATAGTTGGTTCATTGAAGTGAAAAATCTTTTCTGGAGATATAATATCGGCGAAGCCATAGATATTCTAGAAAATCCATGCAAAAAGGAAATATGGAAAAAACAAGTATTCAAGGAAGTGACTACAAAATTCAAAGAAAATATTGAAAATACAGCAAGAACCTACAGCTCTAAGATTTATGAATATTCTCTATACACCTGGCCGGATACACCAGAACATATCTACAAAAGGATGCTCTTCAAGGGAAATAAATAGACTTCCAGTTAAAATGAAGTTGCTAACAAGTACCTATATATTACAAAGTCAAAGAGCTGCATTTAACCAGAATAAAGTAAACCCTATCTGCCAACTTTGTGAAAAAGAAAGTGAAAACACTGCACACTTCCTACTCAAATGTGAACTACTTCAACCAATTAGACTATCAATACTAGGCGATATAGAAAATCACTACTACTTACTTACTGGGAGACAACTATACACACTAAACGAAGTACAACAGGTCATGATCATCTTAGACTGTACACACACTAACATGCAAGACAAACAAAACCTACATGAACTTGAGTACCACTATCGCCGACTTATCTAAGGCCTACACACGGGACGCTTTCAGATGTTATCAACAGTTAAAACAGCGAAGAGGTCTCAATCAGTCGGCGATAGTGGCACAGGGGTACAGTGAGATATCTTCTCACAAGCAGTTTAAAGGGCGCAAGTACAGTAACATTCCACGGAGTGTAAATACACATATATATGTACAGTATTCAGTGACTTTATTGTGTGCATGTTCAGTGTAAATAGTGGTGAAGGAATATATTGTTCTACTTTGCAATAGCAAAGGTTTGCCTTAAAAGGCGGTTAAGATTATACAGAATACAGAATATGGCTAAATCCCGTATCCGTGGGTTTTTCCTTATCCGTGGCCACTATAATATTAGCTAACGAAGATCGGAAATATTAAATTACTTCATGGTTTATTCTAAGATAGAATAATTCTCTTGTTTTGGTCAAATTTACTAAGAGGACACCATTTAAAAATAAAGAAGAGCTATAGTGTGAGCTGAACGTTCGTAAATCATTCTTCTCAGTGAGGGTTGTCAGTGTATGGAATTTACTACCATGGTACATGCACAATCTATGAATGCTTTAAAAACCGCCTGGACAAGTATATTGGGAATGCGCAATTTACCACCCAGTGACCCTACCAGATAAGAACTGTGTTTACATTCACGAGGGGGTTATAGAAGACGATGATGTCTTGTGACCCTGAAATACAGATGTAAGAAAACAGGGAGTGTCCATCAAATCTCATTATATCGATTTTTCTCCAAATTTCTGGATGTTATAGTTGTGGTCTTCTAAAATTAACACATTCAAGTATTCATGAACAATTTTTAGCTTGACTATTTGAAGAATAGGGGGGCTATTCCAGTCACCCGGGCGTCGGCGTCGGCGTAATGCTTTGGTTAAGTTTTTACGTGCAAGTGTTTAAAATCTCTGTTTCTATTAAAGCAATGCTTTGAAACTTTGCACATGCTTCTGTGACCATAATATCAGCATCTAGACAAAGATTCATTACTCTGATATTGAATTTAGTGGAATTTTAACCCTTTTCGGACTTAGAAATCTTGGTTAAGTTTTTATGTGCAAATGTTGTTTATCTGTAATATTTCTGTTTCTTTAAAAGCAATTGCTTTGAAACTTTACACATGCTTCTGTGGCTATAATATCAGCATCTAGACAAAGATTCATTACTCTGATATTGAATTTAGTGGAATTTTAACCCTTTTCAGACTTAGTAATTCTTGGTTAAGTTTTTACGTGCAAATGTTGTTTTTCTGTAATATCTCTATTTCTGATAAAGCTATTGCTTTGAAACTTTGCACATGCTTCTGTGACCATAATATCAGCCTCTAGACAAAGATTCAATACTCTGATTTTGAATTTAGTGGAATTTTAACCATTTTAGGACTTGGAAATCTTGGTTAAGTTTTTACGTGCAAATGTTGTATATCAGTTGTAGCGCTATTTCAACCAAGGCTTTTGCTTGGAAACTCTACAAAATGATTCTGTTACCATGATATCAGCCACTTGACAAAGATTTATTACTCTGATATTGAATTTAGTGGATTATTAACCTTTTTCAGACTCGGAAATTATTGGTTAAGTTTTTACAGGCAAATGTTGTACATCAGTTATATCTCTAATTCTATGAAAGCTATTGTGTTCAAACTTTGCAATGCTTCAATGATCATAACAACAGCCTCTTGATAAAGATTCAATTCTCTGGTATAGAATTTAGTGGATTTTCAACCCTTTTTGGACTTAGAAATTCTTGGTTAAGTTTTTACGTGCAAATGTTGTATTTCTGTAATATCTCTATTTCTACTATAGCTGTTGCTTGGAAACTTAACACATGCTTCTTTGACCATAATATTAGCCCACAGAAAAAGATTCATTACTCTGATATTGAATCTAGTGGAATTTTAACCCTTTTTGGCCTTAAAAATCTTGGTTATGTTTTTATGTGCAACTGTTTTATGTTAGTTGTATCTCTGTTCCTACTAAAGTTATTGCTTTGAAACTCTGCACATGCTTCTGTGACCATGATATTAGCCCACAGAAAAAAAGATTCTTTTCTCTTGACTTTCATTTTATTGAATTTCCAATGTCGATATTGATTTGCTGTTACTATCCAGCACTAGGAATAGTTGAGCTTTGCTGTCCTCCCACAGCTCTTGTTAAAATCCAAGTTTAAGGATGAGGCCTTAGACTTAATAAGCTGTGAATCATCCATTTTTTTCAGGTGTATCCCCAGTATTGTTCTGAAGTTAACCTACTTTTTTGACAGGCCACGGATAAAGGAAAAAAGACTTTTTAGCTCACCTGAGCACGAAGTGCTCAAGGTGAGCTATTGTGATGGTCTGCTGTCCGTCGTCCTTCGTCCATCGTCCGTCGTCAAACTTTACCTTGTGTGCACTCTAGAGGCCACATTTTTGGCCCAAATGTCTTGAAACTTGGTCAGAATGTTTGTCTCCATCAAATCTCGGTCAAGTTTGAAATTGGGTCAGGTGGGGTCAAAAATGGGGTCAAGGGGTCAAATTTTAGAAAAACCTTGTGTGCACTCTAGGGCCCACATTTGTGGCCCAAATGTCTTGAAACTTTCTCAGAATGTTTGTCTCAATCAAATCTCGGTCAAGTTTGAAATTTGGTCAAGTGGGGTCAAAAATGGGGTCAAGGGGTCAAATCTTAGAAAAACCTTGTGTGTGCTCTAGAAGCCACATTTGTAGCCCAAATGTCTTGAAACTTGGTCAGAATGTTTGTCTTCATCAAATCTCGATCAAGTTCGAAATTGGGTCAAGTGGGGTCAAATTTGGGTCAAGGGTTGAAATCTTAGAAAAACCTTGTGGGCGCTCTAGAGGCCATATTTTTGGCCCAAATGTCTTGAAACTTGGTCAGAATGTTTGTCTCCATCAAATCTCGGTCAAGTTTGAAATTGGGTCAAGTAGGGTCAAAAATGGGGTCAAGGGGTCAAATCTTTGAAAAACCTTGTGTGCTCTCTAGAGGCCATATTTTTTGCCCAAATGTCTTGAAACTTGGTCAGAATGTTTGTCTCTATCAAATCTCGGCCAAGTTTGAAATTTGGTCAAGTGGGGTCAAAAAATGGGGTCAAGGGGTCAAATCAAAGAAAAACCTTGTGTGCACTCTAAAGGCCATATTTTTGGTCCAAATGTCTTGAAACTTGGTCACAATAATTGTCTCCATCAAATGTCGGTGAAATTTAAAAATGGGTCAAGTGGGGTCAAAAATGGGGTCAAAGGGTCAAATCTAAGAAAAACCTTGTGTGCACTCTAGAGGCCATATGTTTGGTCCAAACGTTTTGAAACTTGGTCAGAATGTTTGTCTCCATCAAATCTCGGTCAAGTTTGGAATTGGGTCAAGTGGGGTCAAAAATGGGGTCAAGGGGTCAAATTTAAGAAAAACCTTGTGTGCACTCTAGAGCCCACATTTGTGGCCCAAATGTCTTGAAACTTTCTCAGAATGTTTGTCTCAATCAAATCTCGGTCAAGTTTGAAATTTGGTCAAGTGGGGTCAAAAATGGGGTCAAGGGGTCAAATCTTAGAAAAACGTTGTGTGTGCTCTAGAAGCCACATTTGTAGCCCAAATGTCTTGAAACTTGGTCAGAATGTATATCTCCATCAAATCTCGGTCAAGTTCAAATTGGGTCAAGTTGGGTCAAAAATGGGGTCAAGGGTTCAAATCTTGGAAAAAACCTTGTGTGTACTCTAGAGGCCACATCTTTGGTCCAAATGTCTTGAAACATATTTGTCTCCATCAAATCTCAGTCATGTTCAAAATTGGGTCAAGTGGGGTCAAAATTGGGGTCAAGGGGTCAAATCTTAAAAAAAAGAAAACTTGTTTTCTCAAATATCTTGAAACTTGGTCAATATGTTTGTATGAAACCTAGGTCAAGTTTGAAATTGCCTTGAAATCTTACAGAAGTTTGATAGAGGGTCAAAAACGTTTTTAAATCGGACTGCAAAGCAGTTTGCATTTATATTTACCGTTTTTCAGAAATCCAGTCTGTTTGACCCACAACATTTTTAGCTAACCTGAGCACGAAGTGCTCAAGGTGAGCTATTGGGATCGTAGAATGTCCGTCATCAGTCGTGGGTCGTGCGTCGTCCACAACTTCTTTAAACATCTTCTCCTCCTAAACCAGTGGGCCAATCTTGATGAAACTTAGCAGGGATGTTCCTTGGGTCAAGCTCTACCAAAGTTGTTCAAATGAAAGAAATCCACCCTTAACTTTCCCTTTACCCTTGACAAAAAGGGTGAAAATATGAAAATCTTTAAAAATCTTCTTCTCTGAAACCAGAAGGCAGACAGCTTTCATATTTGGTATGTAGCATCATCTAGTGGACCTCTACCAAGTTTGTTCATATCAAGACCCTGGGGTCATATTTGGGCTTTGCCCGGGGGGAACCCTTTTTACATAGAATCAAAGAGCGAAAATCTTTAAAAATCTTCTTCTCTGAAACCAGATGGCAGACAGCTTTAATATTTGGTGTGTAGCATCACCTAGTGGGCCTCTACCAAGTTTGTTCATATCAATACCTTTGGGTCATATTTGGGCTTTGCAAGGGTTCATCCCTTTATCTCTTATTAGCACGAAGGGTAAAAAACTGAAAATCTTCAAAAATCTTCTTCTATGAAACCGGATGGCAGACAGCTTTCATATTTAGTATGTAGCATCATCTAGTGGACCTCTACCAAGTTTGTTCATATCAAGAACCTAGGATCATATTTGGGCTCCACCCGGGCGCAACCCTTTTTACATAGAATCAAAGAGCAATAATCTTTCAAAATCTTTATTCGAAACCAGAGGACACACTGCCTTCAATTTTGGTATGTAGCATCATCTAGTGGGCCCCTACCATGTTTGTTCATATCAAGACCCTTGGGTCATATTTGGGCTCCAACCGGGCGCATCCCTTTCAGCTCATCTGAGCACGATGGGTGAAAATAGGAAAACCTTCAAAAATCTTCTTCTCTGAAACCAGAAGGCAGACAGCTTTCATATTTAGTATGTAGCATCATCTTATGGACCTCTTTCAAGTTTGTTCATATCAAGACCCTGGGGTCACATTTGGGGTCCACCCAGGTGCATCCCTTTTTACATAGAATGAAAGAGCAAAAAGGCATGTCTGTCTTTCTCTTCGCTGAAAACGTTCCATGTATTAGGCAATTATCTTCTTTTTGACATCTGCCTATCTAATTAATATGATGTCCCAGGGGTCAAAGAGACTCAGGTGAGCGATCTAGGACCATCTTGGTCCTCTTGTTACCATTATCTTCTGAGCAATGTGTTCAAACCAAGTTATGTGTTTTCAAACACCGAAGAAACGGCCTTTTCAGTCACAATCTACAAACTTTGTTTTTATCTTTTTACTTTTCGACAAATAGAGAAGAGGCTAATACAAAATTTGATGTAATTTTTGCTTTTAGTAATCACCAGTTAGTATTTTCAGTGTTTATAACAAGATTTTCGATTGAGTAAAGGAGTTGAAATGTACAATAGGTTAACTGTATAATAAATTTGTAGCACTTACAATATTACTGCTCTGATTTTTTCTCGAACGGTCATTTACCAGTTGTAGGGCTGACAACCAATCAAATTCTGTTATGATTATCATTCGGTCAAAACCCACGTGTAAATTCAGACCACGTGGTAGATGCAAATGGACATCGTCTGCTCGAAATGTGTCAATTAAGTTGTTTGTCATTGGTCAATGGTCGTCTGCACTCGGACAGGGAGCGTGGGAAGTTTACTTTTTTTCGCATGGTGGAATGAGTACTGTTGACTATGTGTTAACAAATAGAAATAATTTTGTAATTTTGAAATATTTGATTTCAATGAGCACTCTGATCACGCTCCAATCCTATTTTCAATAAATTCAAATTTGAGTATGAAGAAAATTTATTCAATTACAAATAAATCGACAAAAACATACGATAAACTGATATAGGATAGCAGTAAGAGCGATCTATTTTTAGAACAACTCATGAATAATCATAGAGTTCTGCTAGATTCAATTGATTGGTCAGAAACCAAAGATATAAATAGCATAGTTGGCGATTTCACGTGTTTCTTGAGGGAAATGCATTTATAGTATTTGGGAAAACCCAATGCTTGAAATACAAACATGTTGGTAATCAAAATTGTAAATAGTTTAATGAAAAATGTTTTGTTGCTAAACAGGCTGTTAAACTCTATATAGAGAGGAATAATATTAACAGACAAGCTTTTAGCTTGGCCCGTGCTCATTATAACAACGAAAAAAAATCTGCTAAGAAATAATTTAGAGGCTAGCAGAGGGCTATCGAATCAGCAAACTTTCAAAATCGGACCCACAAGGTTGGATGAGTTAGCGATGTCCTTGAAAAGATGGAGTGTTAAGACAAAAAACTCACAAATTGAGCAAATATTTTACCAACTTTTATTGTCCAAATTTGAGCCCTTTTGATTGGCGAACTATTGCACTATCCAAGCCTCTCAATGATGTCCGATTTACAGTGCTGACAGCACTTTGATTTAGTACTTCAGAGGCAACATTTTTAACCGAAATGTTATCTTCTTGATCTCTTTGACTTTTGTTTAGCCATGCATCAGGTGAGCGCTTTAGGGCCAATGGCCCTCTTGTTTATATATGTTATGCATAGGTCCTCATGAAAATATGCTATTATACCTTAAGTGAGGATCAACACAAACACCAAATGTTGAAGTTATTTTCTGGCTCCAAATTTTTGTGTTTTGATGACAGCATCAAAATTTGTAGAGCTACTTTTATAAACACCCTCAAAATTGGTGACTGGACAACTCGGCCCATCAGGAACTCGGCCTAACATATAACTCGGTCCAAAATCACTTTATGCCAAAAAACATTATCTTATTCATTATTCATTAAGTATGATTAGTACAAATCAATATTATATGCAATTTTCATTCAGTTTTGAGAAAATGTATGTATGCATTGGCTGTAAAAAAAGTTCAATTGAATTTGTATAATAATTCAAAGAATCGCTCATATTTTTAAAAACAATAAATAGATTTTATATTATCAAAAACATTAAATATTATTTTCAAAATAATGAAGATTAACATAGCAAGGTATTACTGCATCATTTGTACAAAACTTAGGCATATTTCATGCAATATAGTTCACATTACTATAGGCTATATGTTGAGCCGAGTTGACCGGGCCGAGCTATTCGAGTAACCACGAAATTAGGCAAATAAAGCATACTTTGAGTTTTACTCATTTACCACCTGTTTGAAAGACTGATGGCGACCAAAATACTGGATTCCCATTATTTACCTTCCACCGGGAACTAGTTAACCGCACAAAGTGAAGCCATCCGCTTCTGAAACCGTCCATAATCATTCAAACTTGGCCCTATTGGCTTGTTTGTAGTTTAGATGATATTGTCCGGGCATCTATTTTGATGCCCTAATTATTTTAATCTGTCCTGGACAAGATTTTTCCCCATTAATTTAATTATTAATAATTTATTATTAACACTTCTTGCGCAATTTAGAAATGGAATTGTGATAATTAGAAACGTGAATAATGCCACATTGAGTTTTATTGTATGATCTTTTTTCTCAAAAAAAACTCGATGTTTATTTTTTTTGTGTCCAAAATAATTTGAGGAGTCAGCGCAACACTATTGTAAGTGCCTATATATTTTGTAGGCATTTACAATGGTGGTGCGCTGACACCATGAAATGTCAATGATTTAGCAAGAAAATGGTTATAATCAAAATAGCTCACAATGTGGGGGTCATTCTCTTATTGGGCAGAGGGGGTAAAGCATATATCAATTGAAAGAATTAATTTCATTTTGACTCCATCTATGAGGAGATTGGCAATATAAGAGGATTATTATCTTATATAGTGGATATAGGCACACATATTGAATAGTAAGTCAAGGTGTTAATTGTAATTAAAGGAGGAGCAAAGTTGACATTTTATATGTGAAACCCTTGATCGTAATTACTAACACATAATTTTTATTCTGACTATTCGTAGAAAAGGGGGGCTTTTTCGGTCAATTGAGTGTAGGCATTGGCGTCAGCGTAATGCTTTAATATTTTACGTGCAAGCGTTTAAAATCTTTATTCTACTAAAGCTATTGCTTTGAAACATTGCACATACTTCTGTGACTATTATATCAGCCTCTAGACAAAGTAGCCAGGACCCTCAAAACTATCTGATGTATGCAGGGATAATTTTAGCTCAGAATATCTTGAGCAAAATTATCTCATTTAGCAGAATCTAAAGAAAAATTATGAACTTTTGGGATATTTAACCAAATGCTTTTTATAAATTACATTTTGCTTTGAAATTTTTCTCTCATTAAACCAGTTTCAATGATATTTCTCACAGAAAAGTGAGAGAATCTCTTAATATCTCACCCCAAAATGATCCCTTTATATGTCCAAAATTAGTCTCTCACCAATGAATTGATAATTGTAGACCTATGTGAGTTAGTAGCTGGAGGCTAGGAAAGGATATGATGATTGTACTGGTGAGAGAAATACCAGGAATCCATTTTTAGGTGCTCCAGCCACAGTGATATAACTGAAAAATTTGAAAGCAGTGTAAAACTCCATTTAATCAATCAATCATGTATATCCCAAAGAATCTGTCTTCTAAATCTTTCCTGAAGTTGAGCCCCAAACAGTCAGACCAAAACCTGGTCTATCTGATCTCATTTTAGATGGAATGGACTGCACAATATATAAAGCAACAACAACAAACTTTGTACCGTAAAAATCCCCTTATCTGTAGCTGTCATAAAAACACCAGGGGAAGGATGGTGGCATATATAGGTGCATTTTCAAAACTGAGCTCTGACATAGGCGCTGAGTGAAGGAATCAGGTTCAATTCCTATCATTTGCTTTTCATTATACCCGGTTTACCTATGGTAATGGCCATAGGTAAATCGGGTATAATGAAAAGCCAATGATTGGAATGCAACCTGATTCCTTCACTGAAATGGTGGAAGTACTTTTTTGAGCGAACCTTACATTTTAAGACAAGCAATAACGTTGGTTTAAAAGGAAAATTCTAAACTTTCTTAATGTGTTATTTTAACCTGTTTTATCTATTTCAAACAAATGGCACGAGAATCTAACAGTATAAAGTTGATTTCACGGCTCACCGATCAAAATCTACCTATACCATTATATAACAGTCAATATTGCTCGAGTGACCATGTCTTTTAAGGGACCATGTTATTAAATGACTGTTTTCAAAATCCCCGTCTTTAAATTAAAATATCTTAATAAGTATGAGTAGTTGGTTCAAAAATAGTTGAAAATGAATCTTATGTTGTTAAAACTTACCATAATCGGAGACAATTCTATTATGTTAAAATAAAAAAGAATGCACTTATTTGTAAACAAAACCCTTATAAAGTGGTCATTTTCCTTAACGACCATTTTTGGGTGGTCCTGTTAGTGATCGCTTAAAACAAGTTTTACTGTACTTACTATCCTTGTGATGATGGTGCCCCTTTCATCAATTTATAGATCATTTCCTGATCAATTTATGATTGATACAATTTCAATACTGATGTTGAATTTATTTAGACTTGAATTAAATGTGTCCTAATGTTTTAGTTTGATTGATGAATTGGGTCCTGTCAGACCAGTTTCAGGGTCGCAATTATCCTCCAGAGCTATGGGTAGATGGGGTATTTTATATTTCAAATTCAAATATTAGTGATGGGCAGATTAATCAATTATAAAAGATAATCAGTTGGTTTTTGGGTCCGTTGTGATAAATGACTAAGGAATTTCATAATCAATTAATTAGTTCCTAACACATTTATGACAGCCATTCTATATTGTTTTCGAATCTGACATCAGTTTGATTGCTCAGTGTGAAATAGTTGTAACTGCCTATATATTCATAGGCAGTTACAACTCTTTCATGCTGAGCCATGAAATTAGTAGAAAAAATTGCAGAAAGAGTCGTTAGGTCATGAGTTTTAACTTAACTTTCATAGGATGATACTGGCAGTGCTGTATCAAGAAAACAATTGTACAATTGATCATTAGTTGATTTACTCTTCGAACTAAAAAAAGGATTTTGATTGTGTTTTCAAACCGATTGCCCATCACTATCAAATAATTTAAAACAAATTTTGCATAAACCCTGTTGTTCTCAGTTGATACTCATTGGAATTGTCTTGCTTCAATGATTGAAATGAGTACCTAAAACATAGGGTTTCATTTAGAAATAATAATTTTAAGATGGTGTTACCCCGCTCTTATCTGTATCCCTTGGAGTCCTTGTTTAAGTTCAAATTAAGGGAGTGACAAATGCTTAATGTTATGAAGTTTATTCTTTTAAATTTTCAGAACCCTTGGCTAGAATAATCTCACCATCATGTCAAGTGAGGCACAGAGTAAAGCCCCGTCGGAGTCTTCCGACGTGAAGCCACCAATTACAACGGCCTCGGAAATGAATGCTCCCCCAACCACAGTCCCCTCCAGTACAGCATCATCAACACCCAAATCACAGTCACAACCAATGGTAAACTTTTAGACCTTCCTCTGGGTTTTAACCATTGTCATGCTGAACCTGAATATTCCTGCTTTGGCAGGAGCTATAGACAAACATCAGCCTGCACATATGTGCAGTCTGATGCTATACAGCACCTGTTTCTCACTTTCAAACCAGAATTGTCAATAGATTTATTTTTTAGCTCCACTGGCCGAAGGCCAGCAAGCTATTGTCATGGCGAGGTGTCCGTCGTGCATGTGTGCGTAAACTTTTTTTAAACATCTTTTCCTCCTAAACCAATGGGTGGATTTTGACGAAACTTGGCCAGAATGTTCCTTGGTGACCCTCTTTTAAAGTTGTTCAAGAAATTTGGATTGACCCCGAAATATGGGTGTGGCAGGGCGGGGCTTATTTTGACCCTGAAATCTTTGAATGACATCTCCTCCTGAACCATTGGGCCGATTTCAATGAAACTTTACCAGAATGTTCCTTGGGTGACCCTCTTCTAAAGTTGTTAAAGAAATTCAGATTGACCCCCAAATATGGGCGTGGCAGGGCAGGCCTTATTTTGACCCTGAAATCTTTGAATGACATCTCCTCCTGAACCTTTGGGCCGATTTCAATGAAACTTTACCAGAATTTTCCTTGGGTGACCCTCTTCTAAATTTGCTCAAGAAATTTGGATTGACCCCAAAATATGGGCGTGGCAGGGCGGGGCTTATTTTGACCCCGAAATCTTTGAAGGACATCTCCTCCTGAACCATTGGGCCGATTTCAATGAAACTTTACCAGAATGTTCCTTTGGTGACCCTCTTCTAAAGTTGTTAAAGAAATTTGGATTGACCCCCAAATATGGGCGTGGCAGGGTGGGGCTTATTTTGACCCCGAAACCTTTGATTGACATCTCCTCCTGAACCACTTGGCCGATTTCAATGAAACTTTACTAGAATGTTCCTTGGGTGCCCCTCTTCTAAAATTGTTCAAGAAATTTGGATTGACCCCAAAATATGGGTGTGGCAGGGCAGGGCTTATTTTGACCCCAAAATCTTTGAACTACATCCTCTCCTGAACCATGGGTCTGATTTCAATGAAACTTTACCAGAATGTTCCTTTGGTGACCCTCTTCTAAAGTTGTTCAAGAAATTTGTTTTGACCTCCAAATATGGGCGTGGCAGGGCGGGGCTTTTTTTGACCCCGAAATTTTTGAATGACATGTCCTCCTGAACCATTAGGCCGATTTCAATGAAACTTTACCAGAATGTTCCTTGGCTGACCCTCTCCTAAAGTTGCTCAAGAAATTTGGATAGGATGAGATCTCCTAGATCAATAAAATTCAGGTGAGCGGTTTAGGGCCATTCTGGTCCTCTTGTTTCAAAGTGATATCTAAATAGTTTTCTTCCTTGTAATTTTACATATTAGATAAATAAGTTCATTCCTTCATTAGTCAGTTTCAACTTTTAATTTTACATATTAGATAAATAAGTTCATTCCTTCATTAGTCAGTTTCAACTTAGGAAAAGTCAGAATTCCTTCTGAATGATGTTCACTTTCATTACCTTCTATTTTAAATATCTCTCTTTCAAATCTTGAGATTTTTAAGCCAGTGGAGCGATACAGGCCCTCTTGGGCCTCTTGTTCAGATAAAAATTGACCTACAGTTGGGAATTTTAGTGCTTTTTGCCCTTTGATTTTGATGGAAACTTTCAGCAAAAATATATTCAACATGACAAGGGTTAAGGGACACAGGTTTTGAGAGACTCATTAATCAGGGTTGACACTAACATTTTTGCCAACAGTCTTAAGGACCTGGTAGCCAAAAATATTACTAGTCCTCCATGATAACAACAGGTCCTGCATGATAAGACATGTTAGATTTTTGGCAATTCAGAGGATAGATTGCAAGGTTTCTAAACAGTTTTCCATTTGGTATTGCAAATTTTAGTCTTGGAGAAGCAATTATTTTTCAAACATGATAGATTTGAAATACTAAGCACTGCTATTAACTATAGGCCTGCAGGACCTGCTGCCCGGTAACATCTACCAGTCCTCCCTTAGGACTGGTGTTAGTGTCGATCCCTGTTAATGAGAAGCTACAACTTTAATAATCTGATGGAAGTTCCATTGACCCTTTCAGTAGGGTTTTAATCTGTTTCAACAAAACAGGGTCCATAGGACTCAAATATTGGGCTCTTAAAGGTCCATTCTTAAAGCTGCTCTTTCACAGTTTTTCATAGAAAAAATACAAAACTTGTTCTTAGATTTGGAAATGTGTGTATTTTTGGACGATTCAGTATGGTCCAAGGGCATTGGAACTTAACCAACATATTTCAATAATTTTGTATATCATTTCTTCAAAGCTGCAAGTAAGGAATCCAGTCTATAAATTTCCAGTCTATGAATTTTAAAATCGTTCTTTTCCGTGAATAATCTTTCATTTTGGCTTGCAATGGTATGGAGTTTCAAGCTGTCAAATACTTTGACCTTTATCTCTAATTGAATAAGACAAACATGTGGAATTCCCATGCGTAAATAGTTTGCTTTAAATTGAAAAGTATTTTTTAAGGCGTTAGGAGTTGCGTTATTTTTCAGAATGATTTTCGCTAAATTCACGAATACAAGTCTTCCTTTCAATCCATTACCAGACTGAATCTTAATATTTCAAAGCCTTCAACATGATGAGGTCCTTGCTTCCAATAAATTTTACGAAAATTTTCAAAAATTACATTTTCCCGATCTGTGAAAGAGCAGCTTTAATTTGGGAGTCTTTGCTCAAGATGTAGACTATTTCCTTAATACACTAAACTTGTTATACTCCCCAAAGGGACAGCATATAGCCGCCACTTCGTCTGTCCGTCCATCCGTCCGCCCCAACTATTTCTCCATAACCCTTGGGCCAAATCAAATGAAACTTACCATGTGAACTTCCTATGATATAGTGTTGATGCGTCTGTGACGGTTTTTGGATTCGAGGCCTTGTCACAGGAAAAGAGGATTTAGGGTAAAAAACAGTTTTTCTCAAATTCTCCTAGTCTAATGGTCAGAATTTAATGAAATTTCATATTTGAGTAGCAAATCAGATGCCCTTTACTATAAACAATTTGAAATTTACGTAAAAAAAAATCATGGAAAAAGGGGGCTAAATGTTTGTTACCTTTACCTTAGTGTGTAAAATCAGTTATTCTTTCATTTCTCCTAGTCTTATGTTCAGAATTTGATGAAATTTCACATTTGAGTAGCAAATCAGATGCCCTTTACCATAAACTCTTTGAAATTTGTGTCTAAAAATATGTCATGCAAAAAGGGGGTTTAATATTTGTTACCTTTATGTTAGCTGTATAAGATAACACCTTATTTGAGTCCTTGCAATCTGACCACAGAGCATATCTCCTAAAGTATAATATCTATCAACTTGAAACTTTATGGGTGGATAGATCTTATAGAGGACAAGTGCAGTGCACAAGAACTACAACTCTTGCTTGCATAATTTTGGAGTTATTGCCCTTTGTTATTTTTGATACTCGGATTATGTCTGAAGCATATCTCCTAAAGTGTAATAGCTATCAACTTGAAACTTTATGGGTGGATAGATCTCATGGCAGAGAAGTGCTATGCACAAGAACTACAACTCTTTCTTGCATTATTTTGGAGTTATTGCCTTTTGTTATTTTTGATACTGAGATATTGTTTGGAGCACATCTCCTAGAGTATAATAGCTATCAACTTGAAACTTTATGTATGGGTAGATCTCATGGATGAGAAGTGCAGTTCACAAGAACTACAACTCTGGCTTGCATAATTTTGGAGTAATTGCCCTTTAATATTTTTGATACTTTGATTTTGTCCGCAGCATATCTCCTTAAGTATAATAGCTATCAACTTGAAACTTTATGGGTGGATAGGTCTCATGGAAGAGAAGTGTAATACACAAGAACTACAACTCTTGCTTGCATAATTTTGGAGTTACTGCCCTTTGTTATGTTTAATACTTAGATTTTATAGGAGGTAAATCTCTGACAGTAAAAAAGAATCCTTAATATATTAGGCTTCAGTTTACTATCAAGCTTTTGTGGCGGGGGATGTCCATGTCCAACATGGCTCTTGTTTTTGTGACAATGCCAGGGATAATTCTGGCTCAAGAGTTTCATGTGCAAAAAAACTCATTCAGTCGGAACTTATGAGAAATACTGAGATTTCAATGGGAAATTAAACCAAATCCTTTGTTAGAAATATGTTTTGCTGTGAGATTTTTCTCTCATTTGGCCAATTTGAATGAGATTTCTGGCAGAAAAATGAGAGAATTTACACAGATCTCGCCCAAAAATGATCCCTGCAATGCCTTATTCAGGGAGCATAATCCGTCTCTGACGGCTCTTGTTTCTATATTAATTTTGAGCTATTTCCTGGTTAAAGGTAAAGAAAGAACTGGATATATATATTGGCTAATTATGGCTCAACTTCAGGAAAGAATTGAAGACTGTTATATACAGTCTTTAATTCTTATCTGAGGCTGATCCCTAGAGGGTATTCAGGACTTGCATCAGATAGTTTTGAGGGTCCTGGCTACTTATAAGAGGGTCTCAGACTCTCACAACCTGTGTCCCTTAAATCCCTTCTTTCAGTGATTATATCCACTATACATATAGGATTATTGCTACCTATCATATGTAAACACTTAATTTTATATAATTATATAGCCTCTGTCATAGCGCAGTTGGTTACGCATCAGACTGTCAATCTAGAGGTTCCAGGTTTGATCCCCGACGGCGGCACTCATTCTTTCCGACTGTTTGTCTACCACCAATGGGTTGATAATCGTAGAGCTATGTTGGATAGCAGCTGGAGGCTTGGAAAGGATGTGATGGTACTACTGGTGTAAGAAATACCAGGAATCCATTGTTAGGTGCTCCGGCTGCCACAATATGACTGAAATAATGTTAAAAGCGGCGTAAAACTCCATTCAAACAAACACTTAATTTAATTTCATAATGTATATTTCAGAAACCCAATTATACTTTAAAGTTTACCCTAGCAGGACACACAAAAGCAGTATCATCAGTGAAGTTTAGCCCAAGTGGTGAATGGCTTGCAAGCTCATGTAAGTACCAGCGTGCAGAGCCACATATAGAGGGGTTTTCAAATTCAAATATTTCATAATTCCTTACTTAAACCCTATGTTGCTGGTACTCATTTGAAACGTCTCATTGAGACGATTCAAATGAGTAACCACAACATAGGGTTTTGTCGCAAAGTAAAGATTTTAGACTGGCTTTACCCCCTCTTATCTGGACCCCTGCAAGGGTGTCATAGCTCCAAATAGAGGACAGTGCTTGTGTTTGACTGGGAAACCTAGTTTCAATTTACCATTGTGTTTTAATTTGTGAAGGCGTTAACCATTCTATATTGCACAAAGCAATCCATATGTGATTTCCTTAAAATTGTTGTCTTATTTGCTTTGCTTTTCTGCAATCCAATAAATAGTTGTTAGGTTATTGATGTTATGCTATTGAATATCATTGTTTAATACTATTCATTATATACAGGACAAAAAATCAATTTGTTGTTTCATTTATTACAGCGGCAGATAAGTTAATAAAGATTTGGGGAGCATATGATGGAAAGTTTGAAAAAACAGTCAGTGGTCATAAATTGGTAAGCACAGAGAGTGATGCGTTACCTAGGAAAAATCTGCCAAAATGTCAAAATAATTAAGAATAGACAAATTACAATAGAATTAAGTATAGACTTACACTTGAATTCTAAGAAAATTTAAAAAATATTTTTCATAGATTCATGAAATATTAATCCTATTTCTATTTAAAGAGATATTAGATTTTTAGCTAACCTGAGCACATCTTGCTCAAGGAGAGCTTTTCGATGGCTCAGCGCGAAACAGTTATAACTCCCTATATGTTTACAGGGAGTTACAACTGTTTGGCACTGAGCCAACAATTTGTGAGCATTGGATGTCCATCTTGCCTCGTCAATGGTCCGTCTTCAGACGTCAACAATCAAAGTGTTTACACTCTAGAGGACACATATGGACCAATCACCATGAAACTTTGTCTGAATGTTCTCCAGGTCACAAGGATTAACCCTATTGAAAATGGGAAGGATCCATGCCATATCATGGGAAAAGGGGCCAAAAAGACAATTTTCTTGTTTACACTCTAGAGGCCACAAATATGGTCCCATCATCATGAAACTTTGTAAGACTGTTTGCCAGGTCACAAGGATGAACCCTATTTGAAAATGGGAAGGATCCATGCCATATCATGGGAAAAGGGGCCTAAAAGACAATTTTCTTGTTTACACTTTAGAGGACACAAATATGGGCCAATCTTGATGAAACTTGGTCATAATGTTTGTCAGGTCATAAGGATGAACCCCATTGAAAATTGGAAGTATCCATGCCATATCACAGGGAAAAGGGGCCTAAAAGGCAATTTTCTTGTTTACTCTATAGAGTACACAAACATGGTCCAATCATCAAGAATTTGGTCAGAATATTTGTCGGGTCACAAGGATGAACCCTATTGAAAATGGGAATGACAATTTTCTTGTTTACACTTTAGTGGCAACAAATATTGTCTTATCTTTGTGAAAATTGGTCAGAATATTTGACAGGTCACGAGGATGAACCCTATTGAAAATAGGAAGGATCCATGCCATATCATTAGAAAAGGGGTCTTAATCACAATTTTCTTGTTTACACTTTTACAAATCATAAATTATGACTTTTGCTGGAAAATTTGATAATTATCAATTATGACAAAGAAACAAAGGTGAGCGATAAAGGACCATCATGGTCTTCTTGTTTTGTAACTTTTCCCCACAAACTGGATTTTTATGGGCAGAAGGCAAAATGGGAAAAGTTAAACATTGAGGAAAAACAGAAATGCCAATTTCTCTCTTTCCTTATGTTTTTAGCTCACCTGAGCACAAAGTGCTCAAGGTGAGCTATTGTGATCACTCACCGTCCGTCGTCCGTCCATCGTCCGTCCGTCCGTCTGTCCGTCCGTCGGTCGGTCCGTCCGTCCGTCAACAATTTCTTTAAACATCTTCTCCTCCAAAACCAGTGGGCCAATCAAGCTGAAACTTGGCAGGGATGTTCCTTGGGTGAAGCTCTTTAAAAGTTGTTAAAAGAATTTAATTCTTTAAATAACTCTGGTTGCCATGGCAACATAAATGCTGAAAATCTCGAAAATATAAGAAAAAAATCTTCTCCTCCTAAACCACTAGGCCAATCAAGCTGAAACTTGGCAGAGATGTTCCTTGGGTGAAGCTCTTATAAAGTTGTTAAAAAAATTTAATTTCATCAAAAACTCTGGTTTCCATGGTAACGGAAAGGTTGAAAAATGGCCGAAAATGACCGAAAATCTTAGAAAAAATTCTTCTCCTCCTAAACAACAAGGCCAATCAAGCTGAAACTTGGCAGAGATATTCCTTGGGTGAATCTCTTCAAAAGTTGTTAAAAAAAATCAATTTCATCAAAAACTCTGGTTTCCATGGTAATGGAAATGTTGAAAAACAGCCGAAAGTGGCTGAAAATCTTAGAAAAACTTCTTCTCCTCCTAAACAACAAGGCCAATCAAGCTGAAACTTGGCTGAGATATTCCTTGGGTGAAGTTCTTCAAAAGTTGTTAAAAAAAATCAATTTCATCAAAAACTCTGGTTTCCATGGTAATGGAAAGATTGAAAAATGGCCGAAAATCTTAGAAAAATTCTTCTCTTCCTAAACCACTAGCCCAATCAAGCTGAAACTTGGCAGGGATGTTACTTCCGTGAAGATCTTTAATAGTTGTTGAAAAAATTTAATTTCATCAAAAACTCTGGTTTGCATGGTAACAGAAAGACTGAAAAATGGACGAAAATTGCTGAAAATCTTAGAAAAACTTCTTCTCTTCCTTAACCTCTGGGCTAATAAAGCTGAAACATGGTAGGGATGTTCTTTGGGTGAAGCTCTACCAAAATTGTAAAAGTAATTTTATTCAATCAAAATTTGTGGTTTACACGGTATTGGAAATGTCAAAATATTGCCAAAAATATCAGAGAAGGTTAATCTTCGCCTGAACTATTTGGCATATCTTAAACATAGCAGGGATATTCTTAAGGTTTAGGTCTACTGAACTTGAATTCAATTCCATCAATAACTTTGTTTGCAATTAAAAAGAAAATCAAATTGCAGTAGGAGGAAATTAAAGTCTGTTTCTTTTAAATCCACCCTAAATGTACATCAGACAATTTATGGTATTTATAACATTGTTGACAAGTTATGAGTTGACTTACTCAGGTGAGCGATATAGGACCATCATGGTCCTCTTGTGTTTTCATTCTGGAGGTCAGAAATATGGCCCAATCTTTAAGACATGATACTTGGTCAGAGTGTTGGCTAGGTCACAAGGATGGCCCCTATTGAAAATGGGAAGGATCCATCCCATTTCACATGAAAAGGGGCCTAAATGAGAACTTTCTTGTTTACCTGGAGGCTAGGAAAGAATGTGATGGTTGTACTGGTGAGAGAAATACCAGGGATCCATTGTTAGGTGCTCGAGCCTCCGCGATATAACTGAAATAATGTTGAAAGCGCCATTAAACTCCATTCAATCAATTCTTGTTTACACTATAGTAGCCACAAATATGGCCCAGTCTTAATGAAGCTTGGTCAGAAAATTGGTCACACAAATATAGCCTAATCTTCATGAAACTTGGTCAGAATGTTGGCGGTCACAAGGATGGGCCCTATTGAAAATGGAAAAGATCCATGCCATATCTGGAGCAAAGGTGCCTTGATGACAATTTTCTTGTTCAAACACTAGAGGCCACAAATGAAAATTGGTCAGAATGATTGCCATCTCACATGGATGAACCCTATTGTAAACAGGAAGAATCCATGCCATGTCACCGGAAAAGTTGCCTTAAGGACAACTTATTTGATTACACTCTGGAGGCCAGAAATATGACACAATCTTCATGACATGAAACTTGGTCAGAGTATTGGCTAGGTCACAAGGAAATACCCTTTTGCAATTGGGAAGGATCCATTTGATATCACAGGAAAATGGGGCCTTGATGACAATTTATTGCGAGCTATTGTCATGGCAGAGTATTGGTTGTGCATCCGTGAGTGCGTCCGTCAGTCCATCCGTGCGTAAACTTTTTAGCTCACCTGAGCACATCGTGCTCGAGGTGAGCTTTTGTGATCATTGAATGTCTGTCGTCAGTCGTGCGTTGTGCCTCGTCTGTCATCAGTCGTCCGGCGTCCGGTGTCAACAATTTAAGTGTTTACACTCTAGAGTCCACAATTACCATCCAATCTTCATGAAACTTGGTCAGAATGTTGTCCAGGTCACAAGGATGAACCCTTTTGAAAATGGGAAAGATCCATGCCATATCATGGGAAAAGGGGCCTTATTGACAATTTTCTTGTTTACACTCTAGAGGCCACAAATATGGCCAAATCTTCATGAAACTTGGTCAGAATGTTGGTCAGGTCACAAGGATGAACCCTATTGAAAATGGGAGGGATCCATGCCATATCATGGGAAAAGGGGCCTTATTGTCTTTTTTCTTCTTTACACTTTAGAGGCCACAAATATTGCCCAATCTTCATGAAACTTGGTCAGAATGTTGGCCACTTCACAAGGATGAACCCTATTGAAAATGGGAAGTATCAATTCCATATCACGGGAAAAGGGGCCTTAACAACAATTATCTTCTTTACATCCTAGAGGCTACATCTATGGCCCAATCTAGCTGCCGTCATAGCGCAGTTGGTAGCGCGTCGGTCTGTCATTCGAGAGGTCCCGGGTTCGATCCCCGAAGGCGGCACTCATTCTTTCCGACTATTTGTCTCTCACCAATTGGTTGATAATCGTAAAACCTATGTGAGATAGCAGCTGGAGGCTAGGAAAGGATGTGGTGGTTGTACTGGTGTGTGAAATACCAGGAAACCATTGTTAGGTGCTCCAGCCGCCGCGATATAACTGAAATAATGTTGAAAGTGGCGTTAAACTCCAATCAATCAATCAATCTATGGCCCAATCTTCATAAAACTTGGTCAGAATATTGGGCAGGTCTCAAGGATTAAGCCTGTTGAAATTGGAAAGGATCCATGCCATATTACAGGAAAAGGGGCCTTAACGACAATTATCTTGTTTAAGCTTAAGAGGCCACAAATATGGCCAAATCTTCATGAAACTTGGTCAGAATGTTGGCCAAATCACAAGGATGAAGCTCATTGAAAATGGGAAGGATCCATGCCATATCACAGGAAAAGGGGTCATAATGACAATTACCTTATTTAAGCTCTAGAGGCCACAAATATTGCCCAACTGTCATGAAACTTGGTCAGAATGTTGGTCAAGTCACAAAAATGAGTCTGTTAGAAAATGGAAAAGATCCATGCCATATCACAGCAAAAGGGGCTTTAATGATAATTTTCATGTTGTAACTCGAGAGGCCACAATTTTAGCCCAAACTTCTTGAAACTTGGTTTGGTGTTGAAATTATCTCCTTTATGACATCTGCCTATTTAAATGATTTGATGTCCCAGGGGTCAAAGAGACTCAGGTGAGCGATCTAGGACCATCATGGTCCTCTTGTCTACAATATTTTGCCGATTCTTTTCATTTTCAATGCTTATTGAATTTTTAGCTCCACTGGCTGAAAGCCACTGGGGCTATTGTCATGGCGTTGTGTCTGTCGTGCGTCCGTCCGTCCGTCCGTCCGTGCGTGCGTCCGGTCGTAAACTTTTTCTTTAAAAATCTTCTCCTCAGAAACTACTGGATGGATTTCAACCAAACTTCACAGGAATGATCCTTGGGTGACCCTCTTTCAAAGTTGTTCAAGAAATTTTGATCCAATGAAAAACATGGATTTTATGGGCGTGGCTAATTTCCAAATATGGTAAAAAGTGAGTTTTCTCAGATTCTAATGAATGGATACCAATTAAATTTTACATGAATGATCCTTGGGTGACCCTTTATCAGTCTACAAAAAATCATTGTAATCGGATGAAAAATATTAATTTTATGGGCGGAGGTCATTTCTCTTTATGTTATATAGTGGAAACTTTGAAAATCATTTTCTGAGAATGTAAGTGATGGATATCAACCAAATTTCACTGGAATGATCCTTGAGTGACCCTTTATCAGTCTACAAAAAATCATTGTGATCAGATGGAAAATATGCATTTTATGTGCGGAGGTAATTTCTCTATATATTATATTGTGGAAACTTTGAAAATCATTTTCTCAGAATGTTACTGATGGATATCAACCAAATTTCACTGGAATGATCCTTGAGTGATCCTTTATCAGTCTGCTACAAATCATTGTGATCGGATGGAAAATATGCATCTTATGGGCCGAGGTCATTTCTCTATATGTTATATAGTGAAAACTTTAAAAATCATTTTCTCAGAATGTAATTGATGGATATCAACCAAATTTCACTGGAATGATACTTGAGTGACCCTTTATCAGTCTACAAAAAATCATTGTGATCTGATGAAAAATATGCATTTTATGGGCTGAGGTCATTTCTCTATATGTTATATAGTGAAAACTTTAAAAATCATTTTCTCAGAATGTAATTGATGGATATCAACCAAATTTCACTGGAATGATACTTGAGTGACCCTTTATCAGTCTACAAAAAATCATTGTGATCTGATGAAAAATATGCATTTTATGGGCAGAGGTAATTTCTCTATATATTATATAGTGGAAAATTTGCAAATCATTTTCTCAGAATCTAATTTTTGAATATCAACCAAATTTCACTGGTATGATCCTTGAGTGACTCTTTAGCAGTGTGACAAAAATTATTTTGATTGGATGGAAAATATGCATTTTATGGGCAGAGGTCATTCCTCAATATGTTAATTAGTGGAAACTATGAAAATCATTTTCTCAGAATGTAACTGATGGAATCATTTTCAACATCAGTAGAACCCCAAATATCTAAAAATCTAGTCAAAACATTTATTTGCTTTTACAAGAATTTCAAGCCTGTGGAGCGACTCAAGCCATTCATGGCTTTCTAGTTTGTTGAAATTTCTTGAATTTGGATCAAAGATGTTTGTTCAGTATAATCTTGGGATGTAGCTGAAATTACCAAGTGACGTCATTTAGGCAGGCAGGTCCGGATAACAGATCAATTAAATAATGATATTTTTTGTTTATATGGGGTTAAAGGCCAATTTTAACAGTTATATTGCGGAAGCTGGAACACCTAAAAATGGATTCCTGGTATTTCAGTAATACTACTGTTATATCCTTTCCTAGCCTCCAGCTGCTATCACACATAGGCCTATGATTATCAACCCATTGATCGGAGACTGATAGTGGGAAAGGATGAGTGCTGCAGTTAGAGATCCAACCAGGAGATCCAACCCAGGATCTTTTGAATGAAAGTCTGGCACACTATGACAGTGGCTCATTAACCCTTGTCATGCTGAACCTGGAATATTCCTGCTTTAGCAGGAGCTATAGACAAACATCAGCCTGCACATATGTGCAGTCTGATGTTAGTCTACACCACCTGTTTCTCATTTTCAAACCAGAATTTTTGATAGATTTATTTTTTCACAAATAAAAATTAACCTACTGTTGGTACTTTCAGTGCTTTTTGCCCTTTGATTTTAATGAAAATTTTTAGCCAAAATTTATTCAGCATGACAAGGGTTAAATTATGAGTTCAGATTCTGCATATTTGTGTATGTGAAGATCTACAGAAGCAATTGTACTGTGCCTGCTTATAGAAAGATCTATTAATCTGTATGGATGAGAATATTGATTGTTTGATTAAAAAGGCTTTGCTTACCAACTCAAAAACACTGAAGGCTGATTAGACTGTTTTGGATGTGTAGTCTGATCTAAAATGGTCCATTTTGTCATGCAAAATTGTTAAAAAATACATTAGTATAGACTAATCTTGACTTTTTGAGAGAACAAACTAAACATTTCTGAATTCTCCATGCTCCTCAATTCACATGGGTATATCTTTTTACAACAAGACGTTGACAAGCATTTTAACCATGGTTGTTTTGGAACATAATGTTGAGCTTTTGTCAGCGGTGTTCGTTGACTTTTTAAAAGGTTTTGGTGTCGACTTTGGTGTAGTTGGCAGGACAAGTTTCAACCTTGGTCATAATGATCATATCCTTGTTATTATTTTAGAAATTTACGAACAAGCCCAAGAGTAGAAGTTGCTAGCAAGGGGGATAAATCTAAAATAATATCAGAATTATGCCTGTTACTTGCAGCTGAGCTTTGCGTATGCCTGTTGTGCTCTTTGTTTCAAATTTCCTATTTCTTTACAGGGTATATCGGACGTAGCGTGGTCAACAGATAGTAAATTATTATGTAGTGCTTCAGATGACAAAACGTTAAAAATATGGGATTTTGCCACTGTAAGTTTTCTTAGATATACCTTAAATGAAATATAATGAAGTAATATATTAATTTTGACTGCAAACATTTTGAGCTTGGCTTTTCAGAGAAACAAGGGGCCTGTTTTACTAAACCTCCTACAAAAGAATTAATCGCAAGTCAAAATCACTAATTGTACCTGCTGTTTTCATTCATTGTTAGATTCTGTATTGCAATTTCTCATTGGTATCGTGTTTAGAAGACGATTCCAATGAGATTATGCATAGCAGACTTCCATCTTTAGTTACTACAAAAATGAAAATAAATGATCATAAGATGCTACGAAATCAGGCCGCTAAGGTATTACTTCAAAGGATACAACACATACCATAAGTCTTTTATCTTTTACAAAAATCAAAGATTACAGGTTTTAAAGCATAACTTGGTATGCCAAAGTGTACTTTCATTGTGTATTGTTTTGATTGCACTGCCTGCTTTTGACTTGAATTTATAATTGTGGAAAACAGTTTTGTCTGACTGGTAGAAATGTACCTAAAATTGTTTGAAAGAAATAGAAATTCAGAAGGATAATGGTAAATTTTATAAACCATTCTGATATTCACACAATTGATGAGTGATTATTTATCAAAAATTTGAATAAAAATTACCTGTAAATTTTTAAGCAGTCAGGCAATGCCTGACTTGCCTATAATACTTGTCAGCATTTTTGCTACAGGAGACTGTTGACACATTGTATAGGTATTCTAAAAAGTAGATCCAATCTATTTGTTAACTAGGGTGATAGAATATGTCTAGAACCCTTTGTCTGGTTCACCAAAAATATTGCACACTTGTACAATTTGATTAAAGCAAATGCTTAGGCCAATGAAAATAAAAAAAATTAGTCATTTGACCAAAGTGTTCTTTTAGAATTTTCATTCACCTTTTAAGCTGTGGTTGAATGTCAAAGATATTTTACACATTTGTACATCTTGATGAGTGCAAGCGCACTGCTTTTGATTGAAAGGGCAAATATCATTGTAGATGGACAACTTTTCTTTGACACTTAAACCGCAGAGGAAGATTATCAAAATCTGCTATAGGCTTAATTAATTTAATCATTGTCATGCTGAATACATTAGCTAAAAATGTTCATCAAAGTCAAAGGGCAAAAAGCACTGAAAGTACCAACTGTAGGCCAATTTTTATTTGAAAAAGTAATTCTATTTACATTTCTGGTTTGAAAGTGAGAAACAGGTGGTATAGACTAACATCAGACTGCACATATGTGCAGGCTGATGTTGGTCTATAGCTCCTGGCAAAGCAGGAATATTCCAGGTTCAGCATGTCAAAGGTTAATAACAGTTAAATAACAGTAAATTATTTATGGTTGCGGTCAGAGTAGGTCAAAGATCAAAGTATCCCTTAAGCCTTTGTCAAAAATTTGAACACCCTATATATTATACAGTAAAAGTCTGTATTTCCACGCCCCTGGTGATGTATAGTGAAACCTCAATCTGTATTGTGTTAAAAGCACTTGTTGGAATTTCTCAACAATAGCAAATTTACAGAAATTGATGTGTAAAAAGACTAACAAAATCTGCGCCCCCTAAAGGAACTACATCTGTTAACAGTTCACCATCACCATCTGGAGGTTTTTTAGCTTGGCTGTTTTTGGAGAAAACCCGAGGTATTGCTATAGCCTCCGTGTCGTTGTCGTCGTCATCATGTGAAAACTTTGACATTTTGTTATATCTCTGGTTCTACTGAAGGCATTCACTTGAAACTTGGCACACATGTTCACCATCAAAAGAGCAACCTATACTATCAAGGGGGATAACTCTAGATGCATTTTGTGCAAATTATGCCCCTTTTTCGACTTAGATTTTTTCCCACCATCCAGCACTCGACAGCTGAGCGTAGGCACCCGAAGGCGGTGCTCTTGTTATGACAATGTAGCCTGTTTCTTCTGTAATTTCAGGGTAAATGTATGAAGACGTTGAAAGGCCACAGTAACTACGTATTTTGTTGTAATTTTAATCCACAGTCAAATCTGATTGTATCAGGTTCAGTAAGTACCTTGTGTCTTGTTCTTAAGAGTTGAGAATGTAATTTTTTAGTTGCCTCTATTTTTCATACGGTCAGACCAAACAATTCAGAATTTTTTTGACTCCTCATAGAAGATAAGTATTTCTTTCATTGAAATTCAGGAAGTGTCCTGTGGATTCACAAAGTACATGGACTTTATTTCCTGTTTACAGTTTGATGAAAGTGTACGTATTTGGGATGTAAAGACGGGGAAATGTTTGAAAACATTACCAGCTCACTCCGACCCAGTGACCGCGGTACATTTCAACAGGGATGGATCTCTTATTGTATCGAGTAGTTATGATGGGTTGTGGTATGTATCGATTATTAGCTCACCTGAGCACGAAGTGCTCAAGGTGAGCTATTGGGATCGTAGAATGTCCATCGTCCGTCGTCAGTCGTCCGTCGTGCGTCATCCACAATTTCTTTAAACATCTTCTCCTCCTAAACCAGTGGGCCAATCTTGATGAAACTTGGCAGGGATGTTCCTTGGGTCAAGCTCTACCAAAGTTGTTCAAATAAATGAAATCCACCCTTAACTTTCCCTTTACCCTTAACAAAAAGGGTGAAAATATGAAAATCTTTAAAAATCTTCTTCTCTGAAACCAGAAGGCAGACAGCTTTCATATTTGGTATGTAGCATCATCTAGTGGACCTCTACCAAGTTTGTTCATATCAAGACCCTGGGGTCATGTTTGGGCTTTGCCCGGTCCCAACCCTTTTTACATAGAATCAAAGAGCGAAAATCTTTAAAAATCTTCTTCTCTGTAACCAGATGGCAGACAGCTTAAATATTTGGTGTGTAGCATCACCTAGTGGGCCTCTACCAAGTTTGTACATATCAAGCCCCTTGGGTCATATTTGGGCTTTGCACGGGTGCATCCCTTTATCTCTTATGAGCACAAAGGGTAAAAAAATGAAAATCTTCATAAATCTTCTTCTATGAAACCAGAAGGCAGACAGCTTTCATATTTGGTATGTAGCATCATCTAGTTGACCTCTACCAAGTTTGTTCATATCAAGACCCTAGAATCATATTTGGGCTCCATCCGGGCACAACCCTTTTCACATAGAATCAAAGAGCGAAAATCTTTTAAAATCTTCTTTAATTGAAACCAGAGGACACACTGCTTTCATATTTGGTATGTAGCATCATCTTGTGGGCCCCTACCAAGTTTGTTCATGTCAAGACCGTTGGGTCATATTTGGGCTCCACCCGGGCACATCCCTTTCAGCTCATCTGAGCACGATGGGTGAAAATGGGAAAACCTTAAAAAATCTTCTGCTCTTAAACCAGAAGGCAGACAGCTTTCATATTTAGAATGTAGCATCATCTTATGGACCTCTTCCAAGTTGGTTCATATCAAGACCCTGGGGTCACTTTTGGGGTCCACCCGGATGCATCCCTTTTTACATAGAATCAAAGAGCAAAAAGGCATATCTGTCTTGCTCTTCGCTGAAAACGTTCCATGGTATTGATCTTAGGCAATTATCTTCTTTTTGACATCTGCCTATCTAATTAATGTGATGTCCCAGGGGTCATAGAGACTCAGGTGAGCGATCTAGGACCATCTTGGTCCTCTTGTTTCTTAAATTGTTTTCAGTGGATGATCGAGAAATAACGATATATTATCATTTGATTTACACACCACCTAATCAGATAAACCCACTTTGGTTCATTCCACCCTATCTGACATTATCTAATCAGGGGTGTGTAAATACAAATTTCTTCTTGTCCATTAACAAGGAAAAGTTGAATTCATACTTGTCCAGGATCAAAATTAACTTGTTTGCATAAAAATGGATTGAATATTGAGAAAGCATTGTTTAAAGAAGAAAATGCTGTAAGCCAGCATTTTCTTCATTAAAACAATGCTTTCTACCCTTTGATACAGATGTTAGGATGATTTTTTACTCACCTGAGCACATCGTGCTCAAGGTGAGCTTTTGTGATCATTGAATGTCCATCATGCGGTGTGCGTTGTCCGTCGTCCATCATGCGTCGACATGCGTCAACAATTTAAGTGTTTACACTCTAGAGGCCACATATATATGATCCAATCTTCATGAAACTTGGTCAGAATGATAGTCACGTCACAAGGATGAACACTATTGAAAATGGGAAGGATCCATGCCATATCACAGGAAAAAGGGCCTTAATGACATTTTTCTTGTTGACACTCTAGAGGCCACAAATATGGCCCAATCTTCATGAAAATTGGTCAGAATGTTTATCAGGTCACAAGGATGAACCAGGGGTACGGAAATATGATTTTTCTCCACTTGTCCCTGGACAAGTAAAAGCGGATTTTCTACTCGTCCAGGACCAAAATGAACTTGTACGCTAAAGAGTAAATAGAAAAAATTGAAAAAAACATTGCCTTTTGATGAAGAAAATGCTGGTATCCAGCATTTTCTTCATTAAAAACAATGTTTTCTACCCTATGATATTAACATTAGGATGATTTCTCTCTTAATTCTTTTAAGTAACATTCCAAGATTGACCCTGGTATTTACTTGTCCTTGGACAAGTGGCTTAGAAAAATTTACTTGTCCTCAAGTAAAAAAGCCCAAGTCGGACAAGTCGGGCATGGGAATTCCACACCCCTGGATGAACCCTATTGAAATGGGAAGGATCTGTGCCATATCACGGGAAAAGGGGCCTTATTGACAATTTTCTTGTTTACACTGTAGTGGCCACAAATATGGCTCAATCTTCATGAAACTTGGTCAGAATGTTTGTTAGGTCACAAGGATGAACCCTATTGAAATTGGAAAGGATCTGTCCCATATCACAGGAAAAGGGGCCTTAATGACAATTATCTTGTTTACACTCTAGAAGCCACAAATATGGTCCAATCTTCATGAAAATTGTTCAAAATGTTGGTCAGGTCACAAGGATGAAGCCTATGCAAATTTGAAGGATATGTGATATATCACGGGAAAAGGGGCCTTAATGACAATTTTCTTGTTTACACTCTAGAAGCCACAAATATGGTCCAATCATCATGAAACTTGGTCAGAATATTTGTTAGGTCATGAGGATTCACTTTTTTGAACATTGGAAGGATCCATACCATATCACAGGAAAAGGGGCCTTAATGACAATTTTTTTCTAAGAGCTCCAGACACCACAAATATGGTCCAATTGTCATGAAACTTGGTCAAAATGTTTGCCAGGTCAAAAGAACTCTGTTGAAAATGGGAAGGATTCATGCTATATCACAGGAGTCTTAATGATAATTTACTTGAAATAACTAATGGCCACAAATATGGCCCAAACTTTGTGAACCTTGTTTTATGTAGAAATTATCTTCTTTAAGACATCTGCCTTTTTAGCTCGCCCGGGACGAAAGTCTCGGAAGAGCTATTGTCATACCGTCGGCGTCAGTGTCAGCGTCGGTGTCGGCGTCCGCATTAGGTTAAATTTTTAATTCTATCAATATTTATCCTAGAGGCTTTATTTTTTACAGAAACACTCATTAGGGCATAGGCTTTCATTTGAGACCAACATCCATGTCAAAATGACCTTAAGACTGTGACCTTGACCCTTTCAAAAAAACTTTAACCAAAAACTTTAACCAAAAACTTTAACCAAAAAAACTTTAACCTTGCTTATATTTTCTGTAAGCTTTAAACTAGAGACATCATTACTTCATATGCACACTCATTAGGTGATAGGCTTTCACCATAGACAAAGGTCCTTGACAATTTGACCTTGACCTTGACCCTTTGTGGACTTAGAAAAACTTTAACCAAAAACTTTAACCTTGCATATATTTTTTAATGCTCTAACCTAGGGACATCATTACTTCATATACATAGTCACCAGATGAAAGGCTTTCATTTGAGACCAACGTCCTTCACAATTTGACCTTGACCTTTACCATTTGTGGACTTAGAAAAACTTTAACTGAAAACTTTAACCAAAAACTTTAACCTTGCTTATACATGTATTTTCTGAATGCTTTAACCTAGGGACATCATTACTTCATATACATACTCATTAGGTGATAGGCTTTTGTGAGAGATCAAGGTCCTTGATAATTTGACCTTGACCTTTTATGAACTTCGAAATACTTTAACCGAAATTCTTTTACCAAAAACTTTAACCTTGCTTATATTTTCTGAATGCTTTAACCTAGGGACATCATTACTTCATATACATAGTCACCAGATGAAAGGCTTTCACCAGAAACCAAGGGCCTTGACAATTTGACCTTTACCTTGACCTTTCATGGACTTGGAAAAACTTAAACTGAAAAACTTTAACCAAAAATTTAACCTTGCTTATATTTTCTAAATGCTTTACTTAGGGACATTATTACTTCATACACATACTCACTAGGTGATAGGCTTCTACAGAGACCAAGGTCCTTCACAATTTGACCTTGATCTTGACCTTTTGTGGACTTAGAAAAATTTTAAAGAAAAACTTCATGTTAGATACAAAGAAATTCCATTGGTAACCTCATCTGCTTGTAGGCTTTCACTTTACCCTAACCTTATACATGCAATTAAAACAAAAAAGTTTTTTATATTTATTAATTACTACTCAAACAGATATATATTAGATCATGGACTTTGACATTGAAAGAAACCACTTTGAACTTCTGTCTTCGGTCAAGCGCTGTTTGTGACAAGCAGCTATTTGGGCGAGCTACGTTGTCAGCGGACAACTCTTGTTACTTGATGTGATGTCCTAGTGATCAAAGAGACTCGGGTGAGCGATCTAGGACCATCATGGTCCTCTTGTATTCTAGTGTTTTAGTATTGTTTCAAGATTTGCTTTAGTATTTTCTTGTCAATGGACAAGTTGCCTTTACCAAATGTACTTGTCTGCAGGTAGAAAAACCCATGTTGACCAGGTTGGGCATGGGAATTTCACACCCCTGCCAATAAGTGTGTCACCTTGAAGGCTGCAAAGCAATCATGTGCCAAAATGACACACTTTATGAAAATTTGTCCTGGATTGTCACATTTTGTATTAATTTTCGCTTGGCTATTTTAAGAGAAAAGACTAGGTATTGCTATAGCATTGGTATTATGGTCGTCCTGCTAAAACTTTGACATTTTGGCTCTGGCTCTACTGAAGGCATGCATTCACTTGAAACTCGGAAAACATGTTCACAATCAAAAGAGCAATCTTTACTATCAAGGGAGATAACTCGAGATGCATTTCTGCAAATTATGCTTAGATTTTCATCTACCATCCAGCACTTAACAGCCAAGAGTAAGCACCTGTAGGTGGTGCTCTTGTTGTATGAAAGAAATAGAATAATCATTTGTTTTTCCATTAAGTTTATGCAGTATATATTTCATTGAGTGAACAACAAAAACTGTATTTTATTTTGCGAGTTAGGAGTCAGATGGACTCTTTGGTCATATTTCCACAATTAAATGATCAGCGGAATAACTTTTCAAACCATAAACTCAAATTGTCAAACATTCAGATCTCTTTGATACAAAAGTTGTTTTATAAAATGTTGTATCAACTTACCATTTTGAAAGAAAACCATCTTATAATTTTGGAGGAATTATTGTGGAAAAGAAGAAAAAGCTTGTTGGAAGCAATTTCTTTTCCATTTTTTCTCCACAAAATGTTGTAATGGGGACTCCCTCACTTTAGCTTGGATTCCTTGTTATTATAAGTTGGGAATCTGTTTGACTTCTTTCTCTTAGAATTTATTGTTGAAACTTGTGGAAGCCTCCAGAATAAAGTGGAGAATTGATGGAGGAAACTAAAAATCATTGCAAGTGTAATAAGCACTTTCTAGGATGGTTGACTACCCAAGTGTTAGTGACATTACCGGTACTTGATTGAAAGAAATCAAGATCACATCTTAAATATTTTGAAAATTTGAGATAACATAATATATTAATTAATAGAAATTAGTTCATGTAGTTTCTTGTTAAAGGAGAATTCAGAATAGGGATTACCAAGGAAAAAATGAATCTTTGAGGTTACCTAATATTTTAATGGGCTGAAAAATAAGTTATATTTACTTTCTTGTTTAAAGAAGAATTCAAAATAATGAATTTAATTTTAAAAGATAAGGACAGGATTATGAAAGCTCATATTTACCATCAAATCTAGATTGAAGTCTTGCCTTTGAATGTCATAGCAAAGGCTGTAATTGGACAAGACAATATGTATTTTCCAATCTTGGCCTCTCTCAATTAAGGTAGTGGATCCTTAATAGTTTTGCAACATCTCAAAGTAATGAACTTAATCAGCATTAACTGAGGTTTCCTAATGATTTTCATTAAGAAACCTCCGTTAACATTTTGAAAGAATATGTGGTCCGAATATAGTTATGGAACTATTACGGGTCCACTACCTTTGTGAATATTATGTTGGAAATGGATCATTGACATTTCTTGTATTTTGATTTCAGCCGTATCTGGGATACAGCGTCAGGCCAGTGTTTAAAAACATTGATAGACGATGATAATCCCCCTGTCTCATTTGTTAAATTCTCTCCAAATGGAAAATATATCTTAGCTGCAACTTTAGACAAGTAAGTCTTAACTTCAATATACACTAATAGTCTACAGTCATTTAACAGGGGTGTTGAAAAGTGGATTTTCCTCTACTTGTCCCAAGATAAGTAAGAAAGGATTTTCTCATTGATCATTATCATTGTGTGCTTTTCCCCCAAGAAAGAGAATAAATGAAATTTGAGAAAATATTGTTGTAAATGAAGTCAATGTTTGAACAAGGCATTTTCTTCACTAACAACAATAATTCTACCCTTTAATATAAACTTTGAGATGATCTGTCTATGAGATGTACCTTGTATCATTCCAAGATTTGCCCTGGTATTTACATGTCCACAATCAAGAGACTGAAAACGGCTTACTGTATAACAAATTGCTAAAGGATCACTGTTGTTTACTACTTCAGATTTCAAAATAACAAAGCATATTTTGCACAACTTTTCACTGATTAACACAATTTCTTTAATGCTTTTCGGTGGATTATAATGTAATGAACTCACGGCCTAACCAGTGAAATTATCAAAAACTTCTACCCATCCTTAGTTCATTGCACCCTAAGGTCTAAGTGGAGCCCCAAAAGTGACATGACAATTAACATTTCGAAGCAGTCACGTGCAAAATGATAAAATATCAGTCGATCTTACACTGAAACAAATGATTATCCTCTATATAGTTTCAAATAATAAATTAGATGTATCTGAAACTAGTTGCGTCAAATATACACACACAAAAATGTTAAATGGAAAATCAAATGGTGAAATCAGTATATTCATTTATACGGTTACCCATTACTTAAAATGCTTACTTTTTAAAGATGGACAGAAAATTAATAAGGAAGTGTAAAAGAGAAAGAAATGGTGAACATCAGTCTAATTATTTATACCACATTACAGTGGAATATCTATATGTCAAACTTCGGGGGACTCACCAAAAAACTTCGACGTATAGAAAGTTCGACAAACGGATAAAAGGCGTTTTCGGGACAAAGACAATTGCGGCCATCCTCACACTTAGGTACGACCGAAACTGGTGGCGAAATAACAGACGTATTTGATTAGCGTGATGAATTAATCGAATATAAAAGATGATACTTATTTTTATTTGTTTATAAACATCATATAAAACATACATTTAAATCGCAAAGCAAAAAAGTTTTCAAACAAGACATTCAATTACAAATTTACTTGTGTTTACATGATGTACATTTAGATCTATGAGACAATGAATTTTGTGTTAGAGGTTTACATTTCGCGATTCTCAAGCAAAAACATTTCTGATAATGATTTCTGCATATATAATTTCCTGAACAAACCATTTTCGGATTGGTTACCTGGTCCTTCCTTGGGTACGTCATGTTGGTCGATGTTGATAGCTATACCCCCGTGTCTACTGGGTAATTCACCAATCAAGTCCCGCGTGGCATTGGCTTAAGATGCCTCCGTCGATGAGAATTACAAATTTAACGTCGTAGGTCTAATGCATTTTGCCGATACTTTTCATTTCAAAACAAAAAATCACTTAACCCTTTACATTCTCTATCTGTTACAAACAATCAAACCCAATCAGGTAAACAATCGATATCCAATACAGAGATCGCCCATGTCAATTACTGTGGTTGACAGGTCGAATGTGCAAAAAACTACCTCGATTGCAATTTTCATCAATCAAGGTTAGGGTTCGTCCTAAAGAGGTGTGAATGCACACAAACAATAGTGAAAGGACCTTGAAATTGGTTCGACGTACGGAAAAATTTCGAGCAATGGATAACGATGTATGGAGGTTGAAATACATAGATATAAAGAGTAAATAGATCGGGACTTGAAAAATACTTGGACGTAGAGATAACTTCGTCTTATGGACATTCGACGTAAAGATATTTGACTGTATTTACCATTTTCACTTTTGAAAGATGGAGGAAATGATTACGGTATACATTTTTTCATCAGATAGCAAAGAATAGCAGAAAAATGAGATATGATTTTAATGAGTGCCAGTCAAATTTTAATAAAAAATGATCTTTATGTCCTCTACATTGTTTGGGTAAAATAAAATTCTGGTCCAGATTTGTATTTATAAGATTTTGTTCATGCTTTTCAGTACTTTAAAGTTGTGGGATTACAGCAAAGGAAAAGTAAGTTATTTTTTAATGCATAACTTTAGAATTTATTTCCAATTTTAAAACAGTAATGTTCAGGGAAACAGATTCAAACAAAGTTGACCCCTTACAGAAAAATAACCAATTGGGATGCATAAAAAGATATCTGCTCTGCCCTTCTACATTTTGCTACCCTTGTTGGAAAAGTTTACTTTTGGCATATGTTTGGATTAAAAAAATAGTCATACAACACTATTTAATCTCTTATTTTGTAATTCTGGCCTTCACTGACCAATGAAGATATATATTCTTATACAGATCAAAGACCTTTGTGAGATAGCAGCTGGAGGCTAAGAAAGGATGTAATGGTAACACTGGTGTGAGAAATACAAGGAATCCATTGTTAGGTGCTCCAGCCTCTGCCATATATCTGAAAGATTGTTGAAAGTGGCATAAACCCCCATTCAGATAAACAAATTCTTATACAACATTCCTGGATTGACCCTTTTCCCTTGACAGGTCACTTAAGTTAGATTATCATTTCTCTGAAAGACTATTACCGTTGAGAGTATAACAAAGCTTAAACTATTAAAGTTTTGACTGAGAGAAAATAATAAGCAATTGTTAAATGTTGAAAAAGCAGGTGTATGAATTTTGTATAAATATAAATGATTATGATGATAAAATAACCATTGTCCAACTTCATTCCAGCCATTATCATCATTTCTATCCTTTCTAATTTCAGTGCTTAAAAACCTACACTGGTCATAAAAATGAGAAATATTGTATATTTGCCAACTTCTCAGTTACTGGAGGAAAGGTAGGTACAGAGATACAGTGGCAGATCCAGAGGGGGTTCAAGGGGTTCATTGTTGGGGTGTGTGTGTGTGTGTGTGGAACAAATACCCCTCTTAGACCCAATTACTTCTTTTCATGCAAAATTTGGAATAACCCTTCTGCTTTTCAAGACATATTCCTGTTGAGACAGTATAGACTTAGATCAGCCTGCAGTTGTGCAGTCTGATCTTAGCATACACTGTTTACATTATCATTGATTTTTAGCTCCACTGGCCGAAGGCCAGCGAGTTTCGGCCAGCGAGCTATTGTCATGGCGAGGTGTGCGTCCGTCTGTCCGTGCGTGCGTAAACTTTTCTTTAAACATCTTCTCCTCCTAAACCAATGAGTGGATTTTGACGAAACTTGGCCAGAATGTTCCTTGGGTGACCCTCTTTTAAAGTTGTTCAAGAAATTTGGATTGACCCCCAAATATGGGTGTGGCAGGACGGGACTTATTTTGACCCCGAAATCTTTGAACAACATCTCCTCCTGAACCATAAGACCAATTTTGATGAAACTTTACCAGAATGTTCCTTGGGTGACCCTCTTCTAAAGTTTTTCAAAAAATTTGGATTGACCCCCAAATATGGGCGTGGCAGGGCGGGGCTTATTTTGACCCCAAAATCTTTGAACAGCATCTCTTCCTGAACCATTGGGCCAATTTCAATGAAACTTTACCAGAATCTGAATGTTCCTTGGGTGACCCTCTTCAAAAGTTGTTCAAAAAATTTGGATTGACCCCCAAATATGGGTGTGGCAGGACGGGACTTATTTTGACCCCGAAATCTTTGAACAACATCTCCAAAAGACCAATTTTTATGAAACTTTACCAGAATGTTCCTTGGGTGACCCTCTTCTAAAGTTTTTCAAGAAATTTGGATTGACCCCTAAATATGGGCGTGGCAGGGCGGGGCTTATTTTGGACCCAAAATCTTTGAACTTCATCCTCTCCTGAACCATGGGGCTGATTTCAATGAAACTTTACCAGAATGTTCCTTGGGGGACCCTCTTCTAAAGTTGTTCAAAAAATTTAGATTGGATGAGATCCACTGGATCAATAAAATTCAGGTGAGCGGTTTAGGGCCATTCTGGTCCTCTTGTTTCAAAGTGATATCTAAATAGTCTTCTTCCTTGTAATTTTACATATATTAGTTAAATAAGTTCATTCCTTCATAAAGTCAGTTTCAACTTAGAAAAAGTCGGAATTCCTTCTGAATGCTGTTCACTTTCATTACCTTCTATTTTCAATATCTCTCTTTCAAATCTTCAGATTTTTAGCTCCACTGGCTGAAAGCCACTGGGGCTACTGTCATGGCGTTGTGTCAGTCGTGCGTCCGTCTGTGCGTTGGTGCGGTCGTAAACTTTTCTTTAAAAATCTTCTCCTCAGAAACTACTGGATGGATTTCAACTAAATTTCACAGGAATGATCCTTGGGTGACCCTCTTTGAAAGTTGTTCAAGAAATTTTGATCCAATGAAAAAAATGGATTTAATGGGCGTGGCTAATTTCCAAATACGGTAAAAAGTGATTTTTCTCAGATTCTAATCAATGGATACCAATTAAATTTTACATGAATGATCCTTGTCTGACCCTTTTAGGCTTTATCGGTCTACAAAAAATCATTGTGATCGGATGGAAAATATGCATTGTATGGGCGGAGGTCATTTCTCTATATATTTTTTAGTGGAAACTTCGAAAATCATTTTCTCAGAATGTAACTGATGGATATCAACCAATTTTCACTGGAATGATCCTTGAGTGACCCTTTATCAGTCTACTAAATATCATTGTGATTGGATGAAAAATATGCATTTTATGGGCAGAGGTCATTTCTCTATATGTTATATAGTGGAAAATTTGAAAATCATTTTTTCAGAATTCAACTTTTGGATATCAACCAAATTTCGCTGGAATTATCCTTGAGTGACCCTTTATCAGTGTACCAAAAAGTATTTTGATCTGATGAAAAATATGCATTTTATGGGTGGAGGTCATTTCTCAATAAGTTGAATAGTGGAAACTATGAAAATCATTTTCTCAGAATGTAACTGATGGATATCAATCAAAAGTTTTGTGTATGATCTTTGGGTGACCCATTATCATGCAGCCAAAAATCGTTTTGATTCAATGAAAAATAAGTCTTTTAAGAGTGGAGGTCATTTCTCTATCTGTTATATAGTTCAAACTTTGAAAACCATTTTCAACATCAGTAGAACCCCAAATATCTCAAATTCTAGTCAAAACATTTATTTGCTTTTACAAGAATTTCAAGTCTGTGGAGCGACTCAAGCCATTCATGGCTTTCTAGTTAAGCCAGTGGAGCGATACAGGCCCTCTTGGGCCTCTTGTAGAAAATTGATTAGACAGTCTTGTTGATATGTCCAAAAGACAGGATATTTTTTTTTTTTTTTTTTTTAGCCGCCACCATAGCGCAGTTGGTTAGGCATAAGACTTCCAATCTGGAAGTCGTGGGTTCGATCCCCGGTGGCGGCAAATATCCTTTCCAACGTTTGTCTCTCACCAATGGGTAGATAATCGTAAACCTATGTGAGATAGCAGTCGGAGGCTAGGAAAGGATGTAATGGTAGTACAGGTGAAAGAAATACCAGGAATCCATTGTTAGGTGCTCCGGCCGCCGCAATATAACTGAAATAATGTTGAAAGCGGCGTTAAACTTCATTCAATCAATCAATCAGGATATTTTTATTAGCAAAAGTTTAATTCAGCAGGATAAGGGTAAAAGTTGTGTAATACTGGGAAAACAAAACCCTTTTAAGCTCACCTGAGCACAACATGATCAAGGGAAGCTTATAGAATTACCCTGAGTCTGTCAAGTGTCGTGCGTCATCAACTTTTTCAAACAACATCTACATCACTTGGCCAATTACAATTGAATTGTGTCTGAATGTTCCTTAGGTGATCATCTGCAAAATTTTGCCTGAAATTCTGATTGGCTCTTAAATATGGGCATGACAGGGCGTGAAACTTTGGATGACATCTCTTAGACCACTGAGTCAATTTCAATGAGATTTTGTTAAAAGGTTCCATGGGTGACCCCCCCCGCCCCCCCCCCCCCCCCCCCTCCTTCAAAAAATATTTTACAAAATTCTGATATGTCCATCAATTTGGGTGTCGGGTGGTGTGGCATCTTTACACTATGAAATCTTTGACAACTTCCCCTTAACCACTTGGCAAATTTCAATGAAATTTTTGTCAAAATGTTCATTGAGAGATACTTTTCAAAAATTGTTCATGAAATTTTGATAGACCCATAATGAAGGTGTTGCAGGACAGGGTATTTTTTATTTTGAAATTCTTGAATGACATCTGCTCCTTTACCGCTGGGCTAAATTTTATGAAACTTTGCCAGAATCTTCCTTGGGTGATCCTTTCCAGAAAAAGCTCATGAAATTTTGATTCCCCCATAAAGAAGAGTGTGACATTTTATCACTTCTATGAATGACATCTAAAACCACTAGGCCAATATCATTGAAACTTGGCCTGAATAATCCTTGGTTGATCCTTTCCAAAAATGTTAGCAATGTTTGATTGTCCCATCAATAAAGGTATAGCAAGGTGGTTAATGATGAGTTAAAGATTATATTTTTAAAGTAAATACTTACAACTGGTTCATCCATTGCTTTTCTGAGCACTTTAATTTTAAAGTAGCTTTGGTACAAATTTTATTCAGCATGACAAGGGTTGTGAATAGTTAACCCACTCTGCTCTAAACATCCTGGCATGTGCTTTTCAAACTATATTGCAAAATGAGAAATTGATTATATTTTAGATGAGTTTTCTCCTTTATCATTAGATTTCCAAATGATTGGCCAATGTCATGGTGCATTTGATAATGAGGGCAGTTTGTAATTATTAAATTGTGTATGGAAAAGGTAAGAATAGCTCAACTTAATCTCCCCCCTTTGAAAGCTAGAATTCACCTTTACAGATTTGGGTCTGCCTTTGATAGAATGTTGAATTTTACCTTTCTTATGTTGTTTGAAGCATATTCCTGCTGTAAATAAAGCTTTGGCAAACAGAACAAAGATCAGCCAACATAAAGATCCAGTCTGATCTTAGCCTACACTGTCTGCTTTATGCCTTATTATTGTGGGGAAAAAACCTTGGAGTCGGAAAGATTAGAATTCATGTACATTTGATTTCAGAAAAATAAAAATTGAAATTCAGCCGAATAAGGGTTAATGTAACTGATTGATTGTATGTATTTCAGTGGATAGTGTCAGGATCTGAGGATAACATGGTGTATATATGGAATCTACAAACTAAAGAAATTGTACAGAAATTACAGGGCCATACAGGTACAAATATTGTCACCTTTTGATTTTAGGTCCAAGATTAGCTCAAACCACCCTGTGTTCAGGATGACAAAACAGTGCAAACATTTTATAGAATTATTCCCCACTTTGCACGCAAGTGCACATGCAAAGGGGGTATAATTAAAAAACTGTTTGAACTGTTTTGTCATCTTGAACACAGGGCTGTGCTGTCATCATAGCAAAGTTAGTAGGGCATTTGCCTTTCAAGCAAGGGGTAACAGATTCAATCCCAAATGGAGAGCCATCATCATATAGTTGGTAGGGCAATGGCCTCCCCATCTATAGTCATAGTATGTTGTGGGTTTGATTCCCAACTGCGGTACACATGTCTTGCAACAACTGGAAATTCTAAACCTGTGTTGGATGAGCAGCTGGAGGCTCGGAAAAGATGACATGGTAGTACTAGTGAGATTGAATTCAATGAATCCTTGATTAGGTGCTCCAGCTGTTGCAATATAACTGAAAAATTGTAACAGTCCGTTTGACTCCTATATGGACCAACATTTGGCCAAAATTCTCAAATATGAATTGGTGAAAACTAATTTTTTGCAAGTCATATCAATTTTTCCATCAATTACCATGAAGAACTATGTTTTTCAGAATTTTTGAAAGTGAAATAATGATTTTGTCAGTCCGTCTACATGTTAACCCCCAGTCTTTCATACCTTGTTGTTTCTGTAATAAACGGAACAGTGAATGGTCTCTCCAAAATTAGGTCTTATTTGCATAAGGAGTCAAAAGTGAACAGTTTAAGTGAGCCATTTTTGTATAAAATCGAGTATATTTCTAAAATAAATTTTGTCCGTGTAATTTACGTGTAAGGGATATTAAACTGATTTTATCCAGTCTTTGTACAAAAACCATTTGACCAGATATTGATAATAATCTTTAACTATTTTGAGATTAACCCCATACTCCCTTACTTCAGACCAATCAATCCCCGACGGCGGCAGTCATTCTTTCCGACTATTTGTCTCTCGCCAATGGGTTGATAATCGTAGACCTATGTGAGATAGCGGCTGGAGGCTAGGAAAGGATGTGGTGGTTGTACTGGTGAGTGAAATACCAGGAAACCATTGTTAGGTGCTCCAGCCGCCGCGATATAACTGAAATAATGTTGAAAGCGGCGTTAAACTCCATTCAATCAATCAATCAGACCAATCAAAATTGATATTTTAACGAAATCATTGCGATTTTCACGAGGAAAACCCAGCAAACAGGCGGGTTACAACGGTACAAATCACGTGAGATTTAAATATAAACTGACGGATGCTAATAAGCATGTCCAAATAAGGAATTATAGTGATTTAAAACCACGTGATTTTACGATATCTTACAACTAAACAGCCATCTCCACCCCTCGTATTTAAGAGCAGAAAATAGGAAATTATTAACATTAACTAGATAGTCAAAATCATTCTATTTAAACCATCTTATCTCCAAAAAATAATTTTTGGAATGGTATTGAGCTAAAATTAAGATATTGCCAAATAAAAAACATTTTTGCCCACGTATACTAGTCAAAACTTCTAACCGGCCACTTTAAAAACAAAGATATTTTTTTCTGTGGTGTTTGGATTTTCGTGAAATTTGCTATGTGGATTTTTAAGCAACTTTCCAGATGATTTTGGCGCAAAGTTACCGTTATTTCATTGAATTTAAAGCGCAAAATGAGAAAAGCTCAAAAAGCTCTAAATTCACATAGAGCTCAAAATATTGTCAATGTAGCGATTTTTGTCTCATGGGTCGTTAGCTGCAACATAGACTAGGAAAAAAACTGAAAATGTTCGACAATTGTGCGCGGCATATGGCCCTAGAAGAAGGTGATAGAGCTTATGTATGCAGAAAAATGTATGTAGAAACAACACCTTAAACACGTTTTTCTTCAAAGATGCATAAAATATAGACTGATAATTCCTGTTGAGCTTCAAAATGTAGGATATGTGAAAAAAAAATCAGTTTGATACATCGTTTTTTCACACAAGACCATATTAGAGTATATCCGCTAGATAAAATGGTTTGCCGGTTGAATTTAAACACCATTTTACCATGCCTCCTATTCTTTCTGTTTCTACTGTAGTCAAATGTCACACAAAATTGACAATATTTTCCCATTTTTTTCTTGGTCTGGGTTGCAGCTAACGATTTGCGGACTTTGATTTGTTGAAAGTGTATTATCCCGAGCTCTTTTAAGATTTAGAGCTTTTTGAGCTTTTCCTTTATTACACATCCAAATTTGTTAACTATGGGTAAATCATAATGGAAATCGATGTACATTATGCTTAAAAATTCACACATCAAATTTCATTTAAATGTCATAACTTCAAAAAAAGTTATCGTCATTTTTAAAGTGGCCGGTTAGGACTTTTGGCCAGTATATTTTTGTGTAATTGATGAAAACGTTGGTCCTTATAGAAGTGAAACGCTATAAAAGAGGTTTAAAGCCTTATTTAAAAAAAAAATACAATGGTAAAATTATTGAAACTCTTTTTAGCTCACCTGAGCACATCGTGCTCAAGGTGAGCTTTTGTGATCATTGAATGTCCGTCATCTGTCGTGCGTCGTCTGTTGTCCGGCGTCCGGTGTCAACAATCTTAGTGTTTACACTCTAGAGGCCACAAATATGGCCCAATCTTCATGAAACTTGGTCAGAATAATGGCAAGGTCACAAGGATGAACCCTATTGAAAATGGGAAGGATCCATGCCATATCACGGGAAAAGGGGCAATAATGACAATTTTCTTGTTTACACTCTAGAGGCCACAAATATGGCCCAATCTTTATGAAATTTAGTCAGAAGGTTGGCCAAGCCACAAGGATGATCCTTATCGGAAGGATCTGTGCCATATCACGGGAAAAGGGGCCTTAATGACAATTTTTTTGTCAGCTTACCTGAGCACATCGTGCTCAAGGTGAGCTTTTGTGATCATTGAATGTCCGTCGTCTGTCGTCCGTCGTCCGGGCGTCAACAATTTAAGTGTTTACACTCTAGAGGCCACAAATATGATCCAATCTTCATGAGACTTGGTCAGAATGTTCCCCAGGTCACAAGGATGAACCCTATTGCAAATGGGAAGGATCCATGCGAAATCAAGGGAAAAGGAGCCTTATTGACAATTTTCTTGTTAAGACTCTAGAGGCCACAAATATGCCCCAATCTTCATGAAACTTTGTCAGAATGTAGGCCAGGTCACAAGGATGAACTGTATTGAAAATGGGGAGGATCCATGCAAAATCAAGGGAAAAGGGGCCTTATTGACAAATTTCTTGTTTACGCTCTAGAGGCCACAAATATGGCCCAATCTTCATGAAACTTGGTCAGAATCTTCCCCAGGTCACAAGGATGAACCCTATTGCAAATGGGAAGGATCCATGTCATATCACGGGAAAAGGGGCCTTATTGACAATATTCTTGTTTACACTCTAGATGCGACAAATATGGCCCAATCTTCATGAAACTTTGTCAGAATGTAGGCCAGGTCACAAAGATGAACTGTATTGAAAATGGGGAGGATCCATGCCATATCACGGGAAAAGGGGCCTGATTGACAAATTTCTTGTTTACGCTCTAGAGGCCACAAATATGGCCCAATCTTCATGAAACTTGGTCAGAATCTTCCCTAGGTCACAAGGATTAACCCTATCGCAAATGGGAAGGATCCATGTCATATCACGGGAAAAGGGGCCTTATTGACAATATTCTTGTTTACACTCTAGAGGCCACAAATATGGTCCTATCTTCATGAAACTTTGTCAGAATGTAGGCCAGGTCACAAGGATGAACTGTATTGAAAATGGGGAGGATCCATGCAAAATCAAGGGAAAAGGGGCCTTATTGACAAATTTCTTGTTTACACTCTAGAGGCCACAAATATGATCCAATCTTCATGAAACTTGGTCAGGATGTTGGCAGGGTCACAAGGATTAATCGTATCAAAAATGGGAGGGATCCATGCCATATCAAGGGAAAAGGGTTTTTATGACAATTTTCTTGTTTATGCTCTAGAGGCCACAAATATGGCCCAATTTTCATGAAACTTTGTCAGAATGTTGATCATGTCACAAGGATGAATCCCATTTAAAATGAGATGGATCCATGCCACATCACGGGAAAAGGGATCTTAATGATTATTCTCATGTTACGCTCGAGAGACAAGCCATTCTCTTGGTCCAAACTTCATGAAAGTTGTTTTTTTATTATCTTCTTTATGACATCTGCCTATTTAATTGCTGTGACATCCCAGGGGTCAAATATAATCAGGTGAGCGATCTAGGACCATCATGGTCCTCTTGTTTACACTCTAGAGGCCACAAATATGGCCCAATCTTCATGAAACTTGGTCAGAATGTTGGCCAGGTCACAAGGATGTACCCTATTGAAAATGGGAAGGATCCGTGCCATATCAAAGGAAAAGGGGCCTTAATGACAATTCTCTTGTTTACACCTAGAGGCCACAAATATGGCCCAATCTTTATGAAAATTGGTCCAAAGGTTGGCCAAACCACAAGGATTATCCCTATCGAAAATGGGAAGGATCTGTGCCATATCACGGGAAAAGGGGCCTTAATGACAATTTTTTTGTTTACACTCTAGAGGCCACAAATATGGCCCTTTCTTTATGAAATTTGGTCAGAAGGTTGGCCAAGCCACAAGGATTATCCCTATCGAAAATGGGAAGGATCTGTGCCATATCACAGGAAAAGGGGCCTTAATGACAATTTTTTGTTTACACTCTAGAGACCACAAATATGGCCCAATCTTTATGAAATTTGGTCAGAATGTTGGCCAGGTCACAAAGATGAATCCTATTGAAAATGGGAAGGATCCCTGCCATATCACGGGAAAATGGGCCTTAATGACAATTTTCTTGTTTACGCTCTAGAAGCCACAAATATGGCCCAATCTTCATGAAACATGATCAGAATAATGGCTAGGTCACAAGGATGAACCCTATTTAAAATGGGAAAGATCCATGTCATATCACGGGAAAAGGGGCCTAAATGACTATTTTCTTTTTAGAGGCCACAAATATGGCCCAATCTTTATGAAACTTGGTCAGAATGTTGGCCAGGTCACATGAAACTTGTTTAGAAAAGGATAGAAATTTATGAAGCGATCATAGAAATAGAGTTATGTTTTTCTTTGAAAAATTTAATGATCATTTAATGATCTTTCAAGTATTTAATTTTGCTAAGGGAGAAGTCAAAGAGACGAAGGTGAGCGATATAGGACCATCATGGTCCTCTTGTTCAATTAGTCTTGGTCAATATGAAAAAGAGTGCTTACAGTTAGGCTACATTTGTTGCTCCTTTGTTTTGAGATTGAGTCATGAAATACCGATAATTTCAATGCTAGGATATCTGAAGAAAAAATCATCATATGAGGCAATATCTCAATGAGAACACTTTAACCCTTGTCATGCTGAACCCGGAATATTCCTGCTTTGGCAGGAGCTATAGACAAACATCAGTCTGCACATATGTGCAGTCTGATGTTAGTCTACACCACCTGTTTCACATTTTTAGCTCACCTGAGCACAAAGTGCTCAAGGTGAGCTATTGTGATCACTCACCGTCCGTAGTCCGTCCATCGTCCGTCCGTCCGTCCGTCTGTCCGTCCGTCCGTCCGTCAACAATTTCTTTGAACATCTTCTCCTCCTAAACCACTGGGCCAATCAAGCTATAACTTGGCAGGGATGTTCCTTGGGTGAAGCTCTTCAAAAGTTGTTAAAAGAATTTAATTCTATAAATAACTCTGGTTGCCATGGTAACAGAAAGGCTGAAAATCACGAAAATCTTAGAAAAAATTCTTCTCCTCCTAAACCACTGGGCCAATCAAGCTGAAACTTGGCAGAGATGTTCCTTGGGTGAAGCTCTTCAAAAGTTGTTAAAAGAATTTAATTTCATAAAAAACTCTGGTTTCCATAGTAACGGAAAGGTTGAAAAATGGACGAAAATTGCTAAAATTCTTAGAAAAAATTCTTCTCCTCCTTAACCACTGGACCAATCAAGCTGAAACTTTGCAGAGATGTTTCTTGGGTGAAGTTCTTTAAAAGTTGTTAAAAGAATTTAATTTCATCAAAAACTCTGGTTTCCATGGTAACGGAAAGGTTGAAAAATGGCTGAAAATTGCTGAAAATCTTAGAAAAACTTCCCTTCCTCCTAAACCACTAGGTCAATCAAGCTGAAACTTGGCAGAGATGTTCATTGGGTGAAGCTTTTCAAAAGTTGTTAAAAGAATTCAATTCAATCAAAACTCTGATTTACATGGAAACATAAAGATTGAAAAATGGCCAAAAATTGCTGTAAATCTTAGAAAAACGTCTTCTCTCTTCTCCTCCTAAACCACAAGGCCAATCAAGCTGACACTTGGCAGGGATGCTCCTTGGGTGAAGTTCTTCAAGAGTTGTTTAAAGAATTTAATTTCATCAAAAACTCTGAATTGCATGGTAACAGAAAGGATGAAAAATGGCCAAAAATTGCTGAAAATCTTAGAAAAACTTCTCCTCTTCCTAAACCACTTGGCTAATTAAGCTGAAACTTGGTAGGGATGTTCTTTGGGTGAAGCTCTACCAAAATTGTAAAAATAATTTCATTTAATCAAAATCTCTTGCTTCTATGGTATTGGAAATGTCCAAATATTGCCAAAAATCTCAGAGAAGGTTAAGTTTCGTCTAAACTATGGGGCATATCTTAAAATTGGCAGGGATATTCTTAAGGTTTAGGTCTACTAAACTTGTTAAAAGAATTCAATTCCATCAATAACTTTGTTTGCAATCAAAAAGCAGTAGGGGGAAATTAAAGTATGTTTCTTTTAAATCCATACTAAATGTACATCGGACAATCTCTGGTATTTATAACTTGGTTGACAAGTTATGACTTGACCCCTCAGGTGAGCGATATAGGACCATCATGGTCCTCTTGTCATTAGAAATGTGTTGGGAAGTGAAGATTTTATTTAGAAAAAGGTATTTCTTTATTCACCTTGTGTCTGAAAATTTAATCTCATGTCTATAGCTTCTTTCAATTTCAGATCAATGAGTATTTTGTCGCTGGTAATTGGTCAAGGGGTCAACAGTAGAATAGATAACATACTTCATTTGAAATTTGATTGCTCTTATTCTAGTTCCAGTGTTGCTGTTAATTTCCATGTATTCTCTATTTTCAGATGTTGTTTTGTGTTGTGCGTGTCATCCTACGGAAAATATCATCGCGTCAGCGGCGTTGGAAAATGACAAAACTATTAAATTGTGGAAAAGTGATGTATAGCATACGCATATATGTGTAGTTTTTTACCGAATAAATTAAAATAAATGGCTGAGTGATCATTAGTCGCAATCTTTGGTTCAATTTGGTTAAGTTAAGCCTTTCACTTTGATAACCAAAAATAAAGACAATTTTTAAGAGTGACAAATCAAATTCAGCCATTAACTTGTCACAGCCTGATAGGACAAGTGAGCATTTTTGTATTTTCACCTGCCTGAAGAGGTAAGGTGAGAGAAAACTTTCATTTTACATGAACTTTCTAAAATTGGAGGAATTTAGGACCTTGCATTACTTTTCTTTCTCCGTCAACTTCCTTAGCTCAGCTGTAACCAAAGGTACACAGGGTTTGTGTTAAACCATAAAGCCAGGTTTTCACCCGTTTAAAAATTGATAAATATTCCATTTTTGACCCCTTAAATTTCTAACCTTGAAATTTTCTCTAATGTTTCTTGTTGTTTCATACTGCCACAAATTATAAATGTATTAGAATTAATTGATTCCTACATATCTTCATTTGAATCTCTTATAAAGGAATGACAGAGATAATTATGAAATCAATCATCATTACCAGAAATGTTTACTTATAATGTACTCATGTTTGGACCCCTAAAATTTCTGTCAAGGGGTCAATTTCCTTCTGAATTTTGAAAAGCTACCACAAGTTCTTAGCACATATAAAAGGGGAATCACCAGTCTTAACCCTTTCCTGTTTTACAAAATTTTGGACCTGTCCAAATTAAAAGGTTTTGCAGACAAAAACTTAAAGTGGATTTAATTTGAAAAATAACCATTCAGTAGGGTAGGAAATAGTGTGGAAAAAGAAGAAATTGCTTGTCAGAAGCAATTTCTTCTTTTTTCACAATGTTTTCTCCATCATAAAATCACAGGCACGTAAAAAGCAGGGATTAAACAGCAAAGGGTTAAATCTGTTGTTCTCTATAAATCATTTGTTGACTGATTTGAATAACCTAAAGAGGCCTGGACAATTTTATTTTGAATATGCTGCTCATATAGCTCAGATGTCAAGGTTAACTGCTGAACCTTTCTTCTTGAAACTCTTTAATTTGGTTAGCCTGTAACAGTTTAGACTGTTCTTATTTTGATAGGCAGTTTCATCTGTGTCCAGTCAACCGATCTGTTTAGACCTGTCTCAGATTGGTTCAGTAAATGGCCCAACAATTTTTAGCTCTCCTGAGCACAATATGCTCCAGATGAGCATTTGTGATTACCTCTTGTTTGTTGTCTATCAGAAGTCACCTACACTTCTTAAACACTTTCCTGTTTTACAAAATTTTGGACCTGTCCAAATTCAAAGGTTTTGCAGACGATAATTTCAAGTGGATTTAATTTGAAAGAAAACCATTCAGTAGGGTAGAAAATAGTGTGGAAAAAGAAGAAATTGCTTGTCAGAAGCAATTTCTTCTTTTTTCACACTGTTTTCTCAATCATAAAATCACAGACACGTAAAAAGCAGGGATTTAAAAGCAAAGGGTTAAACGTCTTCTCAGTAACCCATGGGTCAAAATCAACCAAACCTGGTTGAAAAGTCTTGGGTGATCCTTAGCAAAACCAAGTTGTGAAATTTTGATTGACACCCACCCCACCCCATATGTGTGTGGTATGGCTGGGCTTATTTTGCCTTTGAAATCTCCTTCCAAACCAGAAGGCAAAATTCAACTTAACTTTGCATAAATTTTCCTCTAGCAATCCTCCTGAAAACCTGTTCATAAAATTAAGATGATCCCAAAATATAGGTGTGAAAGGACTTTTGAAACCTTTGAACATCATCCCAGAACTGACTTGAAACTTTTTTATGGCAAGGTTCTTCTCATTCTTATGTTTTTCAGGCAAGCTGTTTATGGCCATTCTACCACTCTTGTTTTAAGTATTACATTGCACATGAATTCAACTTAACTTTGCATAAATTTTCCTCTAGCAATCCTCCTGAAAACCTGTTCATAAAATTAAGATGATCCCAAAATATAGGTGTGAAAGGACTTTTGAAACCTTTGAACATCATCCCAGAACTGACTTGTAACTTTTTTATGGCAAGGTTCTTCTCATTCTTATGTTTTTCAGGCAAGCAGTTTGTGGCCATTCTACCCCTCTTGTTTTAAGTATTACATTGCACATGAATTCAACTTAACTTTGCATAAATTTTCCTCTAGCAATCCTCCTGAAAACCTGTTAATAAAGTTAAGATGATCCCAAAAGATAGGTGTGAAAGGACTTTTGAAACCTTTGAACATCATCCCAGAACTGACTTGTAACTTTTTATGGCAAGGTTCTTCTCATTCTTATGTCATTCAGGTGAGCAATTTAGGGCCATTCTATCCCTCTTGTTTTAAGTATTACATGGCACATGAATTCAATCATGACTTTACCATGATATCTTGAAAGTACTTTTTCATTTCTTTGCCCCAAATAAATTCTCAATCAAATATTTTAGTATTTGTTAAGAGATTATTTTTTAAACCAGATGTCGTCAAAGTGTACCTTTGTTGTATAAATTGGCTTTTCTATTAAATATGTAATAAAACTATTGCAATAAGAAACAGAGTTATTGCCTTTTCTTTATATTCTTTTAATCTTTCATGTGACCCATCACTCAGGAAAGGACCATTTATTCTATTTAAAGAGTTTAAATGGAGCCTTCCTTTCAAAGTTTGTTATACGGGTAAAATGAATGATGTTTTTAAGTCCCGAAAATTGGTCACATGTGAAAAGATTGGATCCTAAATAGCCTGTGCAGTTAGCACAGGCTAATTAGGGTCGAAATTTTAAAGGGGCTTAATTATCCACTTGTCAGCCCAATAAGCTCAGTCGGTAGAGCACCTGGCTTCACAACAATTTGAGCCTGTGGGTGACATTTTCAACAATTAGAAATGTGTGCAAGCAAAGACTGGCTAGTCTTTGCATCTGCACAGTCTGTCCAGAATCTTCACTACGCACTTTATAGATAAATGAGGTTTTGAATTATCTGGAGACAGTCAGGCAATCTTACATGTATCTGGCTAGGCCACTTAATGTTTGCACCTTGCGCACATATCAAATTGTTGGAAATGTCACGCACAGGCTCATTTAAGATCCATATTGTGTGTTCAATTTCCATACTGGCACATTAACAAACTAATTCAATCATCTTTCTGATGTGATGTAAAACCAAGGCCCTGTGTGACAGCCTTTTTACTTCAAGCACAGTAAAGAACCATGGCAGGTCTCATATCCTCACACTATCCCCTATAACTACTTAACATCTTCTGGGGCATCATTCCTATGGGCATTTGTTACGGTAGCATCAATAAATTAACGGAAACACTATCCAGATTGTCTCTTTTTGCAAGACAGGTTACATATACATAGTATTCGCTCCTTTCATAGAAAATCCAAGAAAACCCTGTTGCCTTGATTTTGTTTCAACGTTTCACCTTTATCAGAAAGTATATATACTCTTCAAAAAAAGTTCTTTGATGTCTATCAAAAAGCGTTTCTTTCTTAAATATGACAAAAATTTTGATGGCTGTTGGTTGTTTTATGAACAGTAATTGTAACTCAAGAAATTCACACGATTTGCGATGCATTACTTCATGGCTGTTTTGCATGTCAACGTCAAATCACCCCTTCTCAAACAGCTTCAAGATTTATTCAATAATCTTGAAAGTTCTTCATTATATTCTGAGTGAAAAGCCATTTCTTAATTGCTTTTGGAATTAGAACTGTCACAAGAGGACTTAAACCCCCCCAACAGCACTTTGTCAAAATGTAAGTGCTATTAGTGCAGGATGTGTAACAAATATTGAGGTTGTATGCAGCATTTGCATGAAGTTTCATGATTCAAGGTTGCATGGTGCTTGAATTAGAGTCTGGAAACAAAAATTGACCTTGACTTTTGACCTATCTGACCCAAAAACAATAGGGCACTTCTTTGAGTCTTAAGTAACATTTGCATGAAGTTTCATGATTGTAGGTCGCTTGGTTCTTGAGTTAGACTCTGGAAATGAAAAGGTCTATGGATGGATGGACAGACGGATGGACAGACAGACATGGTGAAACCAATATACACCCTCTACTTCGTAGGTTGGGGAATTAATTAAACGTCTTTACAGAGATTTGAAATAAAAATGGTTAAATGTACAGAGGAATATCATAATGCTAGGTCGCCAAAAGGCAGGCTTCATATGACAAGCCATTGTAAATGATGTCCAACATCTGGCACCACTTTAAGGTGACTTGCTCCCTGATATATAGAGCTAGATGAGTCTGACTTGTAAAAATTTGTCCGTCCAGCATGGCGAATAACGCAACAATATTTGGGTCATTTTTCTCTTACCAGAACTTCCCAGACAAATTTTATCCCTAGACGGCATAAACTCCACGGACAAAAGGTGTGAAACCAATTCTGAGATGCCAGACTTTCTATAACAAGACACTTTCAACATAAAAATATAATTTGACGTCACCATTGCAAACCTTTGACTGAAAGCCAGTAATGCCCTTTAAATTCAGTAAAAAGATGCATGAGCTTTGCCTTTGTCAATTTATACTTCATACGTAAATGATATTTTTTGTCAAGTTAAAATTTATTTCAATGTCAAACTTTTTTTTGAAGAGTATAATATTTTGAGAGTTATTGGATTTTTCACCTTTATCAGAAAATATAAAATGTATATTTTGATAGTTGATGAATTAAGTTCACATTAGTGTAAGGGTCTATACTATAGACAGGACCTTTTTTCAATGGATAAGCACATTCAGAACACCACTCGGCCAATCTCACGATCAACCTCGGATGTATATAGACAGACTATTTTTATGAATTACGAGAAAACCTTGGAAAAACACGATGATGTCAGTTAAAATGGCATTAGCCCTCGACACTGAGAGTGAAAACATTCGACGTCGCCAACACTGCTCGTTTAAGTCACTGACGTGAAACCATGGTATCCTAATATGAATATCTTTAGATTCTTAAATAACGGCTGAACAAATCTTAACTTATGAGAATGATTCGTCATTCTCAAAAAATAAGATTTTTCAGGCGTTATTTATTGAAAAAGATATAAATCTACAGTGCTAGTTTTTAGCTCACCTGAGCACAAAGTGCTCAAGGTGAGCTATTGTGATCACTCACCGTCCGTCGTCCATCCGTCAACAATTTCTTTAAAAATCTTCTCCTCCTTAACCACTGGGCCAATCAAGCTGAAACATGGCAGGGATGTTCCTTGGGTGAAGCTCAAAATAGCCTGTAATTCTCACTCAAAACATTTATGTTTGCTCTGACTGGTTGCCGTGCTAGCTGAAAGCAAGTAATGGCTTTTGTTCTGCATTTTCCCTTCTTTTATGTGTAGTTAAAAATGCTGCTTTTGTTTCTTCCATCTTGAGTTTTTCAGAATGCAGTATATAACATACATATACATTGGAGCCTTTATAAAAACCTTTATTTTCGTTTAGACCTGCTAGGAGGCCTGCAATAGGCAAATCAAGCTGAAACTTTGCAGGGATGATCCTTGTGTGACACTCTTCAAAAGTTGTTAAAATAATTAAATTTCATCAAAAACTATTGTTGCCATGGTAACGGAATGTCTGAAAAATGGCCGAAAATGGTTGAAAATCTTAGAAAAAATTCCTCTCCTCCCAAATCATCAGGCAAATCAAGCTGAAACTTGGCAGAGATGATCCTTGGGTGAAGCTCTTCAAAGTTGTTAAAATAATTTAATTTCATCAAAAACTCTGGTTGCCATGGTAACGGAATGTCTGAAAAATTGCCGAAAATGGATGAAAATCTTAGAAAAAATTCCTCTCCTCCAAAACCACTAAGCCAATCAAGCTGAAACTTGGCAGGGATGATCCTTGGGTGAAGCTCTTTAAAAGTTGTTAAAATAATTTAATTTCATCAAAAACTCTGGTTGCCATGGAAAAAAAATCTTCTCCTCCCAAACCACAAGGCCAATCAAGCTGAAACATGGCAGGGATGATCCTTGGGTGAAGCTCTTCAAAAGTTGTTAAAATAACATCAAAATTTCTTGTTTCCATGGTAAAGGAAAGGCTCAAAATGGCATAAACTACTAAAAATCTTAGAACAAATTCTTTTCCCCCTTAACCATGAGACCAATCAATTTTCAAACTAGCATGGATGTTCTTAATGTATCTTCTAAAGTTGTTTAAAGAATTTACCATGGTAAGAGAAAAGTTGAAAATTTATAAAAATTAAAAAAAAATCAAATTGCAGTAGGAAAAAATTTAACCATCGTAAATGTACATCAAACAAATTCTGGTATTCATAACATGGTTGACAAGTTATGAGTGACTTACTCAGGTGAGCTATATAGGACCATCATGGTCCTCTTGTTCTTACACTGTTTCCGCCCAACAAAATGCACAATTTTGTTACATACCCATCCGCCTTACATCCGAGGTCTGTTGCAGTTTATGGAAATGGCCGAGTGATGTTCCGAATGTGGAAACGCATAGGAATTGAAATCATATTAATATTATCATTATATACCTCCAGATTGTCAGGGATCCCTTCTTTCATTTAGATAGTTAGAAAATAGGGACTTTAATCAAGAGACATGTACTGCACTCCAGTGTCAGGGGTCCCTGGTTCTCCAAGGCTTTCCAATGAGAAATTAAATCAAGGCTCTCGTTTCTATATGACCTTTGTTGTGGAGTGTAACACCCCCCCCCCAATAAAAAAAAATAGAATAAAACTAGAGAATCATAATGGTCCTATACCGCTCACCTCTACTCCATTCTTGTAACCCGAGAAACAATGAAGTTTCATGAAGCTTGGACAATTGTTTTGCAGCCTCTTTGGGTGTAAACTAGAAACTAGACAATTGTCATAAAGACTCTGCTATAGAAGTGTAAACAAGAATAAGTAATAAAGGCGTTTTTCTTGTGATTTTATTTGAATCAGTCCAAATTTCAAATGGGTCTATCTGACTTAAGTTTTATGAAGATTTGGCTATATTTGTGACCTCTAGAGGGTTAACAGTTAAATTGTATATTATGGACAACACACATTCAATGATCACTAAAGCTCATGTTGAGTATGTTTTCTCTGATGATGTGCAGGGTGATTTTTGGCTATACCTGCTACCAAAGCAGGACAAATCTAAGTTTTGCATAACAAGCGATAAGACGAAGTCAATTGTGTCATTTTACCTTTGTCTGTCCAAACTTTTCACATGACATAGTCCTTATGAAGGGAACAATTGCATGCCGAAGAAGAATCAAACATTAACACTTACATCCGCAAAGGTAAGTCCCTAAAAACTACGGCGGGGCATAAAAGGAACATGATTTTGTCTGCAAATTATGTGTTTGTGGTGACAAGATGAAATCATCAGGGGCCTGTTTTACTAAACATGTTTCAATCATTTTTTGCGTAAGTCAAAAATCAAAGTTGCTTCTAAAGTAGTAACACAACATGGAATTCTGCCATGCATCATCTCATTGGAATCATCTTCTAGAGTTATTCAAATGAGATCTTGCAAGGCAGAATCAATCAATGAATGAAACGCTAGGTACGATTTGTGATTTTGACTTTTGATCAGTTTTTTCATAAGAACTTTAATGAAACGGGCCCCTGAACCTAAGTCCAGCAAAAAACTATTATAATAAATCACCTAGACTGAATGCTAAACCCTTGTCAGGCTGAACAACTAGAAAGCCATGAATGGCTTGAGTCGCTCCACAGGCTTGAAATTCTTGTAAAACAAATAAATGTTTTGACTAGATTTTTAGATATTTGGGGCTCTACTGATATTGAAAATGATTTTCAAAGTTTCAACTATATAACAAAAAGAGAAATGACCTCTGCTATTAAAAGACGTATTTTTCATCAAATCAAAATAATTTTTGGCTGCATGATAATGGGTCACCCAAAGATCATACGTAAAATGTTTGATTAATATCCATCAGTTACATTCTGAGAAAATGTTTTTCATAGTTTCCACTATTTAACAAATTGATAATTGACCTCCACCCATAAAATGAATATTTTTCATCCAATCAAAATAATTCTTGGTACACTGATTAAGGGTCACTCAAGGATCCAGTGAAGTTTAGTTGATATCCAAAAATCACATTCTGAGAAAATGATTTTCAAATTTTCCAATATATAACACATAGAGAAATGACCTCTGCCCATAAAATGCATATTTTCAATCCAATCAAAATAATTTTTGGTACACTGATAAAGGGTCACTCAAGGATTAATCCAGTGAAATTTGATTGATATCCATTAGTTACATTCTGAGAAAATGATTTTCAAAGTTTCCACTATATAACATGTAGAGAAATGACCTCTGCCCATAAAATGCATATTTTTCATCCAATCAAAATAATTTTTTGTAGACTGATAAAGGGTCACTAAAGGATCATTCCTGTGAAATTTGGTTGATATCCATCAGTTACATTCTGAGAAAATGATTTTCAAAGTTTCCACTATATAACATATAGAGAAATGACCTCTGCCCATAAAATGCATATTTACCATCCGATCACAACGATTTTTTGTAGACTGATAAAGGGTCACCCCAGGATCATTCATGCAAAATTTGATTGGTATCCATTGATTAGAATCTGAGAAAACTCACTTTTTACCATATTTGGAAATTAGCCACGCCCATTAAATCCATATTTTTCATTGGATCAAAATTTCTTGAACAACTTTGAAAGAGGGTCACCCAAGGATCATTCCTGTGAAGTTTGGTTGAAATCCATCCAGTAGTTTCTGAGGAGAAGATTTTTAAAGAAAAGTTTACGACCGGACGGACGCACGCACGCACGCACGGACGGACGGACGCACGACGGACACAACGCCATGACAATAGCCCCAGTGGCTTTCAGCCAGTGGAGCTAAAAACCTTGGCAGAAGAGCATTCAAAGGACTTAAAGCACTGGAAACTAATTGTAGCCACTAGTATTAATTTTGAAAATACAGTCTTGAAAATTTTTTGGTATTTATAGGAAAATCAATTGGTTAAGACTTAGATCAGGCTGCACATATGTGCAGTCTGATCTTTGTCTATACCACCTGTCTTAGCAGGAATATTCCCGGTCCAGCATGATGATTTTAATTATCAATGATGTTGCCACCCTCGTGGTTAAAGGTTGTAAGTAATGTAAGTCTCTTTTAACTGTAATACAAGTACTTACTTCTGGACACAACATACTGATTAAGTACTTAGTGCAGAAGGAAAAGGCTAGGCTTTTGAAAAAGAAATACACAGAAGATTTACATACATGTATCAGAAGTTTTATTCAATGTCATCCATTAACAGTCTTGTACTTGAAGTGCAAGAGATGTTTGTAAAACATTTATGTCCCCCATAAGAGCAGGTTGTTTTGTTTGTTTGAATGGAGTTTAACACCACTTTCGACAATTTTTCAGTTGTATCGCGGTGGCTGGAGCAACTAACAATGGATTCCTGGTATTTCACACACCAGTACCACCATTACATACATCCTAGCCTCCAACTGCTATTCCTCATAGGTCTACAATCATCAACCCATTTGTGGAAGACAAGTAGTAGGAAAGAATGAGTGCCGCTAAATTTTCTGGTTACACGGTCACAAGTCTTTAACATTTCATATTGTAATTGCCTACGATAAAAATGTTGAATAGATAGCAAAACATAACAGCTACTGCTTAAGTTATGATCATGGCTTATTGATAAGACATTTTTGGTAGCTTGATGATATGCTGGACTGGTTTACTTCTACAATGTCAGATACAGAGCAAGCAAGCCTTATTCCTGAGACACAGTCTAAAATATTTTCTATTTCTATCATCTGACTGGTTCAGAATATGTTGAATTTTTACTGGACTGGTTTTCTGTTTCTGTGTTGGATATTGGTTTTAGTTCCTCATGACTGGGATGCCAGAGTTTGTGTATGATTCTCTCAACAGCAGTGGCATAGACAGAATGGGAAGCAATGGCTCCTTTGTAGGTCTGAAAATACAAATTGAAGACTCAAAAAAGGGAGATAATTGCATTATGGATAAAAACTGATTACAAAACAGATCTTTTGCTGACTCAATTTCAATGGAGGTGCAAATTCCAATCTCTAAATGATGAAATGAAAAAAATAATCTTTTGGGCGAGAAAACATTGTGGACATTGGAGAAATTAATTGTTATATTTATAATGTATATCTTCCAAAAATTTTTTCAGGTGAGTCAAAAGTGTGATTATGTGGAAATGGGTAAATATGGTGTAAATACACAGCTGTCTCTTTTAATGTGGTGGACTTGTAATAGTTCCGCAGCATTTTAAAAATCATAAAATTTAACAGTGTTTACCAAGTGTTTACATTGTGAAATTCATGAGTAGCAGAACTATTATGAGTCCACTACCTTAAGAAAGTTCTATTCCCTCGTCAAGTGATATAGAGAACAAGTGCATGTCGTATTGCGATGCAATACAGGAGTCCCCCACCGGATAAAAAAAAATCCTCTCTTATAATATATCTCCTACATACTAGATCTATAACTGTAAAAGTTTAAAGTTGCTAGCACTTATAGTTTAGGAGATATGATCCGGACAAGAATGTAAGACTAAAAACAACAAAGGGCAATAACTCCAAAAGTGGACATGGCAGAGTAACAGTTCTTGTACATGACATGTGTCCTCGATAAGATCTATCAGTGTACAAAGTTTGAAGTTGCTAGCTCTTATGGTTTAGGAGATATGATCCGGACAAAAATGTAAGGGTAAAAACAACAAAGGGCAATAACTCAAAAAAAGGGTGTGGCAGAATAACAGTTCTTGAACATGGCACTTGTCCTCAATAAGATATATAAGTGTACAAAGTTTTAAGTTGCTAGCACTTATAGTTTAGGAGATATGATCCCGACAATAATGTAAGGGTAAAAACAACAAAGGACAATAACTCAAAAAGTGGGTGTGGCAGAGTTATGGATCTTGAACATAACACTTCGCCTCAATGAGATCTATAAGTGTACAAAGTTTAAAGTTGCTAGCACACATAGTTTAGGAGATATGATCCGGACAAGAATGTAAGACTAAAAACAACAAAGGGCAATAACTCAAAAAGTGGGCGTGGCAGAGTAACGGTTCTTGAACATGACACTTCTCCTCAATGAGATCTATAAGTGTACAAAGTTTGAAGTTGCTAGCACTAATGGTTTAGGAGATATGATCCGGACAAAAATGTAAGGCTAAAAACAACAAAGGGCAATAACTCAAAAAGTGGGTGTGGCAGAGTTATGGATCTTGAACATAACACTTCGCCTCAATGAAATCTATAAGTGTACAAAGTTTGAAGTTGCTAGCACACATAGTTTAGGAGATATGATCCGGACAAGAATGTAAGACTAAAAACAACAAAGGGCAATAACTCAAAAAGTGGGCGTGGCAGAGTAACGGTTCTTGAACATGACACTTCTCCTCAATGAGATCTATAAGTGTACCAAGTTTGAAGTTGCTAGCACTTATGGTTTAGGAGATATGATCCGGACAAGAATGTAAGGCTAAAAACAACAAAGGGCAATAACTCAAAAAGTGGGTGTGGCAGAGTAACGGTTCTTGAACACGACACTTCTCCTCAATGAGATCTATAAGTGTACCAAGTTTGAAGTTGCTAGCACATATGGTTTAGAAGATATAGCCCGGACAAAAGTGTGACGGACGGATGGACGGACGGACAGACGGACGGACGGCCAGACGGACAGACGGAATCGAGCAAACCTATAGTCCCCCAACCGGTAACCGGTGGGGGACTAATAATGTCACTGCTCTGGAGTATATTTGTTTTTATTCTGTTTATTCATAATGGCAACTACATCAATTAAACCAGTGAAATTATCTAAAACATTTACCTCACTTCCCTTTATTTTACCCTATCTGACATTGCCCATGCTGAGTTCACTCAGTGAAATATAAATTAACCTTACACTCAAACAAATAATTACCCTTTATGTTTCATTTCCAAAACAGTATACTATGCAGAAACAAGAGGCCCAAGAGGGCCTGTATCGCTCCACTAGCTTTAAAATCTTCAGACTTTCATTAAATAAAGCTTACTTTAAATGAATGCATTAACACTCCAAAATCTCCTAAGACCTATTTAGTAATAATTAAATGGTTCGGGTCCATATTGTACCAAAATTCCCAATCACAATGAACCTGCAACCCTTGACCAATCTTATTAAAACATAAGGTTCAGAAGATGTTTTTCAAAGATTTCGGGCTCAAAATAGGCCCCACCTGACATGCCCATATTAATGGACCAAACAAAATTTCTTAAACAACTAAAGTAAATAGTCACCCAAGAAACATTCTGGTAAAGTTTCAATGAAATTGGCTGAGTGGTTCCGGAGAAGATATCGTTCAAAGAATTTGGCCTCAATATAAGCCCCGCCTTGCCACACCCAAATTAATAGGCCTATCAAAATTTAGCGAATAATTTTTGAAAATAGACACTCAAGGAACATTCTGGTAAAGTTTCATTGAAATCAGCCTTGTGGTTCAGGAGAAAATGTCATTTGAAAATTTTGGGCTCAAAATAGACCCCGCCCTGCAACGCCCATATTTTTAGTCAAATCAAAATTTCTTGAACAATTTAAGTAAAGGGTCACCTAAGGAACATTCTGTTAAAGTTTCATTGAAATCGGCCCAGTGGTTCAGGAGGTGATGTCGTTCAAAAATTTCGGGCTCAAAATAAGCCCCGCCCTGCCATGCCCATATTTATAAACCAATCAAAATTTCTTGAACAATTTAAGTAAAGGGTGACCCAAGGAACATTCTGATAAAGTTTCATTGAAATCGGCCCAGTAGTTCAGGAGGAGATGTCGTTCAAAGATTTCGGGCTCAAAATAAGCCCCGCCCTGCCACGCCCATATTTATGGACTAATCAAAATTTCTTGAATAATTTAAGTAAAAGGGTCACCCAAGGAACATTCTGATAAAGTTTCATTGAAATCGGCCTAGTGGTTTAGGAGGAGATGTCGTTCAAAGATTTCGGGCTCAAAATAAGCCCCGCCCTGCCACGCCCATATTTTTGGGCTAATCAAAATTTCTTGAACAATTTAAGTAAAGGGTCACCCAAGGAACATCCATGCCAAGTTTCATTGAAATCGGCCCAATGGTTTGGGAGGAGAATATTTTTAAAGATTTCAAAGTGAAAAAATGCCAAACCCTGCCACGCCCATATTCCGGGGCCAATCAAAATTCTTTGAACAATTTAAGAAGGGGGCTTCCCAAGGATCATTTCTACCAAGTTTTGTTAAAAACGGCCCATTGGTTTGGGAGGAGAAGATGTTTAAAGAAAAAGTTTACGCACGGACGGACGCAGGGACGCATTAACGGACGCACGATGGACACTCTGCCATGACAATAGCTCCCTCTGGCCTTTGGCCAGTGGAGCTAAAAATGGCGTATTTTGGAATGAGTTGGCCACTGATAAGCCTTGTTAAAGTTCAACAATATGCTCGGCAAAAAATGATGTTCAGGTCATAAAATAGTAGATATATATAATACATAATTATTATATGAAAAAAAATATCTAATGAGGCTGGGAGAATTGAAAATTGTCGGGGCTCTGCCGAGACAATTATCAATTCTCAAAACTCAGTTAGATATTTTTTTCCATACAATACACTAAGTACGTATCATATTTATCATAAAACCTCTTGTCTTGTTTTTGTCGATGTTTCTGACTGAAATGCAAGTTTCTTAACATCACCGCATTATATCATTGTTCTAAAAATAACTATGTGATATCATGAATAAATATCATACGGGATGTTGTCATACGGATATTTGTTTAGTTATAAGATAAAATAATTTCACTTACTTGTAAAGTTTCCAACAAATTAAACAATGTGATTGGCCCTCGTTCTTGTGGATAGGAAGTAGCAGTGGAGAGTTCTTGTGCTATAAACCCTTCATTACATTCATGTGGAAATCTTCTGTTAGGTATATGGTGACCATTGTCAGATATCATAGTAGCATTACTGAAGATAGAATGTTGAACATTAGTTAACCCATTACAAAACAAATTTTAGACCAGCCCAAATTCAAAGAAGTTGCAAATGACAATCTTTAGATGAACGATATTCAAACAAGAGAACTCCTTACGAGTGCCTACGATCGGCTGTTGAGCGCTGCATAGTAGATAAAAATTCTAAGTCTAACAAGAGCACCACCTACAGGTGCCTACACTCAGCTGTTGAGAGCTGGATGGTGGGGAAAAATCTAACTCGAAAAAGGGGCATAATTTGTTCAAAATGCATCAAGAGATATCCCCCTTGATACTATAGGTTGCTCTTTTAATGGTGAACATGTGTGCCAAGTTTCAAGTACATGCTTTCAGTAGAACCAGAGATATCACAAAATGTCAAAATTTTCTCACAACAATGACGACAACAATGACACAAAGGCTATAGCAATACCTTGGATTTTCTCCGAAAACAGCCGAGCTAAAAAGGAGCAATAATTAAAATTTCACAGAACAACGATAAGATCACCAACACTTTAGCAAAACTTTGGTTTTTCTCTGAAACAGCTGAGCTAAAAATTATTGTCTTTTGGGGGAGAAAACATAGTGGGCAATGAAGCAATTGCTTTAATAAGCAATTTCTTCATTTTCCAACATGTTTTTGATTTGAGTGATTGTTTGGAATGAATGAATGGAGTGCTGAGTGAATGATTTAGAATGATTTTGATTGGAATGAGTGTCAATTTCAAGATGCTTTTAAGGTAGACCACCCCTAATGGGCACTTCTGCAAATCAATTGTAAACTATTACTATCTCATATAACATCCTTTTAGGGTCTTCTATGTGAAATATGAAAACTTTTTACCGTAATATAATGATTTTATATAAATTTTAGTGAAATTACCCCCCTTCGGACAAGACGTCTAAAATAAAAGCACCACTTCAGTCATAAAATCAGCAAGATTTTCAAAAGTAATAGTCCATTTTCTATAAATCTGGTATCAAAATAATCAGAGTTCATTGCTCTCTCAAAAAATATTCACAAAATAAAAATAAAATGGCTCATTGAAAAAATATGACAAAAATTATGACCTGTCCTACAGTAATTTTCCGCCTTTTTTACTGATTTCCGTACATTTTCACCAGAAATCTCATGAAAAATGACCAACTTTTAGTAATGGGGCATACATAAATTATATATCACTTTTTTCTACACTGCCTAAGCAACACAATATAGAAAACCTAAGACGTTTTACCGTACAGAACTTAAGATATTTTTATTTGAAGTTGTATACCCCATATTTCACAGTTGCCTCTTTAATAATCTATATTTCAACATAAGACAAATCATCAAGGTTATAATTCTCCCAAATCATCAAAGTTGTTTCTTATTTGTTAAATTAATATTAACTTTACTATGTCTACATTTAAACAATAAATCTGAGGTTTTTAGTGCCATTTTAGACTTTTTTTGTGTCTTTTCTGCCATATTCTGCCAAACGTCTTATTCAATCTAAAATATAATATTACAGACAAGAACAGAACCAAAAATATCTTACAGAGTAAAACTGTTTTTGTCAAGTCTATGTTTTGGGTTCATAAAACAAAATGAAATGAGACAATTATGACTTGCTTCTTAAATTTTAAACAATTGTTTGATAAAGATTTACAATCAGAGGCAATAACTCTACATTTTTACCAGATGATAAATTTACTAAATTCTTGAGAATTTTATATTTTGTGATAGATCAAAATTCATGACAAAAACTTCTCTTTAAAAAAACAAGGACAAATAGTATTTCTAAACAAGAGTTTGATATGTGCTAACCAACCAATTTTAATGTATAGAAGAAAACAAGGGGAATAATTCAATACTCAAGTAGATGTCTTATCCTGTTGCAAAAGGGGACATAAATCTGACAAAAGTTATCCCTCTTGATATTATAGATTACTCAAGATAGTGAAGATCCTATTATACCTGCCAAGATTATAGAAATTATCTTCAATACTAACAGAAATAAATGGCCATATTTCACCTACAACTACGTCCATAGGTCTACATCCACCTATATCTATACTGACAACAACAAGGTGATCACAATAACCGACACTTGGTTTTACACATTATATATCGAAGTTTATTTCCTTAAATAGGCTATAACACCACTTTTAACATTTTTTCAGTCATATTGACCCTAAACATGCCAAGTTTCAAGCAAATGCCTTTCAATTATAGATATGGCCAAGGATAAATTTGTCAAGCTATCTGCACCTATACTGACAGAGTGACAACAGTAATTCACCATTTTGTTTAATTTCAGCAGATCTATCAAGATGTTTATAAAAACACTAATGTCCCCAAAATAGCAATTCTTGAGAAGTTTGGTCTTGATTCTTGTCATTGACACTGTCAGATGACCTTGACCTTTTAAAGTGTGGATTGAAGAGAGGGGCCTTCATGCTAAGTAAATGCATTATCAGCTGAATAATGTTGAAGTTAAGGGAGAATGTTCAGTTTTCGGCTTAATTTTTCACAGGCAGATGGACAAACAGATAGACAGACAGAGACCAGTAAGCAATATGACCCAGATCTATTGATGCAAGTGAAGAACAAGAGCACCGCCTACGGGTGCCTACGCTCGGCTGTCGAGTGCTGGATGGTGGGAAAAAATCTAAGTCGAAAAAGGGGCATAATTTGAAAATAAATGCATCTAGAGTTATCCCCCTTGATAGTATAGGTTTTTCTTTTGATGGTGAACATGTTTGCCAAGTTTCAAGGGAATGCCTTCAATAGAACCATAGATATAACAAAATGTCAAAGTTTTTGCACGACGACAACAACAACAACAACACGGAGGCTATCGCAATACCTAGGGTTTTCTCCGAAAACAGCCGAGTTATAAATGCCATTTAGTCCTCTAAAAACTTAAGAAATCTAAATTGGTTTTCCTGCCTCCAAAACATTTAATTATTATTTGTTTTTATTACAAAACCATGAAAATATGTACCTACTATATATCAGTACAGCCAGGTTTCAGATAATAAGTGAACTCAGGATATAATACTATTATACTCCAAGGATCAAAGAAAATGAATTGTTGTATCCAAAAGTCATTATTTCATAACCAAAGAGAAGGACTATATTGGCACCATAAAAATCTACTTTTTATACTGAACAGTGTACATGAGTGCCTGAATGTTTGATTCTACACATTTTCACTGAATTGGTTTCACCACTTGAAAAAACATCCATCCTGGGCCACACAGAAGAAGAACACATTTAATCCTTGCTTCAATGAGATCTGTTTAACTTTCTGTTTTTGAAGACTCCCAGACTCCAGATTTTGTAACTCTGTTTTGGGTATGGTTTGATGTGATATAGAACTGAAAATATAGACAAATTAATAATAAATTTTAAAAAAAGTGATTGAATATGAAACACTTAAGAAGCTGCAAGTTTTTAAATGTCAAGTGATAGACTTTATCTAGAAACCATTGGCTTCCACAATTGATAAAAATAAATCTCAGCAAATATGGCACTTTAATTTTAACAGTTTTGAAGAAGACATTTTGCTTCAACGTGAAAATTTAGACAGATAGATTTTTCTCCCACTTTTATTATAAGCAATGAAATAATTTATCAATAAAACTATCATAATCTTTGATAGTTATTGTAACTGTTTCTACAAAAGTATACAATGGATATAAGTCTTTTCAAAATTACAAGTACATTGTATTTAGATTCATATTTTAGATATGTAACACAAAAGAGCACACTGACAATATTGTTATCAAATAGCAAAACCAAGAATTATTCAAAGATGGAGATTTTTTACATGGGTGTATGAAAACTAAAACAGATGAAGATTTTTTTTACATAGGTGTGTGAAAACTAAACATTGTTATTCTGAATGAGGCAGCATCATAAAAATAAGTATTGTCATACAAAAAGTAGATAAAGGTTGTGTTTTTATACATAGATGGATTAAAAAACCAAAAAAAACTCTTGATTTGCTCAAATTCAATGTAGTTTCAAAGTGTCTATTTTACCAATAAGTAATTCATCCTTGTTTTTGTGATCCATGTAGAGAAAAGGACCATCTGTTAACTCCTCAAAATAAACATTTGAAAACAGATTGGATCCAGGAGAGGTCAAACAGTTGACAATTTCTAAAGAAAAATGAATGAGAACGTTGAGTGCTCAAATTTCAAGAAGAATTATTTTTTCACACAAAAATATTATTCAAGTTCTTACAATGTTAAACTTACTGTTAAATCTTCTGTATGCAGATCCAGATGTTTCAACGGTTGTGTCGATAGAATGCATTACTGGCTGGTAAAGTAACACAGATAACTGGGGAGGTTCACATCCCATCACAACAAACATCTGAAAGACAGAAGAAACTCACATTTAAAACATCATGTTACACAATTATCCAAAAGATTGTGGAATTTCAGGAACTCACTTGAATTATTAGATCTAAGTACTTTTTCTCTTAAGGGGGTTGAGGGTGGGGTTGAGGGTGTAAAAGATTGAGGAGGCTTGACCTTGAAAGATGAACTTATCAGCTGGCCTTGATTTAATGATAATCTCCAAGCATATTTATCCCCCCCCCCTTTCGAAGAAGAGGGGGTATATTGCTTTGCACTTGTCAGATGGTTGGTCGGCCCTCCGTTCATAGACCGTTTTTTTTTTTTGTCCCGAGCATATCTCAATAGTATGCAATTAAGAATCACAGGTGGATAGATCTCAATATGGAAAAGTGCAGTGTCAAGAACAATAACTCTACTCATTATATTTTGTGAATTATTGCCCTATCTTTATTGACAAAGAATAGGCTATTGACTTGCTTTAATGGGTGCATAAATGTTTTAAACATCTCTTGTTCTACATTGTGTCTTAGTTAAGCTCTAAGCCAATGGTAAGTTCAAGTTAAACTTTCTTGATTGCTTATTCAGCAATCAACCTGTAAAAACACTCATATATTGCTTTGTCTGAATCCTATGGTGATGAAATTCTTTTTAATGTTTTAAATTTTTTTAATTGACTAGTGGTACACTCGTGAACTTGAAATTGACAGGCTAGTCAACACCTATTTTAATTTTGTATATCGGTATTGCATGGCCTACTTATAGCCTGTGATCAGCCAGGTCATCTGATGCCCTCAGGCTAAATATTAAACACATCTCAGACTTTGAGACAACAATATCTAAATTAAACTAAGGGCTGAAAAGATGTGACCGACATGGAACCCAAACCCACGACACCCCAGAATACTTGCTTGGCACTCTTGACTCTTAACAACTGTACTAGCCGGGCACCTGGTCATGAGTCTACCCTCTGTCGATCACTTCATATCAACGACTTGTCATCACTGTCTAACAAATATGACATTGAAAAGTCATAAATCTTTTATTACTACAAAATGATCACTTCATCTTGTTATTGCCAACATGGGCTCAGGCTATTTTTACCCTATCATCAATTTAAAAGTAGGTCAGCTGAAGGGTTGAAATCCATTACAGATAAAAGTAGTTACCTGCAAAGTATGTCTTTATGTAGATTAGCAGATAATCTGTAAGCCTTCTCTTAGTGTAGCACTGAATCCCTAAATGGTGGGTATGAAGAGGCTGTCACTTTTGAAATCGAAACAGGCTAGACATCAACTGATCAAAACGTCCAGTTCAACAAAACGGTGTCCATTTTTAACTTTCTGGGACGGCTCTCGATTCCTATCTCACATCTTTCATCATATATAAACTATTCATATCGAACTTCAACCAAGATCCATCTGATTTGACTGTGATTCTATTTGACTTCTTCGTGAACCTACTTTTCCTGTCACGAAAACTCATGACGTTGTTGTTGTCGTTGAAATCAAAAGTACAAATTCGACCGATATTTTTTTACTTTTGCATTTAAAAATACTAATTAATACATAATTATTCATTATTTCACATTCAATGATGAATAGAAAGTAATTTTGAGGAAAATATTCAGAAATAAAGATAATTTAGACGCAAATCCGATACAGACCGGAAATCGCAGAGTTGCGATACCGTTAATCACCGGAAACCCGACGAGTGCCGACATCGGCCGATGATTTTAGTTTTCATTAGGGGGGGGTCTGCCTTAACTGTATGTAGTGTTGAAATGTATGAAGAATTTTAATCTCATAGTTTTAATGGCAGAAGTGACAAGTGTTCAGTGTCAGAAGGATTGTGTGAGAATTGGTCGAAGTTATTGTGGCAGTGGATAAACCATCAGTTGGTGTTATAGGTTTTTTTCACTGACCAGATCCCATGGAACTTTCAATATCTAATTGTAATTATATGCGTAATGGTAGTTACACCCTTGTACATGTATGTATGACCTCATCGATATCAACCGCATACCTGTCAGCAGATCTAGATTGTAAGAGATGATTTGATCTTGTATATGGATTTGGAACTTGAGTACCCATGAAATATTTAAACTTGTTTTCTCTAAGTCTGTAGCCATTTCTTCTTGACAGAATTTGTGTAATGATGTTTTTTAATTGAATCTGTAAAGAGATAATGAACTTATTAATATAACAGAATGTTTGTTTTTGTGGATTAAACACCACTTTCATCATAATTGTAGTTATATCATGACAGCTGGTGCACCTACCCATAGTTTCCTGTAGTTTCTCACATCAATACAACCACATTTCATTGAGTCACCAGCTTCTAACCTTGCATTACTTATCATACACCCGTTGGTGGCCTTCGGAACACCACTTGTCCAATCTATTAATCTACTTTGAATTAACATTGATTGACTATTTTGAAATGTATGGGAAAACCTTGAAGTCTGAATGAATAAGCGTAAGCCATCCAAAATTTTAGTGAAATTCAACATCCCAACACTATTCGTTTAAGTCGATTTCTTTAAATTGTCCTAACCTTATCTAAAAAACTTAAAATTCCTATATAACAGCTTACAAATCTTAATATATGAAAATGCCTGGTCTTTAAAGTGTCATTAACACTCTGAGAAATGTAAATCTAATGAGCCTGCATCCGATTGAAGTACTAGTTTTCTCAAACTATTTCTGTCTTACAAAACATATGTTTTTGTTACATATCCATTCGCCTTGCATACATCTGAGGTATGTAACAGTTACTGAAAACGGCTGGGTGACGTATCGAATGCCATTGGTGGGAGACAATAGACTTGTGCAACATAGACTTTTTTCAAATGTGGGATAAAATTTGGCCGAGCCGGGGTTGGAACTCAGGATCCCATGATTGACTGTTAGGCTAGTCCTGCTTGGCAAAACAGAATGAGAACTTTGTAAACTGAAGGAAGTGAAGGAACAAAGATATATCAATAGCTCAGCACAAACCAGTTGTAACTGCCTATAAAGATATAGGCAGTTACAACTGGTTTGCACATAGCCATCAATATATATGTTCTTTTTTTAATTGCCTTCCATCTATTCAGGCAGCTATCTTTATTACAACTAATGGGTAAAGCTTATTTGACATTTAAGAAAAATAAGAATTTCTTTGAATACCCAAATCCTTCATTTCTCACAATAACTGATGCCACAAAGGTTTTTGCAATTTGTTGACTTTGGTTCATTTTGATAAATTCTTCCAACCTCAACCAAATAATATTGATATTTAAAAACACTAACATATGAGCCTATGCCTAACATTATCAACAATTTCACATCTGCCCAAGGTTGAGGCTCAAATCAGTCTGTGCAGCCGCACAGTTTGATCAGAATCTTAACTATGCACTCAATAGATCCCTAGGAACCTTAAATTGCAATTCACAACCCAAAATTTATTTCAATGCACTGCGTGAGTGTCCAGGCTACTCAACGTCTTTCCATCAGGCACACATAAAAACGTCACACACTGGCTCATATTATTCTCTATATCTCATACCTCAACGGCTTGCATGACCAGTTTGACCGAGTTGTCATCTACTTGGGTGAGACCAGCTTCCCAAGCACAAACCAACACTCGACCATGTACCATTGTAACGTCCGGTAAATACATCTCTCTACTAACAAAACCTGAAAGTAAGGATTTTATACATAGAGGATATTAAATGAGTGGTCATTGAATACTGACTTTATCAAACGAGTCATCTATAAACAGATAAAAACGAGGCTGTGCCGAGTTTTTATCTGTTTTAGATGACGAGTTTAATAAATTCTGTATCTTATGAGCACAAATTTTATATTCTGTTTATAATATGACCCGAATTTTAGCAACAATCGTCGGAATTCTTGAAATTCAACGTTTCCATTTTCCGCAAAACTTGTAACGCCATTTAAAAAATGACGTCACAAAACATAGATTATGATGTCATTTTCACAGTTACAAAATAGCATTGCTATTCGCTCTGAGCTCATTTGCATAGTTATTCCACTAGTGTAATAACACCCGTGTAATATCAAAAGTATTCAACGGGCTTATTTCACTACAGCAACGTAGGTCATATTATAAATGTATCTAATAATTAACAAGAAAATTATAATGAATGTTTATTTGGGGTTTAACAATAATTTAATGAACTCTCTTGCTTTGCTATGGTTTAGTTTATATTGTCATGTATTTAAGGCTTGTACTAGTGAAGAGCCCATTAGCTCAGTTGGTAAGCTTTGGGTTGTCAATCCTGGGATCAAGAATTGTACCCCATTGTAAAATAAACCTGGATGCTACATTATAAATGTCAGATTAATAGATTTTGTAAAATGTCCCCTCTTTATTCTGACCATGGAGACATTGTCCCCTTCATTAAAAAAAAATCGTCAATGGACACTGTTTCACATATATAAATGACTTACAAATGAGGGGACAGCGTATCACAAATATAAATGACCTTCAAATGATGGGACACTGTTTCACAAATATAAATGACTTACTAGTATCTTCTGTATTCTTGTAGGAAGCCAGAACTGCACAAGACATAGGATTAACTGGAACAAACTTTTGCTGGAATTGCAAAAGCAAAATAAATATGTACATCTCTAGCAAGCATACTGAAATATACTGTAATCAATATGCAGACCAATTCTACGCATGAAATAATCATTCAACTTGAATTATTATTCTATTGTATCGATCTCATTATTGTATTCATAATCATTGGCATTTGGCACACTTTACTTTGATCATTTTCATCATATCTGAATCTTTATCTATTTGTCTGTCTCAAATTGTGGTACTTTATAAGACGTTTTTTGGGATGGTGCAAAATTAAGATATCAATTAACATGACGGAGTACAATTCAGAATTTGTTGGATTTGTTCCCTGCAGAACCAATCTATATATGAAGAGGTGACAGCCAAGTAAAAATATAGACTGGTTCTTCAGGATACTCATCCTATAGAATTCAGTATTGTATTCATTCATCTTAAATAACTTCTCTTTTTTCCAACAGCAATTTGCCATATGATTTACAACCAAGGCCTGAAGTTATAAAACTTTTCTCAGGCTCAATTCAAAATTTTTCGCAAATTTAAATTTGAGATTAAAGCCGTAATTCTGTGTTATTACTCATTTAAATGTATTAACATAAAAGATAATATTAATAAGTTGTTATACATAAATTTAAAATTTGAGAAAATTGAGCCTGAGCCTGAGAAAAGTTTTATAACCTTGGGCCCCTATCGGATGCAACACAAAAGCACTCACTTGGAAGGAGCTCCGAAGTACTTGTGGTTTCTTTTTAACTTTTGCTTTCTTGGGAAATTTGCTGGAGCTTGAGTTCACCCCAGGTGGTGATCTTGGAACTGTAAGGTAAGTAATAACGATACTCATCAAGTGCTAACTGATGGATATCACAATTCATACAACCTATAACAGGTTTCCACAGTAATTTCCTTTTCTTATGAGCATGAAGGACCTATACAGTCTTAGATTTAAGTGACTCCAGGTCAGAAATCTGCTGGAGAAAGTAGCTGTAAATGAATTTTCTATGGACTATTAAATAAACAAACTGACCCTCAAATCATCCACAGGAGACCAGCTATTTCCTCATGGTATGTTTACTGATAAACCCAATGTGTTATTTGAGCTACAACAGTAACCTTCACAATTATAATAATTCAACTTGGAAACTTTTATCAATTGAACTACTTGTTTTATAAAATTGGTTACTTTGCATTATACAACCTCATCCAAATTCAACAACATTCAAACAACATTCAAGAGAAAATTCAGTTTGCGTTCAAATTGAAAAGAGACAGTAAAATATCACAGAAAACAGTAAGAGACAAGAGCCATGTTGGACATGGACATCCCCCGCCACAAAAGCTTGATAGTAAACTGAAGCCTAATAGATTAAAGATTCTTTTGTACTGTCCAAGATTTACCTCCTATTTAATCTAAGCATTAAAAATAACAAAGGCAATAACTCCAAAATTATGCAAGCAAGAGTTATAGTCCTTGTGCATAGCACTTCTCCTCCATGAGATCTATCCACCCATAAAGTTTCAAGTTGATAGCTATTATACTTTAGGAGATATGCTCTGTGGTCAGATTTCAAAGACTCAAATAAGCTGTTATCTTATACAGCTAACATAAAGGTAACAAACATTAAACCCCCTTTTTGCATGACGTATTCTAAGACACAAATTCCAATTAGTTTAGGGTAAAGGGCATCTGATTTGCTACTCAAATGTGAAATTTCATCAAATTCTGAGCATAAGACTAGGAGAAATGAAAGAATAACTGTATTTTACGCGCTAACGTAAAGGTAACAATCATTAAGCCCCCTTTTTCCATGATATACTTTTTTTTACGTTAATTTCAAATTGTTTAGAGTAAAGGGCATCTGATTTGCTACTCAAATATGAAATTTCACTAAATTCTGACAGTTAGACTAGGAGAAATTTGGCAAAAACTGTTTTTTACCCTAAGTCCCCTTTTCCCGTGACAAGGCCTCAAATCCAAAAACCGTCACAGATGCATCATCACTATATCATAGGGAGTTCACATGGTAAGTTTCATTTAATTTGGCCCAGGGGTTATGGAGAAATAGGTGGGGACGGAAGGACGGACGGACGGAATTACGGACGTACGGACAGACAAAGCGGCGGCTATATGCTCTCCCTTCAGGGAGCATAATTCGGGGAGCATAAAAAGGAGAATTTCCTTTGAACAAGTAGTTTCTCTTTATAGCTCCACTAGCTGAAGGCCACTTGGGCAATTGTCATGGCGCTGTGTCCGTCGCTGGTCCGACCAAATTTCACAGGAATAGTCCTTGCGGGACCCTCTCTCAAAATTGTTTAAATTTTTTTTATCCAATGAAAAACAAGGCTAACTGATGGATATCAACAAGATTTCACTGGAATGATCCTTAAGTGACCATTTATCAGTCTGCAAAAAATATTGTGAATGGATGAAATATATATCTTTTATGGGCGGAGGTTTTATTTATTGAATTGAGTTTTACGCTGCTTATATCACGGTGTCTGGAGCAAGTAACAATGGATTCCTGGTATTTCTTTCACCAGTGACAACCATCACATCCCTCCAGCTGCTATCTCACATAGGTCTTATATAAACCCATTGGTGAGAGCCAAAGTCAGAAAGAATGATTGTCGCCGTTGGGGATCGAGTCCGGGACCTCTAGATTGACAGTCTGATGCGCTATGGTGGCAGCCTATGGGCGGAGGTCATTTCTCCATATTTTATTTATTGGGGAATTTGAAAATCATTTTCTCAGAACTTAATCAATGGATATCAACTAAATTTCAGTGGAATGATCCTTAAGTGACCCTTTATCAGTCTACAAAATTATTGTGATTGGATGAAAAAATTGTTTTTTATTTGTAGAGGTTATTTCTCTATATGTTATATAGTGGAGACTATACAAATCATTTTTCAAAACTTAACTTGTAATATTTAGTGGAAACTTAGAAAATCATTTTGTTCAATACTTAATACATATTTTTTCATCCGATCACAAAAATGTTTGGTAGACTGATAAAAGGTCACTCATGTATCATTCCAGTGAAATTTGGTTGATTCCCATCAGTTTCATCCTGAGAAAATGATTTTCAAAGTTTCCACTAAATAACATATAGAGAAATGACCTCTGCCCATAAAATATATATTTTTCATCCGATCACATTTTTTATGACTGATAAAGGGTCACCTAAGGATCATTCATGTAAAAGTTGATTGGTATCCATCGATTAGAATCTGAGAAAACTCACTTTTTACCATATCTTGAAATAAGCCACGCCCATTAAATCCATGATTTTCATTGGATCAAAATTTCTTGAACAACTTTGAAAAAGGGTTACCCAAGGATCATTCCTGTGAAGTATGGTTGAAATTAATCCAATAGTTTGTGATGAGGAGATTTTTAAAGATGAAGTTTACGACCGGACGCATGACGGAAACAACGCCATGACAATAGCCCCCAGTGGCCTTTGGCCAGTGGAGCTAAAGACATTTAATTACTTGCTTGAATTATTTTCCAATGACATTGACGAAATTGCAGTTTTCTTTACAATCCTTTTCACTGTTACAGCCACATAATTATATTGATTATTAAAGACTCATAAGATCACGAGAGCAATTTCCAGCTTTATAATAACATCGCAACCTTATTTGACAATAGCATGATTTTCTAGCTATCCAGGTTCAGATGAGCGATTAAGGACTATCAAGGTCCTCTTTGTTTTACATGCCCTTGAATTTGAATAAATTGCATTTTTCGAATTCATTATTACTCCAATATCCATCAATTAGTTAATCAATTACTCAGTCAATCATTGGCTTTCTTTTGCTTTTACCACATTTCTGCTTTTAAATTTGTGTTTGCTCTAAGAACCCTGGTCAAAACTTTGATTTGTTATTGCAAGAAAATCAAGCCTGAGGAGCGTTTCAAGCCATTCATGACTTTCTATGTATAAGCATTACTGGACAAAGTCTAGTGGGGCTACTGTCAGGACCTGTTGTCTGTCGTGAGTGCATCCGTGCGTCTGTGCATCCGTTATCTTTTTCTTAAAACATCTTCTTCTCAGAAACCACTGAGCCGATTTCAATGAAACTTAACTAGAATGGTCCTTGGGTGACCATTTTAAAAAAAATGTTCGTGAAATATTGATTGGCCAATAAATATGGGCATGGCAGGGCAGGGCTTATTTTGAGTCCGAAATCTTTGAACAACATCTCCTGTACTACTGGGCCAATTTCAATGACACTTTACCAGATTATTCCTTGGATGACCTTTTTCAAAAATATTGTCGCGAAATTTTGATTGACCCACAAATATTGGCGTGGTAGGGTGGGTCTTATTTTGAGCCCGAAATCTTTGAACGACAATGCCTCCTGAAACAATGGGTGGATTTGGGTTAATGTTATGTTGCATTATGTTGGGATGTTCCTTTGATGACCATTTTCAAAAATATTGTTCGTAAAATTTTGATTGACCCATAAATATGGGCGTGGCAGGGTGGGGCTTATTTTCAGTCTGCTCACTGATGAATGGGTGCGCAGTCTCTATTATCACTTTAAATTCTTGGACAAACATCCCCTCTTCAACAATTAGGCAAATGTGAATAAATAAATATGGGTATTGCAGGGGGGGACGTATTTTGAGTCTCCTAAGTAATGAGTCGGTGGGCAGGGTCCACTATCACTTTAAATTCTTGGAATAACATCCCCTCTTCAACAATTAGGCAAATGTGAATGAATAAATATGGGCATGGCAGGGTGGGGCGTATTTTGAGTCTCCTAAGTAATGAGTCGGTAGGCAGGGTCTATTATCACTTTAAATTCTTGGAATAACATCCCCTCTTCAACAATAAGGCAAATGTGAATGAAACTTTGTCAGAAAGTTACTTGGATGAGATCCACTGGACCAATAGAATTCAAGTGAGCGGTTTAGGGGCATTGGGTCGCCCTGAATCTCTGAAGTCTGCTAAGACATTTTGGAATCAGATAAATCAAAAGCGAAAATGGCATGTAATGGGTTAAATAAAATTTATTTAACAATTTGTGTTAAATAAGTATGATTTTTTAAAGTGATAAAAATAGTCTTCCCATATGTAATTTTACATATACGTTATATGTGATCACTTCTGATAGCTTGTAAATAATTATGTATCAATTTTGAAAAAAAAAGAATTCCTTCTGAATGATGATGACTGTCATTACCTTCTTTTTTCAACATCGCTCTTTCAAATCTTGAGGTGTTTAAGCCAATGGAGCGATACTGGCTCTCTTGGGCCTCTTGTTTTCATACCTCTAGTCTATGATCTTAAAATATATTCTCTTTGTTTAATGTTATTTTATATCCCAAAAGGATACAAGTAAGGATTATTGGCATTTTGAAAAGATTGTCTTAAGGAATTGAACTACTTTGTGGACAAGCATACTAAATTACTGACAGCTCCAATTTTTTCAATATAACCCTATGTTGTGGGTTCTCATTTGAAAGGGTCCAAATCAGACAACCTTGTAATGAAATATACATAGCACGCGCTTTTTTGTAGTATAATTTAAATATTTCCCTCTGAGAGCCAATTTTACCAATTTATTTGTAGCTCTGATTGTGGCAAACTTAAAATCAGTAAACATTACACTGATAAGAACATTGGGAGATTCCCTGTTATCAGTATTACTGATCTATAGTGACCGAAATGATTTTATTGCCCTCATGCTGTTAAACTCTCCAAGAATGCCATAATGACCGTTACGGTGATTAGGAGAACTGATTTTATCTCGGTGCTGCAAAAGCACCATTCTGACCACTTATATGTTTGACTGTATAAGCCCTAAATCTTACAGGTCCTCCCTGATAGTAACAGGCCCTCCATGAAATATATATTTATTTTTTAGCAATTCAAGAGTAATTCTTAAGAAAAACATTGAGGTAAAAGAAGAAATTGCTTGTGATAAGCATTTTCTTCTTTTTCCATAATGTTTTCAATAGAGAAATGAAAAAAAATTTAGTATCAAAAAGAATATTTCTTTTTCAAAACTTGACAGACTGCAACATTGCATCTTTTACCAGTCCTCCCTTAAACCAACAGGTCTAGGGCCTGAAGACTGGTGTGAGTGTCGACCCCTACTATAAAGAGATAAGATGCTTATTTTACTGGAATGCGTTTGAACCAATCACCAGCCCTGTGTTCAGGAAAGGAAAGAACAACTGAACGTTAGCAAACACTTTCCTGCTTTCCTATCCTGACCTGTGTGCTTTCTTGGGGAACTAATAATCATCAGCAAACAATTGATTGATTCAATTGACTTTTACGCCGCTTTCAACCATTTTTCAGTTATATCACGGCAGCTGGAGCACCTTACAATGGATTCCTAGTATTTCTTTCACCAGTACTACCATCACATCCTTTCCTAGCCTCCAGCTACTATCTCACATAGGTCTAGGATTATCAACCAATTGGTGAGACAAATAGTCGGAAAGAGTGAGTGCCCCCGTTAGAGATCAAACTCATCAGCAAGCAATGTCACATGGTATTTTTTACTTTATTAATTTTCATAAATCTAGAAATGTTTTCTGAGAATACTGGTTGTATTAAAATTTGAGTTGAGTCTCTTTTATTGCCTAGCAATCAACCCTTTTTGAAAAGCACTTGCGGTTTGTTTCAAGATAGACTGCAAACGTTTTTTCTCCTTCTTTGACTGGTACCCTAATAAGAACCCATTCCCAATGCCATAAAGGGACAAATTTTCCCAAAATCATGAAAAAATATCCCAATTTACCTAGGTCAAGGTTCTTTCCAAACTCATGAAATGAATATAAAGATTCAGCATGTTGTTTCTAAGTCTATTTTTGATTTGAATGTCTTAAGAGACAAAGAAAACTTTATTCTAGTAGTAAATTGTACACAATACTAAAGTTATTGTCAAAAATATCTATAATAAGATTTTTCCTAATTTTTATGAAAATAATGCATTTTCCCCAATATGTCTGGTTTCGGACCCTTCCCAAAATGAAAAATCTTTAGACTGGTTGACTTTTGAAAAAAAAAGAGTCGCCAACAACTTTTTTAGTTGATAAAATTTGAAAAGAACCTGTGGGAAATGGAAACACCAGCCAGTTATTCTTGTTTTTCAAAGCAGTTTTCTTCTGTAGCTTCACAAATGAGATTGTTCAGGAATGATTTAAGACAAAACATTTGATTGTATACCATGTACTCACCAAGGGATGAGCTCAGCGTCTGACATTTGGAGATAATGGCCAACAGGAATTCATTGTGCAGATGAACTGAAATACAAAAATACGGATTTATAAGAAATGTGTCGAACAAAAGAATAACCTTATTTGCATTTCAATTCATTTTGTAACCTATAGTACATAATCTCTATAAGCCTATGCAAGACACTTATTTAATTTCACATACCAATGAGATCCTGGACAGCCACACACTTGATTTAGAAGAATATGTGGTCATTATTATTAAACTTTGAATCTGCAGTATCTCTAGAACACAATGTGAAGACTCTGATCAGGCTGTGCAGATGCACAGGCCGATCCGAGTTGTAACTTTGAGCACAAGTGATGCCCACTTGTAAGCAAAATTGTTGGCAATGTTATAAAACAGCAGAGGTACAGATAAGAGGAGGTTGATTGATTGATTGGATGGGGTTTTACGCCGCTTTCAACATTATTTCAGTTATATCGCGGCGGCTGGAGCACCTAACAATGGATTCCTGGTATTTCTCACGCCAGTACTACCATTACATCCTTTCCTAGCCTCCAGCTACTATCTCACATAGATAAGAGGAGGTAAAGCCAGTCTAAAACCTTTAATTCTCAATGAAACCCTACGTAATGATACTCATTGGAATCTATAGGATTTGTTCAAGTTAACAATAATTTAATTTTAAATCGAAAATACCCCCTCTATCTGTAGGTCTGGAACAGGCTAACATAGTATATAAACGTAAAAACAAAATACACGGTAACAGTAATCCTTGCTTTAGGGACAAAAGAATATTGATGTTTTTATCCAACTATCATTATAACTGATAACATTTCTTATAAACACAGCCAATGATTGGGACCATCAAATTAACTTTGTTAAAGCTGATTTTTTAAATAATATTCACTGATGTCATTATAGGGGAGTTATCATTAATAATTTTCCTTAAAAGGGCAGAAAAGGTAATGATGACACAGTAACTTTTTGTGTTGTAACTTAAATGTTTGCCTAAAAATGGCTATGCATTAGAGTAGTGAATTGAAACAATCAAGGTTGAAATTAAGTGGTATTACCTGTTTCTGATGTCAGTAGCTTTCTGGCTTCCATGTCAAAATCTTCCTTTGAAATCTGAGGTAAAAAAATACAAATAATCATTTGAATTTATAATCTTAGGAAAAAATCTCTAAATAAACTCCATCTTTAGCTTATATGACTTAGGTCCATTAAAAGGTGATAATTCCTTATTATAAGCACTTATATCTATTTAAAAGAGTTTATGTGACTTTTTTCTCTTATGATTTTGAAAAATGTATGATCCAATAGATGTGTAACGATTTATATACAAGGGGACAAAGGAAAAGGGCATAAAAGACCCAAGTTTGATTATTTTGTAAATCAGAAAATGCATACTAAACAAAAGCTCCCTGACCATGTTATGTATAGCTCCCAGGAGGGTTTATAAGGATAGATACCATATGTCAAGTTTGAAGAATTCAGATGAGCAGCAGGGCTTCAGAAAGTGGGAGTGATCTTTTATTTCTCATCCCAACTCTACACTGTGGGCAGGCAGGGGTGTGAAAATTTGAATTTTCTCCACTTGTCTATGGACAAGTAAAAGTCAATTTCCTACTTGTCAGGATCAAAATGAACTTGCCCAAAAAATAATGAATAGATAAATATTGAGGGAAACATTGTTTTTAATGCTTCATCTAAGACAATGTTTTTCTTCCCTTTTCAAACAAACAATAGGATGACTTTTCATAGATCCTTTTAGTACTATATCAAGATTTGCTCTGGTATTTACTTGTCCATGGACAAGTGGCCTAGAAAAATGTACTTGCCTGCAAGTGGAAAAGCCTGTGTTAGACAAAACAGGCATGGGCAGGGGTGTGGAATTCCCTTGCCCGACTTGCCTGACATGGGTTTATATACCTGCAAACAAGTTCTTTTTTCTATGCAACTTGTCCATGGACACTTGGACAGGTAAATACCAGGACAAATGTCAGAATGGTACTTAACAGATCTAAGAGATTGATTATTTTTATGTTAATATCAAAGGGTAGAAAACATGGTTTCTAATAAAGAAAATTTCTTACTCAAAATTGATTATCTTTTTACAGACAAGTTCTTTTTGACCCTGGACAAGTAAAAATCATATTTTCCTTGTCCGAGGACAAATGGAAAAATTCTGTATTTCCACACCCCTTGTGGGTATTCATTGAAAATTATTGATGAGATGATTGCAATGAGTACTCACAACATAGTGTTTGACAGACCATTAGCAAAATATCTAGTTTTGAAGACAAAATCCCTCCCTTTATCTGAAACTTCAGGTCTGAATTTATTGATAAACTTGAATGAATTTTACCTTTTGTCGAAACCATGACTTCATATTCTGAAGGTAACTGAAAAAGATATTTTATTCATTAAGAAAATCACAAGCATTGATAGAATACCAAAGGAAGGGCAGAATATAAAGTGTATTCAAGCTGTATAATTTACAAATTTATTGAATTTCAATGATTTTCTATGTAAAAAACTTGGTGACTATCAAAGGACAGTTTTAATGTTTGACATTGAACTGTGACCTTGACCATGATGTTGAACAATTGTGTCAAGTTATTTTGAAATCCATCCTAAAATGAAGGTGGTTATAGCCAGGACAAAATCTAATGGATGTACAGCACACTAAAACACCCACCTTTTAATGCGACAAGCAAAATGTTCTGGCTAAAAGTTGTAGTTACAACATTTTGCTCAGCTACTGACCTTATGATATAAGATAATTTTGTTTTGTTTCAATGGGGCTATATGCCACTGTTAACAATCTTTCAGTCATAGACCAGGGGCCCGTTTTATTAAATTTCTCACAAAAAAACTGATTGTAAGTCAAATTCATCAATCGTATCTGGTGTTTTTATCAACTGTATGTTTCTGCATTGTAGTATCTCATTGGAATCGTCTTGTTAAGATGATTCCAAAGAGATGTTGCGTTGCAGAATTCCATATATAGTTACTACTGTAGTAGCAACTTTAATTTTTGACTTAGGCAAATAATGATCGTAAGATGTTTAGTAAAACAAGCCCCAGGGGCACTGCCCGGCACCTAAAAACGGTTTCCTCACACCAGTAGAGTAGAATCCCTATAAAAACACTACAGATAATCAGGATTTTTTCGGGTATTTATTAGCAAGTTTTCCTCCAGCAAAAAAAACCCCACAACATTCCATCTTTAGCATTCATAAAATTCTTTGGATAATTAAACTCTGATTATAGAAACTCCAGCATAATGGAAAAAACCTTTTTTCAGAAAATGTAAACAAGAACCCTTTAACACTTTCCTGTTTTACAATTTTTGGACCTGTCCAAATTCAAAGGTTTTGCAGACGAAAATTTAAAGTGGATTTAATTTGAAAAATAACCATTCAGTAGGGTAGAAAATAGTGTGGAAAAAGAAGAAATTGCTTGTCAGAAGCAATTTTTTCTTTTTTCACAATGTTTTCTCAATCATAAAATCACAGGCACGTAAAAAGCAGGGATTAAACAGCAAAGGGTTAATTAAGAGAAATAATATTCAACTCCAAATCAACTATTTTGACCTTTATTTTTCAGATGACACCACAATTTAATTAGCAATGCTACACATAGGTACTTGGTACTTGGTATAGTAGAAACTGTGAGCTCCTTCAGATCGTTTTCTACGTCTCTTCTTTAATTCATACAATTGAGATTGCGTGCGGTGCTAATTTTAAGTTTTACAGACAATGGTAGAAACAAAGTTGGTACGGCTAAAGTCACTAATTAGTAGATCTCTTCTGTATCATACTTCAGGTCTCCAATGTAGATATCATACGATGATATAAACTGGAGAACTGATGAGGAACATACTATACCATCTGGCATTTTATTCCATTTGTCTATAACTCTAACACAGAACAAATAATGAAATTTTGTCTAAATGATGAATGCACACAGGGTGTGACCAGTTTCATACTGTCACCAAGGGTTACAGAATAAGCAAATCTAAAGAGGCCACTGGCAGATATGTTATCAATTTTGTTAAGAATTGTAAAAACTTGGATCATACTCATCCGCTGTCTACGGTGCTATAGTGTTGTCTAATGTAATGCACATACACATAATCTGTCTTTGTAGGAAAGTGTAAATACCTCTGGTAGAATTTTGGTCATTCTCCTTTGCACATTTTCAATGGGCCTTTCCGAAAATATAGAAATGGAGTTATCGAACTTGAATACTCTCCGGTGCATTGAAACAACAAACGGTCATAACTCTCCATTTCCGGGTAGCAAATTTCAGATCGATAATATGGTTGATATAGGAGCGTCTTTGAAATCAACGCGAAAAACGGGTTTATAGGGCTTTCCGAAAATACAGAAAAATAGTAATCGGGCCTAACTACTCTCCAGTTTTTTTTTGAACATGGAGACGGTCGTCAGTCTATTTCTGGGTTGCAAATTTCTGATTCAAAATATTTAAAGGTGACAGTATAACAGATGGTTGGTTCGAACATTTCAAAACTCTTGCAACCAAAGTGTATAATCCAGAGTATGACCAGGTTTTTTTACAAAATGTCGCAAATGAAGTTGTGGCAATTGAAAAACTATGTAAAGATTCAATTATAAAGCAGAATGTAGTGACATTAAGTGAAATTAAGAGTGCCGTAAAAGCTCTAAACCGTGGCAAAGCTGCCGACCTGTATGGAATAACAACTGAACACATTATGTATGGAGGTGATCTCTTGGCAGTCTACCTAAAAAGCATTATTGATGAAATCATGAACAACCTAACTGTTCCAGACTGTATGAAAATTGGTGTATTGAATCCGATTTATAAGAATAAAGGTGATCATAGAGCTGCTTCAAACTATCGTGGCATCACTATTACCCCAGTTATCACGAAAATACTTGAATCTATCCTAAAGAACAGAATGTGTGAAAAACTAAACAGTATACAGAACCCACTTCAAAGAGGATTCACAAAAAATTCTTCTCCAATGAACCGTGCCTTACTCGTAGAAGAATTCTACAGGAACAACTTGGACCTGAAGAAACCCACATACATAGCATTTCTGGATGTGAAATCTGCCTTCGATGTAGTGGTTCATGCAAATCTCATGCGCAAACTCTATAATATAGGAATCAATGGCATAGACTGGTTACTAGTGAACAGTATTCACCATGACTCACAAACAACAGTCAAATGGCAGAATAAATACTCAGAGCTATACAGTAACCAGCAAGGTGTGCGTCAAGGTGGTGTTCTCAGTGCAGACCTTTACAAAATCTACAATAATGACCTGTTACAAAGAATAACAGAAACTAAAAAAGGCGCATCTATTGGTAATATTGGCATACAGGCTCCTACATGTGCAGATGATATGACTCTAATGAGTAATGACCCAGATGAACTTCAATTCCTGATAAACATATGTAAAGACGCAAGTACCATGGATGGCTACACCCTCCAAGAAAGCAAAAGTGTAATAATAAAGATGGACAGTATTAGTCTAAAGAATTATCCTGCAGATGAAGTGTGGTACCTTGGTTCGAAAGAAATGCCTAAAGTAGACAAAACAACGCATATGGGGATTATACGATGCTCTTCGAACTCTCAACACGAAAATGTAACGAACAATATAAATAAAGCGAGACGTGCTCTATACAGTCTCATGGGGACTGGTCTACATGGTGAGAATGGACTCGATCCAGAGACAGCAATTTCTCTACTACAAACATATATACTCCCTATATTATTTTATGGACTAGAAGTTGTTGTACCAACAGGTTCTTCTTTTAACACCTTGGAGAAACAATACAAGAGAGTGCTGAAACAAATATTGTCTCTGCCTACAAACACAGCGGACCCAGCAATATACATACTCTCTGGACTGTTGCCAGCCGAAGCTATTATACACAAGCGTATGCTCTCCCTATTTGGAAACATCTCAAGACTTGATGAGAACTCAATTGAACGTAAACTGGCGTTAAGACAACTCGAGCTGAAATCACATAAAAGTCACAGTTGGTTCATTGCAGCAAAGAAAGTACTCATTCAGTATGACCTCCCTCGAGCTGAGGATCTACTACAGTCTCCATTGACCAAAAATGAATGGAAGAAGCTGTATGATATAGCCATCAATACATACTGGACTAATTTCATTGTTTCCCAGGCTAGTTTGTGTCCCTCTTTACAATACCTTACTAGAATCTATACTGTTGGAAAGTGTCATCCTTCAATCAAACCATACCTTTCAAGTATACGAGATGTACAGCGCATACCAGTGAAATGCAAGCTTCTTACTGGTACGTTAATCCTGCAGTCTAACAGAGCTAAGTTTAATCAAAACGATATTGATCCAATATGCCCACTGTGTAAAGCTAACCCTGAAACTATCTCGCACTTTCTAATTGAGTGTAAACCACTGGAACATGTGAGAAACCCAATCCTCAAGGAATTAAAAGATGTGCTAGACACAGTTTTATATGACAATCAGTACCAGAGAGCGTCACATCCAAGTCTACAAAAATTAATCATCGACTGCAGTGTTCTCCTACTGGATTCAAACACAAAACCCAACCCACGGATTGAAGAAAACATATCGAAACTTCATTTCATCAGTAGAAGATTGACTTACGCACTATACTGTACCAGATTTAAGATGTTGATGGCACAGAAGAGTATGAGCAGCAAGGGTAGGTCTTAAGAGACTAGTAGCAGATTGCCTTACATGCATATTTGTATATATTTAAGATTGTATGTTTGATAAGATGCGTATATAAGTATCTAAATACTGTATATATTCCTCTAACTCTAACCTTACCTCATTGTGACCTTAATATCATTATACCTAGGAGTCAAATTAATTTTTACAATCCAATTAATTAGGTAGTCCTCTTTCCTTAAGTAATCCTTTAAGATGTATTTTACATTATATAAATAATCAGGACATTATTATAGTGTCTAAGCATTAATAACCCTAAACAATCTTTGATAATTCATTTTGTGTAAACACTGCAATCGTGCGTAAATACAAGTGTTGTTGGAATATTGTGCTCATCAACTGGATCCAGTCCAGGTGTGCCTACAAAGGCAGAACTTCGCAACAAGATACAAGATACAAGATACAATGGTTCAGAAAAAAATCCTTCGGGTCAGGATTAAACAGGGACACACAATACTGTATAATTAGGGTCCGTGTACAAACCCATTACCAGACCACAAAATTTTAAAGTTAGTCTAAATCAAAAGAGTATGCAAACGATATTTTTAGCAGATAAAACTTTGAAAGTCTTTGAAGAACAATTACTCTTCTTTATTTCAATTAAGTATATCTTGATAATTCAGTCTATTTTGACATTTAATGGATTAGATTATCGAACATATATATATTTTAAACCAATAATTTATTGTCCCTAGAAATTAAATTTGACTTTTTGAATTTTTATTTGATAAAGAAAAAAAAAAAGAAGAAAGGCGACTTATGATTAATAAGGTGAAATGTAATATGGTTTTTTTTTTCTTGAAAAACTGTCGATGTCCGTCCATGAAAATTTTCTGACACGGTTTTTGAAAACACCTTTGATTTGATTGTTGGTGTGAATTTCTTTCATGATGACTATTTGTTCTCATTAATTCAATAAAAGCCCTTGCATAATCGTTTGTAACAAAACGGTCGCGCTGATTAGCAATAAACCAGACGACAAAAATGAAAGGCGGCCAAATTTAATTCTATACAGATATAAACTTAAAATGTGGAAATAAAAGACAAATACAGTTAGGTGTAATTTCAAAAATGTAGAAATTATTCCACGCAGTTGGTATTTCATGTCTTAATGATCCAAATTGATATATGTTCTTTCTTATATCGAAATTGGCTTTTTAAGTACATGTAAAAAATGTACTCACAATATCCGTAAAGACTTTTCTATTTTTTTTTTAAATCGCCAATATTTATGCATGTCATATTACATGCATGCACTTTGAGGGTTAAGCATAAATGTTCAAGTTGAATAGATAAATACAGATTCTTTTCTGATCTGTTCAGATTTTAGTTTAACACTAACCTCATACGATTCCATAATATTATCCAAATTCTAGTATTATCGAAGCGCAGTAATATCCCTTAAATAAAATTTTGTTTTATCTATCTCCTTATTAATATTTCATTTAAAAAAAAAAAAAAAAAAAAATTACGATTACGTAATGTCATATGCCATGTGCGCCGCTTCATTGTCAACAGTGCGATTTTTATTTAACACACGTGTTGTAACTTATGTCTGCTACTGTCGTGGTTTACCGCTCTTTGATCCCGATGGGGTCCTAGCCAATCGAAAACCCTTTCTACAAAGTAACACACACATACATACAAAAAAAGATATGATCATATTTTTTCTAAAATTATTATTTATTTTCGGTCACTACAGCTATATTTCATGATTGTCTAATCATTAAAAATAAGCAGAGCATGTCATTTGCATTCATTGCCAAATGTATGCTCTTAGCTCAACCCTGTCCTATTCACACTTTAATTTAACAAGTATGCAACAAAGGCAAAATGAATTTTGAACAGTCCTGAAAGGGGCTCGTGCCGAATAAAACTGCTTGATTCTAAATGAATATTTCATACATGACCCCTATACCGAAAAGATCGTGAAACCAACTTTAACCTAGTCTGACGTGTCTATGCAGTTAACAGACTACGCTGACATTTTCTTTGTTCCATACACGGTGTGAACATTCATTGTGACTAAACAAATCACTGCTGTGAAATTTAACTTTGCACACAAAGAAATGAAAAAATGTATGGTAAAAATATCGCAAACGCATACATATCCATTAACATGCTTCATTAACTGAAAGATCGCCTATACGACGGTTTGAGTTCTCTTTTTGCCACGGAGTTTCAATATCGATATACCACCATTTCTGCTACGTATTTGTAAATTGAAATTAGATTAAGCGCCAACTGATAATTTTTTTTTAAAATTCTGTCTCAAGCATATATTTAACTTTTTGTTTTCTAATAAGAAAAAGAAACATAATTGTTATTTTTATTTCGTAATTGGACAACTTTTAGAAATACAAAAATGGGTTAGTTTGAACCGCGATTACGACGTTAGTAGCAACTCGAACAATGATTTATGTAGATGAACAATAATTTACTATTGAGCCGGCTACATATTGTATGATTTAAGATTATTTGATTACAATTCGATTTTTATCGAAAAATACTTAACTAAATAAATAAAGGATCTAATAAAAGTGTACAAACAATGAACTATCTGTAAAATAACTTAAATGAAAACGAAAATTACAAAAAAAAATGCTTTTAAACAATTATTATCGGCATTATCGTCTGCAAACTGACTTTCATCCGTAATCTTTCAATGCTTTCTGTAAAGATTTGCTACCCGAACAAGGGAAGTCACTCTAGCGGATTATCGGGAAAAAGGGAGGTAAACCACTTTTTCGGAAAGGCCCATAGAACGTATATCCTTTTTTAGAATCTGGAACCATACAGTATTACCATAATCCAGGATAGGTCTCACTAACGTCTTATAATATATACAGAACAAAAAACGATTTTTCATCCAAGTAAGAAAAGGAGGGCTTAATAAGTCCCACAAGTCTGTTACCCGATTTACACCTGTACCTAAATGTTTGTCAAATTTGAGGTCATGTTGAATATGAATACCTAGATCTTTCTCGACTTCCACTGATTGTAGAACTTTAACATTCCCTTGTTTGTCAGACATTTCATATTGAAACTTCGGGTTGTCTTTACCACTATGCATCACTTTTGCATTTTTCAATGTTAAAGACCATCAACCATTTCACTGTCCAATCACAGTCAGAGTTGATCAAGATCATTTTGAATTGTTTCAAAGTCGTTAAAGCACTGTAGTTCTTTATATAACTTTGCATCACAGTCATGGCGAAGACCGTCGGACCGTCGGACATGTCCGACAAAAATCCCCTAGGTCCGGTAAAGTGTACCATATCGTCAGTCCGAATGTCCGACACTATTTTCTGGGCAGAAATATCTGTTTAAACAGTAAATCCAAACTTTCACTCAAGAAAACATTTCTGGTCAACCTTCTCGCGAAAACAAACTTTTATTACAAACTTTACATAGGTCTAGAATCCAACAATTAACAGTTCCTTTACGACTTTCGGCACCGCTAGAATATGCAAATTCTCTTTTACTAATTGTACCAATTAAGAGAAAGAAGAGATGATTTAAGGATCCAATTAAGAAAGAATTCTTGGTAGCTTGTCTTATCTTACCTGAATTTTTTGTATTTTTTCAATTTCAAAGGCACACAGACTAAAATATTTTCTGCTTATTCGTACCCAAGAATGTTCGACCCATCAAATTATGTCTTTCTTTTTTAATGAAAAAAAAAACAAATGACTGTTACCTTTTGACTTGAAAAGACATTTTCTAAAATTCTGAAAATATCTGAAGCTCTGTTTATCTAAGAATCTTTATTTTTAAATCAAAGCGCTGAAATCACTGACAGAATGAGAGGACTTTGACAAGCTAGTTAGGCCTTTAATTGTATTGCTACTTATTTTATAAGTTTTCTCTCTCAATGAGGAAACACTACAATGATGATATTACTTGCCCCCTTAAATGTTCGGTCTGACAGGTCCGACTTCGGTCTGACAGTTTTTCAAGGACTGTCAGACCAACTGTCTGACAGATTTTCTTGGTCCTTCGCCATGTCTGGCATCATTGGCAAAGAGTTTGCAATATGACGAAACTTCTGTATCATACTTCAGGTCTCAACTTATCATGAAAGACCAGTTAGGATCATCCAACATATGCACACAAAATCTTTTAGACAGATCCACACAAATGCTTCCTACTTTAAATATTCTTTTTTTCCTTAAACAGTGATACTTTGGAACAGCTTACCAGAAACAATCGTACAGCAACCTGATATTGCCAAGTTCAGGAAGAGTCTTGATTCTTTTCAGATAGTGACCCGCCCCTGAATAACCAAAATTGTTTTGCCAGATCTTTTAATCTAACACTCCCAATACTTTTAAATTGGGCACCCTAACCAATGACTAACAGTTTTTATTCCAGCACAGACGCGCACCTGCCAGTAATACCTGAAAGTGGAGTTAGGCAGTATATATAGATAGATTGAAACTTGGAGTGGCAAGTCATTGATAAATAAGATAAAGAGAAGGGGCACCAGGACACTACCCTGGGACACGCCAACAAATAATGACTCTGGATCATCAAAAGGTCCTATGTCCGATTCCAAGCTATCAAACTTCGTTCGTATATAGGCCTACATATCGTTGTGATTACTGTTTTTTTTTTTTTTTTTTTTTTTTTTCCAAAAGACCATTTAATCTGATCCACGAATTCTGTATTAACTTATTATTTTAACTAGTTCGAGCATTCCCGAGAACGAGTGAATTCTAATGAAGATGTTTAGTTTTCTCGAGAAACATCCGTAAGAAACGATTAATTTTCACGAAAGAAATTATAGAGCGTCAAATTTTACCTTTTCATGTCATCACCAAGAGCCTCCGACAAGTTTTTCTTGGCAATATTCAGGTCAATTGGGGAAACATCCATTTCTTCAAATAATGGAACCGTAGTAGTGTATAGTTTCAACTCATTTCTAGCCGAAACTGTTCACGCTACCGGAAAAAAAAGAATCAGTAAACTGTTCTTTTTCGTGATCGCAGGATTTAAAACAATGACAAGTGGTGGATCCAGAGCGTGTTGAAGGTGTTCAGACGATTATATCCTTTAGCACATTTTTGTTTTTCATTCAGACATTCAAACAGTTCAAAAACTCTAAAACTAGAGGCCAGAGAGGCCCAGTATCGATATTTAGTCGCTTATGTTAGCTTATGTTGTTTGTTATGCTGTCTTGCCGACTTTAAATAAATCTTATCTTATCTTATCTTATCTTATCTTATCTTATCTTATCTTATCTTATCTTATCTTATCTTATCTTATCTTATCTTATGAAACTAAGCTAGCTAATCGTTGTTGGTGTTGCGTTTGTATATTCCTTCGTTTTCCTTTCGGAGAACCCAGGACTGAACCTGGTCCGGATTGTCTCGTTGATGGTAGTGTCGGTGTCCTGTCAACTCGGCCTGTTAAAAACTCGGCCCGCGTAAAACTCGGCCAGTGTAAAACTCGGCCCGTCAACTCGGCCTGTATATAACTTACAGAGTGTTTAGCCTAGTAAACGTATATATAAGCACACTAATCAGATCATGAGTTAATCAATATGTGCAATGTACTTAAAGGAGGTGCAAATTCACAATTGATGACTAAAATCTACGATTTTCATATTTAATACGCATATAACTTGTCATCTTCTTTTGTGCTAAGAAAAAATAATTTGAAAAATAAATTTGAATAAAAGTTGAATTTAGTATTTAATTATATCTATTTTATCTCATATTTACACAAATGCCATTTAATAGTGAAATAAGATTGTTATTATTAAAAACCTTTTAAACGAGTGATTATAAATCTTAGAAAAAAATACACAAGGTCCCCAAAATAATCACATTGCATCGTCATACATGTACATATAATATATAAACAGGCCGAGTTGACGGGTCGAGTAAACGGGCCGAGTTATTCACAGGGGGTGGGTCTAAAACGACGACAATATAGAATATATAGTAACGCAGACAATATATAACAAAGAAGGATATTGGACTGGGGTCTAAAACGCAGACAATATAGATAAAGAAGGATTATATCCTTATGCAGACGATATAGACAAAGAGCAGTTGATACCTATGTAATGACAGGTAAATGTTTATTGATGATGATAGTTTAGAAATTATCTAATTATTTATCCTTACTTTTGATGCTTTTCTCTTTAATGAGTACTTTGATATTGTGTAGATTTAAGTCACGAGCATAAAAAAATCTGAAAAAAGAGAAACTGAAATTAAATGAATACGTTTCTTTAATGTTGATTTTAGAACAGTATTTCTGTCTTAAAAACTATATTAATTTTAGGTTTCTAACCAACTCGTCGTAGCATTTCTTGATATTAAGAATTCACCAATTTAATCACTTGGTCAAGAATATTAGACACTGTAATGCTCGAATTTCAATTTGATATAATGTAGCCAAGAAAGAATAATTGACCTATTCATTAAAGGAAGAAGTTGTAATAAAAAAATTTGGTTTCAACGTAAAAATAATATGTGTAATAAAACTAAATTCATTTGATTAGTTAAATGAATAGCTTGATAAACAATTTATAATAATTTTGCCGCAATTCACTTAGTTTTCTCACAATACCGATGAAGAAACAAAGCCTATTCTGAACATGTTTCGTACTTTTATTTCTAATCTAAATTAAATCTGAATATTTTATAATTGTGAAATATACATAGGTCCCGTCTACCAAGTAAGGATATTTAGAAAAATGTTAGCATACAACTCTGGTCGGTCGTCTACGATATATAATAAATTCCCCCCCCCCAATTAAAAAGAATGATTTTACTTGTCTATATGTTTTAAAAGCAAAAAGGAAATTATCAATTTAAAAATTATAAGGAAAAACGGCCCAAAAGACAGTTTTCTATAATCAGTGAAGGTGTGAACATGTGGCAAAATGAAGTATGATGACTTACGTTATGAATTTCTCACCTTTCGTTGATTATATTGTTTTATCTTCTCGTGCCGCTATTGCCACACGACAACACTCAGATACACTCGATTAAATCAACACTGCAAGAATTTTACAGTTTAGTTTAAACATATTTTATTGCCTCTATATTACATAATATGCAACACAATATTTACACAACAAATTCAAAAACAGGCAAAAGGGTCTGGCCACAAGTTCTGTCAACTTAGATTCAGCCATTCCCTTTTGGTTAACATACACATTTTGAAGCCTTTAATTTAATGCATAATTGATTTGATTAAAAATGAAGGGTTATCAAAGGCGACTCTGTTCCAGTCATGAAAGGGATCTCATGCGGGGCAATTTGTACATGTAATTTTGAAAAACTAGAAATTATAATGGTAACAATAGTAATAATAATAATGGTGTCTATAATGTTATTTCATAAATCCTATGTCGGTTCGGCCCATCGGCACTGGTGATTGAATCACGTGGTGTTTAATGATTGCACTTTGACACTACAAAAAGCACTTTGACACTACAAAAAGCACTTTGACACTACAAAAAAGAATTTTACAGCTTTAATTTAGACTGTATTTACCTCTTTTGTGAACTTGATCATATTTAATTACTGGTGGTCATTTTCCTATCCCTTTCTCGGTTTAAAAATTGGTTTGAAGTACTAGCATGATGACAATAAAAGAAATCGAGTAAAGAAACAATTGTCTATGGATTAATAACTTTTAAAACATTTTTCAAACGACCGAATCAGTTACGGGCTGGAGACTGTGAACACTATTTATGCATTTTGTAAACTTCATCGGCATGACTGACGAGTTAAAGTCATTTTTTCAAGTGCTGAATACTGTGCAAAAAATTTCGTAAAGGCGTTACTACATTTTTTTCTTAATACGAACAAATGAAAATCAATGTTTAGGGACATGGGACCCAAAGGAGAAGCGCACAGCTTTTTTTCGTTGAAATGCTTGGTGTATCAGTGGTCAAAACGTCATATCTACAATTTGAAAAAATTGTTTTATGTTGTTATGACAATCTACCAATTGATGATTTAAAGAAAACTACGCATGGAGAAATCCGGTGTCTCCAAAAAGAGAATACTTTTATCCACGGAAGGACTTTAACGCCATTTTACCACAAAAGTTCTTAATGGCGCGAACATGTATAAGGTAACCAAAACGCATATCATATGCCACAGAATACAGGACAAGTCTCGTTTTCCTGTGTGAACTCGATGATGCGAAGCTTTAAAATACTGCATACATGATGTACACAAGTTTGAATAAGCGATTGATGGTCAGTTTTTCGATACAAGTATAGATAAATTGACCTTTCATCGACCACCGTTAACTTATGCATCCATACCGGGCCATGTTTTGGAATCTTCAATATTGACGTCCGTCTGGTAGGACTGCAATCACAGTCGAAGTTGTACACTAATAAAAACGCTTTTTCTGTCGTACATGGTTGCATGATCAATACAAATTTATTGTGCAGTGCATTTAACTCTATCTGATATACGTGATACTTACATTCAAAGATGATATCACAAATCAATGGGTGCCCTAACTTTGCGATCATAGCATAAACAACTTGGCTGTTGTTAGAATATTTAGGCCGCCTTTGAATCTACGGTTCAATTTAAATACAAAAATGTTTTTTTTTTTTTTTTTTTTTTTTTTTCAATTTCATATACTTTTTTTTTTTCATTTTATTTATATATTTATTTTGGAAGCGCATAAATCTTTATCAATTTTGCAGCCGTAATTGCTTTATTCGTGTTCAAATAATTGCATTTTCCAGTGAAGAGTTATTGATCGTTTAAATTTCTTATTCATTCATGAAGTAAGCCTGATAAAAGAACATCTGCACTTCTAGTCAAAATATGAAATGTAGATGCAAGCAAATCTAATCATGACATAAAGAAATAGTAAATTGTATAAATATTTCTTGTTTTGGCAGGTCCGATACATTTTTTTATAAAATGAAATAACCTGAAAAATATACAATGTTGAAAAGGTCATATTATTTTCGTAAGACACTAGCTCAAAAAATGTTTTTGCTCATAACTTAAATCTACCCAATATTAACGAACAGAATACCAAAAAGAAAGACAAATAATTAATTAAAATCTAGTGATAATTACCATTCACCTGTTATTATATAGGTATCAATTGCTCTTTGTCTATATCGTCTGCGTAAGGATATAATCCTTCTTTATCTATATTGTCTGCGTTTTAGACCACGGTCCAATATTCTTCTTTGTTACATGTTGTCTGCGTTACTATATATTCTATATTGTCTGCGTTTTAGACCCACCCATTCACAGGCCGAGTTGACTGTGAACCGATAGTGTCTTGTGATTTGGCTGGAACACTAAATATATGTACACACATATATTGGCACGTCGCTAATCATGTACGCGAAGCATGCCTATATACGATAACCGACATCATTGAAAGTTAACGTGTATGGACTTGATGTAGAGAAAATCATCTCGCGATGAGGTGCTCTCTGGTTTCCGGTTCCTGTTTGCACAGTTTACAAGTTGGATCTACTGCAAATTAGTTAAAGATTGCTCTATTGGATTGAAGGTTGTAGACACCAAGGAGTAATTTTGCTTTAAGTTCTGATCTTCTGATGTCTTCCTTATTTGTTCGGGCGGCTTTATATATATGGTGGGTCTGTCCAATTTTAACTGAATCTGGGTTAAGGTATTTTAGAGAGCTTTTCTCCCTTATTTCTTCTTTCCATGACTTCTCAACATATATGTTCACTGATTGTTTTAACATAGATTTCCAATTGGATTTAAGAGGAGTTTCTGGATTAACGTATAGGCAGATGGAAGGTCGTACTTCAGTAGAATTTCTCGGACAGTTGAGAAAAAGCTGTTTTCCTCAATTGTTTTGTTGCTAACTGTCTGACTGCAATCTCATATTCGACCGAGTTCTTGGATTGTAGAATGCCATAGACGGGTTGAGTATATTCTTGTCAGTTTGTATCTCCAGAGGTAACACTCCCATAATTGCAGTGCAGGCTACGTTAGCTGTCGATCTGGAAGATGTTGGAACTGTTTTAAGGATTTGTATTGGAAAGTCTCTAGTTTTTTAAGATTTGTTTGCGCCAAAGAAAGTACTTCAAGGCCGTAAACGGTTCTCGGTACGACAAAAGTGTTCCAGATATGTGCCTTGATGGCTTGGGTGAGCCCATTGGAGCCATGGAATCCTGCACCTAGGAGAGAGTAGGCAGTTCTTGTTCCTAGCTCTGTTTTACTTTCCACACTGGTACCTCTACTTGTCTCCCTGTTTAGTCCTAAGTGAGTGGTCTTCTCTGAGATTGGGCTTGCGTCCTTGTTTAGGATAGGGTTTAGCACATCACTGGAGCGTTTGTCGCTGTACATCAGACAGGCACTTTTCTGTGAGTTTATGTCATATCTGTTGGTTGTACTGAAGTCTCCTACTGTCTTAAGCATTTGTTCTATTTCAAAAATTGAGTGTGCCAGGAGGGAAATATCGTCGGCGCATGTGGTGTGTGGAATTTGAATGTTTCCAATCCTAGCACCTTGGAAGTTGGCTTCTAGTTTTTTGAGAAGGGGATTGTTATACCTCTTGTAGTGCTCCGTTGACAAAACTCAACCTTGTCCGACTCCTTGATTTATGTTAAATTGCTTTGATGAGAGACTTGTCATTTCACACAAGCATTCATATTTGTGTATCCATCCTTAAGGAGGATCCATTCCGCTAGTGGAATATCATCAAGTACTAGGTTCCGAAGAAGAATGTTGTGATCTACAACATCAAATGCCTTCCTTGTGTCCATATGTAATATGTAATCTATTTGTAAGCAGATAACCACGAAGTTTTCAAGAAGGTTCCTTTTGCATAATATGGAATAATATTTTCAGGGGCTATTGCCGGTGGGCAAGTAACTTTGAAATTTTACTTGCCCCCAGACAACTTGAAACCGGCTCATCTGCATGCTGTCATTAGGAAAAAACCCTGATTTTTCGCAGCAAATCCAATAGGATCAAACTGTATACCAAGTTTTCACCAACTGATTCAATCAGGTTCGCCCGCTATGCTAGAAGAGAATAAATGAAAACGCTCGTCTCCGGTCACATGGAACATTACTATTTATTTGTATTTCCGGTGTTGTCATATTTTTGATTCGCTTATATCCATGACATAAAAATTATCAAATTTTTTACGAATCATCTTCCCTCAAACAAGAAATCTTACTTGTCCATTCCATGTCTAAGGTGACAATTAGGCGTAATTTATCCGTCTACATTCTTTTTGAAATGCAGAACAATGAAGAGTTAACAAATGCTGATGAGTATAAAAATGTATAGTATTAATGGTGGTCAGAAAATCATTTCGAAACGTTGGTTGAATCTAAATTTCTTTATCCATGCGGCCTTTGTATAAATATTCAAACACCATTCAAAGGTTTGGTATTTTCAGATTTTAAAGCTGCTCTTTCACAGTTTTCAAAGAAAAAATACAAAACTTGTTCTTAGATTTGGAAATGTGTGGATTTTTAAACGATTAAGAATGGCCCAAGGGCATTGGCAAAAAACAATATATTTCAATACCGTTGAAGCTTATTTTTTCGAAGCGGCAAGATCAGTAAGGGGTCCAGTCTATTTATTTCAAGTCTATAAATTACAAAATCGTTACTTTCCGTTAATAATCTTTCAATTTTCTTGTATTGATATGAAGTTTCCAGGTGTTAAATACTTTTACCTTAATCTTTGATCAAATAAGACATGCGGAATGCACATGCGTAAATATTTGGCTCGAAATTAAAGAATATTTTTAGGCGTAAGTAGTTGCTTTATTTTTCAGAATGAATTTCGCTCAAAACAGGAGTATCGGTCTTTCTTTCCACGCATTACAAAATTGAATCTTATAATTTTAAGGCTTTAACATGATGAGGTCATTACTTCTGATTGATTTTACAAAACTTTTCAAAAATCACATTTTCCAAATCTGTGAAAGAGCAGCTTTAATAATTCTACCATTTAAATCATAATTGACCTTTTGAAATAATATTTCTTCAAATATGTATTTCTGAATTCTTTGTATGACGGGCAAGAATTTGAAATTCGTTTTTGTCACAAAGTTAACAAATTCTTTCGTTTCTAGGGATATTTCCATGGCGTCTTGTTTCAATTAATAGTTGGTGGTTCAGATAATCGTAATTTTGTCACGAAATAGTGAAAGAATCTTTAATATTCCTTAAAACAGTTCATGAGGAGCGAATACTTCAACTTCTACTTCTACTTGGTACTCCGAGGCAATCCATACTGATTATTCATGGGAGGGATCACCTACCACCGGACCATTGTTAGTAAAGAATTTGCGCTAAAACGATAAAAGATTAGTGGAAAAGGATAAAATGATAAAAGGATAAAACAGGACTACAAACACCGCATATAGGTTGCTGAGTCCAACCTTGAGGAGAATATGTCAAGGTTTGGACTAGACTTTACTTCAAATGGTAGGGAGTTCCACAGGCTAACTAACAATGGCCCGGTGGTAGGTGATCCCTCCCATTAATAATCAGTATGGATTGCCTCGGAGTACCAAGTAGAAGTAGAAGTTGAAGTATTCGCTCCTCATGAACTGTTTTAAGGAATATTGAAGATTCTTTCACTATTTCGACCCGTTTAGAAAAAATAGTAAGTATAGAAATGCCGTGACAATATTACGATTATCTGAACCACCAACTATTAATTGGAACAAGACGCCATAGAAATATCCCTAGAAACGAAAGAATTTGTTAACTTTGTGACAAAAACGAATTTCAAATTCTTGCCCGTCATACAAAGAATTCAGAAATACATATTTGAAGAAATATTATTTCAAAAGGTCAATTATGATTTAAATGGTAGAATTATTAAAGCTGCTCTTTCACAGATTTGGAAAATGTGATTTTTGAAAAGTTTTGTAAAATCAATCAGAAGTAATGACCTCATCATGTTAAAGCCTTAAAATTATAAGATTCAATTTTGTAATGCGTGGAAAGAAAGACCGATACTCCTGTTTTGAGCGAAATTCATTCTGAAAAATAAAGCAACTACTTACGCCTAAAAATATTCTTTAATTTCGAGCCAAATATTTACGCATGTGCATTCCGCATGTCTTATTTGATCAAAGATTAAGGTAAAAGTATTTGACACCTGGAAACTTCATATCAATACAAGAAAATTGAAAGATTATTAACGGAAAGTAACGATTTTGTAATTTATAGACTTGAAATAAATAGACTGGACCCCTTACTTATCTTGCCGCTTCGAAAAAATAAGCTTCAACAGTATTGAAATATATTGTTTTTTGCCAATGCCCTTGGGCCATTCTTAATCGTTTAAAAATCCACACATTTCCAAATCTAAGAACAAGTTTTGTATTTTTTCTTTGAAAACTGTGAAAGAGCAGCTTTAAAATCTGAAAATACCAAACCTTTGAATGGTGTTTGAATATTTATACAAAGGCCGCATGGATAAAGAAATTTAGATTCAACCAACGTTTCGAAATGATTTTCTGACCACCATTAATACTATACATTTTTATACTCATCAGCATTTGTTAACTCTTCATTGTTCTGCATTTCAAAAAGAATGTAGACGGATAAATTACGCCTAATTGTCACCTTAGACATGGAATGGACAAGTAAGATTTCTTGTTTGAGGGAAGATGATTCGTAAAAAATTTGATAATTTTTATGTCATGGATATAAGCGAATCAAAAATATGACAACACCGGGAATACAAATAAATAGTTATGTTCCATGTGACCGGAGACAAGCGTTTTCATTTATTCTCTTCTAGCATAGCGGGCGAACCTGATTGAATCAGTTGGTGAAAACTTGGTATACAGTTTGATCCTATTGGATTTGCTGCGAAATATCAGGGTTTTTTCCTAATGACAGCATGCAGATGAGCCGGTTTCAAGTTGTCTGGGGGCAAGTAAAATTTCAAAGTTACTTGCCCACCGGCAATAGCCCCTGAAAATATTATTCCATATTATGCAAAAGGAACCTTCTTGAAAACTTCGTGGTTATCTGCTTACAAATAGATTACATATTACATATGGACACAAGGAAGGCATTTGATGTTGTAGATCACAACATTCTTCTTCGGAACCTAGTACTTGATGATATTCCACTAGCGGAATGGATCCTCCTTAAGGATGGATACACAAATATGAATGCTTGTGTGAAATGGCAAAGTCTCTCATCAAAGCAATTTAACATAAATCAAGGAGTCAGACAAGGTTGAGTTTTGTCAACGGAGCACTACAAGAGGTATAACAATCCCCTTCTCAAAAAACTAGAAGCCAACTTCCAAGGTGCTAGGATTGGAAACATTCAAATTCCACACACCACATGCGCCGACGATATTTCCCTCCTGGCACACTCAATTTTTGAAATAGAACAAATGCTTAAGACAGTAGGAGACTTCAGTACAACCAACAGATATGACATAAACTCACAGAAAAGTGCCTGTCTGATGTACAGCGACAAACGCTCCAGTGATGTGCTAAACCCTATCCTAAACAAGGACGCAATCCCAATCTCAGAGAAGACCACTCACTTAGGACTAAACAGGGAGACAAGTAGAGGTACCAGCGTGGAAAGTAAAATAGAGCTAGGAACAAGAACTGCCTACTTTCTCCTAGGTGCAGGATTCCATGGCTCCAATGGGCTCACCCAAGCCATCAAGGCACATATCTGGAACACTTTTGTCGTACCGAGAACCGTTTACGGCCTTGAAGTACTTTCTTTGGCGCAAACAAATCTTAAAAAAACTAGAGACTTTCCAATACAAATCCTTAAAACAGTTCCAACATCTTCCAGATCGACAGCTAACGTAGCCTGCACTGCAATTATGGGAGTGTTACCTCTGGAGATACAAACTGACAAGAATATACTCAACCCGTCTATGGCATTCTACAATCCAAGAACTCGGTCGAATATGAGATTGCAGTCAGACAGTTAGCAACAAAAACAATTGAGGAAAACAGCTTTTTCTCAACTGTCCGAGAAATTCTACTGAAGTACGACCTTCCATCTGCCTATACGTTAATCCAGAAACTCCTCTTAAATCCAATTGGAAAACTATGTTAAAACAATCAGTGAACATATATGTTGAGAAGTCATGGAAAGAAGAAATAAAGGAGAAAAGCTCTCTAAAATACCTTAACCCAGATTCGGTTAAAATTGGACAGACCCACCATATATATAAAGCCGCCCGAACAAATAAGGAAGACATCAGAAGATCAGAACTTAAAGCAAAATTACTCCTTGGTGTCTACAACCTTCAATCCAATAGAGCAATCTTTAACCAATTTGCAGTAGATCCAACTTATAAACTGTGCAAACAGGAACCGGAAACCAGAGAGCACCTCATCGCGAGATGATTTTCTCTACATCAAGTCCGTACAAGGTATAATAGACCTATCATGAATATAATCAAAGGAGCCGGGATAGGGGACATAAACACACTGAACGACTCGGAGCTTTTTACCCACTTAATCTTAGACAGTACCCATCCAGCAGTGGAAAGATCAAACTATAAACATCCCAAGCATACAGAACGGTTTGAATTTGTATCCAGAGAATTTCTATGGAAAATCCATGCTAGCAGATGTCAAATACTTGCAAATTGCCAGTAATGCCCTTGGGACAACTACAAAATTAAAAATCCCTCGTTACATAAATACTGTCTTTTTTTCAAGCTCTGGTAGACGTATTATGATTATTTGTTCAGTTCGCTTTGACCTATCACATAATGACTACATACACGTAAACTTTCAATGATGTCGGTTATCGTATATTGGCATGCTTCGCGTACATGATTAGTGACGTGCCAATATATGTGTGTACATATATTTAGTGTTCCAGCCAAATCACAAGACACTACCGGTTCACAGTCAAAGAAATTATTTGCGGAACAAAATCTACTGCAATCAGACTTGGACAGGCTAGAAAATTGGTCAACCATCTAGCAGTTAGAATTCAACAAAGATCATTGTAAACACCTCCACCTTGGAAAATCCACCAACAGTCAATACAAGCTATCTGGTAGTACAATTTCAGAAGCTTCCTCGGAAGTAGATCTATGGATTTGTATCGATATCAAGCTTTTATACCGTGACCATATTGATATGAAAGTAAAGAGAGCCAATCGAATGTTAGCTATTATTAAACAGAATTTCTCATATCTTGACAAGGAAATGCTTTTAATACTTTATAAAAGCTTGGTTAGACCCCATCTTGAGTACGGTAGTTGTGTTTGTCAACTATTTATAAAATTGATAAAATGAAAATTGAAAGTATCCAACGAAGGGCTACAAAATTACTCCGGGTCAGAATTGAAAGAAAAACGCTATCTTGAACAAGATGTGTTTGTGAAACACGAATGCCCCCGTAACAGCATTTTTTTCAAAGTTTGACCTTGACAGATGACCTTGACCTTGTCACGTGACCTTGACTTTGGTGCCAGCGGATGCGGATCATTGAGATCTATCATCATGCAAAGTATTAGCTTTGTATCTTGAATAGTCTTGTAGATATTAGCAAGGTTAAGTTTTCGGGTTAAGTTTTCGGACAGACGGACGGACAGACGGACGGAAAGACAGACAGACAGACAGACAGACAGACAGTCATGAGTAAAACAATATGCCCCTGATCTCTCGATACGGGGGCATGAAGATTAAAAACTTTGGGGCTCCGATCGTAGGAATATAGAAGATTGAGAGCAGTCATTATATAAACATATAAGATTTTGAAGAAAATAGATAAAATCGACTTTAAAAAAAGTAGTACAAACCCATGAAACCATAAGAAGACAGACTCGTGGACACAACCTATAACTTTACAAACAACGCTACCGTACTTACTTGGTGAAAAACAGCTTCTCCTTTAGAATCATTGACAATTGTAATAATCTGCCTGGGGAACTTGTAAACTCAATCACTGCAAATGATTATAAAAATATTTTAAATAAATGTGGAGATATTCTCCAATTAAATGTTTTAAGTATTTTGGGGCGGAAGCGGATAACAAAAGCCAAAGAGAAGAAATAGATCCAAGAGACAACTGCCTATTAAAGATCTCGAGGAAAAAGGTAACAGGTAACAGGTAATTAGAAATTCTAAGAAATGTTAAAAATCCGGTTAATCTAAAAAACGCACCTTCGGGTGAAGACGAGGAGAAAACGGGAAGAAGGGTAAGTGACTCGCAGTGCCCGCCGGTGACAATATTGTCCGGCCTACGGTCTACGAATTGCTTGATGTATCACAGAATCATGAAAGGGATTCGTGTTTAATCGAGATTTTGTGGAAGCAACCTGAGCTTCCTCGGGTCCGTAAACGGTTTCAGCTGGGAAAACGGGTTACCGGTATCATGTCGGATCTACATAATTTGGAACTTTAAATCTTTAATTCTCTTGGATCATGATTTGTATCTTGGTCAATTTAAATAATTATCACAGTTTTCATTTATTTATTTATTTTTTTATTTTTATTTATTTAATTATTTATTTATTTATTTATTTATTTATTTATTTATTTAATATTATTATTATTATTATTATCATTATTTTTTTTTTGAAAATAAATAAAAAAAAAGTACACGTCAAAAAAAACCCTCAAAAATCGCCAATTTAGATTTTAGTGGTAGCGAAAATCTGGCTGTTGAATTAACCAAGTGTACTAGATTCAAACTAAAAAAATGGCTTATTCTGATAGATTATTTACCACAAATTATACACTTTTTTTGTCAAAAAATATATTAGATAGAATGATAATTATCAAATGCCTATATTTATTCATTTCACATAATAATCCTAAAAATAAGGCATGATAACGAAGTCTTTTAATTTCTCATGATTTAGCTGTAAGAGCTCGCACAACAACTTCCGGTTTGTTAAAAATCGTACGTGGCCTGCCGGTGAATGAATCTTGGCCACAATGGCTAAACAAAATGAGTTAATGGACAAAGCAGAAGATGTAGCAGACCAGGTAAAGTCTGGCAATATTGTTTGACTTTTCAACTTGATAATATTTCTCATAATATTCGGTATGCATTAAGATATGTGGCCTCTTACCCCACCCTCTAGTGCCTACTGTATTTTTACTTTGACAGTTCACAAGATCAAGATGTTAATCGCAATAAAGTCGGTATTATGGAAAGGATTATGGTAATTCCTGCACTACCTTGTAAATATTTTTGTAAATAGCGTTCTAAATTGATTTTTAGGAAAGTCAGAATTGCTAAAATATCTCTTTTTTTAAATCAGAAATGCAGTACAATTTTACCAGATGTTTTATGTAAGATTGGATTTTGAAGATGAATGCTTTCATACTGCTTTATCATATTTAAGAGTTAAGCACTGTACCATCTGAATCAATTAGATTGACTATTTGTAATTGGTATATCGCAAAGATTCCTCTAATATTGGCTTCCCTTTCACTGCATGTGCAACAGTGTTAATTCCAGGATTTCCTGTTTGGAGTAACTAGGCATTTTCGTAAAGTTACTTCAGACTTCACAAAATACTGCTGGTCCCACTGATGTGTCTGGTAAAAATCATGCCAGTCCAATAAGCTGCGCATGAATACAGGACCAGCTGTCTGGTAAAATCTACTGGTCAGAGACCAATTCTCACCGATGAGGTTTTCACCCACCACCCTGGATTACTGCAAAACAGGGGAGGAAGCCCTTCTTAATTACAAATTATGTAGACAACAACTTTCTTCTATTCAGAAAGAATTTTTTTGTAACTGAATACTGCGTCTTTACGATGAAAAAGGTCAGTTGGCGAGAACTGGTACTTGGCGAGAATTGGTCTCCAACCAGTAGCTATATACACAATGTGTTCTATTGTTACATCTGGTGGAATTTTGTATGGTCTGGTAAAAAAATAAAGTTTACCAGACCTATTGTGTGGTAAAAAATACGGGTATTTTGTGAAGTCTGATTTTAATTACAGGGCCCAGCCAAAACCTACTGGCCACTGGGCTCCTGGTAGTCTTTTCTCTGCACTAGTTTTAGCTCCACTGGACATTGTGTACAGGGCTATTGTCATGGCCTGGTGTCTGTCATCCATCCTTTTGTCTGTGAAATCTTTCTTTAAACATATTCTCTGATGAAACTACTGGGCAGACCATATTACTTGACAGGAGTGATTCTAGTGACACACACTTTCAGACTTCTTTGTTGAATGCTGGTTTGGCTGATAAGATGGTTGCTACAGCCTTCAGGTCATTACATATCCAAAATGGTTCCTTATGATGGAATACAAAGAGAATCTTCTTTGATTAAATTTCTGGTTTTAATTCAACCAAACTTCACAGGAGGAAAACTCTGAAAGCACATTGTATGAATTATAACATGTTTTCAACTTTATTTTTCACTATCAAGCACCTGCAATCAAATTAACCCTTGCTATACTGAACCAAGAATATCCTTGCTTTGACAAGAGGTACCGAAAACGATAAGCCTGCACATATGTGCGGCCTGATCTTAATCTAGGTCTCCTGATTTTCCTAATGAATCTATAAAAGCTTAATAATTGTATCCAAAATATAAAAAAAAAGGGCTCATAGAGGTGCCTTCAGTGCTTTGATGTAAATACAATTTTTGCCTAGGTTTTATTTAAGCATGACAAGATTGAGAAATTATGTTCCTGAAATGTAAGATTAAATTCAGGAAAGTCTTAACAGCTAGTAGAACATCTCGAGCCCTCATTGGCCTCTTGTTTGTTTTTATCATTTGAATGTAAACATGGCTTTTACCAAGGGAACATATCTACTAGATGAATGTTCAGCAGTTTCAATGTTGCTTCGATTTATTCAGGGGAATTGGTGTCTCTTATCTTAAATATCATAAGATAATTTGTTTGCCTTAAAATCTTTTCTTTTTTTTCAGGTTTTACGACATTCAAAGCATGTGCTCCCTCATGTTGCACGATTCTGCCTCATCAGCACATTTCTTGAAGACGGCATTCGTATGTGGACTCAGTGGGGAGAGCAGAGGGATTACATGAATATATCATGGGGTTGCGGGTATTTTCTTGGCACAGTGTTCGTTATTATAAACCTAGTTGGTCAACTTGGTGGATGTATTATGATCCTCAGTCGACAGAAAGTACAGATTGGCTGTGGAATTCTTTTCTTTATTATTGCCTTACAGGTAAGTCAAGAGTTTTCAAATTGATTAAAGAATTTGGATAAAAGTTTGATAGAAATAGAAGAACAAAAAGATTTTGTCAACTTGTCATCTGATTGAACGTTATCAAAATATTTTGTTTTATTACTATTAGAATAAATGAAGACAGTTACAGTGAGTTCAAACAAGAAAAATCATGAAATAATATTTATCTTTATTGATATTATCCGTTCTTGTATTTTGAGCTTTATGATAAAAACTAGCTTAAATCAAAACAGATGGCATTCCATGATTCGTAAAATGCTGACTTGGCAGGGTTGGCACTGTTGGGAGTACAGTTGTCTTAGACTCCTTATTTCTTTAGAAACACTCCCTAATGTTGCTGTTAAGGGTTCCAGAGGACTCATTGATCTGATAACATGTGACCAGTAACATGAAAAGGGACCATTTGGGAAAATAAAGAAATGATTAAAGAGATTGGTTCCAGCCGAGGTCCGCCATGCAAAAAGGGACCATCTGGGAACTCTGTAAAATAAATATTTGAAACAGAGATTGGGTCCAGCCAAGGTCAACCAGAGGTCACTTTTCAAAAATTATTTCACTGGAAGGTAGATTGACCATTCCAAATTCAGAGATTAACCCTTTCCTGTTTTACAAAATTTTGGACCTGTCCAAGTTCAAAAGTTTTGCAGACGAAAATTTAAAGTGGATTTAATTTGAAAAATAATCATCCAGTAGGGTAGAAAATTGTGTGGAAAAAGAAGAAATTGCTTGTCAGAAGCAATTACTTCTTTTTTCACAATGTTTTCTCAATCATTAAATCACAGGCACGTAAAAAGCAGGGATTAAACAGCAAAGGGTTAAGCAAATTGCAAAAAGTTTCAACCCTATTCCATTGATGCAAAGAACTCAGTCTGACTAGGATTGACATATAAGCCTCTTTCCAGATGGTCCCGTTATGTGTGACATGTCACATATGTGACCTATCATGCGAAAAAGGGCCATCTAGAAACGCTGTAAAATAAATATTTGAAAAAAAGATTTGGGTCCAGCATAGGCTAAGCAGTGGTCGCATTTCAAAAAATTATTTCACTGGAATGTAGATAAATCATGTTAGATCCAAAAATTAAGCAAATTGCGAAAAGTTTCAATCCTAGTCAGTTTGACTAGGGTCAACACTTTACGCACTGTCCAGATGGTCCCTTTTCATGTGACAGGTCACATATATATTTTTCAGTTCACTTTTATCCCTTCTCTTTGTTAATACCTTTGATCTGTTAAATACATTAGTAGTTACAGAATTAGAAATGTATATCTTTATCTAAAATTATTTTTGAGAGTGGGGAGAATTATTTTAAAGAGAAACCATCATAGTGGGAAGGAATTATTTAGAAAAAGAAATAATTTTCTGTTTCTCAATCGTCTCTCAAGGAATTTACTCAACATGATTACTTTTGATCTCTGTCTATATTGTATCATGAGATGAAATTTTAGAACTCTTCAGACCCTGTAAATAATAATATGAGCCTATGCATGGGTTATCCAACAATTTCAAATATGCGCAAAGCAAAGACTGACCAGCCTGTGCATCCGCACAGTCTGACCAGAGTCTTCACTACACATTTAGTAGAAAGATAAGGTCTCAAAGTATCTGTAGGCCATTGGGTAACTTTATATTTACATTATGTGGCTGTCAACGCTAGAACCTATCCTAGATTAAAAAAAGCATCAGATTTGGATAGATTATATATGGGGCCCATGCAAAACTGTATTCAGATTTAGTCTAAAACAAATAGTTTGTCCTCAAAATCACTACGGCCCATCCCAAAATAATCCCTGCATAGGCTCATATTAGTTTAAGGACTGATTGAATTAAGTATAATTAATTTGACAAGAAGCCTTAAGATAGTGGATAGTGGATCCGTAATAATTCCGCAACATTTTGGAACTCATGAACCTTCACAGTGTCGACCGAGGTTTCCTGATGAAAATCATTAGGAAACCTCAGTTAACACTGTTAATGTTCATGACCTCCGAAATGTTGCAGAACTATTACGGGTCGTCTACCTCAAATAAGATGATTTTATACATGTAATATACTATGCGGCGTCTCTGAAAAAGTAACCTTTGTTAACAATTTTCCTGTTTCCACATACAGTAAAAAGTGTATAAAGTTACCACTTATTGGCCCACCAAAAAGTGTTCTTTAAAGAGAGTGGTCACTTAGTAGACTATTTGTTAACAAATGAGAAACACAATTTAGATCAAATACGTATGTAATTCCAAATTTCTCAATAATCTTTTGAGGTAAAATTTAAATAGAATCGCTCTTTGAGACAATTCTAATGAGTTTTAACAACATAGGATCATTATTAGACTACAAATATCTACTTTTCAAGATATCTTGATTTGAAAGAAGAAGATTTTGAAATGGTTGCTTAATAAAAATGGTTGTTTGATCAAGATAGACTGTATATTATGACTCTTTCACTCTTGTAATTAATTATTGTTCTATCTTACAGACTATAGCTTACAGTATTCTATGGGATATCAAGTTTTTATTAAGGTAGGTCAGAAAATAACACTGTGAGCAATTTAGATCATTTGAATGTAAAGAACAATTTTGTTTTGTCTTATATTCTGTGTTACAAGATAAATTGACTGGATTCTAGAAATTTGGTTTGAGTACAAGATAAACAGTTTAAAAGTGTCAGTGCTAGTGTGCTGAATTTATATATTTGTATGCATTGAAATTAAGTTTTTTCACCTGTGCTGTGTCTGTTCGTCTGCCTCATATAATTCAATTTGCTGAGATTTTCCTTTAACTTCAAAATATTTCAGGTACTATACTTACTCTTTAGTCATAGCATTAAAGTGTATCTCATCAATTAACATCTTAAACTGTTAAGGGCAAGGTCAACTGACTTGTTGAGGTCACTAATTAGGAAATTTTTAAAAACAACTTTTTCAGAGGCATCTTTGTAGAGTGTTTTTTTAGTTTTAAAGTGAGATTCACAATTATAAACATCTGTGCTGCTGTACACACAGCTTTTGTAGACATTATAGGCTTAGATCAGCCTGCACAGATGACCTTAGTCTAGACTGCCTGATTTATGCTCAATTATAATGGGAAAACATGAGCTAGACTGGCTAAATGTCTCTAGATTTTGCTATTTATTTAACCCTTTGCTGTTTTACAAAATTTTGGACCTGTCCAAATTCAAAGGTTTTTGCAGACGAAAATTTTAAGTGGATTTAATTTGAAAAATAACCATTCAGTAGGGTAGAAAATAGTGTGGAAAAAGAAAAAATTGCTTGTCTGAAGCAATTTCTTTTTTGTTCACAATGTTTTCCTAATCATAAAATCACAGGCACGTAAAAAGCAGGGATTAAAAAGCAAAGGGTTAAAACAAAATTTAACTTCAGCAGGATATGGGTTAAAATATGTTGATTTCTCGTTTCAGAAATCTGGCTTTGGCTGGTGGAGTTTTGTTGTTGCTGGCTGAAAATAAAGCAGAAGGAAGAAGTCTTTTTGCTGGACTACCTTCTATGGGCGAAAATAATCCAAAACAGTACATGCAGCTTAGCGGGCGAATTCTCCTGGTCCTCATGTTTTTAACACTTCTCCGATTTGAGTTAGATTTTCTGCAAATCATACAGAACATGGTTGGAACAGCCCTCATCATTCTCATTGCTGTTGGATACAAGACAAAGTTATCTGCCCTTGTTTTAGTTGCATGGCTTTCATGCCTAAACTTTTACTTTAATGCATTTTGGACTATCCCATCTTATAAACCCATGAGAGACTTTCTGAAATACGATTTTTTCCAAACTTTGTCAGTGGTCGGTGGACTTTTACTTGTAGTGGCATTTGGTCCCGGTGGCGTAAGCATGGACGAACACAAAAAGAAGTGGTAGATAGTTTGAGGTTAAGAAAAGTACTACTTAGGTTTAAGGAAATTTTAAAGCTAGCCAAATAAGTTATCTAATATGAATCATATCTACTGTCATTTCAGTAACATCATTTAGGACAAATACATTGTAGAATAATTCTATTGATGATCAATTTGCTTTATGATAGATTGAAAGCCAAAGAAAATGAAATGTACTTTCAGAAAAATTTGGAAGTCTTTGATCTGGATTAAAAAAGAAAAAAGCATTTTGATTACTGAAATTCCATAAATATATATTGAAATGGGTGACCAAAACCTTGTAACTTGAATAAAGCTGTAATTGTGAGGTTTTTGTCATCAACTGACAATATATTCTTCCTAATTTATGTAGAAATTGTCTCAATCATTCTAAGAACCATGTATATCTCTGAAAAAATCAGCTGTATTCTAAATGAGAACAGATACTGAAGGTCTTAGTTGAATTATCAACATGCCAAAAGTGGATATGATTTTTACTAGATAAGCCAAATATGGACATTTGTAAGATATAAGCATGCATGCATGACAGTATAATTGATTGTCTGAAAAGCTTCAAGTATTGTTTAAATTCTGTGTTCTTTTTTTTTTTTTTAATTTGGTGTAAGTTAATTTATGATTTTGTCCTTACATTGATTCTCATTAATTTGGAAACCCTAAAGAAATCAAGGAAATAGACCAGAAAAACAACATTTTGGAAGAAATTGGTTTTATCCCATTTTTCAAAATCTTGCATTTTTGTTTTCTGTAGAAATGTACATCTACTAAAAAAACAATTGTAATAAAAGAAGAAATTGCTAGGTACTACTAAGGTATCAGTAAAAAAAATCATATGAATTCAGAATCGTGTTCAATATTAAGAGTATCTGGTGCTATCAAGGGAGGAATAGGAATTGCTTAATTCATTTAACATATTAAAAGTCAAACCAGGCTAGCTTAATTATACCCCCCACAACGAAGTTAAGGGGGGGTATACTGGAATCAGGTTGTCCGTCCGTCTGTCCATCTGTCTGTCCGTCCGTAGACATAATTTTGTGTCCTCTTCTCCTCCCACAGTTTTGGACCAATTTTGCTGAAATTTTATCAGGTTGTTTCCTATCATATGAAGTTGTGCACCTGCAATTTTCATCCAGATCGGGTCATTGGTTTGAGAGTTATACCACTTTGACCTTTTTATGGAGGGGGTACATTTTTCTAATTTTGTGTCCTCTTCTCCTCCCACAGTTTTTGACCAATTTTGCTGAAATTTTATCAGGTTGTTTCCCATCATATGAAGTTGTGCATTTGCAATTTTCATCCTGATCCAGTCATTAGTTTCAGAGTTATGCCACTTTGAACTTTTTATGGAAGGGGGGGGGGGGGGGGGGGAGTAGTCATAATTTAAAATTGCAAAACTCTGTAACCATAAGGGGAGTTACCAAAGTGGGTAATTAATCCTATCATATGAAGTTGTGCACCTGCGATTTTCATTGTTTTTGGGTCCCATAGGTCAAAGGTCAAGGTCACAGTAAATTTTTGTTCAATTTTCGTTTCCGGACTCTAAATCGAGAACCAAGCCACCTAGAATCATGAAACTCTATGTAAATATTATTAATGACTCAAGGAAGTGCCCTATTATTTTTAGGTCACATAAGTCAAAGGTCAAGGTCACATTAAATTTTTGTTCAGTTTTCGTTTCTAGACTTTAATTCAAGAACCAAGGGATCTAGAATCATGAAACTTCATGCAATTGCTGTATATGACCTCAATATTTGTTACAAACACATCTTGCACTTAAAGCGCTTACATTTTGACAAAGAGCTGGTGGGGGGTATAAGTCCGCTCTGCGACAGTTCTAGTTGGTAATGGGTTAAGCTATTAATCTTGGGATTTTGAGTTTGAATCCCTTCTTGACAAACTTTCATCTAACATTTGACAAAAGTCATTGTGACAAGCATCATTTGTCTACCACCAGTATGCATATAAGTAGTAGGCCAAAGAGGGCTGGGCAGCTGTTAGCTCAGATAAAACGTGTTGGTTTTACTGGTTTTTAGAAACAACATGAAACCATAGCTAGGTGCACCAGATGCCACAATATAACTGCAATAACGTTAGAAGAAGTGTTAAATCCAAATCAAACAATCAACCTTCCAAATTATACATCATTATGACGTAGATTTTTATCCTGTGTCAAACAGAAATTTTCTAGAAGCTGTATAAATTCTTCTTGTCCAAATATTTATGTTGAAAAATAGTATTGAGTAGTGATGGGCAGATTAAATAGTTATAATTGATAATCAGTTGGTTAGGGGTTCTGATTGTGATAATCCACTAAGATTTTCATAATTAATTCATCAGTTCCTAACACATAAATGAAAGCCATCATATATTGTTTTGGAAACTGAAATCAATTTGTTGGCTCAGCTTGAGACAGTTGTAAATGCCTATATGTTTATAGGCAGTTACAACTGTTTCAAGCTGAACCATGAAGTTGGTAGAAAAGTCTGCAGAAAGAGTCTTTTGGTCATGAGTTTTAACTACACTTTAATATTCTTTTCTTCGAAGGATGATACTGGGATTGCTGTTTTAATTTCTAAGAAAACAATTGTACAATAATTAGTCAATTTACTCTTCCAACTAAAGACTGATTAATAATTGTGATTTGAAACCGATTTCCCAACACTAGTGCGCCGCCATCATAGCACGGTTGGTAGCGCGTCGGACTGTCAATCTAGAGGTCCCGGGTTCGATCCCCGACGGCGGCACTCATTCTTTCCGACTATTTGTCTCTCACCAATGGGTTGATAATCGTAGACCTATGTGAGATAGTAGCTGGAGGCTAGGAAAGAATGTGGTGGTTGTACTGGTGAGAGAAATACCAGGAAACCATTGATAGGTGCTCCAGCCGCCGCAATATAACTGAAATAATGTTGAAAGCGGTGTTAAACTCCATTCAATCAATCCCAACACTAGTATTGAGGGGAAGAATGAGAATGCTTAATACTCCAGCCAGCAGTCTAGGTTATGGCTCAGCATGAAACAGTTGTAACTGCCTATGTTCATAGTCAGTTACAACTGTTTACTTTTGAGCCCTTGAATAGGGGAATGTGTAACTTGAATGTATTTCAGGGAAAGCAATAATTAGATATACATGTATATTTTATGGAAAATGATCGGCAGAAAACAATTGTAACTACCTATGTTTCAAGACAGTCACAACTGTTTGGATTTGAGCTTTGAATTGGGAAGGTTTTACTGTATGTGTATTTAGTGAAAGCTATATTTTGAGATAAACTTTGTGGAAAAGTCACATGTTTTGTCTTGAGTCTCAGAAATTTCCTTGTTTAACATGTACACTGAAACTGATAATCAAAATTGAAATTTTAAGGGAAAGAAAAACAATGTAAAAAGGATTGATTTCTTTTAGAGACAATACTATTGAAATGATGGACTATTTTATTAGGTTTGAAATTGAAATTCTTACTATAAAAGATGTGTGGCCACTCTAAATTTTTGTTGGAACCTTTTATAGACAAAAAATGTAGACTTTATTAATTTAATATAGTGGAATCCTGTTTATCACAACTCCAATTCGTCAACAATTTTGTTGATATTAACCCAGAAGTTGCTATTAAAAGATGTTTTGATAGGTCAGTGCAATACTATTGTAGGTGCCTATATTTTTATAGGCACTTACAATAGTATTGCACTGACCTATCAATGAATCTTTAATTGTATCATTTTTGCACAAGGTCAGTTGCTATTAAGCAGAGTGTTGCTATTATCAGAGTTGCATTTAAGAGGTTTCCACTGTATTGTAGAAAATAATGAGAATGAATTCAGCTTTTGCTTTAAATTCACTGGAATATTACATTCTTTACTTTATTATCTGAATGTACCCAATAGTTTTGCACTGATTATTTTTTTCCTGTTGATAACCAGCTTAAATCCGAATATTGATTTATTCATAAACATGAAACAACATGTGCTAAGATTTAATAGCACTAACATATCTTAAGGCATAAATCTAGACTAACTTAGTCAGGAAAACAGAGTTGAATATAGTGAGAGTTTTTTGCTTCTATGCATGTAATCTGGTATCGTGAGTTCAATCACTGGCTCGGTGTAGCACATCAAACTCATTCAAAAGGTCCCTGTCTTGATCATCAATTGCGGCACTCATCTTTTCTGACTATTTGTCTCCCACCAAAGGGTTAATAATCGTCAATGTAAGATAGCAGCAAGAGCCTAGGAAAGGACGTAATAGTAGTGCTGATGTGAAAAATACCGGAGTCCATTGTTAGGTGCTCCAACCACCGAGATTGAGATATTGTTGAAAGTAGCTTAAACCTCATACAAACGAACCCCTGACTCAGTTAACTTAAGTTGATAAAACTAAACAGTAATTAAGTTATTATGACTGAGTCATTTGTCTCCCACAAGTGGTAGGGCACCTACATGGGATGTGCAGCTGGGGACATGGATAAAATATTGTGCTTATATTGATGTAACAACAGGAAAACCTGGGAACCTGTTCCATAAAACTGCAAACTGCAGTAATATGTTGAAAGATGCATTAAAATCATTTTAAACAACCTAAATCTGTAAATGTACATGTATTGTTTTAGGCTATTTCTCTTTAATTAATGTTCCCAAATCTCTACAATAATGCCCCCTAAATTTCTCTTTCAATAATGTCCTCAAGCTTTCTTTTTATGTAAATGTTTTATTAAAACTAGTCCTTATGTGTAAACAATTAAGATATTGAGTTGTTTTTCATCTTTAATTCCCTGTCTTACATACCACCGACATTTATCCTGCTGAATTTAAAATTTGTTTGAAATAAATAGTCAATGTTTGGGAAATTGCAATAGTCTGGGATAGATATAATACATATTTTGTATGAAAAAGAAATATCTAACAAGGTTGGGGGAATTGATAATTGTCGAGGCTCTGCGGAGACAATTATCGATTTCCACAACCGAGTTAGATATTATTTCTTCATACTATATGCTAAGTTCGTATTACATTTATCTTATAATTTTCTTAGCCTCGTTTTCTTCGATGGTTGTAACAGAAATACACGTTTTTTGCCAATTTTCTAAAATTAACCGCATCATGTCATTGTTCTAGAAATATCCATGTGATATCATAAAAAAATATCAAAATCAGGTGTTATCACACGGATATTTGTAAAACAATAAGATAAAATTATTTCCCACAAAGAAAGGTCATTTTGAGGGTTAGTGTGATAGCATATTGAGATTGTCGCGTAAGTCTTTCTTAAAGATGTTAAACCCATTAGAATTGTCTCATTGGGCTTCATCACATAACATTCATTATATAAAAGAAATGTCGAAGAATGTCTAACTTTTCAAAGATTTTACTTGTAGTCTAGAAACTTTTTATGACGGTCGCTGAATAGAAGTGGTTGCTGGAGCAACATCGACTGTAAACCTATTTGAAATCAGATGTAACAAAAAGCTGATTTTGAACATCGATGTGAGAATGAAGTACTTGTATGGCCCCATTAGCTCAGTCGGTAAAGCACCTGATTTCAAATCACTTGAAGGTCGATATCATGGACTCGCACAATAACAAACTAATTGTCTGTCGGACTAGACGTTAACCCGAATCCCTGTGTGTCGGTGCTTAATAAGGGTCACGTTAAGGAATGAAACGATGAGGAACCTGGCGGATCTCAACATAAATTTCGTTCTGTATCCACGAATCCGTCAAGATGAATCGTGACGGTTAGTCATCAGACCCCCGCCTGTATATTAGAGGGATTGCTCGGTATTCTTCGTTATTATTCAACTGGCAGGGCGTGGCTTAGCCGTGACGTAACTTAGCAAGTTTACTTTTCAATATTTGGGTTCTGTCAAACTTTTGTCGGCAACTATCGTTAACGCGTGCAAATAACTGTTTCCTATTTAGGATTTACGTGCTAAGAGAAAGTTAACATATTTCATCGTTTGGTTACCAACCTACGATTTAAGGCATCATGTTAATTATGTCGACTATCGGTAAAAGTAAATAATTGTTACTAAAGCTGAATTACCTTTACCTTAAGTGCAACGACCCGTTACTTAGGCTCCACGCTGCCAGGGCAGGGATTATACCATTGGTACTATACAGAGGCTCTTGTTAAGAGAATATAGAACCCCCGTACTGTTCTGTCCCTGTGATTTTAGACTCGAGAAACATTTCTACATCTCACACAGTAGGTTACTGCCATATTTCGATGGCTCAGCGCTAAACAGTTGTAACTGCCTACAAATGTATAGGCAGTTACAACTGTTTCGCGCAGAGCCAGCGATTTGATGGTTTCATTTCCAATTCAACCTATTTTTTGATCGTTGTCTACAATGTCTTTCAATGTGGATCTGTCAAAGATATAAAAAAAGGTGAAAAATAGAACAGGCGAGAATGAAAATGAGAAGAGTTAAAATGACCAGCATAGCTACTGGGGCACGCCATACAGCTGGAATTTATTCCGCTGCTCTTTACCGGATTAAGCGACACAAGACCGAAAATGAGCCACGTATTGCTGGGTTTATACTAACATAAAGATGACTCAATAAATATCTTGTTCAGCGAAAGGATGCAAAAACGTGTACAAGTATACCCCATTTTGCAGGTGCAAAGCGTGTTACCGATTTCAGACCTTTTGAGAATATTCCGTTTCGATCGAAAAAAAAAATCGAAAAGACTTGCAGGCCTGAACCGTTTGAATAGACATCTATTTCCCGCAATTTTGAATTGGTTCGAAAACAGTTGTGACCCATCAGGCCTAAAACGAAGATCTCGGAAATGCGTTAATTACTATCTAGGCTGCGCGGATTGCGCAGTCTGACTAGGATCGAAACTTAAGTTTTAAGCTTTTGGTCGAAGGCCACATGGGCTATTGTCATGGCGCTGTGTCCGTGCGTCCGGTCTCAAAATCTTCTCCTCAGAAACTACTGGATGAAATTCAACCAAACTTCACAGGGATGATGCTTAGGTGACCCTCTGTCAAAGTTGTTCAAAGATTTTTGATCCAAAGAAAAAAAGTCTTTTATGGGCGTGGCTTATTTCCATGTATGGTAATATGTGACTTTTCTCAGAATCTTGCTGAAGGGTATCCACCAACTTTCACTGAAAAGAGCCTTGAATGGCCCTTTATCAGTCTACAAAAATTATTGTGGTCGGATGAAAAAAGTCATTTCTCTATAATTATGTTATATAGTGAAAACCTTGAAAATCTTTTTCTCAGAACCTAATTGACGGATATGAACCAAATTTCACTGTAATGTTCCTTTGGTGACTCATTATCAGGCTGCAAAAAATTATTGTGATTGGGTGAAAACATTTGTACCTAACAGGCAGAGGTCGATTTTCTTTATATGTTATTCGTGAATTTTGAATTTTTCTTAGAAGAAATAATTCAGCATATGACACTTAAAAACTCAAATTTAATTGAAATAAACAATAATTTATTTGTTCACCCCTTCATCTATCCATCTATCCATTCACTCATTCATTCACATAAATTCTCATTTAATCATGTCAGATTCAGGCTTGTGGAGCAAACTGCATCTGCTCAAGCAGATCTAGTTATCTTATTATTCGTATCAAGAATCATAGTTCTGCATTCCTGCATAATAGTTTTTGAAATGCGACAATGAGAGACCCTTGTGTGTTATCCCCCTTGTTTGTTCTCTGGATTATATCAGAGGTGCTACAAAATCATTAGCAGTCCGATTAGAACTTTTCCTTGGTTGTTATCCATGGTTGCTTTGGGGCAACTGCGAATTTTAATTTTATCTTTACGGACAGAAGGTCAGAAGAACTATGATATTCCGACTGTCCGTTTACTTTTGTAAAAGTAAAGTAAACTTATTTATTTTACTTCAAATGTAACTTATATATTGCGCAATATTTGGTTTAGAGCTTACCTTTAAATCTTTTAGTGCAAAGGAAATAAGGATAAAACCACGGGTTAGAACCCTTTCGCTTTTGGGAGTACTTCAATAGAGATAATTAACCGATATCCCTCATTGGTTGACCTCTTCTGGAAACAATCTAAATCATTTTGTTAAGGCTTTACGTACATAATATGATATTTCGTTCTCATAATGATTTTTAAAAAACTTTACACTTGCTTCTGTGACGTTAATATTTTGTCTCTTGGCGAAGATTCATTACTGTGACATTTCTTTTGTGGATTTTAAACCCTTTTCTGTCTAGAATAACATAACCAGGATAGATTCATTTGAAGGAGGACAAATAGATTTTTATTTGTTCATTTCAAAATCTCTCTATCCAATTTTGTAGTAAATTCATTCTTAATGACGAGAGAAAATATCACGTGAGCGGTTTCTTAACCACGTGACCCTAATATTCTGCGAGACTACAAAATACATTTTCGTCTGCTGCCACAAATTTCCTCCCACAAAAACCATTCAGCTTTTGTCGGAATAAAAACACGAGTGGTTTATGCTAGGAAAATAGATTTTTGACAATCGACTGAAAGATAGGGAAGGAATTATTCGGACTTGGAACTCGGCGGTGTGTATGAAAATATTGGTGATGCTCTTTTCCTAAGACTTTCCGTCGTACATAAATCGTCAACCCAGGATTAAATATAACTCAGGTAAAGTGCACTTAAAATAAATATTTATCGTGTATCGTCATTTTGGGCTTAAAAGCTCATAACTACTGCTTGAGTAAACCTGAAGCCTTGGTTTTTGGTCGCCCCAACGATGATATTCCAAATCAAAGAATGATTTGTTTTTGTTTTAAAATGAATTTTTCTCATAGTATAAAGTATCATTAGTAAAATTTTGATGTACGTATAAGCAATCTCCGAAATTCAAATTTTACCATCACCGATCTGCGTTCAAGACGACAAAACACTTACGAACGCACTTGACATTATACCCCGTTGCGTGGAAAAATAGATTTCAAGACGAAAATAGTTGCTGGTATTTTTTTTCATTTTTTTTTCTATTTTTTGAACGAAGGTTTGGCAATGGACTTTCTCAATCACCTAACTTAAAGTCAGCATTGAGTTCAGGAATCGAACACATTTGCGAATGTCGAGAAAATGTAATATTTAAGGAAAATAGCTTAGTATTTCCCAAACGTTTCTCAAACGTTGTCATCTTGAATCAGTGGCGGAAGTAATTTATTTAGTTCTCAGCAAAAATGATTTTTCAACTTTTTTTCTTCAAAACATATGCCTTCAAAAATGCTACGGAAAATTTCATTTAGAAAAAAAAAAAAAATGTCATCTGCATAATCAAAGCTGCGCAGGTTCGAGTCGCCTATCAACTAAATGGGAACATCTCCATGCCTTGATCAGCTATTACATAATGCTGTCCTCGGAATGCGATTCTTTTTTAAGATTTGTCGCATCCGATACAATGAAATAATATGTTTTGTCCAAAACTGAGACTACTTAATCAATATATTCAAAACTTATAATTTTCGTAAGTCCCCCCCCCCCCCCAAAGCAATAAAATAAAATGACAATTGATTTAATTAAAGGAAAATGAGATTAATTAAGGAATATGTTTTATTGATAAGAATCGTTCTCGTGAAAGGAAAGAATAATATAAATTTAAGATAAGACATGCATTAAAAGCACGTGCATCACGCTCAGAATTGACAGAGAACCGTTGCCATGGATTTTTAATGATGTACTAATGAGCTCAAACTACCTTATCTTTAGATTATCTTACAGAGTGTCGACCTTTGTGGATTGTTTCGTGTCTTTTTTATTCTTCATTCTATCATGATGCTTTAACCACAAAATAGTGCATATTTTAGTTTCATTGTTGAGTAGCTTTAGTTACAACTTTTTTATGGCTTTAAATCCTTGTGGTCTGTAAAAGGAAATGAATTCATAAGCGGTTGTTTAAGAGTTGAAGAGGGTATTTGTTGATATCATTTAGGTATGAAACTAAATACATTAAATACACTGTATGAATACGCGAGGCGAATTCATACATAAGTGTCATTAGTTTTTTAGTTTCATACAACAATTAAATCAGCAAATGCCCTCTTCATCTCTTATGTGTAATATCTTGAAGCAAATTCTTATGATTTATCCAAAATGACATAGATTGTTAATGGGACTATTTTTCACGTAAGCTAAAAAATAAGCTATATAATCAAAATTGTTTTCATTGAATGATGAAAGACTTTTTTCAACCAACCTAAATGACCGAATCTTAGTAACATAAATTAGATTATTGATAAAGGTGACCCGTCACTCGTAAAGGGACCATCAAAAAAAGTGCGTAAAGTAACGACCCCAGTCAGACTGCACAAGCTGTGCAGTCTGAAAAGGGCCGAGTCCTTTCGCATTTGGCCCATATTTTAAATCCTGTCGTCCTGTACATGCAAGAGATTTTGAAATGCAAACTCTAGTTGACCTGTTCCGTAACAAATCACTATTTCAAACATTTATTTTAAGGAATTCCCACGGGGTCCCTTTTCGTGTGACAGGTCACAAAGGTAAAGATCTTGATAATCAAATCGCTGCTGTCACTCAAAATGTCGACTGACCAATCAAACACACTAATTTTAGCCGGGTAGGCTGTTGCCCTCCGTCGTTAACCGCCATTTTGTCTCAAACATTTTCGGTAATGGACGACTTCAACGTCGAAACTAAATCTTGAATAAGCTAAAGCTACGACGTTTTAGTCGTCAAAAAAAAAGGTTTTTTTCTTGTTTCAGGTCCAAATTATGTATTTTTTTTAGCTCTGCTGTTTTCGGAGAGAACCCGGGGTATTACTTTAGCCTTTGTGTCGTCGTTGTTTTCTTTGTTGTCGTCGTCGTAGTCACGGCTAAAACTCCGACATTTTTGTGATATCTCTGGTGTTACTTAAGGCATTCACCTGAAAATGACACGCGTGTTAATTATCAAGAGGGAGACATATACTATCAAGGGGGGTAATTCTAAATTCATTTTGTTCGAATTATGCCTCCTTTTCGAATTCGATTTTCATTCTTTATTCAGCAGAGCGTAGACATCCGCAATTGACAATCTCTAGGCGTAAATTTGTATGCACTCAGAAAGCGACCAACATAGAATATATAGGATAAAGGCGATATGTGGACTGTCACAAACGATGAATGTCCTTCGCCCGCTCCCCTTTTCTATAAGTTGAGCGTCGATGAATAATCAAAACATCGTAACTACAGCTTAAATAAGCTGTAGTTTCAATGTAATGATCATTCATCAACGACATTTTCGAAAGAGGATTTATATCTTTTACGCACTTGCGTAATGTGGGTAATGGTAGTTGCGCCCTTGTTGACGATTCAATAACTAAGGCTGTCTACTTATTGGATTTTACAGAACGGGGCGGGGCGTATGATCTCCGAATTGGACTCGGCTAATTTTATTTATTATCTTTTTTAAATCACAGACTTAGACATTTTCTTCAAGTTTAAGTGACTTAAACTAAAGAAAGTTTCTCGTTACACACACAAATAAAAAGGTTTCAACAAATCAGCAAGGGCATGAGCACAAACATCACTATCTGCTAACGACCAGATAAAAGCATTTATTGATCGATCTTCGTTTCTTTGTTTAAACATTTTTTCTCTTTTCAGTCCCCATTGTTTTACGTCCTTGCGATTTTGTACTTAAAAAATAGGATGGAAAAAGATTAGCTTGCAACAAACAATCCTTTTTTTTCCTCACAATAATGTATACACCAAAATTTCACCTTATCATTATCGTCTCTTTTTTCTCAATTAAAAGTAGCTAAAATACTTTCGAAAATCAGCCGGTAAAGTGTTAAATATTTCTGGTGACGGGATAACAAATAATCATAAAGTTATTCTCATGAAGAAAATAGAGTGAAAGTTGAAGATAATCTTATCTGGCATGAAATAATAGCAGAACCTTGGGTGATTTATTATCCATTTAATTTGATGGCTCTAGGAGTATGCTCTAACCTTAGCGAAATTGACTTATAGGACTACTGGTGGAAAATGGTCTACATTTTTTCTTGGAAGTACTTCACAAGAAATATGTTTGTAAATGAATGGCTTTTGACATGGTAGCTCGAAGTCTAAGTAGCGGGTCGTTGCATTAAGGTAGAGGGTCCGTCATAGATCCGCAACATTTTGGAACTCGTGATCTTTTAACCCTTTCCTGTTTTACAAAATTTTGGACCTGTCCAAATTCAAAGGTTTTGCAGACAAAAATTAAAAGTGGATTTAATTTAACAGATAACCATTCAGTAAGGTAGAAAATAGTGTGGAAAAAGAAGAAATTGCTTGTCAGAGGCAATTTCTTCTTTTTTCACAATGTTTTCTTAATCATAAAATCACAGGCACGTAAAAAGCAGGGATTAAACAGCAAAGGGTTAAAATGTTAACATAGTTTTCCTAACTAAAAGTTCATGACTACAAAAACAGTGGGGAACTATTACCGGTCCACTATCTTAAGCTCTAGGTTAAGCTGATTTACGGGACTGCAGCAAAAGTATGTGTGTATTATCAATGTTTTTTAGATTCGGCAGGTCGGAGCCAGAGTATCGGATAGGGTTGTATTAAAGGTCGAAGTTAAGCTGCTATATGGGATTCTAGCAAAATTATGAGTGTATTATCAACGATATTTGACACGGCAGGTTGGAGCCAGAGTATCGGAAAGGATTGTATTAACGATCGAGTTTAAGCTGCTATACGGTATTTCAGCACAAAATATTTGTGTTTTATCAATGATTTTTGACATGCAGGTCGGAGCCAAAGTAGCGGATCGTTGTATTTATGATTGAGGTCACTGGATATTATTTGAAATTTACTCACTGTATATCAAAACCCTATAACGTTAGCGTATTCAAGCTGTAGTAGTCAATGTTTAAGCCACGACCTGTCAGAAAGAAACTGACAGCGGCAAAGTTGGAAATACATGTACGTGGAACTGGGTCAATTAATTTTGCGCAAATTTTTAGATATCCAACGCTTAATGAAAATTCTAAATTGGGTTCGGTGTCAAAAAGCTTCGAAAGAGATCGTTATAATTCGTTTTAACCATATCTCTTTTTTTTCGTTTTTGCGTTTACGCCGTAAAAGAAATCAAATATTGTAGTCTCTACTTTATATTGTATATGAACTTAAGACATCAAAGCACGTCAATTACGCAATAAATGGAAAAATAAATACGTAATCAATAATTATCTTTCTCTAGAAATCTAAATAAAAAAATGTAACCACACCGTTCAATTTCATTGGGAGTGAGCGCATTTAAGACGAGTGCCAATGGGGCAGCGATCTAATGTTACCCCCCCCCCCCCCGGCCTAGCCCTGTTTTGGCAAAATAGATCTAGAAATGACCTCCGTCCGCCCCTCCGTCCTTCCCTCTCTAAACTTTTCCCAAACATGTCTCCTAGGGTATTAATTTGTATTCTATCAACTTGAAATTTGAATGATCTCAATCAGGAGAAGTACACCATTAATAGCATTCCTGATTGCATTAATTTAGATTTATTGCCCTTTCGTATTTTGAAGACTAAGATTTGTCCGGAGAATATCTCTGAAAGTTTCAGAGCTGTCATTTTGAAACTTCTTGAGTAAATAGATCTCATTGAGATGCAGTGCACATGTTCCTTAACTATGGCTTGCATTTTTTAGAGTTATTATCTTTTGTTATTTAAAATCTTGTCCGATGCATGTGTCTCATTATAATATAGTATAATAGCCACTATCTTGGGTATCCCAAGGCAAAGATATATTTTTAAGAAAACGTGCATTGCACAAGAACCAAAACTCTTGCTTGCATATTTTTGAAGTAACTGCCTTTGTTATTTTTAAGGTTTTGATTTTGTCCAGAGCATATCTGTGTAAGTATATTTGATTTCAACATGAAACTCTATACGTGGATAGATCCAATGAAAGAGATTTGCAACTTACAAGAACAACAACTCAACAAAATTTCTGCCCATGAAACCGTCTTATTTCGTATTTGTTGAAACCTATTTATTTTGCATCGACTGGGAAACAAGTTCTTACAAATTATTATTTCGTATTGTAACGGTTTAAAGGGGGGTAACTTGCATTGGATATGCAAATGGGAGAGACCTGCCCTTAGTTAAATGGCTATTTGAAGCCTAAATAGACAGAGTCGACCCATTTAGGGTTGAGGACTTTTCTCTGAATGGATCACGTCTGTCTAGTCGCTCGGCTCGTTACAATTGGTGGCAGCGGTGGCATAATGACAACTGCCAGACCGGAGTTGCCTTACCCACGGGTCTACCAGGCCAAGACTCGGGACGAGTCTTCTCGGAGGGGAGAGTAATGTAACGGTTTAAAGGGAGGTAACTTACATTGGATATGCAAATGAGAGAGACCTGCCCTTAGTTAAATGGCTATTTGAAGACTATATAGACAGAGTCGACCCATTGAGGGTTGAGGATCCTTTCCTCTGAATGGATCACGTCTGTCTAGTCGCTCGGCTCGTTACAGTATAACAACGATTTAATACGTTAAAAAACCGAGCCCATTTAACTCGATCGGTAATGCATTGGACTTTAATTCCTGGCGCCGGTCTCTGTGATTAAACTGCAAAAATGTTTAAAGTAGTGCCTATTCAAATGAACGCAACTTGTGACGTACAAGCACTTTCAACACCAGAATCAAGGTGTCCATGAGTAACTAAAATTCGTAACTACAACTTGAAAAAGCTGTATCTTCGAGATATTTGGTCACCCACCGACGAAAACCTGTTGTTTGAGTGCCTAGTAAGACAGATAAAATACTAATTAGAAAACCTGCCTATCAATAAGTCATCTCTAATAGCACTCTTCGGGCCCGATGCGCACACGTAAATCGTTCCAATTAGTATTTTATGAACCACACGTGTGATAGCATTAGAATTCCAAAACAACGAACCTTGCGTTTCAAGTTTCTATGACGACTTGTATTTTTTGCGTAAGTGTTCTTGAAAATTCCTTTTATTTTGAGTGTCTAGAAGATCATGAAAGACCAAAATTCAATCTTAGAATGATAATTGTCAGTAAACTCTATTATTTTCTAATTTATGTGAAGAAAACTCGATTTAATCAAAGTGCAGAAAACGCTTGGTGCACTTATTGTTATTCAATATTCTATTCTGAAAATATGAGTCTTAAACAAATCTAGTTTATAAAGGAAAATCAGGTGGTATAGACTAAGATCAGACTGCGCATATGTGCATGCTGATCTTTGGCTTTACCTCCTGCTATTTGAGAAGGAATTTTCCGAAATCAGCATTACAAGGGTTAAGTTCAATATTTTGTTGGTTTTTTTAAAACAAAATCAAAGGCTCGGTTGAGCGTTCTACTGCCAACTTGACCTTTTATTATTTTTGGAAATACTTTCTATACTTTCACAAAAGTACAAATAATGGTCTTCGTACCAAAATAAGTTTATGTAATTTGTCATAAAGCAAAGTACTCATAAGAAATAAGCTATTAATTATATGCATCAAGCACTATTATGTTGAGGTAGGCGATTGAACCTAGAGGTGCGTTCAGAGTGAAAATATAATATATGAGTTCCGTAGTAAAAGAAAACATGGCTAAATGACATAAAATTGACTTAAAGTAGTGGAACCGTAATAGATCCGCAAAGCTTAGGATTTAATTTGGAAACTTTGGTTATTATTGTTAAAGATCATGAGTTCCGAAGTATTGCGAAACTATTACAGGTCCACTACAATTAACTCTAATTACTAAAAAAATGTAAAATGTATCAATTATAAAACACAAAAAAAGTTATGATATTTAAAAAAAAAAAAAAAAAAAAAAAAAAAAAAGAATTAGATGCTTTTCACCAGTTATGTAACCACAATTCCCCAAACAGGATTCTTTCAGCACCACAAAGTAAAGTGGGAAAATATTGATATTTCTGCAATAGTTTACAGTCTGTAACAAATTTAAGTTCACATTAAGATTACGGTTGATTTTTTTGAGAATATTACGGTTCAAATTTTTTAAATTTCGATTAGGTTTAGGTTTGCCGAAAATTGTTTCTTTTATATGATGTGGGTGGGACAATTGAAATTATAAAGGCAGTGCAAAGTGAACGTGCAAAGCGGGGTATAATTGGAAAACTGTTTGCTCCGTTTCGTCCTGAACGCAGGGCAGGTTTTTCCTAAAAAACTATCATTTTTCAGTGTGAAATACATCCAATGACATTGGCTATGACGTTTGGTCTACATATCAAAATTCATAACTGAGATATTGCATCAAACTCAAGAAGATCTTTTCGATCGCTTGCTTGTTGAGGCTAGATTAAGTTGATGTGAATAATGTAAACGAAACTGAAAATTGTATCAATTGTCAATGCAAAAACCGTGTAACGAAAACTCCCCGAAGCCAAAGCACTCTACGCGATGAATATGTTTCTTTGGTTCGATGCATGTTTCTCAGCTCTCCAATTAATTATCACCGCTCCTAAATGTCATATTTAATGCAAGGAATTTCTACTTTTACGAGAAATAAGTTTATAGACCTCTATTTCTAATTTATATAAGAACTGGTTATAGCATGAATTAAGTATAATTGATCATAAACTCAGCGTTTATCATATAAATTTCGTATCTTGTGTAAGGACTTGAGACGAGATGTCTTACATTTACCTAGATGTTACTCTTTTACAGCCTATGTCACTCTATTGTAGACCATCTGGATATTTGAATCAGGATCTGTACAGTAAAATTGGAATTTTAATATAGCTAATCAATGAGTCAAATCTTACTTCATGTGTATACAAGTAAAGTAAGATCGCTTTCAAAAAAGCAATCGGAAATCGTAAGTATAATTTCGAAATCTCGTGACCACAGCTGTAACAAAGCTGTCTATTCGAGGTTTTGTTATTCCGTAAACGAAATATAACGCATCATAGAAATTGTGAAAATGATATGCCATTGTGAGACTACGCAGACTTCGCAGTCTGACTGGGTTCGATGATTTTCGATATTGGAAGATTTTCAGAACACAGGATGATAATGTTACTTTCCTATAAAAAGAGGATATTGAATGAGTTGTCATTAAATACCGAATTCATTAAACGAGTCATCCAAAAACAGATAAAAACGAGTCTGCGCCGGTGTTGTTTTTTTTTTTTCATTCCGTTTATAGACGACGAGTTTAATAGATTCGGTATTTTATGAGCACAAATTTGATATTCTATTGATGATGTGAGCCGAATTTCGGTGATAAAACGAGAAAATTGCGATTTATTAATTCGTGTATTCCGCGAAACATATAACGCCGTTTACGAAATGACGTCATCGGATCCATTATGACGTTATTTTCCTAACAATCTTTGTTCTTAGCTTATTTGCATATTTATTCCACTAGTGTAATAACACCCGTGAAATATCAAAAATATTCAACGGGTTTTATTTTTCACTCCGGCGAGGTATGACATATATATATATATATATTTTATATTTTTCTACTTCTAGTTGATCTCTGCTGGAACCATCCCTTCGGAACGAAATGTTCTACACTGATAAAACATACGTTTTTTTCTGGATATAGCCGCGTTTTGAGCACAGAAAAATCTAAACGATAAAGTTTGATAAAATATACATAATCGTATAGAGAAGCTATCCGTCAAGGATTATAGCAATTTTGTGCTGGAAAAAAAAAGATGAAACTACAAGGCAAAAGAAAAGAAAGAAATATAGTATACATCTTGAAAAGCTTGGTTTACTATTTTGTTGGTATATCGACCAATATTTACAGCATACTTTTCAGGCGATCCCCCTTTTTGGCTGACATGTCACATACTAAATGTTCGAGTTTTTAAGGGATTACGCCATAGGTACCATTAAACGCTATTTGATTATAATTTGTCGCATTTTATGTGAGAAATTTTCTTCTTTATATGAAAAATGGGTAAATAAACCCATATTACTAATTATCTGAAAAATCTCTAATGATAAATGTAATTATTCATTTACTTTACATTTATCATATTAATTCATAATTTGGTATAAACTCGATTATCAAATAATAATTCTTGTTTTAAAATGGTTTAGTCGTGCGCATTTCGTTTTTAATGCATTTGGTATGGAGACATGGTTTTCTTTTCATATTTTAATATACCGGTACGCTGGTAAGCACTCCGCTTCAAGATGAAAACGATCGCGGGTTAAGAAATGTTTCCCTGCTCTGCACCTGTACATCTGTGAAAAGCTAAACGTTCTCAATCGCTTTAGCAACCAGAACGCAGGACTTGCTCCAACTAGAAAGAATGAAATTCTAGGTGAAGAAAATAAAGTTGTGTCAATTGCATCCTGTATGTTTGAATTATATCAAAGAAAATGCCAATTGTGTAATTAACGAGTAAATTGTTTTATTGGCCTTTTTTTTCACTGTTAAAAGAAAATGTCAATGGCTCATGCAAATATCATGGCGGACATGTTGAAAACGTCCGGAAATACTAAGGAAGGTAACGGGATAAAAATATCTTATAGAGAAAGGTAGGGGTATCATTGTACATTCAGAAAATCACACATTTCTGAAAAAGTAACGATCCTAGTCAGTTTCCGTGCAAGTCACTTTGCGCCCTGTCCAAGAAGGTACCTTTACGCCTGACGGGGCACAAATATAAACTTCCTGGGGCCCGTTTTACTAAACATATAACTATTTTTCGCGTAAGTCAAAAATAAAAGTTGCTCCTAAAGAAGTAACTAAATATGGAATTCTGCCATGCATCATCTCTTTGGAATCGTCTTCTAAAGACGATTCCAGTGAGATATTGCAAGGCAGAATCTAGTAGTGAGTGAACACCAGGAACGATCATTGATTTTGACTTACGATTTTTTTTCGTAAGAAGTTTAGTAAAACGGTCCCAGATACTATATAATATATCCGGGGTTAAAAATTCCCTTAAGAAGAAGAGTTGTATATTGGTTTCACCTCGTCCGTCTGTCTGTCCATCCTTTCATCGGTCCGTCCTACCGTACATAAAAGAACTTTGTCTGAAAACTGTTTACGGAACTGGGACAAAGCGCCAGTGACGATATTAGGGCCAACTTATTTCTCGCCCGCTATCTGGCCGGCTGTAGACTGGTCTCACTGTCGATTATCAGAATAGCCTATTCTAGGCTATTCTGATAGTCATTATGTGGACCAGTCTAGAGCTGGTATCCCGCTTTCTGAGAAATACTCTGATGTTGCGGGCAACAGTACCCGCCCAGGTTCAGAAATAAGTTGGCCTTTAGTCCGCTTTGCGACATACCTAGTTATGTTATAGCGCCTATAATTATCCAGCGGAATCACATGTTAAAGTTAAGTTTAAAGTTTTTTTTGTGTGTAGTTTTTCGATATACGTATTCATACGACTTTACACTATAACACCTGATCATCGAATTTAAGGTCGGCTGTTTACATATGACGCCTTCGGCTGCCTCAGCACTTTGATTTACAACTCTCACGTGTACCAGTTATTACACCTGAGTGGAGAGGAGCAACTTCTTTGTAAAGTGTAAATTCTTTGCTAAGACAAAATCCTGTGGCCTGGCGGGGAGTCGATCCTTGAACATTTCAATCCAAAAGCTACCGTCTTAACCACTGGGCCACAGACTCCACGCGTAATACTCTAGTTCTGCTGTTTTGAAACGCAACGTACAGCTACTGTCATTATATTGGCGCCATTGGCGCCGGCACGCCATGAGAATCTTAAATCATGGTCATATCTCTGCTTTTATAGAAGAAATTCACTTGAAACTTGGTATGGGTGTTCACCAAGATAGAAGGTATCCTTGGTATCAAGGAAAATAACTCTGGAAACATTTGTTGTTAGAATTACGTTCCCTTTTCGACTTACATTTGCATTATTCAGAGCATGCATTCTGGCGTTGGCACTCACATGCGGTACTCTTGTTTAAGAAATTGAGCATGTGCGTGACATTGCCAACAATTTCATAGGTGCGGGAAGGTTATACACTTTGTAGCCTAGGCAACCAAACAATATCATTTAAATACTGTCTGCCCGAAGAGGGTTTAAGACCTTATCTACTATATGGCACACAGCAAAGACTGTGGTCAGATTGTGCGGCTGCTCAAGCTGACCAGAGCTTTTGCTTTGCGCACATGTGAAATCTTATAAATGTCACACACAGGCTCAATTAGTTATATACTTATCGATCGCATTTCCAGTAATGTAACCCGTCAAGTGCAAAGGGGTAATCTAGGAATTGAGTTTAATATTTACCCTGGTCAGACTGCATTCATTTAATTTTCACGATGTTGTAGACTGTACTTGGTTCAGCCTAGCCTGGAAGTCTGTTGAAAGCTTAAGTTGCATAAGAGTGCAATTATGTAAATTCGATCTTTCCCAGACATTTACATTAATTAACAAAGCACCATATGGCGTTTGTTCTTTCTTTTGCTTCTTTACATTACATGCAGTTTAAAATCGGTTAATAGCTGCAATTCTTAATTTCAAAAGGAATGGATCTATATGTATGTGTACTTTCATAAAATAATGTCACCCAGATTTTTTCAAATTTTTGTTTTTGAACACAACTGAGTGAGAGGCATATAGCTAATCATTTTTCTTACAATCTGACTAACGCACATTTGTAACGTTCCTTTCCTTTCATGGAATTTGCCCTGCGTTCAGGAGGTAAAAATCAAAGTCTTTGTAAATTAAACCCTGCTTTGCACGTGCAATTGCATAACTTGCAAACGGTTTGCGCTATTCTGTCATCCTTAACCCGGGGCTGGTAGTATCTCTTTTTTAGCCAAATATCTCAGACACAGCTCAAATTATTGCTTTGTAGAAAATAGGGTGGATACAAGATGGAGATAATCAGAATGATTGCCGATCTGTCGAAGAATCGTCACTATCAAATGATCAGACCAGCAGAGCGATGCTGTCCACTGATAGCTCTTGGTGACTGAAAATTGAAAGAATTTTTCGACGGATTTGTCTAACCGAAACAGTGATAAGAGAAAGAAAACACTCATGCTTCATGTAAAATTGGCCTTTTCTCTCGTATAACTAACAAAGCGTGTATTTTCCCTACAAGAACAATGTTTGTTCAATTATAATAATGAAGTGATTAAAGAGAGATCCAACTTGTTTTGACTTCATCACGTCCGTGGGCAGGTAGATAAGGTTAGACCACGCTATCATCTTTTTCCTGAAAATGAGCCCTTTCCCGTTTTTCAAAAATTTAACTTTACAGGAGACAATAACTATTAGGCGCAATTTAAAATGCGACTTTTACAACTTGAAAGAAAATATTTTGGGAAAAGAAGAAATTGCTTATTACAAGCAATGTCTTCTTTCCCATAATATTGTCTCTACCATTGAATATATGACATTAAAATCATGGACTTGCACATGATAAGGTTAAAGTATTATATGAGTACCCGTGTTGCTTTTGTATGTCCACATAAATTGACACATGATAAGGTTCAAGAATTATATGAGTACCCGTGTTGCTTTTTAATGTCCACGTAAATTGGTACTTAAGGGTCATGTGCATACCCGAACGTACCTTACACAGTTCGTTCTTAGAACTCTTTTGCTAGTAAAGACATAACTTTATTAGCCAGCGTTTCATTTAATACAGTGAACGTTTTGCGGCGACCATGGAGCTTTGAAGCATCGTCGCCTCAGTTAGGCGTTTGAAAGGGCAACCTAGCACGGACAACATGCAAATAATTATCGGAAAAGTCGACGTATCTCTTATATAAGTAGAATTTGATATTTTGACTCGCCGATGGTCTACATTACAAGTAAGCATATCGTATTCGAGTTATAATTGAATTATCATTTCGCGCTAGACTCTGCGCATATGCCGTATGATCTTCGGAAGATCTCCAAATTCTAGTAACATAAACCGTAGGTAAAATATTTATAAAATGCAATTAACCATCGAGTGAGAGCAAGAAGTGGTAGCTCAGTCGGTTAAGGTGTATCGCTCTCAACCACTCATCTATAAATGAGTTCAAGTCTCGGACACGCTTGTTTTGTTTATTTTTTGTATGTTTATACTTTCTTTCGCACAAATACAAGATCGCAGAAAAACTTTAATTTACAAACGACCACTATCAGTTGATACATATCGCGACATCTAAGACAATGGCACTCTGTATCAGCAGAACCACATTTGTTGTTGTTTTGTCAAAAAGAACTCATATTTGTAAAGAAAAAAAAATACCAGAATTACAGAATTACAAGGAAGTGGATAAACCCCAATTCACCCTCTGTCTTAAAATTAACATTTGTAATTGTAAAACCGAAAAAAAAATAAATGAAAAGTTGGGTCAGAAAGCCGATGTACAGTTGATATTGCTCGAGCGACCGCGTGTATTAAGCGACCAACTTTATCAAGCGACAACCATGAAAAATCCCTTCATCGTTATCAATATCTCTCAAAAAAGGACATTTTTAACGAAAAATTGGTTATTCATGATTGAATCTTATGTTTTTGGAGCCCATTAGAATCGCCCCAATAAGACGATTCTAATGGGTTCGAACATCATAGGAGTCAGTATGACTTGACCGACAATCTATAAATGCTTTAAAATGAATTGTCACATTTATCAAGATATTTTTTATTAAACGACCATTCCCATAAATGACCACTTTTTGTTCGTCCCATTAGTGGTCGCTTAACACAAGTTTTACTGTACTTTCTTTTACTCGATTTGAATTTGTGTTCTATTGTATTAGATGCGGATGTCTTAACTCCTAGTCTACAGCAGTGGTCTGATTAATGGTCCCCATCAAACCCTTTAAAATTGTTAATGCAAAGTTAAGGCTATCTGATGTAACTATGAACTATTACATTGACTTGATCTTTTCAAAGCGTTGAATTCTTTGGTAGGATCTATATGTTTGTAATGCATTGTTTTTCGTTATGTATATTAAGATATCGGAAACAGAAGTACAACACGTGTTCTAGATAAAATGCGGCTATGATAGACTCAGGGTTTCCTGGGCCATTTTTCCCCGGAACGGTTAATTGAATAAATGATTCCTGTTTGAGTCACGCAAGGCCAATAATGTTGCATTGCTCCTTTTATCAAGTTAGCCAATTTGGAATACCAAGGTCGTTTTGGTTAACAAGCAGAGTCTTTAGGCCATACATTACCACAAAACAAAAATGTTTCAGATAGAAGACTCATAATCTGCAATTAGCACATTCTTAGTAAATCATTAGCTCCCTTTGGTTCTAAACACAAAGTGGCAGCAAAATGATCATTTAACGATCGCGTAAACAATGAAATGTCAAATGATGTAAAAACGACGACTTTTTTATTCAATTAGACGTGAAATTTTTCTGCCCCAACTTTTGACGTTACGTAGTAAGTCTATTTTCTCACAAAAATCTGCTTCAACCCGAATGTGATCTACCCTACGTTCAGGATTCAAAGGGTTTGTGAATGTTTAAAATGGTACACGCTTTTGCACGTAAATAAACGTGCAAAGCAGGGTATCATTTATAAAACGTTTGGCGAAAGTTTTTATCTTGAACAATGGGCAACCCTGTATTCGGGACAACGCTTTAGAAAAGGTAACCTACATTAACCAGTGAAGAGTGTTCTTTGTGCGTTTCAAAATGGAAGCGCTGGCAAGCGTTTTGCTATCATGAACGCAGGGGGTGTCCCCAGGGTTGTGGCTAAGGTAGTACTGACAAGATGAAAACAAAGGATTGTCTAAATATGAAAACTGAGAGAATATATGTTTGATTTCACGATGACAAGAAACTAAAAAATCTATTTGCCCTGTATGAAAACGCAAAGCGGATTGATATTCAAAAAAGTGATTAGGTTTTTAGTTTCATACACCATTCTCTCCATCGCTTATTATAATATGATCTGTTTTGTTACAATAATTCATATCAAAATCAGAAAAAATCTAAGATAAGTACAGAAAATTACATACATTTATATGAGCCACGACTCAACCAAGAGAAATTATAGCAAGTGTTAAAAGAATCGGTCTAGTCTGACTGCTAGAAGCGCGCATTATGCGTGGGGTCTGATCCTTTTTACTTCATGAATATGCATGTATAAATATACTGTTCACAAAAAGTATGGGATGTTGTTATGTTAATTAATGACATACACGACGTCTCAAGCGTCAGTATATCTTGACTGTATTAATTTGTAAATAAACGATGTCACAAGTTGAAGACATTGATCGGGTGGTTAGCGCACTCTAGGTTGCAACTTCGAGTCCTAACGAAAGACAGGTGTGGCCCAGGGTTGTGTATTTATGGTTTGCAGCATGTGAAATTAACGCTTACTTGTTTCACCCGTCATTTCAAATAACAGCAACAACAACAACAATACCAACAACAAACTAGATTCAACGTTTGACTGGTCCTGCAAGATTTTAAAGAAAGTTATATCCGAGTCTCGCACAATTTTCAAACCAATCACTTCGTCAACCCCGTGATGATCTTCTTGTGAAAGTTTTTTTTAACCCTTTCCTATTTTACAAAATTTTGGACCTGTTCAAATTCAAAGGTCTTGCAGACGAAAACTTAAATTAAATTCAATTTGCAAAAAAAACCATTCAGTGGGGGAGAAAATAGTGTGGAAAATGAAGAAATTGCTTGTCAGAAGCAATTTCTTCTTTTTTCACTATGTTTTCTCAATCATAAAATCACGGGCACGTAAAAAGCAGGGATTAAACAGCAAAGGGTTAAAGTCGAACTCTGGTTGACCGCTGCAGGAAGCGATCTCTTTTCATTTTTTTGTTTTGCAGAGTTTCTAGATTGTCCCTTTACATTCTTTTGACGACCCAATGTTTTCCTCAAAGAAATCTCATATTCTGACGGCCCTACCGACCTGCACTCTAATAATGAAACAATTACCAGTCTAATGGGTAATTCTTACGTAGAAGTGATTCTCACACCTGCTACAGATTGCAGTTTTTACGGAGCAAAGGAAAATATTTTTGATGAACCTAGATAATAACCATGAACTTAATTTGTTCACCTGTTTTTTTATTTATTGTTTTCCATTTGGCCTTTTGTACGAAAAGCATTTAATTCAGAAAAATATCGTGCTCGTAATTATGAATGGATTTATTTGTGGAGTATCGTTAGATGGAGATCATTTGAGTGTTTTGCTTACTCAAGCCGTAGTTATGATAATTTGCTAGCTCACTTGAGAATGTAGTAGGACAATTACAAAATGAATTTTCTGTTAGCCTCAATTAGAGAATAAAAATCGATATACGCATGTGTACAGTTAAAAAAATTAAGTCATAAGTCATGTATATGATAATTGTCATTTAAACGGGTAGATGGCTGTGTTTTAACATAGCCTTTAATTAAAAGAAAACGTTTGTATAGACTGAGCTCTGAAGTAGGAACCGAGTCCATTACCGTAGGTAAATCGGGTATAATTAAAGAGCAAATGATAGGAATTTAACCTTATCCCTTCACTGAAATTATGAAAGTACATGTTAGAGTGAACCTTACGTTTAAGACAAAGCACAGGCGTTGGTTTAAAAGGTCAGTTTTAAACTTTCTTAATGCGTTATATTAACCTGTTTTATCTATTTCGAACAAATGGCACGAGAATCTAACAGTAAAAGTTTATTTCACGGCTCATCGCGCAAAATCCTATATACTGTGTAACAATAAAAATAAATGAATAAATAATAAAATAAATCCCTAACACTTTTGAATGTCCTATTTGCCTCTTAAATCGAACAAATGATATTTTGTAATGCAAAAAGATTCATCGAAGAAATAGTCCGGATTTGACGTCACGAATTCAGTTAAATTTGAAGGCCATTTGCTTTCATTCGGATCATCGCTCGGACTTTTTCGTAAACTGGAAAAGTATCTCGGACGTAAGTTGACTGGGTTACTGCCCCTAGATCCATCGATACTAGAGACAGGTATTTTACAAATTTTCGTAAGGTCAGGTGACCCGGTAGTGCCGTCATTTGATCAACGTTAAACGGAAGCTAGAAAATCTTAAAGCGTTTGGTAGCGGATTTGCGATATACAGTTGATCGAAAATCACGACGAATGCAGCAATAAACAGCGAATAATGAGTTGATTTTTTGTTTTTCTTTCGAATGTTTATCTCGTAAAGTGCATAATTATATAAACAACAGAATTTCAGTATTTCCATTTTAAACAATGCCGCCAAATTTCAACGGACATCGCCATGCATGATGGGAAAATTCTTACGGTTTGTAATAACTTACTTGTCGTGAAAAGTACACAACCAATCAGATTGCCGTAAAATTTATACACTACCCCTTGTCTCTCACAGACATCGGGGTACCAGTTCAGGACGTAAGTGTAGTAATTTTGGGTCGTATTTTAGGTAATTCGGCTTCTGGTGGTACTTCGGTCATTTAATCCGCTTGAAGAAAATTACATTTTGTTAATTCTTTACGAATGTCTATGGAGATCTTTTGGGTATATTATAATTTGATGACATAATATGCCCGCTTTTAAACTTACGTTGATTTTGTTTTATGCAACGTCATCCTTAGCGGGATCGTTGATGTTAGTGACGTCATATAAACACACGTGAAAAATGACGCGATTTCATGACTGCGCTCGTATTATTCCCGAGGTCTATTCCGTAGAATCGCCGAGGGTTCCCGATTGACTTGCTTTGCGTCAACGTGAAGCCTACGAAAACGGTGCCGGCCTAAACTTTTTTTTTTATCCGGCAAACATAAAGTATAGGCTAACTAGAAATAGAGGGAAAACAGGAAAAAACGACATTTACCAACTGGACATCATTGAGAGCCTGTTGTAACTTTCAAATGAAAATTGGAACACGCTTTTTTAAGTCTGTGAACGCAAGATCACGTTAATTTTTTTAAGACAAACCAATGCACGTGTTTCCATGATTTAAAGCAAATAATAATAATAATAATAATAATAATAATGATAATAATAATAATAAAATAAAAAATAAAAATAAAAAAATAAATGAATAAAAAAAATGGGAGTTTCGGACAAAACGAGCTTCAGGGCAACACCAGCGACGTTACGTGGAAACGACCGTATTATATTATATCGATTGTTTTTAAAGATTTCAACATCCACATTTAAAAGCAAACTTGTCTTCTTGGATTGAGACCTATTTTGTACTGTGAAAAACGGTTTATCAAGCCCGAAAATTCGCCCCAGAGTACCATAATGTGCACTATTTTGGGATTCATGAAAACGGTTTTTGAGGGCAGTTCGACTTTACCTATGTTTATTGTCAAGGCAAATTACTAGTGAGAAATTTTCTGGTCTCAATCTGTGCCAAGTTCGGCTGTGGCCTTAAGAGGTGGACCCGTAATAGTTCCACAACTTTTCGGAATTAGTGAACTTCAACAGTCTTAACTTATTTCAGTAGGAAACCTCAGTTAACACTTTTGAAGTTCATTACTTCCGAGGCGTTGCGAAACTATTACGGGTGCACTATCTTAAATCAGTGAAGAAAATCTTCAAAACTTGTATGAGTATTTTTGAAGGAGATTTTTGGAGTGTCGAGTTTTTATTTTTTGGTCAGTATATTTTTCGTCAGCGTTAAATAAAAAAAAATAGTGTTGTATATATCGGTTCAGTATATGTTTGCGTTAACCTGTAAATTGTTTCGCGTTCACAGTTTATCTAAGAGTGCACATTGCAAACATTTAGGTAATTAGGTTGTGCATTTTTTTCTAATTTTGTTCTGAACGCTTATGTGGTGCCAAAGAAATTATGTTAACCTATAACAACTCCACGATATTCAAGCTGAAGCAAAAAGCAATTCGGGGATACAGTGAAATTTGCTCTGTTATGTAAGTGGCCATTTTGATATAAAAAATGCAATAGAAAAAAAGGGAACATTTTGCAGTACTACGATTTTCAGTATCTATACAGTTTGGCCGTAACTCATGTTACATAGAGAATCTTTTAAACCTTTTATTTAGAAGGAATCCTTTAAAAGTTTTATTTTGCTTGAGAAACATTCGCAATCATTTATTTTGATGGACAAACCTTTTATTTTGCGATACCAAGTATCTTCAGTAATGATAAAACCAACAATATTGTTCTTTGAGTTCATTTATTTGTCCACTTTTTACTTCAAGAGGACGAATACAGAAACGTAGAAAGAACAAACGTAATGTTAATTTAAGAAAACGCCGTAAGTAATTTTTGAAATCGCTTTTTGATCCTTTGTCGACAGGTTCTCAAAAGCCAGAAATTGAAAAAAAGATATCTTAAATCATTGCATTTATTGGTCTTTATTTTTTTTGACTGCTACGAAATTATTTTACACGAAATAACCTTTGCGACAAGCCTTTGATTTTATGGGTAGAGGGATTTACCTGCTCCCTTTTTTACTTCATTGCATTAATTCTATTTTCAATTTGTTTACTTTTACGGAATAAGGCTTTATTTGCCTGAAATAACCGTTACGAAAAAAATTTGATTTAATGGGTAGGGGGACTTACTAGTAAGGGTACTTAACGGTAACTTGTCTTGAATCTAAAGTGCGCCAATTTTAACATTTCCAACAATTTAGCATCAGCGCGAAGGAAGGATATGCACTTGGAACCCGTGACATCCACATATTACCTTGTGCATGTAAGTTGACCATATACAGGAACTTTGAGTTATTACCTATCTACTGAGTCGTCTACTTTAATGTCTCCAATTAGATTGTGCGAAAACACAAAATTTTCGAAGCTCGCCGCGTTTATAATTATTGTTGGAAATTTAGCGAAACTAAATACTATGAGATTTTTCGAATTGTTAATCCCATTTTCGAGACAGCTATCAAAAGCTGCATTTGTAAGACTGGTGGCCTGTCTGTCTTTATTTCTTATTTATGCTCTTTTCTCTAAACCAATGCCCAATATTTCTAGTGTCTTGCTGATCTATCTCAAGAACTCGTCGGTTTGTCTAACTGTCATAAGGCAGCCTTCTAGAACAGCATGGCATGCTTTTCTCTATGGACCCAATAATTTTGGTAACACAAAACCAATAACCCTCTTTCTGAGGAACAGATCGATGGAGTGTGTGGCCGAGTGAATGGTGACTCGTTTAGGATGGAGGATTTTTAAACGGCTTTGAATTCTTCCTGGAATGGACTTTTTGGACTATTTAAAGCCTATTCTGGTTAGTCAAATCTTATCTTTATTTTGTACAATTTGATGTAGCATTGAACTTGGCCTTTATACACCCAACAACTACACATGTGCGCTCAGTATAGACAACGATCAGATTCGTGCAATCTGATCAGAGTCTTCAATTGATGTTCGTTCTTTGGTGCTTGGTTCAGACTTATCTATCAGTCAGAAGCATTTTCTCGATGGAGGTAGAGGAACCTAAACTTATGAACTTTCAAAATGTTCACAATGTTGACCTAGGTTTCCTAATGAAAATCATTAAAAACCCCAGTTAACACTTTTAAAATTCATTACTTCCGAAGCGTTGCAAAACTATTACGGGTCCACTACCGTAAGCTGCGTGGATGCTGATCCCTGATCCCTGAAAGTAGAGTGAAATTGAAGGAAATGTACACGGTTACAATAATTGTGCTACATTTACTGGATGTGACCCGCCACGCGAAAAGGGACCATCAGGATAGTGCGTAAAGTGTCGACCCAAATCAGACTGCGCAAATTGCGCAGACTGACTTGGGTCGAAACCTTTCACAATGTGTTTATTTTCTAAATCTAGAATGATCAATCTACCTTCCAGTGAAAGAACTTTTGAAATGTGACCTCTGGTTGACATATACTGGACCCAATCTCTTTTTCAAATATTCATTTTACAGAGTTCCCAGATGATCCCTTTTCGCCTGACGGGTCACAAATATATTCTAATCTCGTCTGGCAAAAACAATGAATGATCGAAAAATTATTTGCTAAAAGATAAATAACACGGCCCAAAATATCAAACCATACTACAGTTTGAATAAAAGTCTCCATTCGACGAATTCAAATGTAAATTTCTATTTACCTAAATAAATGGAAATCAAATTACACAAGCACGGGAGTTATATCTAGCCTGTTATCTTAACTCAATCTAACAGTTCTGGAATTCGATATGTAACTCAATGGTCAAGAATTGTATCTCGATTTCTATTTACAACTCAGTTACTTTGATCATGAACTGGCTCATCAGCCCAGACGCGAGCTTTCAACGAACTGTCAAATTCTGTATATGTAAAGAATGACCTCTATTGATAATTTTAAACATTCATTCTTGCTAATCATGCCTACCACTGAGGTTTAATCGACTTATTCTGAACGATTAAAATTTCTTCGAATTTCTACCTAACTACAGTTAGTTACATCGTGAAATTGACATTTACCTCAATGAAAACCATTCTAAATCGCTCATTCAGCGCTCAATTTATTCATTCCAAACACTCACACATACCATTCAAAAACGCTCAAACCTATAGAAAAATATAGAATCAACAAAGTCATTCAATGAAAATTTTGATAGATAAAAATCGCGATTTCACTGACATAATTCAAATTACAAACGTCTCATAAGTTCTTGAAGAAATAGGAAGCTATGTATAAAACTTGTTTGTACTTTTTTATTAAAGGGAGGTAATCATTATCGCAAATTTTGTTCATCCTGAACAAAATTTTCGATATAGGATTATCTCCCATTTAATTCACTCAAAACTCGCTCCACACACTCAATCAATTTCATTCCTTAATCATTCAAAAATCATTAACCTTGTCAATTTCACGATGTTGTTAACTGTAGCACCTCTCCCATTCAAGGTATTACTAGAGTTCTGAAGATAGGGTCTTGGGTAATTTTTAAATTTTTTCTACCAGCGGTAGATATACTTGTTAACCTATTCATAGTCTCCGAAAGATCATGACCATTATGAAAGATGTCACAACGATAATAAAAAGTTGTTTTTAAATTTGTCATTTGAAAATTAGAAACTATTCCAACGGAACCCACAAGATAGGTTTCTATCAAAAATCCAGATCTATAGTTTATTCATTTTTTTATTATTTTATATGTTAATCTTTTTGAGTTGTTATTTTTTTTGTGTGTGTGTGTTTTTTTCTCTTTTTTTTTCCAGATAATTGTAATGAATCTTTCAGATTAGAACTTTCGTCTAACAGTCTGTAAAAATGGCCCGTGTGCCAAGAGAAGGTCAAGGTCTGGTTATACTTGAACCTTTCATTGATAGGTTCTGGTTTACTTCAACGTTAATCATTTTAACCCTTACATTACTGACTTAAATAAAAAATAAAATAAAAAAATGCCAATTCCGGGGAAGGGGTTATTGCAACCAGTCTGGCTTGAACTTTCTCCACTATAACTTAGAAAAAAGCAGGCAGTGAAGGCTAAGATCGGACCTCACATCTGTGTAGGATGATCCTGGTGCATATTGTTTGTAAAAGCTTCGTGCACAGCAGTAATATGCCTTGAATAGCTTGAGAAGGGTTAAAAAAAAATAACCAAGGCTTTAGAAAATAAACATTGAACAAGAAAATCAAAATATCAATAATCAAATCTATTTTAGAATAATGAAAGAACAATCCATATCACGGCAATAGTAAGATTGTGATAAAAGATTTTTTCATCATTTCATTGATTACTTAAGGTATCACGTAGGGAGTAAACACGTGATATTTCCGGAAAATGTTAATCGGACGGCTCTTGTTGCTCCAGCAGATCTCAATTTTGACACATTTAGATCGTTAGATTTTTACAGGTTTTCGATATTAACGATGGATCATTAAAACTTAAATATCCCCGAACCTTTCAGAAAGATGGTCTGGTTTATTTAAAATTCAATTACAGTAAAACTTGTGTAAAGCGACCACTTAAGGGACCGCCAAAAAGCGGTCGTTAATGGGAATGGTCGCTTAATACGAAATACCATGATAAATGTTACAGTTCATTTTGATAGCAATTAAAGTTTATCGATCGTGTTTTTCTGAATCCTATGATGTTGCAATCCATTAGAATCGTCTTATTTAGACGATTCTAATGGGTTCCAACAACATAAGATTCAACAATAACTAACTATTCGTTAAGAATGTCCTCTTTGTTAGAGATTTTGCTTACGTTGAAGGATCTTTTTATGGTGGTCGCTTAATAAAATTGGTCGCTTAATACACGTGGTCTCTCGAGCAATATCGACTGTACTGCAATTTATATACATGTATACATTTTCACTTTAATATTAACGCAAGAAAAATGTTCGATATTGCAATACTTAATGTACAATCGGAAAAGAAAACGTTGGTTGGCGACCAAAGAATCTTGTTACGATTTCTTGGCCTTCAAACCACATAAAACAACAAAGTGAATTCTAATACGGCGCATAAGGATTCAAATACCACTGTGATCGCCAGGAATATGCAATCCTAAAGCATGCGCACATATTTTAACTCTTGGAAATAATAAGTATTTGAATAGATTATCAAAACAAAATAATCACATGACATTTTCGTTAACGTGCTTCAATTAACAAACACGATAACAAAAGCAAAAACTCGAAAATCGTTTTGATATTTATCATAGAAATATTTAGGGAGACGAAATATAAAGATAACAGGAAGATACACTTCTGCATTTCGAAGATAATCATCTGCGTTTGAACTGTTTTTCTTCCGTCAATACATTTATTTGTTAATGAAATTGACGTTTAAATGGAGTAATGCATGTAAAAAAATATTTGAAATAGTAATAAGAAGCATGTATATGCATTTCATAGACAGCATTTCGTAAACGAATCCCAGGCAAGGCACGCTAACAAGATTGAAGAGAAAAAATGATAGAAGAAATAGAGGATAATCGTTTGTTTCAGTGTAAAATCGATTTATATTTCATTGAGTGAACAACAAAAGCTATATTTTCACGAGTGGCAGAGCCACGAGTGAAAATAAAGCTTTTGTTGTTCACGAAATAAAATATTAATCGATCTTACACGAAAAACAAACGATTATTCTATTTCTTTAATGCAAAAATGAGACAAAATGCGAAAGGACGGGTCTCCATAAGGGCCTTTTCGTGGCTAGAATAGATGTCTTTTAAACTTTTGCCATACGTACTATGATATAACCTGCGTGTCATAACAAAATATTAGCATTTCAAACTTATTGGTTCTAGCTGTGCGTTGTGTTAAAAGTGGGTGGGGTAATTTACTACGAACTTGAGTTTCATTTTAAAACTATTTTATCACCCAAATTATTTACTTTTGAATTTGAGGCTGCCACACAATACAACAATGAACTATTCCTTAGTTGATATACAGAATTTTTTTGACATAACATATTTTTCATTGCGATTATCTCCCCTTTTTGTCTTAAGGGAATTTCTTTGTTTTATTTCCTACCAACTTTGCGGGTTTGCACAACACATTTACAAATAGCCTTGAATATTAAAGTTCTTTTATTGATTGCAAAGAAAATACAAAACTATTGCCCCAAGTTTTTTCCCGCGGAAATCAATTCATTAATTTTGGAGTTATCTGCCCCTGAATATGAGATATAAGCTAAATTTAGCTTTAAACTGGCATTTTCAAGCCAAAATATGATAGATTTCAATGATATTTGGCATATTTGTTCAAACATATAAACTCATTTGTGATTTGAACTGATATTTTTGACAGGTCAGCTTTCAAGGTCACGCACCAAGGTCAAAGGTCAAAATCGGCTCAAATTTCGGCTTTTCAAGTGCATAACTAATTTATTTATAATCAGATTCTAAAGATATTTAGCACAGTTGTTACCCTTGATAAGCTAAAAAATATTTTGAAATGAACTTTTTGATAAGTTTGAGTTCAAGGTCAAATTTCAAGGGCAAATGTCAAAATAAGAGAAGTATATGCTGTTAGGTATATATGTTATTGTAGATCCTAAAATGATTATACAAACCTATCCTCCTTTCATCAGCAAAAATGTAATACACGAAAATAAGTATGTGATATGTCTAGGCTCAAGGTCATACATGAAGGTCAAAGGTCAAAATAAGCACAAATTCATCTTTACAAGTGCATTTTTCATTAATTTATTGACAGAGTTTAACAAAATTTATTTGGCACAGGTATTGCCAATCACATGCACTCAAATACTTTGAAATAAATTTAATGATATGTTGATATTTAAGGTCACATATGAAGGTCAAATTTCAAAATAAGCATAAATCTGGCTTCACAAGTGCAGCAATCATTCATTTATTAACAGCCAATCACAATATTTGAAACAGTGGATACCCACCTCAAGCAGAAAATATTTTGCAAAGAATTTAGTAATAATTTGTAGTTGTGGTGGGTATCAGCTGTGTGAAATGATGTTGAAATATGTCAATAAATGAATGAGAAATGCACTTTACAAGCCAAATTTCTGCTCATCTTGACATTTGCCCTTCATATGTGACCTTGAACTTCAACATATCACTAAATGTATTGCAAATAATTTTTGTGCATCTGATTAGTAATATCTGTGCCAAATATTGTTCAAGTCTGTCAAAAAAGTAATGAAAAATGCACTTGTAAAGATGAATTTGTGCTTATTTTGACATTTGACCTTCATGTGTGACCTTGAGCCTAGACATATCACATACTTTTTTCTTGTATTACATATTTGCTGATGTAAGGAGGCACTTTTGTCAAATCATTTTAGGATCTACAAAAGCATAGGGTAGATATATACCTTTTAGCATGTACTACTCTTACTTTGACATTTGACCTTGAAATTTGACCTTGAACTAGAACTTATCAAAAAGTTCATTTCAAAACATGTTTTGGCTATCAAGGGTAACAACTGTGCTGAATATCTTTAAAATCTGATGGTAAATAAATTAGTTATGCACTTGACAAGCTGATTTGGAGCTAATTTTGACCTTTGACCTTTGTGCGTGACCTTGAAAATTGACCTTTTACAAATATTAGTTTCAATCACAAATTAGTTCATGTGTTGGAACTAGTATACCAAATATCATTGAAATCCATCTTACTTTGGCTTGATAATGCCAGTTTAAAGCTAAATTTTGCTAATTTCTCATATTCAGATGCAGATAACTCCAAAATTAATGAATTGATTTCCCCGGAAAAAAACTTGGGGCAATAGTTTTATATTTTCTTTGCAATCAATAAAAGAAATTTGGTATTCAAGGCTATTTGTAAATGTGTTGTGCAAACCCGCAAAGTCGGTAGGAAATAAAACAAAGAAATTCCCTTAAGACAAAAAAAGGGGAGATAATCACAATGAAACATATGATAAGTTAAAATGAATTCCGTATATCAACTAAGGAATAGTTCATTGTTGTATTGTGTGGTAGCCTCAAATTCAAAAGTAAATAATTTGGGTGATAAAAAAGTTTTAAAATGAAACTCAAGTTCGTAGTAAATTACCCCACCCACTTTTAACACAGCGCACAGCTAGAACCAATAAGTTTGAGATGCCAATATTTTGTCAGTACACGCAGGTTATATCATAGTACGTATGGCAAAAGTTTAAAAGAAATCTATTCTAGCCATGAAAAGGCCCTTATGGAGACCCGTGAAGCGCGTCATTTTGCGCGAGATTGCTATGCAACGTTCATTGTGACGTCACTTATTTCGCGCCGCATAGATGACGTCAGATAGGATGAAATGCACCAAAGCAGGGTATAAGTTTTTGATAATTTCACTGTTTTTTCGGTGAGATTATCAAGTGATAATCTACCGTTATTTCTCAATAAACCACCGAAAAGCATTAAAGAAAAAAAACTTTCCTGCCTACGCATTTCGTTCTAAGTCACTTTTGGTCGAGCGTGTATAAACATTCTCATAATGTCAGTTTCCAGTTCCACTGGCCGAAGGAGGCCAATGGGACTCTTGTCGTGGCGCTGTGTCCGTCGTATGGCCGTCCTTCCGAACGTCCGGTTGTAATTTTTTTCTTTACAAATCTTTTCCTCGGAAACTACTGGAGTTTTCACAGGTCCTTGGATGACCCTGTTTTCAATGTTGTACAAAGATTTGTGATCCGATGAAAAACAAGACTCTAAAGGGTAATTTCTATTTCTATTTATGGTTATATGTGGTCTTTCCCAGAATCTAACTGATGGATATCAACCAAATTTCACTGGGATGATCCTTGAATGACCCTTTATCAGACTAAAATGAAATATTGTAATTAAATGTAAAATAGTCTTTTATGGGCGGAGGTCATTTCTCTATATGTTTATAGTTGAAACTTTGAAAATCATTTTCTCAGAACCAAATTGAAGGATATCAACAAAATTTCACTGGAATGTTCCCTTGGCAACCTTTTATCAGAATGCACAAACTTATGGTAAATGGATAAAAAATATGAATTTAACAGGCGGAGGTCAATTTTCATTGTATTTTTTATTAGTTATGAACTTTTCTTTGCAGAAATATTACAGTATGTGACTCATCATTCTTTGAGAAAAAGGGCAACGACTTTAAACACACCTCTAAAATCTTGTCTAATCATATCAGATTCAAACCTGTGGAGCGAATCAGTCGCTCCAGCGGCTCTAGATTTTACTATTTTGATATAAAACAATAATTTGCCCAGTTTTGCACAATCGTGTCAAAAGAAACTCTCTGTTTTATTTCTGCAGAATGCTATGATTTGTTGTGAGTACCGTTTGATGTCGCTAGGACCCTTGTCAGCCCGTCAAGTACATCAAACACCGACGGGATATGAGATTTAATTTACATTGTAAATGGAAATAATTGTTTGTTTCCGTGTGATGAAAATTTTACTCATAAAGCTCTTTTTGTCTTCTATAACGAGCAACCATCAGAGACATCAATGTCTTTCATATGTGCATCGCTCGGAATTTTCCGTAAACTGGAAAGTACCTCGGACGTAAGTGTAGTAATTTTTGGTCATTTTTTTCGGTAATTCGGCTCCTTGTGGTACTTTGTTTAATACGCTTGAAGAATGTTATATTCCTTTAATGTCTTAGGGGTCCATACCATATTTGCCTTGTGCACGGAGAGACCTTATAATACTACAAAATCATCATCATCATATTCCTTTAATGTGTTCCGATCGTCTGTGGAGATCACTTTGGAATGTTATAATTTGAAAGCAAAACGCAGTAACACACTGCGTTTTGTTTTCAAGTAATTATATACCCAATTTTAACCTTACGCTGATTTTATTTTTCGCAACATCATCATCGATTATGTTTGTGACGTCATATAAACCCACATGCGATATGTTTCGCTTTCATGGATGCGCCCTTATCATTCCCGAGGTCTATAACGTAGAATCGCCGAGGGTTCCCGAGTGACAAATATGGGGAATCTCATTCCAAATGACGTCATCACGGAGACATCTAACGCACGTTAGTGTGGTATTCTTTCATATGAACGCCGAAAAATAGCTTAAATGTACAAAATTATTGTTTATGTGAGAAAAAAGTATGTTTGGTTTGATTTTGTTTGAACCAACCTGATCTTAACCGAGGCTAGAATATAAATGTTCTTTAGCGAGCCTTTTCATTAGAAAAAAAACTTATATATCTATCTTATATATCTAAAAGCGTTATTTTTCAAGAGTGGCGCACATCAATCTTTCACGAAAAAAACCCTACTTTATTTCTTTAATACAAAAGATGAGACGTAATTTGAAAACCCCAAACGTTATTGGGGCCTATATATGCCTACGCTCTGACGTCATCTATAGGTATAATGTGCGTCAAATATGGCGACATAAAAGGAAGTAGGTTTTGAACTTTGGGAAACTTTGCTGGTTTTGGCGGCGATAAGTCACCAGAAAGCATTAGAGAAGAAACAATAAATTTGAAAGTCAATTACAACACGCGCCGAAGATTCCATGTACTGCATCACAATATTACACAGTATTAAATTGCGTGCCCCAATTAACACCGTGATAACGTAGAAAATGTTTCAGAATTTATCACTGAAAATATGTAAAATGATGAAAACGTGAGATAGCTCCTTAAGATGCACCTTAAATATATCATAACATCATGCATTTAACATCAATATTTATCAAATACATTGGCAAGCATTGCTTTGTTTTGTAAAATGATACCGGTTAACAACAGGCAAGAATCGGGACGCGTTCTAGAAAACAATAGGTTGTGACCGTTTGTCCCTTCTCCCGTTAATTAAACAATAATCGAAAGCACAAAGTAGGGTACATATGACATTATATGAAACAATTTAATTCCATTCGTTCGCTGACAGCGTGACTATTATAAGTTCATAATTCATTCATTAGGGGAAAAAAATTATTTTAAATTGACAAACAACTTTTTTGAAGGATTTTAAAGCTCATCTTACGTCTTAAAAAATATACATGGAGGATTATTTTCAAATTTAAGGATAAAAATCGCTGATATATACCGTGTAATTTCGCACGGTAACGATACGGCATCTTTAAAGATTTTTATCCTACTTTTCAATATTATGAATTCTATGGAAACCTGGTGACGTCTTCGGTACAATGGACCCCGATTCCGAGCTGTGTGCTTGCTTCAGCTAGTTTTTGGAGGACATCAGCACTGTTCGATCTTATTCAGTTTTTGAAGGACTTTTTTCTATTCAACCCTCTAAATGGATACCGGTATATCGAAAGTTATGTTTATGTGATCATATACACTTTGTACAGACAACAAGTCAGTTAAAGTTTGTATACGATTTTAGTTTTTCATTTTTTTACTATCTATATCAATTTGAATAAAAAGAAGAAAAAAACACAAAAAACGACAGTTACAATAGGAAACTCAAAGATGTTTATGCCCACCACAAAAGGATTTTGCAGACTATGGCTAATTAACAAAAGTATAATTATATATTCAATAAACTTTCTTTAATGCTTCCCAGAAATTCACCGCACAAAGTTAAACAACCATAATTTAAACCCTGCTCTCGTTCACATCACCCTATATGTCGTTGTAATGACGGAGCCAATTAAACAAATGATATCACGACGTTACATTGTAATCACACGCGCTGAAAAAAAACTTGTCCCAGTATTTCCACATTTTGTCTATTTTTTTTTAAAGAAAAAGAGCATCGCCTAATTTTCGAGTAAGACATTGATATTTCGTTTCGTGAACAACAAAAGCTATATACATATATTCACTTATGGCCCCCGCCACTCGTGAAAATATTACTTTTGTTTTTCATCCCATGAAAAATAAATCTAACTTACAATGAATCAAACGATTATCTTCTGTGAACTATCAATTTTCTCTTTACAGGAAACGAAAATAAATTCTGACTAACAACTAAATCAAGAACAGACGATTTACCATGAAATTGTTACTGAAGACGTTTATTATTTTTGTTGGCATGACAACCGTAAATGGGTACCAGCAGTTTCAGATGCGGATACCAAACGGAGACAGAATACCCCACCCATGTGATGAGTCCAAACTGTGGAGTGGGGTGGGACATTTCCAGCCCGGGGGTCAGGGAGAGAGGAATCCATTTGGTGTAGATTTCAAGAAAAGTAACTTGGTAAGCTCTTCTGCATTTAACTTTATTTAAGGCGTGTTGTATCATTTGAGCCTGTGCGTAACATTTCCAACAATTTCAATTGTGTGAAAACAAAGACTCTGGTCAGTCTGTGCATCCGCACAACTGACCAGAGTCTTCACTGTGCGATTTGTGGATAACTAAGGTCTCAAAGTATCAGTAGGCAGTAATACAATCTAGCAATTACACTATGTAACTGTTTGGGCTGCTAAATGTTTGCACAATATGCAGATGTCAAATTGTTAGAATTGACACGCACATACTCATTTTAAGACATCATGTTGCAGTATTTTTAAATCAAACGGCAAATGTATAAATATATACTGTTAAAAAAATCGTACCTACGCGAATTTCGCAAACGACTTACGAACAGCATTTTTTGAATCTGTCCGAAAAATGCTGGATCTGTTGTTTCATTTTACTTGAATTATTGTTTTTAACTTTACTATTTTCTAAATGTATGTATCGCTCCAATTTAGGGGTTCAATTATCATAATTATTCTTTAGTAAATCAAAATTCGTAAATACACTATACATGTATAAGTAAATATAAAGTTAATAGCGTTTTCAAATGGCAGATTCGTGTATGCTTGATGCATGAGAGTTTCTTATCTTGAGAAATACCTCGAATATGAAACTTATCTGCTTCCAATGTAATCGATACTCCTGCATTGGTTGGCTGATTCTGAAGGATTTATTCATAAAACACAATTCTTGGTTTTAGAGATAACAACTAGATCAAATGAACACATGGTTCAAAAATAAAACAAAAGAGTTTAATGGGAATACCACGCGGATTACAAACTTAATCCAAAATGCATTAACCTTAACTTCAAGTTTAATTTTTTTCGACTTCTTTGATTAAGAGATTGTATTAATTGCTTCAATGGCTTAGAACAAAAACAAAGTATGGGTCTATAATATATTTTTGCAAAAAGCTTTGTAGTTTTAAACCTGAAATTTTGAAAAAAATAAGGTTGGATATTGTATCCCGGGTCTTAAAAAAACTAACAACAACAACAAAAAATTAACGGCGAACAATGCTTACAGTTTTTGACGTCATCGACGTAGTAAAAATCTTCCATGTTGAAAGCAATTTACTCGAAATTGATATTTAATTATATATATTTGCATGTTCATTACACCATTCCACATTATCAAGGCCGATTTATGTTTTGAAACATTAATCCGACGGTTATTTTATGTGCTCTTCATACTTACAAAGAAAAAATAATTTTGATCAGTCCTTAGATCTCAAAGTACTCATTATTAAGATTGTAAAATTGTTAAGCTCTTCAAAGTTAGCTTAATGAAACTTTTTTTTCTATTCTAGACTCCGTTAAGATAAACTTATCAATACGAATCTCATTACCGACCCTCAATGTGTCAAGAGAATTCGAGTAAACATATTCTTTTTTCACATCTCTAAGTGTCAAAAATTTCTAAAACTTCATCTTTGAAATTTAATGTAATGGAACTGTTACGGGTCCACTACCTTACCTTATTGTTGAAAATCTTTTATTTTCGAGCACTTTTATTTAAAGTGCAAGGGCAACGAACTGTTCATGGCTTTATACGAAACCACCCCCTATACCATTTGCATTCTTTTATTACTTTTATTATGATTTTATGATTTCATAATAGCTGTTAAATGTTTGAAAAAAATACTCTAATGATTTCGGCAGCGCAGATGTGTGAAACCTATGGTTAATGGTGTAATAAAAATGTCTTGAATGTGTTCTCGATCAAAATTCTATCCTGCCCCGCTTTCAGGAGGACAAAACGTGAAATAAGGGGCCAACTTATTTCTCACCCTGGGCGGGTACTGTTGCCCGCAATATCAGAGTATCTCTCAGAAAGCGGGCTACCAGCTTTAGACTGGTCCACATATCGACTATCAGAATAGCCTAGAACAGGCTATTCTGATATTCGACAGTGAGACCAGTCTACACCCGACCCGAAAGCGGGCGAGAAATAAGTTGGCCCACTGTTTGTGAATTATACCCCGCTTTGCCCGCAAGTGCACGTACAAGTACACGTGCAGAACGTGGTAAAATTTTCAAACAGTTTGCCACGTTTTGTTATCCTGAATACAGGGCTGTTTCATATCAAAGTTTTAGACTTAAATGCTCTTATAAAATGTTTTAGATATCTAAATAGTAGTCCATGATATTATGATATTTTCTTAAAGATATTGTTTATACAAAATAAATTTGTTCAAACGTACATGATTTTTTGACTGCATAGACTAATGAATTGACCAGTCGCAAATACGAAGCCCGTGCATTTAGGCCTACTTTTCAACTTTATCTAGGAATTAAAATCGAAAAAATACAAATGAACCTGTCCGTGACATTTGAAACAATTTTATGTGCGCGTGATGAACAAATATCTTGAAGCCTGATTAGTCCAAAAGGAACATTGAAATATTCTACGAATGTGAACAAGGGCTATAGTTAGTAACATCGTGAAATTGACATTCATCTCAATCAAAACCATTCTAAATCGCTCCCTCAGTGCTCCATTCATTCATTCCAAGCACTAACTCATGCCATTCAAAAACGCTCAAACCCAAAGAAAAATATAGACTGAACAACACAACGTCAATTAAAATAAATTTGGATAGAGAAAGTTCGTGATTTCACTATCATGATTCATATTGTAAGCGTCTGATAGCTTCCTGAAGAAATAGGAAGCTATCTATAGAACTTGTATTCATATCTCATTAAAGGGAGGTAACCAATATCGCTAATTTTGTTAATCCTGAACAAATTTTTTTAAATTCACTCAAAACTCGCTCCACACACTCATTCAATTTCATTCCTCAATCATTCCAAAATCATTCACCTTTTCAATTTCACGATGTTGTTAACTGTATCTACTTAGCGCGTATAGAACTCTCTGATCAGCCTGTACACAAGAGTCTCTGCGTTAAGCTCCTAAGGGACGCAGATGTTAAGAGTCTGTTACCCGAAAATAAGTAGCCGGGTTTTTCAAAACTATCTGATGTAAGTCCGTGAGCCATTTGAAAATCAACATCAGAAAGGAATTGAAGACTGTTTTAAACATTATTCAATTCTTTTCTAAAGATGATTCCCAAAGGAACATAGAGCTTATGCAAAAGTTGGATAAATAGAGGATAATCGTTTGTTTCAGTGTAAGATCGATTTATATTTCATTGAGTGAAAAACAAAAGCTATATTTTCACGAGTGGCGGAAAATATAGCCTTTGTTGTTCACGAAATGTAATATTAATCGATCTTACACGAAAAACAAACGATTATTCTATTTCTTTATTGCAAAAATTAGACAAAATTGGAAATTTCTGGGACATATTTTCGTAAAGCGCGTCATTTTGCGCGTGATTGCTATGCAACGTTCATTGTGACGTCACCTATTTCGCCCCGCATAGATGACGTCAGATAGGATGGAATGCACAAAAGCAGGGTATAAGTGTTTTATAATTTCACTGCTTTTGCGGTGAGATTATCAAGTGATAATCTACCGTTATTTCTCGATAAACCACCGAAAAGCATTAAAGAAAGGGTAATAATTCAGGACCCAGGTCGGAACGTTACCCTACCTGATTCCCGGGTACTCGGGTACTCATCTCACTCTACACATGATCTATTCAGACTCTCAAGGAGGATAACTTTTTGTTAAAATTGTGACAATGTGCTGTGCATTGAAAGAGAACAGAATGAACGTGGTTTAGTTCGAAAAATAGATCTCATGGAACATAAGTAATCTTCTATTTTGATACCAAGCAAATGTTGAACACATGCGCTGTTCGGATTACTGTACTGATGTGGGATTTTACATCTTTGTTATTTTGCATTTAAGAAATTATTGTAAATTCGTTTTATAACAATCTTGAAAGTAACACACTTCGAGAATTAAGAATTATAATACTCGTCCTTTGACTCCGAGTGCAATAAAACATCGCAAATTGTTCTAATAAGTATAGGCACTTCACATGATGGCACTCGAAAGGAAAGCAAAATGGCTAATTCCCATATTCTTCACGTTTTGTTTTTTACATTTAACGACACGACAAAAATACATCATTTACGACATGTCTTAAAATCCGGATGCAGACTGCTTTTTATCAAATATTATTTTTGCGCTTTGAGGCTATTCACATATGTATTTTATCTCGAAATGTAACAAGAAAATGAATGAAATGTTTTTGATTCAGGCGAATCCATACTCGTACGTGTATGTACAGTCAAGAAGATAACATAATTGACAAGCTGAATGAATTTGGAATGAACTGGAATAAGTGCGTGGAGCAAGTTTTGAATTAAATTTACGATAGATATACTGTATATAATACGTACTTGGTGTTTTGTATGAAAAAAAAATCTATATGAAAATCTGAAAATCTATATCTGATATTTTTTCATACAACACACTTAGTACGTATTATATTTATCTTATAACCTTTTTTTGTCTTGTTTTCGTCGATGATTCTAACTGAAATTCAAGTTTCTAAAAATAACTGTATGATATTATTGTTCAAAATATAACTATGTGATATCATAAAAAATATCATATAGGATGTTATCACATGGTCGTTTGTATAGTTATAAGATAAAAAAATATATATCGCTAATGTCGTCCATTTGACGAAATTAGAGGATCTTTGATAAAATCTAAGTACTTTTCTGTTATTTTGTCTTCACGAACTAATCAGGCGCCTGAAATTTTCACCATCCAAAAAAGAAAACATCGTGGATCGTTTGAGCGATTTCGATTTTTTTTATTTCGGAGCGTTTTATGCGTGAGTGTTTAGGATGAATGAATGGAGCGCTGAGTGAGCGATTGATAATGGTTTTGATCGAGGTGAATGTCAGTTTCACGTAGACTGGTTCTACTGTCGACTCATGTATGAAGCTTTTATGATAGTCGACAGTGGGACCAGTCTTAGTTTCACGATGTAAGTATCTATAGAATTCACATCTGCGATAAAAAAAAAAAGTAACCACCATCACAACCACCACATACAATATGAAAGAACTTAGTTTAAAACTAAACTAGAGGGCTAATGAAAAGCTATTTCATGACAGATTACAGAAGATACAAGTTCGATGATCACAAGAGCTCACCATTTATCCTACCACATTGTGCTCAAGTGAGCTAAAATGGATTCATATCGAATAACCAGTGGTACGATTAAAATAATGAAAAGGAAAACATTAATCTCCGACCAATAAAAGTAACTTATTCATTCATTATGTGTATGTATGAGTACTATGTTCAATCAAAGTCAATCGGGTTTTTAATAAACAGAACTTATAATATATTTATGCTGCAATACAGTACACGCTAAATATTGAAATAGAAAATGGTTTCCAAAGGGAACATTTTGATTTTTATTTGCGTAAATAGGACATCAATATTTTAACAATAAACATAAAATGTCTTATCCATGATTTCTGCAAATTGGAGACTCTTGAAACAAACTTAGCGGTCCGGAAAAAGATTGAACTCTACAGAACAACAGTTTATTTTAACACAACCGAATCATACACTGATCGCCACACACAATGGTTAATGATCCCTCAAGTACAGATTTCATTTCAATGTCAAAGTTACGAGTCGTTGCATTCCGACGTTTTCAGAGAAATACGTGATACGAATATGAAAATACCAGAAGCACAAACTGCCTTTTATTTGCACTTTTGATATCCTTCTTGAGTCGAATCGTGGAAATATTCGAAGATTTACTCTAATCCTTTATTACAAGGGTTCAAATTTAATGATCAATAAAAGCGAAATCTCGAGGTTAATGAACGATGAGACACGAGACTTGGCATCTATCGGTCTTTTGTTTCAATAAATACTTGAAAGGGACGTGGGATTTTACTATCAAGTGATTTTATTCTGAATTGTCTTTCTTTTTTATTCATTTGCATAAATATCAAACTTTTTTTTACTACACATGTATTTTGTTTCGATCCTTTTCGTGGATCGGCGATTTAAACGTCAAATGTAGTTAAGGCGTTGTGTCACTTTCGAATAATATGGTCTTTGTTTCTGAACCATTCTTGTGTATTTTGAAGATAAAAGAGCCTGTACGTGAGTATTTGAACAATTTCAAATATGCGCAAATCAAAGACTCTGGCCAGCCTGTGCATCCGCACAGTCTGACCAGAGTCTTCACTGAGCGATTTTTAGTTAGATAAGATCTTAAAGTAACTGTAGACAGTTAGGCAATCTCCTTATATGTCGGTTCATAGACTTTATAGCCACATGATATATACCTTTTTGATAAGTACTGACTTGTTTGTTTATTGTATGTATGTTCTTGGTGACAAGTTATAAATAGATTTTTTAAAACAATAAAGGAATTTGAATTTGAATTAAAATCACTATTTAACTTTCTAGGCAACTAAATGTTTACACACCATGCAGGTGTCAAATTGTTGGAATTGTCACGCACATGCTCAAATAATGTTTAAATATTTACAGAGTGTGTCATGACGGAGTACAGTGGATTGAACCAGCGATCCATAAATTCTTGGCCAGTACTGACTCAATGGCTTTCTACAATATTTCTTTCAAATATTTCTACTAAATTTCAGTAGCGCCAAGCTGTGGCATATCCAGGATATCTGTAAAACGGATTCGAACAAGGGGTTTCGTTTAAATTTAACCCTTATCCAACTGTCTATTATTTTAAAGCCCAGCTACGGCGCAATCAGAATTTCTGTAAAGGGGATTCAAACATACAAAAAGTAGTTTCGTTTAACTAGAAGTACACAATTTCAACTCTTATCCTGCCGAATTTCAATTTTGACTGAACAGATATCCTATTTCTTCGAACAAATTAACAAGTCTGCCTCATTTTTTACATAAAAAGATATTTAGAAGGCAGACAGTGTATGCTGAGATCAGACTGCACAACTGTGCAGTCTGATCTTAGTCTACACTGTCTGCCAAAGCTTTGTTCACAACACAGTTTTCGTAAACCGTAATAGAAGGAATAAGCAGAATTCTGCCTGAAAATGAAATGAGTTGGCTCCGGGATAATGCGTTTGAATATTCAGAAACCCCTCTGGATCCTCTACTGCCAAGACACTTTGAGTAGGATTAATTATAATTTCGAAATAGAAGAGAGGAAAATATACCAAACCTTTTCTTAGACAATAAAACAGCAGAAGAACAGGAAATGTTTTAACAATCATAAATTGTACACCTGTTACATAACTCACTGTGACCTTATCTATGATTCCTGGCCCCACAAATCTGTTTTATTTAACATTACGTGATTTACATTGTTCACGAAAACATATTCTCGTATTCGATATAAAGTCATTCCGCGTTGCAAGCGCACTTCCGTGCAAAGGAGAATCATATTTTAAGCATTCTTATAAACGTTTTAAAATCAAATGATACCTCGTCTTACACACAAGTCCATGGTAAAACGAGATACCATTTCTTAAATATTTTGCTAATGTTGTTACCTTGCATACGGGGCAGACTTGCGTTCAATATGAAACATTCGGGAGACATGAGAAAGTGTAGGAAATGCATGCACTCACATTTGAAGCAGGGTGACAGTTTTAAAAAGGAAAAGAGGATGGTAAGGAGACTTTTATTTATCAAATTAAAATCCCTCGATGGCGAGACAGGATTAGTTCACTGAGTACCCACAGTGTTACGGTAAGAATTGGTGAAATGGTTGATCTAAAATCTAGAAAGTAGCTATGCAAGGTCCATAGTGCAATTGTAAGGAATTTCCCGAACGTCTACGATCTATTGTGTGTCTGTTATATAATTTACGATGATTTTATCTGTAATGTAACTTGCTGAAGATCTGCTTTATATCAAGGACTTCATACTTCATATGTATTTTTTCTTCAATTCTCTTGAAAAGATTCAACAAAAACATATTAAAAGACAACGCAAGTTTCTCGTCTGCGTGTATAACAACGGAAACTATGCACGTGGTACATGTAAGGGCTAAGGGCTAAGTTCATGCATCTTCTAAACGCATACCAGAAAGAAGAAGTCCATATATCAAATTGAAGCTTTATTTGAGCACAAGCAGTGTACGCCATACGGTACCATACAAAACATAGCCAAAAATGTTGTGAAAATGTTAATTTTGTTGAAATGTATATACTCAGAAAATAAAGTTAAGCGCCACTAAGTTTTTAAGTTAATAAAATTTCTATTGAAAATTTTAATAACTTATCTATGTTGTCAAACGGTTAGAACAACCTTGTAGCTATTGATTAAAACGTTTCGGATGCACGTGCATATTCAGCAAGTCTCGTGCAATGACTGTAAAGCCAGGGCTCGTGCAAAGTGGAAAATCAGCTTTTCTGTCAGAGATACTTACGTCTTGTAGCTCGTGCAATTGTTTACATTTCGATTTGAAACTCAGTCATGGCAAGGCGTAGATTGTCTACAAATGAAAGATGGCGAATAATTGGAATGCGAGATTCTGGATTGCCTTGTAGAGCCATTGCCAGACAGCTGGGGTATCACCACAGTGTCATAACACGTTTGGTACGAAAACACGCACAGACAAACGACGTTAAGGACCGTGTCAGATCTGGACGCCCTAGAGTAACGTCTATTCGAGAGGATAGAGCACTTTTGCGTCACGTCAGACGTCTGCCCTTCACCAGTGCGCCTGTACTAAGGGACAACTGGAATACACACAGACGGGTCTCTATTTCAACAGTGCGAAATCGACTTCGGATGGCTGGGTGTAAGGCACGAAGACCCCTCAAACGTCCAAAGTTACAACAGAGACACATCAATGAATGTCTAATATGGTGTAGAGAGAGGGCACATTGGAACTTGGCATCATGGCGTCGGATCCATTGGTCAGATGAGTGCAGGATGTCGTTGCATGTCACCGATGGCCGAATTCGTGTTTGGAGACAACCTAACGCCCGATTTGCACCAAAGTACGCCCAACCAACCTATCAGGGTGGCGGTGGCTCCGTTATGATATGGGGTTGTGTCTCCCTCGGCTGTAAACTGGACCTAGTGACAGTTCCAGGAACATTGACTGGCGATAAATACCGCGATAACATCCTTTTTCCTGTGGTAATTCCACATTTTGACAATCACCCTCTTCGAACAAGACCAGTGTACATGGATGATAACGCCAGACCCCACAGAGCAAGAGTCATGGCGGACGTAATCCAACGTGAAGCCATCACCACCATTCCATGGCTAGCTTGTAGTCCCGATCTTAACCCCATCGAGCACCTGTGGGACATTTTAGGGCGCCGTATACGTCGGAGAGAGCCTCCTGTACCAAATGTGGTTGAGTTAGAAGCAGCACTGCACCAGAAGTGGCAGCAAATCCCTCAGCACATCATCCAGAGGCTGATTTGTGGCACACCGAGGAGGATGCGCGCAGTGACCAATGCTCACGGATCTTACAAACGCTACTGACTAAGATGTGACTGGAATAAATCGCATTTGTGTTATCTGACTTCTAATTGCAAGTTGCGTGTCATAGACAACACCGTAAGTCGGCTTTGACAATAGTTTTTTCATGTTTTAAAAAAAGGTGAAAATACGTCATTTACATTTCAAGGTACAAAGTCAATCAAATTTATCACCACCCATGTATTGTTGTGAAATTGTTAAGTCAACATACCATTTTCAGCATTGGAACTCAATATTAACATCTCTGTTATTTTGAATTAATGCAGGCTCCCTGCCTTTAAAAATCTTCTGTCTAAAAACTGGTGGCGCTTAACTTCTTGTTCTGAGTATATATAAAACAACAACTTCGTGATGACTGGATTTAATTTGTATGTATATTTGAACAGGGGCCTCTTTCAAGAAAAACATCGTACGATTTATCTTATAAATATCGTACGATTATATTTAAGACGGTCGTATACGGCTTTCACAAAAATATCGTTGAAAATCGCAGACTATACGACCTCATAAGATTATCGTAAAGTTGATCTTTCACATCTGCACGTGCTGATCATATGATAAAAACTTCCGCGTTAGTGGGTAAATTGTCCGCTTTGTAAACTACCAAAAAGGGTAAATCAGCAAACTGACCGTGGAAAATCCATTTACTTGTATATTAATGCATATTTAACGAGGATTATTAAAACATAATTCGTCGAACTACACATTTCTCATCGAAATCTAAATATCTTTGTCATTATAATAGTGCAAGTGCTCATAATTGCATAGTTATTTTAGTTTACACTGTCGATTCAAGTCCATGAAAGTAATCCGACTGTCGCTCCGAATGTGGAGCATTGTAAAATGCACATGTTCTAGTTAATGATCATCTGCACTAAGTTTTCGGTGTATGACTTTATTATCATTATATTGTATTATCATTGTTGTTTGGTTGGTTGGTTGTTTTCTGGTGAAGTATAAGAATAAAACATTTTTAAAAGGGTAAGATGAAAAAATGTAAATGGCTCATCCATTTTTCTTGTATGTATTTGTTATGTAATTGTTCAAATCGTATAGTTCTGTGCCTATATGGAAGGTATTGAAACGAACTATAGAGGGGTAGTATCGAAATGAACTTTAGATGGATATTATATTCAATCGCTTTAGTTCAAAATCACCGATTACTCTAACTTCGGTTCTAGTACAATGCTCGTTGTCGTATCCGTGTTACTACAACAGTTACATGAAGCTTAGACATGTTTCATCAGGCTCAATGTCGCCGTTCAATTATTGTATCTGCTTGATTATTTGCTCACTTCATCTTTGACGAACAGAGAGAGAAAAAATATCGAGTGCGGCGATTTTGTTGTTTATGATGATGGTGATGATGATGATGTTGTTGTTGTTGTTAATAAGAAATCCTCCTATTTAGAATTGTATGGTTTTGACAAGAGGCTGTGGAATTTTCCTTTTAATTTATGTCATACTTGAAGCATGAAACACAGGAATCCATATTGCATAATGTGAGAGTAGTTTGTTTTTTTAAAAAAAGTAAGTAAAAACGTAAAAATCTTTTGATTTGGTATCTCCCACTTTCTGTGTCACAAGGAGGGATAGGCAAACGTTTTCAGTGATGATCACAAAAGGGTCGATTCTTACGGTAAATAAACAAATGAATACCACTATAAAAACATTCTGCGACAATCGTACGATTATTATCGCAGGGTAAAATCAAACATCGAAATGATGGTGCATCTGTTGTTTTCAATATATCTCGTTTATTACACTATATTGTACTTGGAAATTTGGCATGTGCATAGCTAAATAATTGTTCTAACATCCGCGAGAGCTTGAAAGGAATCCGAAAACATTCAAGGCTCATAGAGACAAAATCGTAAAATTTACGACTGGTCTGAAGTTGTCGTATATATTATCGTAGATTTCACGATACGACGCCTTTCTTGAAAGCCAAAAAGTTTCTTGAAAGCCAATTTTTATCGTACGATTGCGATACGACCAAATTTCAATCGTAGAACCTTTCTTGAAAGAGGCCCCAGAATACAGACTATAGTACAATGTGTATACTTATGGCTATTGAACGGGCAACCGTTATCCGTTTTCATCACTTCCGGCACACCAAACACAGATAAAACCTTATCTATCACCGAATTCACAGAATTAGCAGAAACTGATTTAATAATTTCCGCAACTGGATATCGCGAATATACATCTATTATCACCATCAGATATTCTCCTGTATCTAACGGATCACAGAAGTCGGCAATGAGCTTATGTCAGGGACCAGAAGGCATTTCAGACAATCTAAGCGGCTCCTTCGGCTTCGACTCCTTTTTATTTGCCTGACACGCCATGCATCCCTGAATCGCGTGTTCGATGTTAGCATTGCGATTAGGATACCATACCTTTCATTGTATAAAACGTTTGTTCGTGATGTTCCTTGATGCCCCTCGTGGCCTAATTTATTTGCTTTTGATTGTAACGACTTTGTCTTTTTTCAAAAGAACAGTGTCACAATGAACGGTTAGTTCGTCTTTAACATTTTTCAAAGAAAGTAATTCCTCCAAATTAATGTCATCGTTGACCTCAGGTGTCTCTTATTCGTACCATTTCCAAGATTTCGTGTATTCAATAGCTTTTAGTATTGTTTGATCATTGATTGACGCATTTTTTATTTCGTCCATAGTCATCGCATTTGGAACCGACTCCTCGCAAACAATTCCACATATTCCTCGGCAAGATTTCGAGTATCCTGATCGATTTTCAAAGGGTGACGTATGATGTAATCTGATGGATTGTCTTTTCCAGGCCTATATTCAATTTTTAGTTTGAACGATTGTAAAAGTAATCCCCAACGTTCAATGCGTAACGGCGTTTGTTTCTTTGTCCAAATAGTTGTCAATGGCTTATGATCGGTGACAACAGTAAAACATACTATAAGCGGTGCTAAAATCATCTATCAGAATCTGGTCAGTGCTTTATAATTTGTATGTATATTTGAACAGAATACAGACTATAGTATAATGTCCTCACCAAGTAATACTATAAACGCAGCTAAAAATATCTAGCGTTATCTGGCCTGTTCTTTATAATTTGTATGTATCTTTGAACAGAATACAGACCATAGTACAAGGTCAAGTAAAGCTATAAACGTTGCTGAAATTATCTATTTCTATCTGGTCAGTACCTTATTATTCTTCACGAACTAATCAGACACTTATAGAATTTTGTATTTTTTTCTAGCGATAAATATTTTAATTTACATTTTGAATGTTGTTGTTGATAGTACACTTTTTGTTGATTTTGGAGCGTTTTTTAATTGTCTGAGTGAGTGGTAGAAATAAATGAATGGATCGAAGATTGGGCGATTTCGAATGATTTTGATCGGAAAGAAAGTCAATGTCCAGATCTTCTTAACTGTAGAAAAAGGCATAATGAATAACTAGCGAAGTTGCTCATTCCATATACTTCAATAATAACAACTTCAGTTATATTAATTTTAGTTATTGATCCCTTTTAAATTTTGGTAAATATTATACAGTTATAGATTCAAATGCTGAGTTAGAGATAAGGGTAGATATTAACCCATGTCATGCTCAGTTAAAATCCTCTTTCAAAATTGCACTCATATCAAAGTACCAAAAGCACTGAAATCCAAGGGTGAAGGGCAATTTTTCTTGCCCTCATTGGTTGAAAGTTTATCAAATGAACAACTCTGCTTGAAAGAAGACAAACAGGTGATGTAGACTAAGATCAGACTGCACATAGGTGCAGGCAGATCTTTGTATATACCTCTTAGCAAGGCAGGAATATTCCGGGTTCAACATGACAAGGATCAACATATTCTTTAATGCTTTTCGGTGGTTTATCGAAAAATAACGGTAGATTATCACTTGATAATCTCACCGCAATAGCAGTGAAATTACCACAAGCTTATACCCTGCTTTTGTGCATTTCATTCTATCTGACGTTATATATGCGGGGTGAAGAAAGTGACGTCACAATGTACGTTGCATAGCAAGCACGTGCAAAATGACACGCTTTACGAAAATATGTCCTAGAAATGTCACATTTTGTTTCATTTTTGCATTAAAGAAATGGAATAATCGTTGGTTTTTCGAGTAGGATAGATTTATATATCATTTCGTGAACAACAAAAGCTATATTTCCATTCGTGGCTCCGCCACTCGTGAAAATATAGCTTTTGTTGTCCACTCAATGAAATATAAATCGATCTTACACTCAAACAAACGATTATCCTCTATTTCTTTAATGCTTTTCGGTGGATTATCTTGAAATAACCACAGATTATCATTTGTTAAACTCACAGCCTAACCAGTTGAAGTACATTGAAAATTAACACGCTTTCATTCATTTCTCCCTATCTGACGTTGTCTAAGCGGAACCAAATTAGTGACGTCATCTTACATTTGCGTGCAAAATGATGCGCTTTGTACTAAAATTCTAGCACCTTGTCTCATTTTTGCGTTAAAGAAATATAATAATCGCTTGTCTTTTGAGAAAGATCGATTGATATTTTATTTCGTGAACTACAAAAGCTATATGAATATAGCTTTTGTTGGTCATTTAATGAAATATAAATCGATCTTACATTTTGACAAACGATTATCCTCTATTTATTTACCCATGTACAATCCTTTGTTTTGACATTCTTTGACAAGAAACAGAACGATGTTCTGTCTGTAGACCTTGAGTTCTGTTCAAGAGGGAGAGAAATGATATCAGTTGAAAAAATTCCAAACAAAAAAAAAAAGGCAGTCGAAATACGTATTTTGTAAATGGAGTTGTTCGACCATTTCATGGATTCGATTTAGATTTACTGGTGTTCTATGTTTCGATTCAGTGCTACCTACGAGTTAAACCAATTACGTCAGGACAAAGGTTTTATATGGTCAAAATCTAAAATATTTCCGATATTGCCTTCTGTAACGATACACTATTGAAACTTAGACTAAGAATTGTAAAAGTAATGAATGCACGATCCTTCGAAACTTGAAATAAACAAAAGAGCTACGTTCCAACATTATAACTTACGAAACCGAGTGTATTGATTATTTGTCAATGACTATGATTTATTTCCCAGAATGCGGAGTTTGTTTTCGGGAAGATCATCGCATATATGTAACTTTTTTTGGTTGTTTGCTCTTACTTACTTGCATTCTGAAACCTCTCCGAATATTGACACATGTGAACCTTTCCTGGACCATTTGACCCCCTAATTAACTGTCTAACCTAAATGTTTATCTGGTATTTACAATCGTTTATTTTAAGAATGTTTTGTTTACAAGGTAATGAAATATAGGTTTCTATGATCTATGATGGATCTGTGTAAGAAGCTCGGTTCACCTATATCAGAAAATATTTTTACCAAATTGGCTTATTTTCAATGGTTGTTTGTGCAATTGTTTTATTATGTATTCTGCGTTATAATTCAACTGTCAGGGTGTGGCTTAGCCGAGACGTAATTTGGCGAGTTTATTTTTCAGTATTATGTGTTCTTTCAAAGGTTATATCGCAATTATCGTAAACGCGAGCAAATAACTGTACCCTTAAACCAAAAGGATTTACGTGCATACCGGAAAGTGAACATCGTTTGGTTACCAAAGCCTCGTAACTTCAGCTTAGACATGCTGAAGTTAAGAGGCTTTGGTAACCAAACTACGATTTAATGTCACACGCTTTCTAAGACGACTATTGTTGGATTTTTCGCGGTGAGCCGTGAAATCAACTTATTACCGTTAGATTATTGTGCCATTTGTTCGAAATAGATAAACCAGGTTAAAATAATATATTAAGAAAGATTAAAGTTTACCTTTTAAACCAACGTTATTGTTTGTCTTACAACATAAGGTTCACCCAAACATGTAGTTTCACAATTTCAGTGAAGGGACCAGGTTAAATTCCTATCGTTTGATTTTGATTTATATCCGATTTACCTATGGTCATGGACTCGGCGCCTACGTCATGGCTCAGCTTTGAAAATACACCTATATCTATAGAAATAAGTGATTGTAAATAAAAATTGATTTACCTCAACCTTAAATGCAATGACTCGTTACTTAGGCTCCGCCCTGCCAAGGCAATAATCATGGATTATGTGACATTATAACCAACCGAATTCTTTTCTAGGATAATGGTTCATCGAATTATATTTTCTCGTCTCTTCTAACGCTTATTCATTTCAAACATTCATGCCGAACAATTGACTGTTTTCCTTATGTAAGAGGACTTATAAACCATTTCCTGTTTTACAAAATTTTAGACCTGTCCGAATTCAAAGGTTTTGTAAACCATATGTTAATGTGGATTTAAATTGAAAAAAAAGACAAAAAACATTCAGTAGGGTAGAAAATAGTGTGGAAAAAGAAGAAATTGCTTGTCAGAAACAATTTCTTCTTTTTTTCATAATGTTTTCTCAATCATAAATTCATAGGCACGTAAAAAGCAGGAATTAAACAGCAAAGGTTTAAAGTGCATAAGCAGACTGTAGTAATTGAACACACGGTGTGCTGAAAGAGAGCAATCGATTCGAATGAATATATGGAACGTTTTTAAAGATTTTGAAGTATTCGAATGACTGGTCGAATGGTAGAATGCAATGAATTGAGAGCTGAGCGAGCGATTTAAAATGTTTTAAATTGGGATTATGATCAATTTCACCATTTTTAACTTTACATAATGCTCGTTTTAATGAGACGGTAGTCGTAAGCGTTTCATTATCCTACAAAACAAGACAGTTCACTGAACAGATTTATTATTATTTTACGAGGAAAACATTTGGAAGTGCTCTAAATTAGCCGGATAGTGTACCGGAACAGGTTCTTGACCATGATTTGCCTAACAAAAACTTCTTATAGAGTAATGAAAACGATTTATTATCACAAAAATGAACCTTCGCTTTCAGGGAATATTATTTTTTTGGTAGGAAAATTTATAATGGAAAGCTTTGCAGACCTATAATTTGGTCATTTCCGGGGAATTACCGCTGAAAAGCTGATTTCAAATTTCTGAGAGTTTAAATGAATTATTTCAAATTTTTTGCAGTTATACAGTTGATTAACAGTACATATTGATTTTATATATGTGACCCGTCACACGAAAATGGACCATCTGGGAACTCCGTCAAATAAAATTTTTGAAAAAGAGATTGGCTCTAGAATAGGTCAGTCATAGGTCCCATTTTAAAAATTCTTTCACGAAAAGGTAGATTGATTATTCTAGATTCAGAAATTAGTTAAGTGCGAAAAGTATCGACCCTAGTCAGTCTGCGCAATCCGCGCAGTCTGACAAGGGTCGACACTTTACGCACTTCCCAGATGGTCCCTTTTCGCGTGACAGGTCGCATATGTTTATATTTGTCATTGCCAACCGCAATTAATATCTATTTGAAAGAATATTAAGAAACATTTAAGGGATGAAAAGACATTTCTGGGGGTAGGGGTGGGGGTGGGGGTGTATGATACTAAAAACCTTATCACATTATATGAATAGCTAAACATATTGTCTTGAATTCAAGCTTCATAATCCTATGATGTAGCCAACCATACCCCTCCCCCCCCCCCCCCCCCCCGAACCCCCATATTTTCTAATCTTAAAAACTGATACCGTCAATTTTGAAATTTTTAGTCAATCACAATACAAGAACCTTGACAGATATTGCTGAATTTAAATTATTTAGGAAAACGTCATATACACTCTTGATATGTTCTGGATACTCTTTTTTTCTCATTCAAACATTAAAAAGTAGTTTTTTGGTTTGATAAACCCTGATACATTATTTCTAAAAAATATACATTGTGTATAACAATCCGGTACTTCGCGATGTTGACGGTTCTATTTCTTTTTAGCTCACATAAACACGAAGTGCCAAAGCTGAGCTGTTTAGTTCGTCCAATGTCTGGCCTCAGTGTGCGTCGTCCACAATTTCATAAAAGATATTCTCCTCATGAACCGGTTGGTAAATCTTGATGAAACTCGACAGGAATATTCCTTGTGTTGTCTGATTGCCACGGAAACTGAAAAGGGGAAATGTGATAAACTTTATAAATCTTCTTCTCTGAAACCAGAAGGCTGGCTGCCAACATATCTTTTATGATATGTGAAATATGATAAACACGTATTTCACTTATATCATACAATATTCAAAGGCGATGTCACGCTGTCATAGGTGGCCATGCCAGTCAAGGAGTTCCCGGTTCGATCCTCGATTTCGGCACATATCCTTATTGTCATTTGTATTCTACCAATAGGGTGATATGATTTGTAAACCTAAGTTGGGCGAGAGCTTGACTCCCCGAAAGGAAGTACTGTTGAGAGAAATACCATAAATCTATAGTTTGATACTCCAGTGAAAAACTGCTAAAAGCGAAAAGACAAACATTAAGATTCTCAAGATATATTCGAATCAACTTTGTTACTCGTTATCAGTACATGTATGATGGTTGAAATGGACAGGCATGTCATTCAGTTTTGAACATCGTAAAAATGAAATACCTCGATCAAAACCATTCCAAATCTCTCGCCCAACTCTACAAACATTCATTCCAAATCAAAAGAAATGCTTCGAATCGTTCAAAATGGTTAACATTTTAACTGTACAATTTTATTTTGCCGGTATTGATTTTTAAGCGTCTGTATTGTGCGTGAAGACACTAAACAGTAAAAAGTACGTAAATCTTATTAAAGGGAGGTAAAAATATCCTCCAGTGGACAAAATTATCGATATTATTTATTCCCCCCTCCATTTATCTAATTTAAAACTCGTTCCTTACACTCATACAATATCATTCCGAAATCATTCAAATTCATGCAATTGTTAATTTACTTCGACGACAAAATCGAGATCAAATGCAAAGGTGATTCTCGTACAATTTACCATTGTTGAAGGGATTTACATGACTTTTGAATAACCTAGGCCGAATACAGAGAATCAGAGAAAATTGTAAAGCAAATCATCTACGTATTTAAGCATTTAATTATAACATTTTTTATGAGAAAGGTTATATTGACCTTACTTTATCATTCTGGCATTGATTTCCTGGGTGGGATTTATTAAAAGTTTAGTTTTCTGAAAACCACGCGAAAAAAGATGGGGTTTTGGCTATTCCAGAGAGACGTCGCAGCGAACTGGGGGTATATCTATCATAATGTAATTTGACATTATTTTGAAGCGTAAAATTGGAGAAAAACGAACGCGTTTCATTTGAAACAACCAAATACCATATTCTGAATTATATCAAAAGAGGTGATTAAAAATGTAACTACCATGTTCAGCGGAGTATCAAATATTTTCAGGGTGTAGAATCTCTGTAATTACGAAACAAAACCAATTCTATATAAACAAAAGATTTGAATTTCCTACAAACTAAAAAGGGCATATAAAAAAGATAAAAGACTTGGTATTGTTGGTCTTGCTTTACTATAAACTCGTCAAAATCAAGGAAAATTTATTAATCAACTTATTCTGTTTAGTTTTTCATTTTTTATGCTCCCCGAAGGGAGAGCATATAGCCACCGCTTTGTCTGTCCATCCGTCCGTTCGTCCGTAATTCCGTCCGTCCGTCCGTCCCCACCTATTTCTCCATGACCCTTGGGCCAAATCAAATGAAACTTACCATGTGAACTCTTTATGATATAGTGATGATGCATCTGTGACGGTTTTTGGATTTGAGGCCTCGTCACGGGAAAAGGGGACTTAGGGTAAAAAATAGCTTTTTCCAAATTTCTCCTAGTCTTACTGTCAGAATTTAGTGAAATTTCATATTTGAGTAGCAAATCAGATGCCCTTTACTATAAACAATTTGAAATTAACGTAAAAAAATATATCATCGAAAAAGGGGGCTAAATGTTTGTTACCTTTACGTTAGCATGTAAAAAAGTTATTCCATCCGTCGTTCCGTCCCCACCTATTTCTCCATAACCCTTTGGCCAAATCAAATGAAACTTACCATGTGAACTTCCTATGATATAGTGTTGATGCATCTGTGACCGTTTTTGGATTTGAGGCCTCGTCACGGGAAAAGGGGACTTAGGGTAAAAAAACAGTTTTCCCCAAATTTTCCTAGTCTAACAGTCAGAATTTAGTGGAATTTCATATTTGAGTAGCAAATCTGATGCCCTTTACTATAAACGATTTGAAATTAACGTAAAAAAATATATCATGGAAAAAGGGGGCTAAATGTTTGTTACCTTTATGCTAGCGCGTAAAATACAGTTATTCTTTCATTTCTCCTAGTCTTATGCTCAAAATTTGATGAAATTTCATATTTCAGTAGCAAATAAGATGCCCTTTACCATAAACTATTTGAAATTTGTGTCTTAAAATATGTCATGCAAAAAGGGGGTTTAATGTTTGTTACCTTTATGTTTGCTGTATAAGATAACACCTTATTTGAGTACTTGCAATCTGACCACAGAGCATATCTCCTAAAGTATAATAGCTATCAACTTGAAACTTTATGGGTGGATAGATCTTATAGAGGAGAAGTGCTATGCACAAGAACAACAACTCTTGCTTGCATAATTTTGGAGTTATTGCCCTTTGTTATTTTTGATACTTAGATTATGTCTGGAGCATATCTCCTAAAGTATAATAGCTATCAACATGAAACTTCATGGGTGGATAGATCTCATAGAGGAGAAGTGCAGTGTACAAGAACTGCAACTCTTGCTTGCATAATTTTGGAGTTATTGCCCTTTGTTATTTTTGCTACCTAGATTTTGTCTAGAGCATATCTTCTGGAGTATAATAGGTATTAACTTGAATCTTTATGGGTGGATAGATCTCATGGAGAAGAAGTGCAATACACCTGAACTACAACTCTTGCTTGCATAATTTTGGAGTTATTGCCCTTTGTTATTTTTATTACTTAGATTTTATAGGAGGCAAATCTTTGACAGTACAAAAGAATCTTTTATCTATTAGGCTTTCTTGGCGGGGGATGTCCATGTCCAACATGGCTCTTGTTTTTGTGACAATGCCTTATTCGGGGAGCATAATCCGTCTCTGACGGCTCTTGTTTCAGTAATTTCGAAATAATCGTTAAAATGCGAAACACGCAACGTAAAATGTCATTAAAATGAGAAAGCATGACATTTTTTCAGACTTTTTAAGCTTTCTCGTATTTAGCGTTTAATTCCCAAAATATAGATAGTTACATATTTTTGAAAATAATGGACTGACCATTTTTTCTAGTTTATTTTTTATTAAATTTAATCGACATTTAATAAGATTTTGGTAACGCCTCGCAAAAATGGTGCGCAAAAAATGACGTAATTTCAAAAAGCGTTACATTTTTTCAGACTTTTTCACGCAACAATTCTGTATTTAAGTTGGAAACAAAAATAACCCAAATTCAAACTGAAGAAATAAAAATCTGACCGTTTTTCTGTAATGTGTTTAGATTTGACAATTCCCTTTGTTTTGTATGGTTATTTTTTCGTTGAAATTTTTAGTCTTCATTTTTGCTTGATTTTTAGCAGCGTTACACTTTCCGCTATTTTTTTACGTGAAGAGATTTCGGAAAATTTTATCTGAGACTTTCAAAATTCACTCTGCATAAGGACTAGTATTCTAGGTATTTGTGTGTAAAATGTCAGGATGATAAAGAGCGTATCCGCAATTTTAAGGCATTTTGAACATGTATTGAAAGAGAAGCATGTCACGCGTTGCAAGCGCTTTTTTGGCGATTTTTTTTTAAATGATAAACTGGATAATATTTTTCCATCACAGCCATGGGTATCAGAATTTAATGTCTATAAGATAGAGCTATTCAAACGCTTTAAAATGATGTACAATAATTTGCTGTTTTAGCCTATACAGCGTTTTTATTTTAGAATTAAATAAAAATATGACTGATTTTCATAAAATAACCCCCGTTACTGCGGCGTCTCAAAGCATGAGGATCTATTAGAATCTTTACGGTTATAATGATGTAAAATAATTGTTCATACATCATGTAGCGCTTATTTCATAATAAGAATTGACGTACTTAGACTTTTTTCTTCAGATTTTCTGGATAGTTAAGTGGCATTTAGGTCAAACCGACTTCTACCCTTCGGGTAATTATTTTGTAAATAAATCACTCACTTCGAGATTTTTTGACATTTTCCATTTTTCTTAGGAAAAACGCTGTGTGGTCAAATTTTTGTTTAACACATACTGTTAAAACAGTTTTGACGTTATAGAAAGAATTGTAAACTCTCAAAGATTGTATCATAATAAATTGATGTTTGATTATATAACCAGAGATCTTACAAAAGACGATTTTTTATAGGAAATTGATCATGCTTTTCGAATCAGAAAGGAATCATCACTTTAGATACGAAATGGGAGAGTTGTGGTAGTGCTGAAGTAGAAAATAGCAGGAATCGATTGTTAGGTGTACCAGTCGCCTAGATATGATGGAAAACTAATTGAAAGCGGTGTTCAACTCCATTCAGTTAAAAAAATGGAGACACATTCGAAGATAATGTCTAGAAAAAACCGACTTAAAGCGTATTTATTATCCATGATTAATGCCCTGGCGGGGCGGAGTCGAAGTAACGGGTCGTTGCACTTAAGGTTAAGGGAAATCAGCTTTTGTCTAAAATAACCTGTTTCGACATAAATAACTCGAGGCCATAAATCGTAGATTGGTAATCAAATCCTCGTAACTTCAGCTTAACCAAGCTGAAGTTACGAGACCTTGGTAACCAAACGATGAAATGTGTTCACTCTCTCAAAGCACGTGATTCCTCAGGTTTTAGGATACAGTTATTTGCACGCGTTAACGATAATTACCGACTAAAATTTGAAAGAACCCAAACTTTTGAAAAGTATACTCGCCTAATTACGTCACGGTTAAGCCCCGCCTTGCCAGTTCATTAATTACGCAGAATACTCCTTAAAAAGTAATACATATGTACACCTTTTAAAAGTAATACTACACTGAAACGAACTTCTAAACGGTCACTTGGTTTTTGCTGAAAAAATAATATTTTCTTTGGTATCTGAAATGGGAAGTTGGTGAAATCTCTTAAAAAAATCATCAATTGAGAATCTTTCATCAACATCGACTTGAAAGAATGCGAGGAAAGAATCGAATTTGGCGGGAATTCAAGGGTACCCCTGATTTCAAAATTAACATTGGTGGGTGGGGTAATTTTAGCATTTTATCCTTTTGTGAGAAACAAAAGAGTCTGAATGTTATTTTCTTCAGTGATTTCGTATCTGACACACAATGGCCATCGATATTTGTCATGTATAGGATTAATCGCCGAGTAATTCTAAGACCGAAAATTTGAAATTCTTCGAAAATGTGTAACTTTTGTGAATTTCGTAATGGAGGGTTCTTGTGTTTGATCGTTTGCTACAGACACCAAGGACAAAAATTCTAATCCATCTTTCTTTGAGAATACGCCAAATTGAACGGCCTTTTATTTGGAAATAAAAGATACTTTATTTAATCACTATAGATATGTCAAAGTGTGGAAAATGCAAGGTGGCCGTTTAGAAGTTCGTTTCAGTGTAGATATGCCAGTGATTACCCCAAAATTCTGTTTCACAAACCAAAATATGTTTTATCTTAAAATTTCTAAAATTCTACAGTATTTGTGCATCACTTTTGAAATCACTCATTTGGATACTTTGGCGATCTTGTCCTTGATGTTTGATAAATATATTTATAAATATTATTCACAGGCGATTGTATTATCAATAAGATAACATCGTCCAATTTACGTCTTGTAGGTTTTTTTTATAAGACATAAATATGACACAATCGCATGTGATTTTATTCTATGAAATTTAAAGACTTGATGGATTTTTTTATTTGGACACCGGTTTAGATAGCCCTAGGTTTAGCATCAGCGGCGATATTGAAAAAAGATGTTCTTCACTTGTCCTAGGACAAGTAAATTGTTAGTCTATTTGTCCAAGATCAAAATGAACTTGTCCGTAGAAAAAGTGATCATTTATCATTCAAAGATTTACTCATGTTTTTACTTGTCCACGTACAAGAACAGTAAAACTTGTTTTAAACGACCACGAATGGGTCCACCGAAACGCGGTCGTTAAAGAAAATGGTCGCTTAGTACACGTTGTGTTACCAAATCAGACACATTATTTTGATTGAATGTCTATGCTTTTTGGCATTTCTCGATCATCCTATGTTGTTTAAACTCAAAAGAATCGTCTCAATGAGACGATTGTAATGTGTTTTATCAACATAAGATTCATTTACAAAGATTTTTTAAGACCAATAATATCTACTTTATAAGATATTCTGATTTTAAGAATGGGATTTTGAAAACGGTCCCTTAATTAACATGGTCGCTTTATAGATAAGACGTGGTCGCTTGAGCAAGGTCGACTGTAATCTAGAAAATGTACTTGTCCAGAAAAGCACATATCTGACAAGACAGACAAGGGACTTCCACACCCCTGGCATCAGCATTTTAAGGTAGTGGACCTGTAATAGTTTTGCAACATCTCATAAGTATTGAACTTTAACAGTGTTAACCGAGGTTTCCAAATGATTTTCATTTGGAAACCTCGGTTAACATTGTGAAAGAATATGTTGTCCGAAATGTTGCGGAACTGTTACGGGTCCGCTACCTTAAGTAGGCCCGAGCATCTATCTTTCCCTACATCTATAAATTCAATTTATTCGATACTAAAAAGTTTTGTTAATCTTATCATGACTACTTAGTCATGTTGATACTTTGAAAGGAATCTCGTATTAATAGCGATTCTCCAGCAGTTTAAACATAGTAATCTTGAAAAGTGAATTATTTTAATGGGTTTATCGTCAATAAAGATAGGCTTAACTCGATTAGATTTGACACAAAATGTGTGAATTTTGATGATAGCTTAGCTTAATCATTTTTTTCAACTTGTTGTTTTATTTGGCACTAAAATAATACTAAAAAAAAATAATGATAATAATTATAATAACTTGATAAAACGTTGTATTTTCCCAGAAATGGACCAAAGAATTGTGTATGACAGATTCTGATGGGGACGGTCGGACAAACGGAGAAGAACTCGGGGATCCAGGCTGCAAATGGAGCAAAGGAAACACGCCAAGCAGAACAACCGGGCTTTCACACCCAGGTATAACATATCTCATTGAAACCCAACGTGAATCAAGGTTCATGCCATCTATCAAGTTAAAAATAGGCAAATGTAACAAAAATACTTAGAAAACCCTATTCAAGATATATTGCCCATAAATTGCATGTATACCGTGGCTTTCAATGATATGACTTTGAATTCCAAGGGCATCTGACGAGAAAGAAGAATATTTTAGAATAATTCTATGAAATAAGGAATCGAATCGCCGTCTGTCATTTTCTGTGGGCTTCTGTGGACTGTATTTTCTAGGTTTTCGTCGCTCACTGACGATGTGCAATGATCATCATGTCGATTTAACTCTGAAAACCTTATCTACAAATAGATTAAAGCTGTAGTTACGATGTTCTTATTTTTCAAAGCTCAAGATCAGCAAATAAGGACTTATATGGATTTCTACGCGACCCAAACAATATTTAGAGACGAAGAGAGTATTTGTTGATTTCATACAGGTGTGAAACTAAAAACCTTATCACACTGTATGAATACGCCAAGCAGATTCATACATGAGTGTGATTAGGTTTTCTAGTCTCATTCCTCTATGAAATCAACAAAATATTATCTTCATTTCTTACAATTTAATATCATTAAGCAAAAATGTTAAGATTTCTCAACATTAAAGCAGTTTTCCCTTGAGACTACTTTTTCGGAAGCTTACAAAATAGCTGCGTAATCAAAATTTATTTTATCGAGAAATAAAAGCAATTTCTCGACTTATCAGAATGCGCGAAATTTGATAGTATCGACTAGAATTTCCTTATACGATCGTAAAATACTCACCTTTCACATAAATCATAATAAATCTAAATGCACTTTCTTTTTGCGTAAATATATATTTGATTAATAACTGTATAATCTCTAGAACTGAATATATTCGAAGATTTATATCTAGCTGGATATTAAACAACAGAGCTATGAACTATTATTAGATGCAATCGATGAATGTAAAAAATCCTAGTGGAAGATACAATAAAAATTGATAAGTTGCAATAGACAGTTAAAAGTTGCAATAAAAACGGATTTCCTATCTTAATTGACTCGCAAAATCTTGTTAAATTCCTAGCGTGAGGTAAAAATAAATTTTAAATTGGTTATTATCGCAAAATGGACAGACATTTCTAACATAGATAAAGCCACATACCGAAATTTAAGATTTTATTCCATTTCCGACTGCTCATTAAATCCCTATCCCATTCTCACCCGAGATACACACAATTCTTTTTTTTTCTTTTTAATTTTTAAATTATTTAAATTTGGTGTTGAATATTTTTTATATTGCTATGATGTTATTAAACTAGTTGAATACCTATGCAAATGGACCCAGGGCGAACAGCATTGCTATTTTGCGAAAATTGCATTTTGCATATATTGTGACGTCAGTTTTAAACGGCGTTATAAGTTACGCGGGAAACTTAAATATCAATTTTCAAGAATTTTGACGATTTTCGCAAAAATTCGGTCATATTATAAATAGAATATAAAATTTACGCTAATAAAATACAGAGGCCCAGTCTCGTTTTTTAAATATGTTTATTGATTACTCGTTTAACCCATTCCTGTTTTACAAAATTTTAGACCTGTCCAAATTCAAAGGTTTTGCAGACAAAAATTAAAAGCGGATTTAATTTGAAAAATAACCATTTAGTAGAGTAGAAAATAGTGTGGAAAAAGAAGAATTTCTCAATTATAAAATCACGGGCACGTAAAAAGCAGGGATTAAACAGCAAAGGGTTAATAAACTCGGTATTCCATGACCACTATATCAATACCCTCTATCTATTCGAAGTCCGTCTGTAAGATTGTCTGAAATCCCGCTCACAGTTTCTTTAATAATCTTCTCTTTTGAAATCAGCTGTCCAAGCTGAAACTAAACAGCGTTGCCCCTCAGATCGACGCATACAAAAGTTGTCAAAGGAATTTAATTGTGTCAAAAACTCTTGTTACCATGTTAAGAGAATTGTTAAAAAATATTTGTATATAGGAGAGCGTTAATATTTTCAGAGTTTCGAAAAACGGTTTCACGCCCAAATGCGAAGCACAAGGGCCCCATAGCACCAAAGAAACAATACCAAAATGTAAGGACACCCCTAAATCAATCCCTTTGTCAGTATAACTCGAATACGTTATTGTGACATGTTATTCCAATGTATTTATAAACAATCGACGAGTCAAAGTAGCGAATTCTACCTATATTGCTTCAAACTTTCCCATTAATGGTTTACTTAGTTCACTTCATATAAGAATAACATATTGAGATGGCTGCCAGTTTTATTGATGCTTTGTCAGATAAAGATAGAAGCATTAGGTATTTTTAAATTGTTAATCGAAATACCTAGTTGTAGTAGACTGGAGGTAAAGTGTGGCGTGAATAATGCATTTTGAGATAGACCGACAAACTGACAGAAGAAGAGATAGAGAAAATGATAGATTAAATAATGAACGTGTCATTTTGTGTAATATATCAAAATCTAATGAAGAAACACACTTTTTTCATTATATATTTTTGTAGTTCATCTGTTATGTTACCATCTGGGTAGTGCGTAAAGTGTCGATCCTTGTCAGACTGCGCGGACTGCACAGACTGACCTGGGTCGAAACTCTTCGGTTTTTGCTCATTTTCTGGATCTAGAATAATCATTCTACCATTCTGTGAAAGAATTTTCGAAATGCGACCCCTTGTGGGCCTGTGCTAGAACTTATCTCTTTTTCAAATATTATTTTACAGAATTCCCAGATGTTTCCTTTCCGCGTGACGCGTCAATTGGTTAAATTAACTTGGTTAAGTTATCTTGGTTATCGATCATTGGCCTATGAAATATCTTTCTTTTACAGCAACTGGAAATCGAAATATTGCATACAATGCATGACATTAAAAGTCGGACACACATTATGTATAGGATAGAAAACGAGAGTCGTGGTATATGGGAAATAGACACGAGCTTTAGCGAGTGTCTATTTCCCATATACCGCGGCACGAGATTTTCTATCTGACTTAGACCTCGCTTTTCTAACATTGTCTGGTTTTTTTTTACAAAACCTCTTAACAATGAAAAAAGGATAAAACTCGCTGTAGTATTTCTGTTACTATGTGTAATTACGCTGAAAATACTTATAAATCTATTTTGCAGATCTTTTGCAATTTTGCCACTGTAGAAAGTCTTTTTGAAAGAGCGCTCATGTAGAATGTTCGTTATCTTTTTGAAATGACTCTGCACGCAAAACCTGTCGAGATTCACGTGCACGACACAATACCATCCTATATCTGTAATTACAACGCACGAAGTTGTATCTTTGATATATACTTTTGAAATACTGTTCTCTGATTGGCCAATTAGCTTAAAGCGTGGTCTAATGAATCATTCAGTTTGGATCGGATGTCCAAAACTTAAATTGGTTTGATATCTAAAACTAGAATTTATTACATTGTTTGAAAATCTAGAATTTAAGAATTTGATTGAATATCTGGAATGAATATGGGAGATATATTTATAATCTTAAACTATTAGTATAGGATAGAAAACGAGTGCCGTGGTATATGGGAAATAGACACGAGCGACAGCGAGTGTCTATTTCCCATATACCGCGACACGAGATTTTCTATCTGACTTAGACCACGCTTTTCTATCATTGACTGTATTTTTAACCCAAACCTCTGTACAATAAAAAAAGAGTAAAGCTCGCTTTGATATTACTGTAAAAACGTGCAATAATGCTGAAGTAACTTATGAATCTATTTCCGATACTCTTTGCAGACCTTTTGTATTTTTTGAAACTGTAAAAAGTCTTTTGGAAACAGGCGCTCATATAAGAAACACGACATATTTTTGCAATGACGCAGCACACAAACATGTCGCGATTCTCGTGCACGTTATACTATACCATCGTATATCTGTAAATACAAGGCTAGGAGTTGTATCTGTGATTTATACGTTTGAAATACTGTTCTCTGATTGGCCAATTCGCTTCAAGAGTGGTCTAATTAAGGATATTGTTTGGACATCAAAAACTACAATAGAAGAAATTGGAAAGATCAAAATTAAGATGCATCAAGGGTCGTGAAAGATTACTAGATTGAAGCATGTAGTAATTTATCCATTTAAATATTCGTTGCTTATCCCCTTTTTTCAGATTGCTACAATCATTTTTTCATTTACAGGTATTTGCGAACCTATTGACTCACAAAATTGTGTTGAAAAGAATACGAAGTTTGGTTCCCATCTTGAATGTACAGATTTTTCAAAGACCTGCAGCGCAATAACGGAACCAGGTACGCAATCGTTTGACCCTCAATAGATTAGAGCACGATTGTTTCCAAGTATCCGTGTATTCGACCACTTGCCTTAAGAAAAGTACATGTTGCGAATCTTAAGGTAGTGGACCGTAACAGTTCCGCCAAATTTCGAAAGTCATGTTATAAAAAATGTTAACCAAGGTTTCCTAATGATTTCATTAGGAAACCTCGATTAACATTGCAAAAGATCAGAAGTTCCGAAATACTGCGTAACTAAAACGTGTCCACTACCTTAACTTGACAACTTTCATTATTAGAAGTGGAGCTCTTATGTTTTGAATGTAAATCACATTTTCAAAGAGCTAACGTAGTCCGGCCCGTTCACTTGTGCAGTGTAGCCTTCAACCCTGGATCTGAGATTTTTTCCTCCAAATCCAGCAGATAAGATGTACAGTTAAAACGACAAACTGCCCAGCATGTTTCTGATTTATAATGTCTTGATTACCCAAAGCACTGGCAGCAGACCCCTGGATTGTTTATTTGTTCTGGGTCAATGGACATTCTGATAAATTTCAACTGAATATTTCTTTTTCTTCAATTCATACTGTAAGAACCGGTTTAAATGAATTTCTTCCCAAGACAGTATTTAAAATGACAATTGCTTGATAAGTTATCTAAATCCTGAAAAATTTGTTTCTTTTGTAAAAAATAACGATTAAAATTATAACAACAATAGTAAAAGAGAAATAGAAATTGAAATGTACATCTTCTTAAAATGTTATTATTTTGTAATTTTTGAAAATGAAATAGACATATCTTTATACATGTACTAAGTTTTGCATATCTTTTTGAATACTTTACGCATATCTTACTAAGACCTTATGATTGAGATGGTGTGTGCATGGCTTACCTGTGGACATAAGTAAATTGCATTTATAAACAGAAAGGCTTGTTTTATTGATAATAAATCATTATATTATATCTTGATTGATATCGAAAACTACTTATCCCTGTGTTGTGGAATCCTGAATTTTATCTGTAAAACGTGTTCCTCTCAAACCACAAAGAAATGTCATGCTCATGTTATCAATCCATCACCATAAGAGCATTTTTTCATTTGAAGACGGGTGTGGAATTCCCTTACCCGACTTGTCCGACACAGCCTCTTTTCCCCTTGTGGGCAAGTACATTTTTCTAGGCCACTTGTCCGTGGACAACTAAATACCAGAGCAAATCTTTAAACAGTACTCAAAAGATCTAGGAGAAAAAACATAGTGTTAGCATCAAATGATAGGAAGTATTGTTTTTAATGAAGAAAATGCTGGGTTACAGCATTTTCTTCATTAAAAGCAATGTTTTCTCAATATTTATTTTTTTTGCAGACAAGTTCATTTTCATCCCGGACATGTAGAAAATCGAGTCTTACTTGTCCATGGACAAGTTGAGAAAATTCGTATTTCACAGACCTGGTAAAGAAATATTAAGAATGACAAATCAGTTACATTCTTGCTTAGAAATCATAAGAGTGGCAAATAGTTTTTTCTAGGCCACGGACAAGTGGACAACTAAATACCAGAGCAAATCTTGGAACAGTACTCAAAAGATCAAGGAGAAAAATAAAACATCCTAGTGTTTGTATCAAAGGATAGGAAATATTGTTTTTAATGAAGAAAATGCTGGGTTACAGCATTTTCTTCATTAAAAACAATGTTTTCTCAACACTTATTGTTTTTTGCTGACAAGTTCATTTTCACCCTGGACAAGTAGAAATTTGACTTTTACTTGTTCATGGACAAGTTGAGAAAATTCATATTTCCACAGCCCTGGTAAAGAAATACTAAGAATGACAAATCAGTTACGGTCTTGATTAGAAATCATAAGAATGGCAAATCGGTTAAGTATGGAAATAATAAAAAAAAACCAAAAACATCCTCTTCCTCTCCATGCTTAATACCTTGGGTATTTTTTTCATTCTGGGCTTTCAGCATATGTTTGCATGCTTTTCTTTCATCAGAAATAAATTAATTTTTTCTAAGTATGATACGGTCAGATTTTTTATGTTTACAAAATAAATAGTATTTCAATCAAATTCGACAAAAGGATATTGATAGTCCAATATTGCTCATGCGACTTTAAATTACCTATGCCTAAATTTGATCTGAAAGAGAAAGGGGTTATAGGAGAAATTTGAAAGATTTATGCTTTGTTATTTAGAAAGAGAAGATTGTTGGTGCATCCTTCTCAATTTTATATCCGGGATATGATACTTTTGAGAGAAGATTTTCAAGCATTTTGTTCTTTTATTGTTTCTGTGTAAAATCTAGGATCCCGTAGCATAGGAAGTTCAAGTTCATTAAGGTTGGGGCAACAATTTGAATTTTTTTTAAGGTGCGTCATCCTACATCCACAAATTCTCTAAACATCTCCTCCTAGCCAAGTAGGCTAACCCGATGAAACTTGGCTAGATCATTCCTTGATTAAAGATTGATTGATTGAATGGAGTTTTAAGCCGCTTTCAACATTTTTCAGTTATATTGCGGCGGCTGGAGCACCCAACAATGGATTCCTGGTATTTCTCTCACCAGTACAACCATCACATCCTTTCCTAGCATCCAGCTGCTATCTCACATATGTCTACGATTATCAACCCATTGGTGAGAGACACGTAGTCAGAAAGAATGAGTGCCACCGTCGGGGTTCGAACCCGGGACCTTTAAATTAACAGTTCGACGCGCTACCAACTGCGCTATGACAGCGGCTCAAATTATCATAAAGAAATATATATAAATAAAATCGAGCCCAAACTCCAGTTGACACGGCAACTTAAAGGGAAAAATATGAAAATCTTCAAAGATCTTCTTCCCTGAAACCAGGAGGAAGACAGCTTTCATAATTGAAACTAGTATATAGCCTCATCTAGTGGACCTTTTCCAAGTTTGGTCATATCATGCACCTGGAATCAATCTTATTTTGGCTCCACCCTGGCACTCTTATATTACCGGTACATAGAAAGAAATAAGAATAAAAAGTCTTAATAAAAATTAAATTCTCTGAAACCAGAAGACAGACATCTTTATTTTATGGTATGCAATTTCATCTTGTTGACCGCTTTCAAATATTTCATATCAAGCTGCATATCTTTAAACACATGAACTGACACTGAAACATTTTAGAAAAAATCCAAATAGGGTTTTGAATTAAACAATAAATATAGTTAAATGATTTAAATAATTATATCTATATATAACTGTATTTGTGTCTAAAAACTATATCCTGAAGAGATATAAAGTAAATTAAAGAACACCGCCTATGGGTGCCTACGCTCGGCTGTTGACTGCTATATGATGAAAAAATCTAAGTCAAAAGAGGGGCATAATTTGCACGAAATGCATAGATTCTCTCCCACCCTCGCTCTTTCTCTCTCGCTCTTTCTCTCTCGCTCTTTCTCTCTCTCTCTCTCTCTCTCTCTCTCTCTCTCTCTCTCTATCTCTCTCTCGCTCGCTCTCTCTCTCTCTCACTCACTCACTCACTCTGTTTGTCTATGCTCGCGTGTGTGTGTGTGAGAAATGATTTGGAAAAAATGTATGAAATAATATATGTAAAAAAGATTCTTCATGGTGCAATGTAATATTTCATTTTCAATTTGAAATGTGTGTGAGGTGCAAAAATTGAGCAGCATAAACAGCCACCTACTGTGAATATAAGGTAACCTGACTGTGCTCATGTACATTGAACCCTTATCTATTTACCAAACGCATAGTGAAGATTCTTGTCAGACTGTGCGGATGCACAGGCTGGTTACAGGCTTTGCTATGTACATATATGTAATTGTTGAAAATCTCACACAGACATGCACATATATTTTCCAATTCATGGTGGTATGTGACTAAAAACACAATCATACTTAAGATTAAATCCATTTCGTGAAACCATACAGGCTAATTATGTTTTTAGTTTCATAACTCCATGTCTTAAGAAAATCTGTTCAGCTCTTAATGAAATTCTAAGTGGTTTACAAAAAAGTTTTCAGAATATTCAAGATTTGTCGGATAGGATTTTGCTATCACAGATGTTAAGAAATATCTTAATAAGAATACTCTTGCTGTTCTTCTTGGAATTAATTAAAATAAAATGGCGTCATTTTTGTGAGTATGATAAGACACTATAAATATTAGGAAAACATAGTGTAAAAGAAGAAACTATAAAAACGATTCTTCATTTTCAATATTGTTTTCTACCCAAAATATACAAAGTTGTATTAATCTTATTCGTCTTCTTTTTAGAATTTCAGAAACCAAAATTTGTCGTCTCCAACTGCATTGAATTTTGACTTGGTTTCTGTCATCTTTTTATGTATTTTAAAATCCATAGCCGATTGTTTCACATTATTATGGTTGTCTTCACCTTTGTCACTAAACTCCATTATGAAACAATTACCTGTGATGGAATGGTTATATATAGACAAACCTCAAATTATGTGCTTACAATACAGATAGTCAGCAGAAAAGATTTCTAATCAAATTTTCCGTTCAAGACTGCAGTGTTTGTTAGTATTTTATAAAGATATTTACTACAGTTACCAATGGCATTCAATCCCTCTTTCAATATTTACTGTGAATGTATCCAGAGAGATAATTCAGCGCAAGCTGTACTCTGCGAGGATGGCTTATCAAAAATCTTAAAATAACACTCTGGGGTCAGTAAATCGCCTGGGTCAAGAGGGGCATCCAAACAGACCCAGTAATTAATAGCATTTTAATAGATAATGGAACAGATAACCTGTCAGACAGTCAGATTTACCGTGGCCTCAATTTGGAGTAGAAATTCGGGGTTGTGGGACACAGTGTGTGCATCGATACGCATGCTATTTTTAACCGTCTGGCCATTAGCATGTTCTTTACTGGTCAAAACCCTCTCCAGATAGTGCAAGCGAGTCCGATAAATGAATGCGCGCATTAATCATAATGGTGAACCCGTAAACTTTACATTTGACTTGATCATATTCGACGAAAAGATACTTCCAAAATATGTTTGTTTTTAATTAAAAAACGCCTTCAAGAGTCTCGCAGTTATATAACGGAGGTAGGAGCACCTAACCATGGTTTCTTGTTGTTTGTTATACTTATATAACCAAAAACGTTTTATCGTATCACAAAGACATTGCCAAATGTCAGAAAAAAAGTAAGTGGGCTAGGGTTCGAATCCACGTTCTCAATATAACTAGAGAACCCAATGCTTTACCGATTGAGCTTACTCTCCTTAAAAACGCATTCAAGAGTCTCGTTGTTATATTACGGAGGTAGGAGCACCTACCCATGGTTTCTTGCTGTTTGTAATACCAATATAACCAAAAACGTTTAATCCTAACAACCAGCTCTCCATCCTGCTTCAGCTAACTGCCATTTGCCCATTTGTTTTGTTCTTTGGTTGTGTGTGTGTGTGGGGGGGGATACCACGTATCACAAGGACATTTGTCAAATGTCGATAAAAGAGTAAGCGGCTAGGGCTCGAATCCACGTTTTCAATATAACTAGACAGCCCAATGCTTTACCGATTGAGCTCACTGTGCTAAGCAAAAAAAAATGTTATTAGTTTAAGATTGCGTTATTTTTTATCGGGATATTGCACAGCTTGAAAACCATGGAGTATATCTTCCGTTTGCCAGATGCAAATTTGAATTCCGATAAACTTTAACATGATACTTGAGTTATCAATTTCAAATCGACATTTTATAGGGTCTATAACACCAAGAATACATTTAATAGATACCTGTTTTTTCTATAAGTGATTGTAAGTTATTAAATTAGGATCGTCACTATTTCAAGCAATGAGCATGTCATAAATAATATATGTGACCCGTCATGCAAAATGGGACCATCTGGGAACTTTGTAAAATAAATATTTGAAGAAGAGATTTGGTGCAGCATTGGTCGACCAGAGGTCGCAATTTAATATTCTTTCACTGGAAAATAGTTTATTTATTTTAGATTCGGAAAATAAGCAAAGTGTGAAAAGTTTCGCACCTAGTCAGTCTGCGCAATCCGCGCAGTCTGACTAGGGTCGACACTTTATGCACTACCCAGATGGTCCGTTTTTTCGTGACGGGTCACATATATTATAATTGTATTCCGTCTCGCGTAAAGAGACTATTTTTTGAAGATGGAAAAGTATCATTTCTGTTCGAAAGTTTTCGCTTTTAGTTTTTTTGAAGGCCCCCGGGTTCAATTCTAAGTCATGTCAGATATCTTTTTCAAAACATGCTACCCTCCAATGCATGGGATAAAAAGCTGTTGGATAGGAAGTGATGTAATTGTAGTCCTGGGGGTGGAAATACCAAGAATTCATGCGTAGGTGCCCCATTCGCCGCAATTTGACTTAAGAACACAAGATTTGCATCTAACACCATTCAACAAAAACCTTGATTTTCTAAATCTTGTACGATTATTCTACCCTCATAGATCAGTATTTTAAATACAGACGTTAAGTTTACTTCTGAGAGCTCTAATTTCAAAAAGTTCCCAGATTGATGTGTTCTCTGAAAGTCGAGTCGATTATCACAGATGACCCCTTTTCGCGTGACGATTCAAAATTTAAGAGCGTTAAATACAGTCAAACCTGTCTTAAGCAAGCACCCAAGGGACATTAAACTAGCGCTTGCTTAAGACAGGTGCTTGCTTAATACAGGTCAATTTCAGTGCAAATGGTTCATTTGGGAACTTGGTGGCCGCTTGCTTAAGACAGGTTGCTTGCTGAATACAGGTGGCCGCTAAGACAGGTTTGACTGTATATGACAAATTTAAAATCATCAATTAATTCCATTACTGAAACATAAGGGGAATAGATCGAGTCCAACAGAGGTTTTATTTCGAAATTTCGAGAATGACTCGTCTTAAATGAGACATTCGTCTCAATCGTCAATTGAAAAAAAAAAAAAAAAAAACAGTTTCGTCCTACATTCTTAGTCATTCAAAAACACGTGGTTCCATGTTTTAATAACCATTTTGTTACGCTACAATATGGTTGTAAATACATAAAACGTACTTAGTGTTTTGTATAAAATCTGTCTAACGAGGTTGAGGAATTGATAAATGTCGAGGCTCTGCCGAGACGATTATCAATTCCCACAACCTCGTTAGATATTTTTTTTCATACAATAAATACACTTTGATCGTTTTATATTTATCTTATAATTTTGTTAGCCTTGTTTTTTTTTCGATGGTTCTAACAGAAATACAAGTTTTTTGGCATGTTTCTAAAAATAACCGCATTATGTCAAAGTTCTAATAAATATCCATGTGATACCATAAAATTACCACGTGGGGTGTTATAACAAGATTATCTGCAAAGTTATAAGATAAAATAAAAGTCATAGACAGGGTTTAAATGCAGTCTAGAACAAAACTTGTCAAATGTAAAAGTTTGTAGTCTGAAACTGATTGTATTAATGTTTTAAATATGATCTTAAACCCCTTTAAAACGCTCCTCGTTATAAAGCTGTGTTTGATATTACGCTTGTAGAGTTGTTTACATAAATGATACAGGATTTTGTTCGAAACTTTTCGCACTTTACAGATCTTCTGAAACTTTTATGAACAGTCTACTTGCCTGTGTAAGAATTTTTAAATGCTATCCGTGGTTGACCTCTATTGGACCAAATCTATTTTCAAATTAATATATTATGTATATTTCTAAGATTGTTTTGCGTGACGGGTCACAAATGTATTGTAGTCAATGTTAGCGAATGTGGGCCATAAATTAGCAGTACGAATTTCTGTCAATAAATTATACCATCATCGTGTCTATTCTATATCTTTACTAAATAGAGCGAAACTACATAATTAATGTAATTTCTTTAATGCTTTTCGATGGTTTATCGAGAAATATCGGTAGATTATCACATGATAATCTAACCGCAAAATCAGTGAAATTATTAAAAACTTATACCCTGCTTTTGTTCATTTCATCCTATCTGACGTCATCTATGCGGGGCGAAATAAGTGACGTCACAATGAACGTTGCATAGCAATCACGTGCAAAATGACGCGATTCACGAAAAAATTGTCCTAGAAATTTCACATTTTGTCTCTTTTTTGCATTAAAGAAATAGAATAATCGTTTGTTTTTCGTGCAAGATCGATTAATATTTCATTTCGTGAACAACAAAAGCTATATTTTCACTCGTGGCTCTGCCACTCGTGAACATATAGCTTTTCTTGTTCACTCAATAAAATATAAATCTATCTTACACTGAAACAAACGATTATCCTCTATGGAATGGATTTTTACTTAACAACGATGTTATCAATATTTATGATATGCAAATTAATAATATCTTTGGCGTCTTCAGTAGACATGGAGCGATTTGATAAATCTATTAAGCTTATCAGAAACTATTTAGCACAGCAATATGAATGCTTCAATATACCCTTTGCTTTCCACCATTTTATATATATATATATTTATCTTGCGAGTCATTATAATGTCTTAGAGGGACTGTTACATCCCAACTCGAGTTTGAATTGCGCCGCATTTTATTTATAATCACGGCGGTCAGGATGCAAAACTTTTGCAAAAGCTTTTTTAACAATATCCCGCTGTGCCTTTATGTACGTACACAAAGCGGGATAACATTTCCTTAACGTTTTCTGGTTCATCATTAAAGAAGGCCAGGTTTTTGCGATGTTTGCTTTTATATTACCTTTTTTTCTTCTTAAGTTTATACTTCCTTTTGGTGCCACCAGCTGTATGCTACAACCATTTTCTACATTGTCGCTGGACTAAACATTCCAGTGATTTTATACTGTATCAAATACGAGCAAAACCTGTTGCATTTAAAGCTATAATGTTTTGGCTCAAAATGCCCGGTTATTGTCACGACATTCGTCATCTATAAATAGATCTAGGCATAGACCCTGGCGGCGTGACACACTTTGACATCTGGCGATATGTCAGTTATTATTCAAGATATTTTCTTCAACTTTGCACTTGCTTTCTTCATCAATAGAGCGATCATACTATCAACGGGAATAGATCGAAATGTATCACATCAACTTCTTGTCGATGAACTCGAATTTTCAGTAGAAAAGTCAATTAATCATCTTTATTCACAGATATTTTTTCTGTGTTATTAATTGCGTAAATGGCTTCCTACAGATCTCTTTGAACAAGGGGCTATTTTTGTTCTATAAAATGTTATTTCTCATGAAGTAGATTAAAGCTCATGCGTTGAAACATTAAAGTTCACTCTTTTTCGTGCTGGTTGGTTGAATAATGATAAATGAATATTGAAGAGTCCCGTTTTTCGAAATTTTAGACCAGTCCAAATTCAAAGAGGTTGCTTCAGGACATGTACAGTTAGTTACATCGTGAAATTGACATTCGTCTCAATCAAAACCATTCTAAATCGCTAACTCAGCGCTCCATTCATCCATTTCAAACACTCACTCAAACCATTCAAAAACGCTCAAACCCATTGAAAAATATAGAATAACCAACGTCATTCAAAATTAATTTTGATAGAAAAAATTGCGTTCACTGACATGATTCAAATTGTTTTCGTCAAATAGGTTCTTGAAGAAAAAGGAAGCCATGTATAAAAGATGAATTTATTTTTTATTTAAGGGAGGTAATCAATATTGCAAATTTTGTTCATCCTGAACAAAATTTACTATATAGGATTACCTCCCAGTAAATTCACTCAAAATTCGCTCAACACACTCATTCAATTTCATTCCTTAATCATTCCAAAATCATTCATCTTGTCAATTTCACGATGTTGTTAACTGTACTACAAGAGTCTTGTATACTTCTAAAACATTATGATTAGACGATTTATGCAATGATTCTAAAATAAATGGCGACAAAAGGGCGATCCGAGACAGCCTTATTGTACAGATAGATAGTCACGTACGCACGGAATATTTATTGGCACAAGCTGATGTTAACAAATTCCAAATAGCTATCCTATTCTTTAGACGAGAAAAAAGTTTTCTATTGCAAAATGAAAAGCTCAAATCTATTGTTATCCACTACTTTGATGATTTGTGTAAGAAACTATAGAAACTAGAATTGAAGAGAACTTGTATCGAGCCCTCATTCGCTGTACCATTTGGCATTGAAAAGCGGAATCGACCTTCAAGCGATCTGAAACTTTGTTTAAAATGGAATATCAAGTCCCTATTTAAAGTTTGTGTGTCAAATTAATTCGAAATCTGCCAGTAAATAATTGAGCGATGGTCTGTTAAAGCTCATTTTGAACATTCAACTCTGATCGGTAAACTTGGCAGTGGATCTGTCAGATCTGAAAATTTGTTTTAAATAGCACTACTACTCATAATTGAGAAAGAGTTTGCAAAATTATTTTGGAAGAAAAAAACAGCATATCAATGCAGGAGATATGGTCATTAAGTGCTCATTTATGGCCATTTTTACCTTGACCTGTGACTCTGACCTTGAAGCCAACAAGTTTTAAATAGTATGTGACCCGTCACACGAAAAGGGACAGTCAGGATAGTGCGTAAAGTGTCGACCTTAGTCAGACTGCGCGGAGTCCGCAGACTGACTAGGTTCGAAACTTTTCGCATTTCGCTTATTTCCTGAATATAGAATGATCAATCTACCCTCCCGTGATGGATTTTTAATGCGACCTCTGGTTGACCTATGCTGGTCCCAATCGCTTTTTCAAATATTTATATTACAGAGTCCCCAGATTGTTCCTTTTTGCGCGACGGGTCACATATATGTATCTTCTGACAATGGTAAATGAGTACGCCAAAGTATTTTAGATACATTCGTGAATTGTATGGATATGGTCCGGACAACATTTTGACCTTTACGTCTGACCTCTCAAAAATACTTTGAACAGCAACTGTATACGCTGGTTGTTCCTACAATTCCGTAAAACGGGACAGGAAATTGGTTCGGCAATTAAAAATTTTCAACACTTTTCTCACGATGCTTTTAAACCATGACCTTTGGTTCAATTGTAAATATGAATATCAAATAACTTTTGTGTCGACATAATTATTCAATAATTGCTGTTCACATTAATTGCGACAATTAAGTTACACCCAAAAATGTAATAAAAGTAGTAAAAATATCGCTTTAACAGCAACAATCATTTATTTATTATAATCTGATGTTATGTTTCCGGTGATATTGATATAAATAATAAAATATTACAAAATTCGCGACTATAAGTCTGCTTCAACCTTTGCACGATCATCGTAGTAAGCGTTCTTAACATTGAAGATTCGCTTGCAAAGTGCAAGTATGCAGGTCAACCTAAAAATATTAAACTCATTTTTATACCACATAAAATAATTTTATGTCGACGTCCTAAATTACCTCTTATCATAAGTTAATCGTAATTTCAAATGTTGACGGAGGCTAAAACATCGATACAACAGTTTGATTAGCCTTTGTTACGATGTTCACGGCGCCCACTGTGGTCATGACCATGGCCGAATATCCTGCAGATAAATAACATGGGGCATGACGGGAAAGGTGAAAGGTCACCAGAATGCCATTAATTTAAGGACGAATTTTCGTGTATTTGCTGATGCTATCAAGTTTTTATTTTTTAGCTATATGCCTGGCATATGCGCTTATATATATCTAGTATTTCAAAACGTCTAAAATAATGATAATGAATGATAATGATGAAAATCTACACAAACTTAATGAAATGAAAATATTTTTTAAGGGATCATCAAAAAGGATCTACGATTTCCGGACACGCCAATCCCTAGTGAAGAAACCAACTATCATTGTATGCTATACGACATCCCAACCACAGGCGATTACCATATTGTCGCTACGACACCCATCATAAATAATACAGCCATTGTACATCATATCATTTTGTTTGGCTGTGATATTCCAGGTATAAATGTAAACGAAATTAACCTTTAATTCGGATACTCCATAGTAACTTGTTAAATAAATTCGGTATTCAATGACCACTCATTCAATATGCTCTTCTTAAATTAAACGTCGGTCGAGTTTCATTTGATAACATTATTTTACAATTTCAAGTATTTGATGGACTTTCATTCAATTCTTTTGAATACGTACACGAATTACAGAATAAGTGCACATTTTGTAATCAAAAAGTATATTCGTATAGTTAAAATTTAAATGGAATAGGGTCGTCGAAATCGTCTTAGTGCGTGTTTGTTTGACTGTTTTTCTACTTTTGTTGCAACACAAAAAAGATATTTTCTTTAATAGTATTTGTTGAATAAAAAACGAATATTTTACAAAATATATGAAAAGAAATATATGGTACGAACTTCTATCTCTTTCATTGTTTTTCAGAAAATGAACTTGATCATGAAACAACTGAACAGCTAAAAGGTAAACAGTAAGCTATCAGATCGTAATTTTATACCAATGAATTAGTAAGGTCGATAATTGCATACTTTTCCAAGTATCAATGTTAAAAATGCACTTCTGTTTCTTTAAAAAATGTGACTAATCAAATCCATTTATAAGTGTATTTTCTTTTTTAGCTTACCTGGGCACGAAGTGCTCGATGTGATCTATTGTGATGGATCAATGTACGACTTCCGTCCGTCCGTCCACAATTTTTTAAAAAAAGTGACCCGTCCGGCGAAAAGGGACCATCCGGGAATTCTGTAAAATGAGTTATTAAAAAGAGATTTGATCCAGCAAAGGTCAACCAGAAGTCGCATTTCAAAAATTCTTTTACTGGAAGGTAGATTGATCATTCTAGATTCAGAAAATAAGCAATGTGCCAAAGATTTCGACCCTGGTCAGTCTGTGCACTCTGCGCAGCCTGACTAGGGTCGACACTTTACGCACTATCCAGATGGTCGCTTTTCGCGTGACGGGCCAGAAATGTTCTCCTCCCGAACTATCCATCAGATTTCAATTTAACTTTACAGAAATGATCCTTAGGACAAGGAGTTTCAAAATTCTTCATGGAATTAGAATCCATGAAGAACCCCGGTTTCCATGGCAACGGAGTTAAAAAAAAACTTAAAAGAAATCTTCTCCTCACAAACTGTAAGGACTAGAGCTTTCATATTTGATATGGTGCATTGTCCAATGCATGTCTACCAAAAATCTAAAAAGATATTAACCCTATGTTTTAGGATCCCGGATTTTACATCGAAATAATGCACAAAAATAATTTAAAATCTCTTTCTCAAACCAGAAGAGTAAACTGATTTGTTTGGCATTCATGAGACATTTTCCGGAGACCATATAACAAAAAATACAAATGATTGCACTTTTTGACCTATGTTGTGAAATCCCTGATTCAACATAAAAAATAAAACAAAATCTTTACCAATGTTCTTTTTCCAAACTATTTAGCTTAAAACTCTGATAATTGCCATTACCTATAATCCTAGGACTATTTAGCTGGAATTTGTGAAATGAGTGAACCAACTTGAAAAAAAGCCCTGTATTGTGGGGGTCCTAATTTTACATAACAGAAAAAGTGTCGATAATCTTCTCCGTCTACACAACAAGGCATCCATTTTTCAAATTTGGCCTTGAGAATTTCCATATGGTCAAGACAAAAACACTGTAAATTGTTTTCAGATAAAAAATTAAGCCTTTGTTGTTGGGATTTTTTTCTAAAGGACATTCTTAAAATCTTTTTTCTAAAGGACATTCTTAAAATATTTTCCTCTATTACATTAAGGCCTGATACTTTTCATTTTTTCTTTGAACTATGAATCAGTTTTTCTGCAAAATTGACTGAAATTGCTACTTTAAAATCGATTTAAGCGCCATGCTGTAGGGCCACATTTCAGAAAGAGGTGATAGGAATTCTTAATCATTAGAAATATCATTTCCAAAAAAGTGGTATTTATTTATCATTGATCTTGCAAAACAATTCACCGTACCTTTCATTCTAATATTGGAAGTAAAAGCCCTGTGTTGTTTGATCCTGTATACGACTATATTATAGAGAAATTGAATAAATGACTTATGAAATTGAACTCACGTTCACCGGTGAGCGATATAGGTCCATCACGATCCTCCTGTTCATTTATATAGAGTATAGAATGATATCAAGAATTGATGCAGTTTTTTTTAAAACACAACGTGATTAAAATCGCTTGAAGTTTTGGTACATTTTGCTTGTAAATAGCAATACATTTGCCATTCTTTAAAGATATACAACTCTAATTGCAAGATTTAAAAAATCTACAAAATTCCAGCTGCCCCATATAAATGTGGCATGTCCGCCCATCCTAATTGTCAACAAGTGATTGGTACATGGACTGTGGGGTCCGACGGAGATTGTACGTCACGAGACTCGGGATTCAGGGCGGGAAGTCAGGGTTACAAGATAGTTGCTTTACAGGTATGAATTTCAAGGTTATGATATATCTGCTTTAAATGTTTCAATGTAAGGGTCATAAAAAGGTGTCCTCACAGATAAATTCGTGTGATGTGTCTTCTGTGGTTATTCCTCACCTTTTTTTCAAAACTTGTAGCTTTCAAAGTCTTGACCTGGAAGAAAAACAGTGACATAGCTCTACGTATAAAAATAAGAAAAAAAGAAAAGCAAAAAAGCTTGATATGGGGCAGGAAAAGTGAAGTTGTTTCTTAATATCAATCAAAATTAAAAATTGCTTTTCTGCATCTATGTTAGTTTCTAGGCCCTGATCACAAGGACCTGCAGCATCTTTGCAAAGACAGGATATGTTAACTGAATACAAACTGCATAAATATACAATAAACTTATCATCTACGCAGGACCTTTGCCCATATTAAGTCTTTTTTTTATTATAAATATAGAGATAGAAAGTAGAAAAAATGACCCGAAATCAAGATAAAAAATAGGGTTCCTAGTCCATTGAATTGAATAATATTCATAAAACAACTGTTTCTTCAGGTTAAATGTCGCTTAATAAATGAATTTTTTAGAATTGCACGCATCAAAAATCATGCATTTTTAAATTGAATTATAAAATGACCTACGTCGCGGGTGTGAAATAATCCCGTAGAATATTTTTGATATTACATGGGTGTTATTGAACTAGTGGAATAATTATGGAAATAAGATAAGAACGTTTAGAAACGTTATATTTTGTTGTGGAAATAACGTTACGAGTATAATGCATTTGTTGACGTCATTTCGCAAACGGCGTAATATGATTCATTGAATTACTTGAAAAGAAAAATTTCTGGAATTCCATCGATTAATCGAAAAGATCATGTCGTTTTATTTATAGAATATCAAATTTGTGCTCACTAAATCATCAATTTATAAAACCCTTCATTTGAACAGATAAAACATTGCATTGTTATCTTAATTTATCAATAAATAGAAAAGTTATATATTTCATTTATAAATTTATCAGCCAAACATAAAAGAATGAAGAAGAATTTATATTAATTATTATCTTTAGATGTATGAATCTGAATCGGGCATAAGTGTAATTAGGTCTTTTTGCTTGATTGAAATATAGGATCGCTACCTACTGTATATTAGCACGGCATAACATAACTATGATAAAGTTTTTTTTTACCATATCAAGATATATTTAAAGTGTAATATTGTCTTCATCTGATAATGACAGAATCTTTTTTTTTTTTTTCAGATACATTGGAATAATCCAGACCGATTGAAGGATCAAAAAGACAGCTCGGGTCTGACTATATATTACACAGAAAATAGACGTACGTATGACGCCGCCATCTTTATGGTGGGACAAGAATATTTGATGATACCGCCATACGCAAAAGACATCACCTTTCGGTCAGAGTGTCCGTCCGACTGTACAGAAGACATGTTTCCCAACAGCATTTTTATTACAAGGGCGGTCAATCATATGCATTATATGGGTGAGTCAACAATCTTTATGTAAGCTCCTTTTTTGGCCCAGGTTATTGCCACATGTTTGTCGTAGGCTTCATCGTCAGCGTTGGTTTCCTGCAAAAACTGTTCATATTATCGTGAAATCGACATCAAACTCGAAACCATTCTAAATCATCGCTTAGCGCTTCATTCACATCATTCTCAATACAAATTCTAATCGTTCGAAATACAGGAAATATCATTCAAATCACTAAAATAATTCCTTACTAAAAGCTTGAATAATTCTTAATTTCGTATTTTTTCACGAAAAAGAGATAAAACAATGTCATGTATTTACTTTAAGAAAACAATACAACAAAACCCCCAACACATAAATATTTAAAGATACATGCAAAGGTTTTTATCCAATTTCATTAATCTTCTAGTTGCCGAAAAAGGAATCTTGTCCAGCTTAATAAGACATCAAATAGCAGCTTTGATTAGTACAGGCAATAATACAACATCAGAGACCCAAATCTCATACATTTATAGCCAAAACATCACGGAAATGTAACGTGATGTTCCAAACAAAGCAACTCTATGACGTCTGGATAGAATTTGCCGGAATTTGAACTGAACGTAGACGAAAGTACTTACTAGGTACTTCTATGAACCAAAGGTTCAAAATGTAAGCAACTTACAAATATATACCAAAAACACCAATTTTTGTTGTGATAATACACCATATTTATACAGGTCTGTACACAAATCCAAATTGGAATGACATATATGTTTTAAAGATAGGTCAAAGTGGATGGCTTTCTAAACGTCGTTTTTCGATCCTAGTTTAATATCTACGACAGTAGTAGTACTTTTTAATATACATTGTTCAATTATAATCCATTTTTAACGCAACTTTGTGCATTTGCAAGTTTTGAACAAAATCATCCTTAACAACAATGTTTTGCCTAAACCAGCAATCAACATCCGAGCTTCATGGACCCGCTGGCGATTCTGTTAAAGAATGTTGTAGTTAAGAAAACATTTAGTCTTGCATTCTACCTTTTAAAGTTGAATTGTTGATTGTGTAATCCTAAATTCAACAGAGGGTCTTGGGTTTTATACAATACTGGTGACAATGCCTATATTTGAACAAGCACTGAAACCCTGCGATGGCATTTTTGAAATTTTGTGAGTTTTAAAAGTATTCAAAGTTTTCCATTTAAGTTTGAACTACGGTTTATATTTTATAAAGTCAGTGTACTCCTTCAATTTTCAAATGATATTTTCTGGTGATTATTTCCCTTAACTATTTTCAGGAAAATCTCAGACAGTAAGCCATTTCAGGAATGGCAAAAAACTCAGGGATTTTACAAATGATCAGAAATACAACTACGATAGTCCAAGGTTTTATCAGTAAGTGTATTCTAATATTCTACATCATTTGACGTAGGGATATAAAAAAATAACATTTAACATAATTTTCATCAGTATTTGGTCACCTGTAATCGGAATTTTGCAATGATGTTATTCTTTGTGTATAGAAAATGAAGTAAGAGTAATAAGATAAGATCTTAAAAGTGCAAAAAAAAAAAAAAAATGATTTAACAAAAATAGTTGGATAACTTCAAAACGTAATATTTTCCCAACACACTGACGCGCGAAGCGGGATGCCACTTTAAATCGTTGCAACCGTGTTTGAATCCTGAACGCAGCCCGGCTTTTTAATTAATATTGGGTGCGTTTTGATTATTTAAAGCTTAAAATATTCCCCGAAGATCGTTTTCAGTAAAATTCACCCTTTACATGCCTCTTCATGTCATATAGAAAGCTTTGGCAGACAGTATGGACTAAGACCTGTACAGACGTGCAGTCTGATCTTAGCCTACTCTGCCTAATTTGTACTTGATTAGGTATGGTATGCGTAAAACTTGAACAATGCGGGTTGAGATTGACAATTTGTTAAGAATAAAGCTACACGTTCAAGAAAATATTCTTTTGCAGTTTTGACCCTCCAATAGAAGTTAAACCAGGTGATGAAATCAGGACAACCTGTAAATACAGTTCAAATAGTTCACGGCCAGTTATATACGGTGAAGGGACTTCAGACGAAATGTGTTATGGGTTTCTCACTTACTATCCGGTACACCACATCGGTCCGACATTTTGTGCAAGCTGGAAATCAGTGCAAAGATGTCGAAGGTATTTACCGAAGTATGAAGGAATGATTGGCGATTGTGAGTGGAGAAAATTGTTAGATGCAAAGGACCCTGAAACACAACGGATATACTCTGAATTTTATGCCTTGGAGAATTGTGGGTACTACGTCAAAAACCGGATGTGCCATGAGAACTGTACACGTCTCGCGAGTAAACTGTTGACAAATCCGTGTCTTCGAGGGGATATTGGGGACTGGGTCAAACACAAAATGAGCTTGAGTCCAAACGGACAGTTAGTGGTCAACGCACTAAGAGACTGTGGTTTGAACAATGGTGCTAGCATATTCAAGTGCCTCGAAAACTTTTTCTATATATTTTTAACATTTTTACTGGCAGCAGAATTTAAATCATCGTGAAAACTTCTTTATTATCCATCAAAAACATTGTCTTATCATTCTTACCATTAAAATATTTCCATAAAATAATGAATATATACATGTTAAAGAAACAAAATTTCAAATTATTTATCGAGATAGAAGCCAAATACTGGCTTTAACATCAAAGCACCTATTTACTTTGTCTCTATTAAGAAAAGAACCAATCACGTAAAATGCGATTCAAAAGGATACTCTTATGTCTTTGAAATAATGTGACCCATCACACGACAAGGGACCATCTGAAAACTCCGTAAAATAATCATTCGAAAAAGAGATTGCTCCTAGTACAGGCCATCCAGAGGGCGCATTTCTCAAGATCTTTCACAGGAAGGTAGATTGATTATAATAGATTCAGAAAATTAGTAAAGTGCGAAAAGTTTCGACCCAAGTCAGTCTGCGCAGTCTGCGCAGTCTGACTTGAGTCGACACTTTACGCACTACCGAGACGGTCTCTTTCCGCGTCACACGGGTCACAATTTTAATATTCAGAGGTTATCAGCCAGGACCGTTATCGGTCCTAGTAAGGAATCATACAGTCAGAAGTAATAATAACGTACAGGTTATTGTCAAATTGAACAACAAGTTTAAAGGAGAATGTCACAAAAGTGACGACCAGAAAACGAGATACTAATAGCAACATAAGTACGACTTTGAGAAATTGATTTTTACAGACATTTAACAAGATATAAACAGCGAGACCAGAAGAATACAAGTGCGACAATCATAAAAAAATGATAGTATGACCTTCCAAGCTTATAGGAACCTTTTTGGTAGTGCGTTAAGTGTCGACCCGAGCCAGCTTGCGCGGACTGCCCAGTCTGACTAAGATCGAAACTTTTTTCTGAATCTAGAATGGTCAATCTACCTTCCTGTATAAGAATTTTTGAAATGCGAAATAATGTTGGCCTCTACGTGAACCATGTCCTTTTTCAAATACATTGTAGTTATTTCACGCAAAACCCTGATAGTAAGGCTTGACTGGTCAAAAATGAGAAAGTCTTATCTTCCCATTGGCGTTGAGAGAAACGCGAGAGAAAGAGAGTGTGTGTGTGTGTGTGTGTGTGTGTGTGAGAGAGAGAGAGAGAGAGAGAGAGAGAGAGAGAGAGAGCGAGAGCGAGAGCGAGAGAGAGAGAGAGCGTGAGCGAGAGAGAGAAAGAGAGAGAGAGAGAGAGAGAGAGAGAGAGAGAGAGGCGGGTAGAGAGAAAGAGAGAGAGAATTTAAATTCATTATTAACTGTATCTGTTTTGTACTATACAAGTATGTGGTCTGTATGTTATTACATTCAGGAATAGCACATATAAAGATAAAAAATAATAATAAAAAGGTCTATTCGTTGTACTGCCTTTTCATTGAAATAATAAATACCTTTATTTGATTTTAAGAAGGGCCGCATGTGTGTACAACCAGAAACAGGAAGAATAAACTTCCTGAATTGATACCCTTTGTGGCTCGTCATAAATAAATACTAGCAGACACTACATCGCTCAATTGAGTTTCCTTTCTATCTAGTCTTCACATCACAGAGAAGATATTGAAGGATTTCAGTCCCTCATACACATCAAACCCCAAGCTCACTTCCTTTTTTGAGCAAAAGATTTTAGAGTTTCCATCTTTGTTTCTCTTTTAATAAAGAGAGTCCAAAGTTTGGTGTGCATGAGTTGAACCTAAATATAATCCCAGGGGCATGATGAGAACAAACTTATAAGAGGTCTCCTAGATGAGTCCAAATACCGGTACAAAATATCAGCGCTTTCTGTCTTCTGGTTTTACAATTAAAACAAGAGGACCAGAATGGCTCTAAACCGCTCACCTGAATTTAATTGGTCAAGTTGATATCATCCAAGTATCTTTCTGGCAAAGTTTTCATTGTCATTTGCCTAATTGTTGAAAAGGAGATGTTATTCCAAGAATTTAAAGAGATTATAAAACCCTCCCACTCGTTTATTACTGAGGAGAATCAAAATAAGCCCCGCCGTGTCCTGCCGCGCCTATATTAATAGGCCAATCAAATTTTTTACGATCAATCTTTGAAGAGGATCATCAAAGGGACATTCTACGGAGTTTCATTGAAATTGGCAATGTGGTTAAGGAGGAGATGTCGTTCAAAGATTTTGGGCTCTAAATAAGCCCCGCCCTGCCACGCCAAAATTATGGGCCAAATAAAAATTTCGCGATCAATTTTTGAAAAGGGTCAACCAAGGACATTCTGGCAAAGTTTCATGAAAATAAGCCCAGTGGTTCAGGGGGAGAGATTTCGGGTTCAAAATAAGCCCCGCCCTGCTTCGCCCATATTTATTGGCCAATCAAAATTTCGCGAACTTTTATTTGAAGAGGGTCACCCACGGAACATTCTGGAAACGTTTCAATGAAATCGGTTTAGTGGTCCAGGGGGATATGACGTTCAAAGATTTAAGGTTCAAAATTAACCCCGCCCTGCCACGCCCATAATTGGGGGTCATTCAAAAGTCCACGAACAAAGATTGAGAAGGGTCACCCAAGGAACATTACTGCCAAGTTTGGCTGAATCCGCCCATTGCTTACTGATGAGAAGATGTTATAGATTCGGGCTAAAATAAGCTCCGCCCTGCCACGCCCATATTTGGGGGTCAATAAAATAATCCTCGAACAAGTTTTGAGAGGGGTCTACCAAGTAGCATTTCTTCCAAGTTTGGTTGAAATCCGCCCATCGGTTACTGTAAAGAAGGTGTTTAAGATTTGTTGACGACTTCCGACAGGCGACGAGCGACGGACTACGCACGACGCACATTTTGTCCGTCTTATGAATTCGACATCTCCAAAATTACACGATAACTCAGCTTAATTTCTCTATAATGCTTTTAAAGCAAGAACTAATGATTAAGATAACGAATGATTTCGATCGACTTGACTTAAGGGATCATATACATTTATACTCGTATAAATTATACTCGCTCATAAAAAATAATATTCGTAACTTTCTACTTCTTTGAAAATCAAAAATACGAGTTTATCAGATCAGAATTTGTGTCATTTTTGTACGTATGTTTGTTTCATAAATTTGATTTATATGTAATCTACATGTATAAACATGCAAGGTGCTGTTTTATGCTGAATAAAATTTTATGTTATTTCATTTTGTGCCAAGACAATAGCTCGCTGGCAATCGGAAGATAGTGAATTCTGACCTGGTCAGACTATCTAGGACTTTGAAATGTATACGCACTCAGAAGGCAACAAACAAATAATATATAGAATAAAGGTGATAGGTAAACTGTGACAAAAAATTAATGCCCTCCGCCCGCGCTTTTTTTGTGAAAATAGCGTTGGTGAATAATCAAAACATCGTAACTACAGCTTGAATAATATTATATTAAAATAATGTCATATTATATAGACGTATTAAGGTAGTGGACCCGTAATAGTTCCGCAACCTTTCGGGACTCATGGTCTTTCACAATTTTGACTGAGGTTTCCTAATGAGAATCATTAGGAAACCTCGGTTAACACTGTTAAAGTTTATTTCTTCCGAGATGTTGCAAAACCATTACGGGTCCACTACCTTAAGGTATGTTTCAACTCTCCATGATCTCGACCAATTCGGACGGAATCAACGATCTTGTATTTCCCTTAAATTTCATTTAAAACTCGCTCCACGCACTGGCCGTCGTCATAGCGCAGTTGGTAGCGCGTCGGACTGTCAATCTATAGGTCCCGGGTTCGATTCCCGACGGCGGCACTCATTCTTTTCCGACTATTTGTCTTTACCAATGGGTTGATAATCGTAGACCTATGTCAGACGGCAGCTGGAGGTTAAGAATGGATGTGATGGTTGTACTGGAAATACCAGGAATCCATTGTTATGTGCTCCAGCCGCCGCGATATAACTGAATGCTAAAAGCGGCGGCAAACTGCATTCAATCCGAACCAAATAATCTCATTCAATATCATTCCAAAATAATTCAGCTTATCACTTACATGATGTTAATAACTGTAGTCTATACCCCTTTGGTGCCGCCGTCATAGCGCAGTTGGTAGCGCGTCGGACTTACAATCTAGAGGTCCCGGGTTCGATCCCCGACGGCGGCACTCATTCTTTCCGACTATTTGTCTCTCACCAATGGGTTGATAATCGTAGACCTATGTGAGATAGTAGCTGGAGGCTAGGAAAGAATGTAATGGTTGTACTGGTGATAGAAATACCAGGAATCCGTTGTTAGGTGCTCCAGCCGCCGCGATATAACTAAAAATAATGTTGAAAGCGGCGTTAAACTCCATTCAATCAATCAATCAATCTATACCCCTTTTGGTGCTGACCAAGGGCATTACTCCAATTACTCAATTTACGCATGTGCATAAAAGAAATAATCATCTGTTAAAACATATAGATCTAGTAGATAAATGATCATAATTTCGAAACTACAACTTATTCAATTCTTTATTTCGCGATTTCATTGATTCGGTTAAATTAGCGGGGAAAAAACTTTGACAAAAAAACCTGATTTGCTCGCTCGTTGACGTCTTCAGCACAGGCAAGTAAAAGGACTTTATAACAATATTTTGATTCAAGATTAGCTGACAAACATTGTAAATTTGATCAGAATAACCTCAAGGTACGATTTATCCATACCTTCTTGTATAGTTCAATATCGTAGGTGGTAGCCAAAACATCTTATCCTATATAAAGGGTAGCTGTATAGGTCAGCAAGCAATAGTGGGATTCGAGAAACCGTTATCTCCTGCTATTTTCAATGCAGAATTGGTCTTTGATCACTCACTTGACATTGTTTGTCTATAGTTATGATGATTTGATGTTTGTCGTCGAAAAGGTAAGTTTACCAACGATTTTGTAACATCACAGTAAAACTATCGAAATGTCGTACTTTAGAAAGTTGACCCGTAATAGTTCCGCAAGTAATGAACTTTAACAGTGTTAACCGAGGTTTCCTAATGATTTTCATTAGGAAACCTCGGCCAACATTGTGAAAGTTCATGAGTTCCGAAATGTTGCGGAACTATTATCTTAAATTCGTTTTCAATGTTTCTCATCATTTGCTTGTCCGAAGAAGAATGCCAAAAGTATACAGAATCAATAGAAGTAAAAGATATGATTATGAATTCCAGCCGCCGCGATATAACTGAAATAATGTTGAAAGCGGCGTTAAACAATCAATCATGTATCAATCATGTATGAATTCTACGTCTCATGAACATACTTAAACACGAATTTTGATTTTTCTATAAAAAGACACTGACTGACCAAGAAACTTTGTGATTTCGATTAAACCGGTCACCTGCGAAATAAGAAATCTCGGGTAATAACATAAAAGTATTTTGCAATTTTATTCAACTGGTAGGACGTGGCTTAGCAGTGACGTAATTTTACTTTTCAATATCATGGGTTCTTTAAAAAGTTAGTCCGCAATTATCATTAACGCGTACAAATGACTGTGTCCAAAAACAAAAGGATTCACTTGCTTAGAAAAAGAGAACACATTTTATCGTTTGACGGAACCAAAACCACGTAACTTCAGATAGGACAAGCTATAATTACGAGGGTTTGGCTACCAGACTACGATTTAAGGGTTAAAGTTATTTATGTCGAATTAAGTAATTATATATGAAAGCTGAATTACCTTAACCTTAAGCGCATCGACCTGTTACTTAGACTCCAACCTGCCAAGTGAAAAATCATAGATTATATTACGTGTATCTTCACTACATGTAGTAGATAAACAAGTCGGCAGTTCAACACAAAATGTTACAACTACAAACAGCAATCAAAATAGCTATCATTGTAGGTTTTGTAAACTGGATAAATGGATATCGGTCATTTTCAGGTATGTTTCAAATTTCTTCCCCTTTACCAGTCCGAGGGGTCAGTGCAAGACTATATATTGTATCTTTAAGCAAGAATGCTAGTTTTGCAATTATCCCCCCCCCCCCCCGAGTTTCTTTGTCATCATTTAGTATTTTTTAGTTCGTATATTCGTAGTATTTTCATAAGTCGTTTATTTTCTTCTAAAACCCCGTAACTAGAGCTTCTATAAAGCTTTGGTTACGAGGTTTTAGTAGAAAAAACGACAATCTATATGTGTCACTATAAGTAAACGAAAAATGGTTGATAAGGGGGTGAAAGGATTAAGCTTCTGAGCAATATATATCATTCTTTACCATACACCGTACAGGGGTGCTCTGAGAAACGTCTCATTTAAATAACTATTGAGTTGTTTAACCCTTTGCTGTTTAATCCCTGCTTTTTACGTGCCTGTGATTTTATGATTGAGAAATATTGTGAAAAAAGAAGAAAGCAATTTCTTCTTTTTCCACACTATTTTCTACCCTACTGAATGGTTATTTTTCAAATTAAATCCACTTTAAATTTTCGTCTGCTAAACCTTTGAATTTGGACAGGTCCAAAATTTTGTAAAACAGGAAAGGGTTAAAGAGGGCCATGGTCCGGGCTTCGAACTCGCTTTAAATAACTATTAAACGGGCATTTTAATACTTTCATTTTATGAGGCACTTTTATGTATGTTCGATATTGAAAATAAATTGTCAATTTGAAATATCAAAATCATCGATTGTGCATGGGCCCACATTGCTGATCAATTGATAAGTCTATATAGGCAGAGTATTTTAAGGGCTTACTTTAGTACTATTTTAAACCGAGAAGGATAGCGATAGTTAATGTTTTGTTCATATTAATGAATGACAGCTGGTTTGAAATGTAGTTTTATCTCGGTATCGGATAAATATAATCTATTTTTTTCCAATTTAAGAAAACGAAATAGCATTACACACATTCGGTTGCTTGATAGTGTAAACAAAACCTTTGATACCCCTAGATTTGGTTTTCTAGATAAACAACCGAAGGGGGTTTGAAGATTGACGAATATCGAGATGTGGCTAAATTTAGAAGTTTGTGCGAGACAATTTGAATGCCAAAATACTTATAAACCACTTGCTATCGTTCCTCACCAACCGATATCACAACATGAATAATTGACTAAAATATGAAAACCACAAAATTTCAGAAGAGCAATTCAATTCAAAACCACCAGTAATGGACTTTCCGTTTCGATATCAACTAACGGAAGTTACTTCATTTCCGTTAATGGCGTCGTTTGGCTGCGTAACGCGCCCACATTTTTCAATGCCAACAACAGAACTTACACAGCAAGAGATGGAAGCTTAGAACTCCTGAAAACAACAACGTCAAGTGGCTTGAATACAGTCGGAAAATACCAAATGTGGACATTCATCTATCTAATCAAAAATCCTGACGGGACTGTTTCTGTTGTTAATGCCGATATTAAAGTTCATGATGATTTACCCGTAATCATGTTCACTCAAGTAAGAGATTTCACCTGAAAAAACTTATACCAATCATCATAATGAATTTTACTTAGTTTTTTATATCTATTGTAGTAGGCATCCAAAACGTATAAATTTATTTAAGGAAAACGAAATGAAAATAATATTTTATAAAAAAGGAATGAAACTTTGTCATCGATTCGTTTTGGGACTTAATAGATTTGTTAACGCTGTAATGGCCAAATTAATGAATGCAGGTTTAACTGTTGTACTCATACCAATCAAAAGAAATAAGAAAGGGTCAAAACTTTTTGTCGCCCACTGAACAAAAAAAACCCAAAAACATTTCTTCATTAACTATATACTTGCTATTTCATTTTTGTAAGAAAAGAAGAAGAAGAAAACATATGTGCAAACATAAAAATGTAATCTTTTGATTTAAATTGTCAATCTAACAAAGCTTCAAGCAATTTGAAACTGTAATAGCGATATCGTGTTTGCTTATTGACCCTTCGTTTTTTTTAGAGTTTTCCAACTACTATGAATGGAACACAAGGCAGAAGTGTTGATGATATTTGCGGTGGGTTTCCTGGGTTTATGTTAGATGGACCACAAGACATGCTTGGATATCTATCTATTGGAGGCGGACAATTTGGATACATAGATTTGGCAATGGGAAGGTAGGCCTAAATAGCATTTGAAGACTACCAAAAGCAACGTAAATACTGCTTTTTTGTGTTTTATTTAAGAAGAATTTGTTGCTCAATTATTATAAATTGACAAAAATATCATTTAAATGACTATACGAATGACTTGGATGAATTTGAAAGTGAATAAGAAGACAAAGATAAAACCAAAAAGGAATGTCATATATAGTTGATAGGCTTGAAAAGAATTCAAGCTATCTATTTTAGTTATCGAGAAATGATAAGTCACTTATGTACTGTTTTATGTATTAAAAAGATTTACTTTGTTGTTGAATTTGAACCGGTCAAATATTCACAAAGAAAAAAAAGTATACTCACTTAATATATACTTTGATATTGTCTTTATGTATTTGAACGGGAGAAAAGTGTGCAATATTTTTTGATATTGCATACTTTGATATTGCACTAAGATTATTTTCACGTGCACAAATGGACTGGACTACGTTTTGATTGCTACCTCGCCATAAGTTAACATAAAATAACATTATCAATGCTTTCTTTTTGCGTTCAATATTCGAGAAATATTTTTGTCAGAGTAAAGAAATACGTTTCAAGTTCTTTGAATGCCTAAAGGTTAATTCACCAGTGTTTGTTTTCATCTATTTGAAACATTTTCCGAGAAATATACCACTTCATCCCCTCCCCATCTCCGTCGACTCAGATGCCCCCCCCCCCCCCGCCCCCTCAAATTTCTTCCAAATCACTGTTTTTGTTTCTCTTTTCTTTTGATATTTTTTAACATAATTCTTTCAAAACTATTTCATGCACATCCTTTTGTGCCTACCATTATTCTAGTGTCTATCTCTCTTCCTCCCTATCTTTCTCTTTATTTCGTCTTTCACTCCGTCACGTCCTTCATGACTATCGCTAGTCTGCTCCGGAATCAAGTACGCCGATTTAGTCAGTTCTGGAACGTGTAACTGGTAAGAATAACATATGAACAAGTTTTTATAAATATCTTTATTTCATTTTTATTCAAAGTAAGTCGAAATCGACGCGTATTTAAAGATCGAAAATGAGAATCGACACAAAAAATGTCCGCCGTCTTTTTTGTTTACACTTCATAGCAACGGATGTATTCATCCGAACGTAAAAATATAACGGAAAGGATTTTGCGGGAAAAGGTCTATTGCGTAACTGTTATTTAAAAGCGGTTTAAATTTAACTTCAAAACCGTTCTTGAAGTATAGGTGATGTAAAAAAATAATAAATAAAAAGTGAATATCGTCTAACAATATCAAAGTATACAATAAAAAGGTTATTGAATTTAAATGTATTCAAACAGTGTATGTAGTTTGGATTTTTGCCAAAAGCATAAATATCCCTAGCGCTTTCGAAACTCAATGTTTCTTCACCAGGGGTTCAATGCACCGAATCTAGTATATTCGGTGCAGACATAGTTTATCAGGTTCGAATGCTCGATCTAAAATATATTCTTTTTATAAAGATAATAGGGTGCATGAAGAAGCTCAATTTGAAGAAAACAACAACTCTATTTCAGTTTTGTTACCGTTTTAAAGGTTCACTGAAAATGTCGTCTTGTGTCTTTCATTCATAAAGCTACCACAGTATGCCATTTAACCATTTGCTATTTAATCCCTGCTTTTTACGTGCCTGTAATATTATCATTGAGAAAACATTGTGAAAAAAGAAGAAATTGCTTCTGACAAGCAATTTCTTCTTTTCACACTATTTTCTACCATACTGAATGGTTATTTTTCAAATTAAATCCATTTTTAATTTTCGTCTGCAAAACCTTTGAATTTGGACAGGTCCAAAATTTTGTAAAATAGGAAAGGGTTAACTTTATGTTAAAAATCCAGATAAAGCAACAGGAGGGCTGTGCCATAACTATCCACTTCAGGCTCTTCAACAGGAGCGCAAAAATAAACTACGGTATACAAGCAGGGCCATTGACCATATTCGATCGTAAAGGAAATGCCATAATATTGTCACCCTTCAATAACTTTATGTCTGCGTCATTCATGCGTGACACGAAGAACGACAAGTCTTTTTACGGAGGTATAATGGGAGGTAAATATTGTTCTGAGCTAAATGAAGTACGATTTTCAAAAGAGATCTCTGAAACACTTATGTTGAAATTATAACTTTAAAAAACTACAGTGTGTAGTGTGTACTGTTCAGAATGTTAGATCGAAAAATGACTATTCTTTTAAGCATAGGAAAATATATCGACTAATTACGTATAATTTCAGAGTCAGTATTCTTTTGTGGGTAAAGAGTCACGTGTCGTCTATTTTAGTTTTATTTCAAAGTGAAGTTCTTGTACTGTCTGCATCAATGCAGAAACAGCATTATGACAATAAGACGAAGAACCATAATGAAAAAAGGTTATTGAAAAAAAGAAAATTTTGCTTATTCTAATGTTGGCGGTTTTTGAGAAAAACGTCGAGGTTATGTGATCACAAATTTGTCTTTGGAGTTGAAGATATGACGTCCACGCTATCGGCGGAATATTAGCTAGTGTTGACTTTTGGTGGCAATGTGTATGCATAAGTGTGCATGTATATGTATGTATATACACGTAAAGTTTGTCTAGAAATACATTTCATACCCAACTATTACACTAAAAATAGACGTGTATTCTAAGCTCAATTAAAATGGTATTCTTACTTGATTCTTTTATAGGAAAGATGTGTAGAAAGCAGTACATCACTTCAGAAAATAGAACCTTAAGACTATTTTACTCGAAAATGAATTGCACTCAGCAAATATTGTTATTTAAGAATAATAAAAGCGTAGGATATAAAAAAATATTTAAAACATTATCGTCGATAATTTAAAAATAATCTCTTACAATTGCCGAGGCTTGAACAATACCAAAAAACGTCATGACTTATTTTCCCTTTTTAAAGAAAAATCTGCCGATATAATTTGTTTACAAGAAACCCACTTTACTGCTGAATTAGAAAAATCTGTATATTCCGATTGGAATGGGGATTGTTACTTTAGTCATGGTAAATCCAATGCAAAAGGGGTGGGCATTTTAATTCGCAAAGAGTCGGGAATAAAGGTCAATCGCATTAAACCAGATGACGTCGGGCAATTTCTTATATTGGAACTTTCGTTTCAAGACTCAGACTTCCTTCTAGTTAATATATATGCCCCCAACAATGACACTCCTAATTTCTTTATGAATATATTTGAAGCTATAGATTCAATGGCTATAAATGATAAATATATCGTATGTGGTGACTTCAATCTGGTGTTGGATCCAGTTCTAGATTATAAAAACTATAAATTGAATAACCACAATTTAAATAGCAGAAATGTGTTACTTTCTTTCATATCTGATCGACAATTAATAGATCCCTTTCGAAACATTAATGGTGAAACAAGAAAGTACACATGGAGAAGAAATAATCCTATTCAACAAGGAAGATTAGATTTCTTTTTAATAACAACTAATCTTAACGAATTTGTTAAAAACTGTGATATCAATTTAAGTTATAAGTCAGATCATTCGATTGTAGTCTTAGATCTAAAATTCTCGATATGCCAACATGGGAAAGGTTTTTGGAAATTCAACAATTCACTTTTAAATGACAAAAATTATATTGAATGCATAAATAAAAAAATCGATGAAATAATTATCCAGTACTGCATTCCAGTTTACGATGTAAATAATGTTTTGTATCTAGAAAAAGACGAATTGCAATTCGTTATAAATGACCAACTTTTCCTAGAAACACTAATGATGGAGATTCGAGGAAAAACTATTTCTTATTCATCTTTTAAACAAAAGCAAAGAAATAAAAGAGAACAGTCACTAATCACAGAAATAAATAATTTGCAAAATAACATAAATGACCAGAATAAAGAACAACTTTTTGAACTTGAAACAGAGCTAAAAGAAATAAGAGAAACAAAATTAAAGGGTTCTTTTATAAGATCAAAAGCAAAATGGATAGATGAAGGCGAAAAATCTACTGAATTTTTTTGTCATCTTGAAAAACAAAATTCTTTAAATAAGAATATTCCATTTTTAGAGACTGAAAATGGCAATCAAATATTCTCACAAAAAGGTATATTAAATGAAATGAAAACATATTATGAATTATTATACGATGAACGCCATAACTTTGAAAAGAATATTGATTTAGCAAAGGAGTTTTCAAAATTTCAATATGATAAATTAAGCTCGGAAGAATCTGGCAGTCTAGAAGGTCTTTTAACGTACAAAGAAGTTACTGAAACACTAAAGCAAATGAAAAACGATAAAAGTCCTGGAATAGACGGATTCACATCAAACTTTTATAAAATGTTTTGGACAAAAATAGGACATTTTGTAGTTAGAGCATTAAATTTTTCATACATAAATGGTTCACTTTCTAGAAACACAAAACTTGGAACAATAATATGTATTCCAAAAGAAAATAAGCCCAAACAATTTCTGAAAAATTGGAGACCTATTACCTTGTTAAATGTTTTGTATAAATTAGCGTCAGGAACAATAGCCAACAGACTAAAAAATATTCTCGATAAGTTGATATCAACAGACCAAACAGGATTTATTAAAGGCAGGTATATTGGAGAAAATACACGATTAGTATACGACATAATGAAATATTGAGAAGAAAATAACATTCCAGGTCTATTAATGCTCATCGACTTTGAAAAAGCATTTGACTCATTGTCCTTTCAGTTCATTGAAAAAACTTTAACTTTTTTTAATTTTGGGGAAATGCTTCAAAAATGGATTAAACTCTTTCTATATGATACCGAAGTTTGTGTTCAACTTAACGGTTACATGTCAGAATATTTTAAAATAAAAAGAGGCTGCAGACAGGGTGATCCTATTTCTTCTTATATTTTTATTCTTTGCGCTCAGATACTAAATATGAAAATAAAAAATTCTAAAAACATATCTGGAATCAAAATAGGTGGAGAAGAATATATAATTTCACAATTTGCAGACGACACTACTCTCTTAATGGACGGAACAAGTCAGTCTCTTAACGCAGTTTTAGATACTTTGCATACATTTTCAGAATGGTCAGGTTTAAAGATTAATTTTGATAAGACAAAACTCGTATGGATTGGTTCACTAAAATATAGTACACGTTCAATTAAAACACGATGGAAACTTTCATGGGGTGAAACGCAATTTAAACTCCTAGGAATACTATTTGATGTAAATCTAGAAAGAATGAATTGTCTCAATTTTGAAAGTAAAATTAAAAGTATAGACAAGTCGATCTCCTTCTGGAAAAAGAGGAAACTAACGCCACTTGGTAGAATAGTTGTCACTAAAACACTTTTATTGCCAATATTAAATCACTTATTTATTAGTTTGCCCTCACCGAAAAACGATTTAATGAAAAAGATTAATGAAACCTTCCAAACTTTTATTTGGGACGGTCGACCAAAGATTAAAACCTCGGTAGGAATTAAACCAATTCAAGAAGGAGGCCTAAAAATCCCAGATGTCGAATACTTTTCAAGCAGCATGAAAATTAAATGGTTAAAGCAATTGGTATCAAATCCATATAGCTCAACTTTTAAACTTGTATATAACTTTTTAGATATAAACAAGCTATTAAATTATGGAAAAAAGCATTGCGAAATAATTGTGAAAAGTCTAAAGAATGACTTCTGGGTAGATGTTATCAATTCTTACATAGAATATATTTCCAAGTTCAAATTCGAAAAATGGAATCAAATACTACATGCTCCTCTCTTTTACAATGAAAATATTATTATTGGATCAAAATGCGTTAGAAATCAAGCAATGTTTGATGGAGGAATACGATACGTTAAAGATATATTACATAAGAATGGAACTTTTAAAAACTTACAGGAAATACAACAATTTGGTCACGTCAACATTAACTTTTTGAACTATTATAGTCTACGCAATGCAGTTTCAACATTTCTAAATAAACAGAATATTGAGACAGATAATTCTTTGTTAATGCAAGTACACAATCCATGTGTTAACTGCTATTTCTTTCCGATACTTTCAAAAAAACAACCTAACAGATTTATATATTCAACACTTTCCAACAATGATTATACTCCAACAAGTCAACAAAAATGGATGGAATCGTTTCACAATTTTGAATTTAACTGGAATCGAGTGTACACCTCTGTATATAAAGTTACCCCGGATACGTATCTACAATGGCTCCAAACAAGAATCGTACATCGAATTTTGCCAACTAATTCTCTCCTATATAAAATGAATATATCAGAAAGTAAACAATGCTCTTTTTGTAATAAAGACGATGAAACACTAATCCACCTATTTTACGGATGTGAAAATGTAAAACCATTAATAGAATACATTCAACGACAAATACAAACTATCCATGGAAATTTTGATTTAAATAGCTTTAATATTCTATTTGGTACAAATACGAAACTAGATATAGACTTAATATGCCTGTACTTTAAGAGATACATTTATACGTGTAAAATGAAACAAATAAAACCATCCATACGAGGATTTACTAAAAATATAAAACTGTCATACGAAATAAATATTCAAACAAAAACTAACAAAAACTTTGAAAAATATTGGGCAATTGTCAAAAGCATCACTCGAGTCAGTAATTAAGACAAAGAAAAAAGAATAAGAAATCTTCAAATATCTAAACTGACCTACGCTAAATACATAATGTTAGTAACAAACACCAAGAACACCTTATGATGTAAAAGAAGTGATGTACTTACTTTCTGTAGTAACATCTTCACATATATCTTTCCTTTTTTCTTTCTATTTACACCGTTAGAACCATTTTTTTTGTTATTTTATACTGTTTATGTTGTTAATATGTTTAAATGATATATTTTATTCTTCCACATTGAAAGTTGATAACCCATCTACAATTGCCATTTTACCGAAAACACAAACTGAAACCTTTTTGTTCATCAGTATAGATTAATGTTGATAATTAACAGTTCATATACAAAGCAATTAATGGATAATGGATAACGATTGTTCTAGAATCTTGTAAATACAAACGCTGTAGTTGTAAGGTTTATTAAAATAGCGTTAGCAATATAAGTTCTACAATTCATATATTTATTTTACGCAATAATATCTGTCATCAATCTACACAAAAAGAAATAGATAAACATATCGTCGTATTTGTTCGGAAGCTTGTAACTATGGCTTGATTTAGGGTGTAGTTGCAGAGTTTCAGTTTAGAATCGACATTATGTTTAATACACCGAATAATCGAAAATAAATATACGAAAAAGAATCGTTTAAATTGACCTTTTCCTCTTTACTAAAACGTTTAATTAGAGTATTCTTTCATCTTTAAATCAACTTTTAAAAATGTAAATGGGTTATCAAATATGAACTGTTTGTCTATATGATATTATGTTTATATATAATTCGTCAAATATAATATGTCACTTGCTTACAAAAAATAAATAAATAAATAAAAATAAATGACCAAATTGGGACTATGACGTTCTAAAAGAACGCGCCAAATTAACGCTTTCGAAATATCGGTTATTCTAAACAATAACATCTTTCAATCACTTTGGGGGACTTTTCTGTTTAAGATAAAAAACAAAAACAAAAATATTACTTTGAATATTACTGATTCGGACTTAAGACCATTTTTTCCCAAAGGTCACAATATCGCGGTTCAAACAAACCAAATAAAACAAGTGACATATTATAAAATGTAGATATAGACATCTAAAATAATATGATAATGTAAACTTGGTTGAATAAAATATATATATGAAAAAAAAAAAAAAAAAAAAAAAACGTTTCAAGTTCTTTGAATGCCTAAAGGTTAATTCACCAGTGTTTGTTTTCATCTATTTGAAACATTTTCCGAGAAATATACCACTTCATCCCCTCCCCATCTCCGTCGACTCAGATGCCCCCCCCCCGCCCCCTCAAATTTCTTCCAAATCACTGTTTTTGTTTCTCTTTTCTTTTGATATTTTATAACATAATTCTTTCAAAACTATTTCATGCACATCCTTTTGTGCCTACCATTATTCTAGTGTCTATCTCTCTTCCTCCCTATCTTTCTCTTTATTTCGTCTTTCACTCCATCACGTCCTTCATGACTATCGCTAGTCTGCTCCGGAATCAAGTACGCCGATTTAGTCAGTTCTGGAACGTGTAACTGGTAAGAATAACATATGAACAAGTTTTTATAAATATCTTTATTTCATTTTTATTCAAAGTAAGTCGAAATCGACGCGTATTTAAAGATCGAAAATGAGAATCGACACAAAAAATGTCCGCCGTCTTTTTTGTTTACACTTCATAGCAACGGATGTATTCATCCGAACGTAAAAATATAACGGAAAGGATTTTGCGGGAAAAGGTCTATTGCGTAACTGTTATTTAAAAGCGGTTTAAATTTAACTTCAAAACCGTTCTTGAAGTATAGGTGATGTAAAAAAATAATAAATAAAAAGTGAATATCGTCTAACAATATCAAAGTATACAATAAAAAGGTTATTGAATTTAAATGTATTCAAACAGTGTATGTAGTTTGGATTTTTGCCAAAAGCATAAATATCCCTAGCGCTTTCGAAACTCAATGTTTCTTCACCAGGGGTTCAATGCACCGAATCTAGTATATTCGGTGCAGACATAGTTTATCAGGTTCGAATGCTCGATCTAAAATATATTCTTTTTATAAAGATAATAGGGTGCATGAAGAAGCTCAATTTGAAGAAAACAACAACTCTATTTCAGTTTTGTTACCGTTTTAAAGGTTCACTGAAAATGTCGTCTTGTGTCTTTCATTCATAAAGCTACCACAGTATGCCATTTAACCATTTGCTATTTAATCCCTGCTTTTTACGTGCCTGTAATATTATCATTGAGAAAACATTGTGAAAAAAGAAGAAATTGCTTCTGACAAGCAATTTCTTCTTTTCACACTATTTTCTACCATACTGAATGGTTATTTTTCAAATTAAATCCATTTTTAATTTTCGTCTGCAAAACCTTTGAATTTGGACAGGTCCAAAATTTTGTAAAATAGGAAAGGGTTAACTTTATGTTAAAAATCCAGATAAAGCAACAGGAGGGCTGTGCCATAACTATCCACTTCAGGCTCTTCAACAGGAGCGCAAAAATAAACTACGGTATACAAGCAGGGCCATTGACCATATTCGATCGTAAAGGAAATGCCATAATATTGTCACCCTTCAATAACTTTATGTCTGCGTCATTCATGCGTGACACGAAGAACGACAAGTCTTTTTACGGAGGTATAATGGGAGGTAAATATTGTTCTGAGCTAAATGAAGTACGATTTTCAAAAGAGATCTCTGAAACACTTATGTTGAAATTATAACTTTAAAAAACTACAGTGTGTAGTGTGTACTGTTCAGAATGTTAGATCGAAAAATGACTATTCTTTTAAGCATAGGAAAATATATCGACTAATTACGTATAATTTCAGAGTCAGTATTCTTTTGTGGGTAAAGAGTCACGTGTCGTCTATTTTAGTTTTATTTCAAAGTGAAGTTCTTGTACTGTCTGCATCAATGCAGAAACAGCATTATGACAATAAGACGAAGAACCATAATGAAAAAAGGTTATTGAAAAAAAGAAAATTTTGCTTATTCTAATGTTGGCGGTTTTTGAGAAAAACGTCGAGGTTATGTGATCACAAATTTGTCTTTGGAGTTGAAGATATGACGTCCACGCTATCGGCGGAATATTAGCTAGTGTTGACTTTTGGTGGCAATGTTGTTGCCTCACAAACATTAACCACACTTACACAGGGCTCACGTTAGTTATTTATATCGGGGAGTCATTGACTCCTCACCTAAGAAATTCTGGGGGTCAAATCTGAATTTAAAGGAGTCAAAGGAGAAAAAGCATTTTTTTGTAATTTTATGAAACAAGTTATTAATTTTTAGAACTTTTAGTAATAGTAATTTTATGAAAATCAACGGAAATTAACCATGTTTTACCCCTAGTAATACATCTCAAGGGGGTCAAATGACCCCCTTGGGAGAAATTTCTAGGGGTCAAATTAGGATATTTCCATATTTCTGGGGGTCAAAACCCTGGTTTAAAGGTCAAACACGACCCTGCTACACTTTATACACACGGATATTTGTATAGTTATAGGATAAATTTATGTTCATATCAATCAAAAGTCAAGGTCAGAGTTTGTCAATTGCCTTTATTCATGGTCAAGGTCAAGTTGATGGTAAAAAGTTTTCGGGATCGACAGCAGGGGCCCGTTTAACTAAACATCTTACGATCATTTTTTGCGTTAGTCAAAAATAAAGTTGCTTCTACGGTAGTAACTTAATATGAATTTCTAAAAACGATTCCAATGAGATATTGCAAAGCAGAATCTAACAATGACTGAAAACACCAGGTACGATTATTGATTTTGACTGTCGATTAGTTTTTTTCGTAAGTTGTTAAGTAAAACGGGCCCCAGGACTTCAGAGACAACAATCTAATTTGGATATAAGTACTATCTTTTGGATTTGCGCTGTAGAGATACAATTTTATGTTAAATGCAAAACTGCTTTCCTTTTACGCCTATTGGCGGATAACTGGAAGTGTTAAAATTTTTACCTTTTATTTCCAAAGGTATTTCTACCATACCAGCCATGTATTCACAGTCATTTTTCATGTATTATGCACCAGGAATTAATCGCGTATGGATTTTGTTTTTACTTGGTAAACAAAGTGAAGCCAAATACTGAATATTAGCAAATAAATAATTAATCGCATCGTACTTAATTCTTATCCACATCTGTTTCGCTTCTTTTAAAGCAAAGTAATATCAGGTATTTTATTTCTTTTTGTCAGTTGAGTTAAGCTGAAAAGTATAGATTTTATGAATTGAATGTGATATGTTTTAAATCATAAAGTTGGCAGACTTTTCTTCACAATATCTCGAATTAATCTTTTTTGCATATATAAATGTTCTTATTTAAGTTTTTTCCTATAGGCTTTCCATGGTTGGGGAGAATTATTGCGGTCCTACTATGGTAAAAATCCGTCTCTACAGCAGAAAGATTTAACCATAACACAATTAGGATATTACACCGATAATGGTAAGACAATTATTTACTGATAGAGACAGTGGGATTCAATTATAATTTAATGACGATAATAAAGCATATTACCATTTAGTGGTAGCGATTATAATATTTAAGGTAGTGAGAACATGATAGTTCCGCAACATTTCGGAACACATGATCTTTCACAATGTTGACCAAGGTATCAAAATGAAAATCATTAGGAAACCCTTGTTAACACTGATAAAGTTCATTACTTGCTAAACATTGCGAAACTATTACGGGTCCACTACCTTAAAAGAAAGATTGAACACCCATATACACTTTCATTAATTATATACACGAGGATAGATAAAAAATTATGTGGACTTTTACTATAACTTTGAAATTTCCCAACGGAAATGAATGAAATTTTGAACACGTCTCAAACCTTTGAATGTCATCATAGTACTTAATTTATAGGAGTCTACTATGTCTTTGATGTAAAAAATCCATTATTTGAAGTTCCTGAATAGGTTCTACCGGCGTAACCCATTTTGTAATGTTACTTCCTGCTGTTACTACCCGTAATTGTCCACTCAATTTGGACCAAACCCTTCCAAACTTCGCCTATTTACGCGTTGCCGTAATATGTTAGGATGTTTAAAATTTGAGCATGATACATTTGGTATTTTCGGATTCAAAGTCAGTAAGCTGGGGGTACGCATCAATTTTCGAACCTCGAAATGACGGCACCGGCGCAGGTATAGACAACCGGGCAATAATAAAGTTCTACTGTACCTATGGAAAACCTAATCGGGAGGTTAAAATGATAAAATATGCTAAAAGGTCTTCAATTGTATACAGATACATTCTTTTTAAATGGTTTAAAAGGTTTGTTTATGAATGGTGAGCGTTTCTGAAGGATGAAACTCGGAGAATGGAAAACGGCTCGTCGACGTTTGACCGGTAATTGTCACAGATAAACATCAGTTCAGTATCTTAAAGACACATTACACATATAAGTTTATCATTTTTGATCAAATGGATATGAAAATAGCACTTATCCAATAAATAGGCGATACAGAAATTATTTTTATTGTTGAGTTGAGAATTTTGAAAAGTGCTGACTTTCAATCGGAAGTTATCATTACCGTAGCGTCATGTTGACGTTTTAACCGTGCGCCGGTACAAAATGTTTTAGAATGGTTTCTTCATGTGACCAATTGTTTGGATTGCATCCAAATTTACAAGACAAAAAGAAAAAATACCGCAATTTAATAACAGTGATTTTTTTTTTTTTTTCAAAATCTTTGAAATCAAATTTTTTGTAGAGCAAATCTACGCAACTTTTAACTCTCCCTCGTATAAATAAAATTGGTTCATTTTGGCATTGATGAGGAGGATTTACATTCAAAATGTAAAATCCAAGGGCGGAGCCGGAGGATTTTGCTTTGCATATAACTACTTCCCCCATCAGATATATTCATGTGGATACATCAAGGCGAAGATGAAATTATATCCATTATGACACGATTAATATTCTGAAATGAGTTTTATTATATTTTTTCTGGGTGTAAAATAGTTTTATAACCCTTCTTAGTTTTTTTTACATGATCAAGCACTCGCAGCCGAGCATTGGCATCTGTAGGCGGTACTTTTGTTAATAATAGCTACGTTTTCTGTAGTGAGGCTATGAAGCCTACTATAAATGTATAAACATACAAAACAGAAAAAAACAAGGGCACTCCGCCGACAATGTTAAAACATTTTCACTATGATAAAAATAATGTTGAAGTAACATGCAAAAATATTACACGATGGTCGAGTGAATATAAATCAGTTTACTTAAATGAAATTGGTTCACTTGGCTTACTAGGCATAAACTTGAAGACCCAAATTTTGTGAAAATAATCACTTCTTATGATATTTGCTTTTTATTTGAAAGCTGGACAAATGTAAATTCCAAAATCAATATTAATGGTTACACATCATATAATTTTTTTCGTAAGGTCTTAAATAGGCGTGCAAAACGCTCTAGCGGCGGGATTTGTTTGTATGTTAAAAACAATGTTGGAAAAGGGGTAACTGTTATTAAATCAGAGCTGGAAAGCATTATTTGGTTAAAATTGGACAAATATTTTTTCCAAATAGAAAATGATATTTATATAGCAGGTGTTTATATCTGGCCTGAAAATTCGCCACTTTATAATACTAATGACGTTGATTTCTTTTCATTGTTAGAAAATGATATTTTGGAATATTCTAGTTTAGGTAGGGTTTTGGTTTGTGGGGATTTTAATGCTCGCACGGGCAAACGTAAAGATTTCATAGAGTATGACCGTTAAAATGTTTTGATAGATGATCACAATTATCGTGCGGACATTCCATTGTCACGTGACACACCCGATTTAGTGTGTAACTCATTCGGTAGTAAATTGATTGACCTTTGTAAATCTACCTCATTACGTATAGCTAATGGGCGTCTGCAAAGCACAGCCGAGTATACATTTGCAAGTCGCAACGGCTCAAGTGTGATTGACTATCTACTCGTTAGTCACGATGAAATGTTTTGTATCAATGACTTTAAGATTCACCCATTTAATGAGTGGTCCGATCATGCGTTATTGTCCTTAAGTATTTACTGCTGTACTTCAGTCAATGATCTAGACGTGGAATCTAGTTTGTCGAGCGTGAAATGGAAATCTGAGTTTAGAGATGACTTTCGGCGAAACATAATTGGGCAGCTCCCAGTTTTAAACAGATTAGTTTTAAATTTAAATTCGAATGATAGCAATTCTATTGACACTGTCGTTAACAATTTTTCAAGCTTAATTACAGAAATCGCGGATCCTCTTTTTAAGGTAGCCGCAAAAAATAAGATATTCAAATTTGATTATGCTGATCCGAGTCCGCTGTGCAATAAGAACAAGTGGTTCGATAACGAGTGCCGTAAAGCTCAGTCGGAATATATAACGTGCAGAAATAATTTCAATAAACGTAAAAGTAACGCCAATAGAATTGCTATGTGCGATAAGAAAATTATCTATAAACGTCTAATTAAACGTAAAAAACGATTGTATCAAAAACAGAAGTGTACCGAACTTGTAAACTTACGACATTCTCAACCAAGAGCGTTTTGGCAATTATTCTCGAATAAACGAGCAAAACGTAATGAAAGTATTGACGTCGAGTCTTTTTGCGAATACTTTTCAGGTTTACAAAACGACCTAATTACCCCTGGCGTGACAGAAGCAAACGATTTTTGCGATAATTTTCAAATGAGTGCCGATGATTATGAAACGCCGGAGTTAAACGCGCGTATAAATGCGGATGAGGTTTTTAAGGTGGTACGATCCCTAAAGAGTAATAAATCTTGTGCTCTAGACGGTCTTATAAATGAATATTTCGTAGAATCGATTGATATTCTTTGCCCTTATTTAGTCGATATATTTAACGCTATTTTAGATTCTGGGCACTTTCCAGATTCTTGGACAAGAGGCGTTATTGTGCCTTTGCATAAGAAAAATGACCCCTGCGAAGCAAGCAATTATCGTGGTATCACATTAGTCAGTTGTTTCTCAAAAATATTTACCGGTATTTTAAATAATAGAATTACTAAATGGATAGAAAGTTGCGAGATTTTAAGTGATGCGCAGTGTGGATTTCGTTCAGGAAGATCTACAGTAGATGCGATATTTATTCTCAAATCAATAATCGATAAAATATTAAATGAAAATAAAAAACTTTTTTGCTGTTTTGTCGATCTGCAAAAAGCATTCGATAGTATTAACCTGAACAATATGTGTTACAAAATTTTTCACAAAGGATTAAATGGGAAAATTTTTAAGATTATCAAAAGCATGTATAGCTCGGTAAAATCATGTGTCAAGGGATGCAACTCGTACTCGGATTATTTTGAATGCGTAGTAGGTTTGAAACAAGGCGAGGTTATCTCCCCTATCTTATTTTCACTCTTTGTAGATGACTTGGAGTTGTTTTTGCAGGATGACGCAAATTGTGGTATAACCATTGATGATATATTAATGATTATACTTTTGTTTGTGGATGATATGGTCATTCTGGGCAACAGTCAGTTTGATCTGCAACGGCGTCTTGATTTATTGTATGAATATTGTAGGAAATGGGGGTTACGAGTTAACACCGAAAAAACCAAAGTGATGGTATTCCAAAAACGAGCCAACACATTGTCAACGTATACTTGGTCATATGATAATATACAACTTGAAGTAGTTCAGTGTTTTAATTATTTAGGGACTGTATTTAGTTCTAATGGTTCGTTCTCTGTCAATAATGAGACTCTAGCAGGCAAGGGTTTGAAAGCATTAAATGTTTTAATGAATAAATTGCGCAATTTACATGTGAAACCGTCTGTTCAGTGTCAATTATTCGATTCATTTGTTAGCTCTACTATGAACTATGCCGTAGAAGTTACAGGATTTAGCAAGTGTAAGGAAATAGAGAGAGTACATCTGAAATTTTGCAAAAGATTATTAAATGTTAAACAATCTACCTGTTCCTTGGCCGTATATAGCGAACTTGGACGCTACCCGCTTTATGTAAATCGTTACACGCGCATTATCAAGTATTGGTGTAAATTGATACAAACAGATAATTTTATTATTCAATGCATATACACCGATATGCTAAAACATTATTATAATGGCAATCAAAATTGGTTAAGAGATGTTAAAAGTTTATTGGATAATTACGGTTTCTCAATTGTATTCCAAAATCCATCAAGCGTAAATTTGAAAAGTTTTCATCAAGTTTTTAAAAACAGGGTTATTGATGTCTTTAAGCAATCGTGGTTTAATGGCATTAAATCTAAAAGTAGCTTAAGACTTTATATCGAAATAAAGGCAGAAATTGAAATTGAAAGGTACCTCGATATTCTTCCGTTTAGACAACGAACGGCTTTATCGCGTCTCCGACTTTCATCACACAAACTTCTTATCGAAACCGGGCGATACGCGAACCGACGGTTAAGTCGAAATGAGAGAAAATGCACTTTTTGTGATAAGAATGACATAGAGGATGAGTACCATTTTGTCGTTATCTGTCCACTGTACTCAGGTATCAGAAATAAATATATTAAGAAATACTATTACACACGACCAAACATGTATAAATTTGTTGATCTTATGAGCACTAACAACTGTACTATTCAGAAAAACCTTAGTAAGTTTGTTGTTGAAGCGTTTAATCTGCGCCGTTCCTCATATAATTATTCATAAAACAAACTTATCTTATGGAACTTTGTTTGAAAAGTAAACATTGTGGGTTCACCCTCCGATTATTCAAAATAATATTCAATACATTACATTGGTATCTTTACCATTATAAGTACCAGAATGTTGATGGGCTGGCGCAGCAACACATTCACGAAGATAATACTTCGTGGCTGTGATGGTGTGGTTGTCGATCGGCAATAGATAGTATACAACAAATAGGTGACCTGTATTAGCGGGGCTGTTGTGGCAAGGAATGAGCATGATAGATCAATTATGCTCATTGGTTGTTGCATCGCTCTCCTTATATATCAGACAAAATTTTACGCAATTCCGTCAACGATATTTAATTTTCATATTTAATTTTCATATTTGATACTACCTTATTCACTAACACTCCAAAGAAATATTTCGACTGTACTAATACCATATCATATTGTTTGTAAATTGCTGAGATGAAGATCTGTAAAGATCAAATCTGTTCAATAAAGAATCTTGAATCTTGAATCTTGAATCTATGAAATTATTGCGTTTGCACTCTCAAATGTATCTAGTAATTGTTGAAACAATGTGCAGATTACAACGAAAGGGGGGGGGGGGGGATTTGGGAAGACTCTTTAAAAGAAAAGTAAATAAAATTCATCTTTAGTGTTAGAAAAAAAACCCGAAAATTTTCAAACAAATTCTTCTCTGTCTCATACTATATTTTCAGGTATATACTCACTGGTATATATCCCATGTCCCTTCACAGAAATGTTACAGCAGTGTTGATTTTTTTTGCTTCTATTGTAACTGTTGTTTCTATTGTATTACTTTCATTTCGACGAATTAACCTCTTTTTACAGGGGCATTTTATTACTATCACACAGAATTCAACGAAACATATGACGTCACTTTATTTGACGTAAAGAATTACGCTGAACAAATGAAAATACCTTATAGGTAGGTATTTTTGACCACGGATAAGTATGCCCAAGGAATAACGCGATTTTAAATGATTTTTATTTTCAATATTATTTTCTTTCGCATAATCCCTTTTTTTAAATAATATCATTAATGTTAGATTCAATATAGATTTCAGTTTTTTTTCAATATCGTTTCAAAAAATACAAAAATCACCAAACTTTAAGTTAGAAAATTGACTAAAGATGGGATTCCATTTTCGGCTCGTGAAATAAAAACTTTATTCGATTGTTTCCAAATTTGCTAAATTTCGATAGCTCGGCGCGGAACATTTTTGACTGTCTGTGTGTTTAGAGAACTTACAGCTGTTTCGCGCCGGGCCAGCGATTTTCAAAAATATAATTCACTTTTGAAGACATTTCAAAATAATTTAACTTTAGTTGTGTCCATCAACATTCGTGATATTTTAGCTCACGAAGAACTCAAGATGAGCTATTGTAATCGTACAATGTCCGTCGTCAGCCGTGCATCGTGCGTCATGCGTCGTCCGTCGTAGGTCGTCCACAATTTATTAAAACATTTTCTCCTCCTAAACCGGCGGGCCATCTTCATGAAACTTTGCAGGGATGTTCCTTGCATCAAGCTCTACAAAAGTTGGTCAAATAAATGAAATCCACCCTTAACTCTTCTTTTACCCTTAACAAAAAGGGTGAAAATAGGAAGATCTTCAAAAATCTTCTCTGATACCAGAAAGCAGAAAGCTTTCATATTTGGTATGTA